>OZ019972.1:35382452-36582452 GCA_963970395.1 Ephialtes manifestator
AATGCTTGTGGTTTTATTTTAATAAATTTGTTTAGATAATTTATTGCTAATAAAATGGAGAATTTTTTTTAATTTGGTTTTTCGTGGAATTGGAAAATAATTTTTTTAAATCGAAGCCATTGTGCGAATATTTTATTAGTCGTATTTGCCGATGTCTTTTTTTAATAATTTTTAGTACACAACAATAATTCATTACTCGCTCTATTATTTATTATTCATTAATCTTTCACGACATATTTACATGCATTTTTCGAGCAATGTTTGTGGTTTTATTTTAATAAATTTGTTTAGATAATTTATTGCTAATGAGATTGAGAATTTTTTTAATTTGGTTTTTCGTGGAATTAGAAAATAATTTTTTTAAATCGAAGCCATTGTGCGAATATTTTATTAGTCGTGTTTGCCGATGTCTTTTTTTTATAATTTTTAGTACACAACAATAATTCATTACTCGCTCTATTATTTATTATTCATTAATCTTTCACGACATATTTACATGAATTTTTCGGGCAATGTTTGTGGTTTGATTTTAATGAATTTGTTTAGATAATTTATTGCTAATGAGATTGAGATTTTTTTTTAATTTGGTTTTTCGTGGAATTGGAAAATAATTTTTTTTAAATCGAAACCATTGTGCGAATATTTTATTAGTCGTGTTTGCCGATCTCTTTTTTTTTCTAATTTTTAGTACACAACAATAATCCATTACTCGCTCTATTATTTATTATTCATTAATCTTTCACGACATATTTACATGCATTTTTCGAGCAATGTTTGTGGTTTGATTTTAATGAATTTGTTTAGATAATTTATTGCTAATGAGTTGGAGATTTTTTTTTAATTTGGTTTTTCGTGGAATTGGAAAATAATTTTTTTTAAATCGAAACCATTGTGCGAATATTTTATTAGTCGTGTTTGCCGATGTCTTTTTTTATATTTTTTAGTACAACAATAATCCATTACTCGCTCTATTATTTATTATTCATTAATATTTCGTGACATTTTTACATGCATTTTTCGAGCAATGTTTGCGGTTTGATTTTAATGAATTTGTTTAGATAATTTATTGCTAATGAGATGGAGAATTTTTTTTAATTTGGTTTTTCGTGGAATTAGAAAATAATTTTTTTTAAATCGAAGCCATTGTGCGAATATTTTATTAGTCGTGTTTGCCGATGTCTTTTTTTTATAATTTTTAGTACACAACAATAATTCATTACTCGCTCTATTATTTATTATTCATTAATCTTTCGTGACATTTTTACATACATTTTTCGAGCAATGTTTGCGGTTTGATTTTAATGAATTTGTTTAGATAATTTATTGCTAATGAGATGGAGAATTTTTTTTTTAATTTGGTTTTTCGTGGAATTGGAAAATAATTTTTTTTAAATCGAAACCATTGTGCGAATATTTTATTAGTCGTGTTTGCCGATCTCGTTTTTTATATTTTTTAGTACAACAATAATCCATTACTCGCTCTATTATTTATTATTCATTAATCTTTCGTGACATTTTTACATGTATTTTTCGAGAAATGTTTGCGGTTTGATTTTAATGAATTTGTTTTGATAATTTATTGCTAATGAGATGGAGAATTTTTTTTTTAATTTGGTTTTTCGTGGAATTGGAAAATAATTTTTTTTAAATCGAAACCATTGTGCGAATATTTTATTAGTCGTGTTTGCCGATCTCTTTTTTTATAATTTTTAGTACACAACAATAACCCATTACTCGCTCTATTATTTATTATTCATTAATCTTTCGTGACATTTTACAAGCACTTTCGAGCAATGCTTGTGGTTTGATTTTAATGAATTTGTTTAGATAATTTATTGCTATTAAAATGAGGAATCGTTAAAAATCAAATGATTTGTAGAACAATAAATAATATTTTTTTAAGTGATTGCGAAATTCCATGCTGGATTATTTTATTTATTTCGATTTTTGATTTTCATTTAAGAGTAGGATTTTCTTCAAAATTTCTAAGCAAATGTTAGATTCGGTTAGATTCCAGTTATTAAATAATGATAATGCCGGAAAATAAATAATACATTAGTAAGAAAAATTCCAATTCAACCAATTTTTTTTTTTTTTTTGTAAAACTAAAAAATGTCCATCATTTTTCTATAAGATCATCCAAAAAACTATATGTACATTAGACAATTTTTTTTTTGTAAAAACCCCAAAAAATTATTATAATTTTATCTTGCATTTTTCCTTACTATGACAATTAATGTCTCCAATAAAAAAATACTGTAAACAACCGAAATTGTTTTTTTTAATCATCAGCAATTCAATTTTTAAAAAATTCCATTACTCTCAATTAATAAAAAAGGTAAAATTAAATCCTATATAAAACATTGCTAATTTCTAGTGTAGCTTTGGGAAAAAAAACATAATAAACAGCTTTAGAATTAAACAATATAATACGAACTTAAAAAATAAATAAAAAAGCAGATCGCGGGGATCAAGAGAACGTAATGGCATGCGATGCCTGCATAACAACAATCTTGCCCAGCGAACAGTGCACGTGTATTCTCTTTCTCTTTTCCCTATTCCAAGAAGCTTGCGAGAGCTACAGTTGTGCTCTCGCAAAAGTATTTTGCGTGGGTGCAAAGCATGCCCGATTAGATCCGCGACCGCGTCGTGGCTTTTGAAAAATCGAGACAATAGCCCTTTGTGACTTACTACGAGTGACGACGCGCGTTTCCCGACTACATACATATGTACATGTATACTAACGCCTGTTGCTGCTACTGCTGCTGCTGCTGCTGCCACGGCTACCGCTTGTACTTTCGTTGTTATACTAGGAAGCAATAGTTCCCGCCACTCCTGCGTCTGCTCCCGCCATTACTAATGTTATACGGGAGTCGATTGTGAAACGGATTCCAGGACACCTTGCCGGACACTGTGACGTGCAACGTACGCACCGCGACATCGAGACTGCTTATACGATGAGGCTCGGGAACTCTCCTAACGACTGATCATGTAATAAGTGTTATTGGTTCACTCTTGCGTGAAATACATCGAGGCATCGAGATTAACGAAAGTGACATATTGTTACGTCATGGCTTTAATTTATTCTATTATTTTTGTGAAAATTGATGTGTTTGTTCCTCCATTTTTGAACGGATTGTACCGCCTCAGGGGATGGAGGGAACGACTGGGTGATTGAATAATTGTATACATTTAAGGGGATGCTAGAGTCGATTTTTTTACCGACTTTGGTCGGTAAAAATAGGCGATTTCGTAGTTTACACTATTCATCGAAAATATGCTACAAATATACTTCAAATTTTGCAAGGATGTAATAAAAACATTCATGCTTGGGTGTCCGGTCGAATTACTGTTCAAAACATACAAGAAATGTAAGAAATTGTATATTACTGAACCTCTCAAAAAACAATATGGCCGCTCGAAATGTCAACAGGTCCTTTGAGGTAAGATACAAACGTTTCTGGAACTCAGATGTGTTACATCAGACCGGACACCCATTCTTTGATTATTCCTGAACCTTTCAAAACCGTCGGAATGTCGATTACACAAACCAAATCCACGAATAGTGTATACTACGATTGCAAAGACTGTTTGCTTTTCGCACAGGTTCAGAGCTGGTAAAGAGCATGAATATAGTTCCGTTATTAGGAGACAGGTGGCGCTGTTTATTTTTAGCAAAAGCTCCGAGCCTCTGCAATGCGACCGTAGTATACACTATATATGGATTTGGTTTGTGTCGTTAACATTCTGATGGTTTTGGAATATTTAGAAATCATCACCGAATTGACGTCCGGTCTGATTTTCCATATCTAATTTCCAGAAACAATTATATCGTACAGCAAAGGTCTGTTGACATATGGTGTGCGGCCATTTTGCTTTCGGTGTCTTTTGCCAAAAGTAAGCAGACTGCTCGACGCCACCTGTGTCCTAATCGG
This sequence comes from Ephialtes manifestator, assembly GCA_963970395.1. Taxonomy (NCBI): domain Eukaryota; kingdom Metazoa; phylum Arthropoda; class Insecta; order Hymenoptera; family Ichneumonidae; genus Ephialtes; species Ephialtes manifestator. Next base: position 35,386,388 of record OZ019972.1, read on the forward strand.
GAAACTTACCGACCAAAGTCTGAATCAAAATCTACTCCAGCATCCCCTTAAAAGAAAAAAACAATTAATATAAATTTTATTCACGGGAGTTAAATTATAATGTTTTGAGTTTTATAATGTTTAAATTTGTTAATTGTTGACGAGGGTCGACCGGCTTTGTCTGCCTCCGGAGTAAAACTGACTATGTTGGAAATTACAAGTAGTACTAAAGACTCGGCCCATTAATACAAAAATTAAAGATGCAGGCATTGCGCATCTCATAGATGTGCGGTGCCCTGCTATTCGGCGTGGGAAAGCTGACTAATGTAAAAAGTTCGCATCCAGTAGCGCTTCCCGCTAATAGGTGTAAGAAAAACAAGAATGACCAGTTTATTGTTATTATACTTCATTTTTACTTTATAGAATAATAATAATAATTTGAAAGAATTATTATTATTATTCTATATCTAATATATCTAATATAATTATTAGCCTTTTTTATTTTGCAGATTATTTGCACTGTCTGGTAAGTAGTTAATTAGAAAAAAAAAGAAAACAATGATAATAATCAACGAAAAATTATAGGACTATTTTAGATGGTCGTTTTCTTGGGTTATTCATCTTAAAATTGAACGGGTCCTAATTACCATTCGCTAAATCTTAAAATTTGTAATTAATAAAAATCTTGTGAAATTCTATAAAAAATGTATTTGCCCAAAATTATTAGTAAAATGTATTCATTAAATTTACAAACAAGTTGGGTCGCTTTTTTCGGTTAGCCGGAATTGAAAATCTCCAGTTTAAAAACGTAAACGCCAAAAAAATTGTACCTTAATATAAAAAAAGAAAAATGTTTGCTATATTTTTTCGTCAATCTCTTGTTAGAAAATCAGCGTACTATTTTTTTTTTTTTCGAGAACAGATTATGCGTTGTACAACTATGGTCCTTTCAAATTTGCACGGTAAACACCAAAGTATAATACAGCGGTTCTCGAATTTTTCAAAAAATTACAAAATCTATAACAAAAATTCGAGGAAAAAAAAGGAACTTTCTTTTCGTCATCCGATTGACATCTTTCTTTCTCTCAATTTCCGTAGCTTCATTGAATATGAAATTAAACAGTAAATTAAACGAAACCGACATATGGTTGTGCAAAAATAAACTGAAAATGAACTCGAAAAAAACCAAATGCATGGTTATTAAGAGCCGAGGACAAATCAGAGGTGATCATATACGACTAGTGAGCAGAGATGGCGGAATACTGGAAAAAGTTATAGAAATGAAGTACCTAGGCATAATAATTGACCACAATCTAAGCTTTACCGCATATAGGGAATTTATTGTAGCTAAAGTAGAAAAGAAAATCAATTTTTTAAACAGACTGGAAAAATTTCTGTCACCAATGACACGTTGTACGGTCTACAAAACAATTGTTGCACCACATTTCGAGTATTGTAGCACAGTAATGTTAAACATGAATAAGATGGATTTAGAAATATTGCAAAAAATACAAAATCGAGCTATGCGTGTGATATTACAGTGCAATAAAGAAACGAGAATTAATTACATGCTAGAGGCATTACAGTTTATGAATATATCTGAAAGACTGGAATATAATGTGATATTATTCAGACACAAACTCATTGATGATGACAAGTTAAAAGAGGAGACAGAGCAGATGAGAATGGAGTTCAGAAAAAGGACAGTAAGACAGAGAGATTTGTATTATGACAGATTGAAACTTTACAACAAAGTGCCATTGGAAATAAAAACTATAAGATCTATACCAGAAATGAAACGATCTCTAGCAAAATATGTAACGAAATCGAGGAAAGGAGGTGCATAGAAGATGTAAGATAATGCGATTGAGAAATTAGGTGTGAATAAAAAGTGTTAACCGGTGTATGTGTATGAATGTACAAAAAGCGTCGTGAGAGGTAAAAGATACAAAGCGGGGTGAATGTGTAGATGTAATGTAACGTAGAATTAAGATAGATTAAGATAAAACTAAGCGAAACTGCAGCGCGAAGCTCATGATAGCTAAAAGCTAATAAACATATTAACTAACTAACTAACTAATTAACATCCTAGACCCAAAACATTGTTGAAAAGTCGGAGACAAAAATAGCGACAGCAGAAAATACACTTACTCTCAAATTTTGAAGAATATTTTAAATGTAACGAAATTCATTTTATTACACAAATTGAAAAACCGAACCGACCGAAAAATATATGTGGAATCCATATTTGGTACTAAAAAAATGTGAACTTAAATGCCAAAATATAATACAGCGGTTCTCGAATTTAAAAAAGAATTCCAAAATTTAACAAACTGTATTTCTAAACAATGTAAAAAAAAAACGGAAATTTCCTTTCTTCGTCTGATTGAGATCTTTCGCTTCCCCGCAACTTCCGTAGCTTCATCCTAAGCCCAATAAATCATTAAGTAATCAGTGACAAAAATAGCGACAATATTGTGTATACATTATTATACAATGGGAATAAAATGTAAGTCTCGTACCAGCTACGGCCTCCGGAGAGTTTATCGGAAGAATTTTAGTCCACGCGCGCAGAGCTCGTGTATGAACAAAATTTACGAGTGTTTGTTTAAAGCGATACACGTTGACAATGGTAGTCAATAAATATTAGTACCTCACGCCGTACGTTTACATGCATAATAATCTACTATTTGCAAATTCTCTCTGCTGTTTAACCCGACGAACTGTATAACGGTTTATAGTTACATTTTTTTTTTTTTTAACTGTTTTTCGACTTGGTTGCAATTTCACGGTCTCGCTTCGTTGAACTGCAGTCGAGATACGCGATTACTCAGCACTCTTTAGATTTATCTCTTTCTAATTCCGAATAAACACGAGTTTGTACATTGATTAATTATTTTAGTGTCGCTTCAATGCAACTATCGGAAAGTAATTATGTAAATACTGTTTCGCCAACCTTTTTATAAGGTTTTATGCTCTAGGACAGTCACTCTTGACAGTTAAATTATATTAATCTTTTGCTCAACAAAATTACTTTCTCCGTTATTTATTATCCATTTTAGTTTCCACGGAAATTTTTCAGAAATTTTTATAACGCTAAAAAGAAAACTTAATTGAAAATTTTATTTTATTTCCTGTCACGTTTATACATTTTCTTAATATAATAATGATTGTTATAAAAAGAAGTACAAATTAGGGAAAGATTTTTTAGAAATTCAGCCCTGAAATTTATGGAAATTATATAGAATATTTCTTCCATTATAATCAGAATTTAATACTTTTTATAAATATATCGAAATTATTATTAAAAAATAGTATCATAAATTTATATTTCAGATTTAAAAAATGATAAGAAAGCAAAAAGTGCGATTTTTTAAAATCATTTTCTTCTAAAATCATTTATTATTAAATAAAAATGTTCAGATATTTTGTTGCCGATGGTTTAAAAAGTAAACAAAAAATCTTTTTTTATAATTTATGACACGACTAAATAAATCAAATGGGCGGGTTGCAATTTTGTTGGACGATAAATATGCAAAGTTATTGATAAATGGTGTTGCAGATTATTCACGACGAGTATATAGCGAAGAATGAGCCAACCGACCTAGCTTTGAATCTGGTTTTTCCCCAGAGATGGAGAAAGTCCTTCCTCCTCCGATTCTCATCGGTATCGCTTGCTCCTTCAGTGCAAAGTCTTGTTAAATCACCCCAAGGAAAAAGGAAGGATTTATGCCTCAGTGAATAATAATACGCTTGTGGGCGAAAGAAAATTCGTTCCGCTGCGCCAACAGTATAGTTTTATTTTTATCAAAAACAACTACCGTTAAACATTGTATCTGCTATTACGATTTATCGAAAAAACTGTTGATAGGCGGAAAAACTATTGACAATAATAACTGTTGTGGCGACATTCATTTTTTGTTTAATTTTGTTCATAATGAATTAACTTTTGTAAGTTATTATAGTGATGGAATTTCCATAGTTATTTATTATAAATTTATTATAAGTTTTATTTTTAATATTTATTATTAGATTTAACTGTAAAAAAAGTAAACAGAGTTGTAGGCTCCCTTTTTTTTCTAATTATAATTTATGGTGTAATTTATTTATTTTAATTTTTTTATAATAACCTGCAATGTTTAAAAAATAATGTCTAAACTTTGAAATATCTGTAGATAAGTACGTTTTTCTAATAATTATATTTATCAAATTTTAACAGTATAATGATTTTTAAAAAAAATTTAATATTACCCAAAGTAGCAATTCAAGTTTCTCAAAAGTTGAAAAAAAAGAAAAAGAAATGAAAGCAAGATTTATTTCCCAGAATGAATAATTATTTTTTACTCTCGCCTATAATATAATAATAATACGCTTGTGGGCGAAAGAAAATTCGTTCCGCTGCGCCAACTGTATAGTTTTATTTTTATCAAAAACAACTACCGTTAAACATTATTGTATCTGCTATTACGTTTTATCGAAAAAACTGTTGATAGTTATAGACGGAAAAACTATTGACAATAATAACTGTTGTGGCGACATTAATTTTTTGTTTAATTTTGTTCATAATGAATGAACTTTTGTAAGTTATTATAGTGATGCAATTTACATAGTTATTTATTATAAATTTATTATAAGTTTTATTTTTAATATTTATTATTAGATTTAACTGTAAAAAAAAGTGAACAGAGTTGTAGGCTCCCTTTTTTTTCTAACTATAATTTATGGTGTAATTTATTTATTTTAATTTTTTTATAATAACCTGCAATGTTTTAAAAATAATGTCTAAACTTTGAAATATCTGTAGATAAGTACGTTTTTCTAATAATTATATTTATCAAATTTTAACAGTATAATGATTTAAAAAAAAAATTAATATTACCCAAAGTAGCAATTCAAGTTTCTCAAAAGTTGAAAAAAAAGAAAAAGAAATGAAAGCAAGATTTATTTCCCAGAATGAATAATTATTTTTTACTCTCGCCTATAATATAATAATAATACGCTTGTGGGCGAAAGAAAATTCGTTCCGCTGCGCCAACAGTATAGTTTTATTTTTATCAAAAACAACTACCGTTAAACATTGTATCTGCTATTACGATTTATCGAAAAAACTGTTGATAGGCCGAAAAACTATTGACAATAATAACTGTTGTGGCGACATTCATTTTTTGTTTAATTTTGTTCATAATGAATTAACTTTTGTAAGTTATTATAGTGATGGAATTTCCATAGTTATTTATTATAAATTTATTATAAGTTTTATTTTTAATATTTATTATTAGATTTAACTGTAAAAAAAGTAAACAGAGTTGTAGGCTCCCTTTTTTTCTAACTATAATTTATGGTATAATTTATTTATTTTAATTTTTTTATAATAACCTGCAATGTTTTAAAAATAATGCCTAAACTTTGAAATATCTGTAGACAAGTACGTTTTTCTAATAATTATATTTAACAAACATGCAAAATACTTAGGAATTAACATAGACAAAAAACTCAACTTCAATTTTCACTTGCAGCAATGTAAAAATAAAATATTACAAAGAGCCTCACACTTTAGGAAAATCACCTTCAAAAACCGAAAGATACACATAAAACACCTAACAACAATATACAAAGCTATATGTCGACCAATAATTGAGTATGGACATACTATTTTTCTCAACTGTAAGGAAACAGCATTAAAAAAAATGAAAACTGCCGAAACCAGTGCCATAAGGCGTCTAACACGCATACGACATCCCAGCAACCCACTGCACAATCCGCGTAATATCATGCTCTATGAAATGACAAGCATCACACCAATTGTAACAAGAACAAAAGAACTCTCCAGGAAATTTGCAAATGTGCAAATGGAAAATATTACTCCGTTATGCATCCAACCATCGCAAAACATAGTTCGTAGATTTAAACACCCCACTCACACTACATTTCAACAACTAGAAATAATTAACAACCAATAAGGTTCTAACAAATAGCAAAAATAAATAATATAAAAACATGTATAAAACCGGGGCTGAAGGACTTAGGTCGATGGCCCATTGGCAATACAAAATACGTAAAGCTCGGCGCAGTAAACTTGTATACTAATGTGTACACAATAATGTATTGTCAATAAATGTACTTTTACTACTACTATATTTAACAAATTTTAACAGTATAATGATTTAAAAAAAAAATTTAATATTACCCAAAGTAGCAATTTAAGTTTCTAAAAAGTTGAAAAAAAGAAATGAAAGCAAGATTTATTTCCCAGAATGAATAATTATTTTTTACTCTCGCCAATGACTCGAACATTATTCAACTCGTTTCATTTTTTGTATTCTACAATGTTGTCCAATAAGTGGTTTTTAAAATCCACCTTAAGTGCCTAAAGTGAAAAGAATAAAAACCTTACAAAAAAATTTACAGAATAAAGAAAAAAAAAATTGGTTTTAGCGAAATGGCGCTATTTTTGTGGATGCATTTTATTATAAATTGAAAAGACTTCTTTGGACATAAGGTAAAGCTAGAAACATGTATTTAATATGAATAACTTTTTCGTTGATCTCAAAATTAATTGATGGGTCCACTAATGCCTTCTCCCATGGAATTTCTTGTTGCAGCTTCCACGGTCAGATCTGCTGCATATCCGGAGACTAATACATGCGTTAGCAAAAGGAAAAAAGGAAAGGAAAAATAAAAATGCGAATGAGAGTTGAGACTTTCTACGTCAGTGCAGCAACAGCCCATTCACATTAACGACCACTCGTAGGCTTTTATTTTTCCTACAGTGCGTTCTGTCCCTTTTGTGCATGGATACAAAATCGTGTGACTCTCATGGAAAAATAAAGGTCACATCCCTTCGTGACGTCGGCATCAAACGTTCTCCGCTCGATGCAGATTCTGCGCTTACGCATATTCATTCTTTGCCTACCAGACTGCCTTGGGAATTGGGACTCCTTCGACCCTATAAAAAAGCCCTACGTGAATGACGAAAGAAAATAAAGAAACGCTGGGCTGTAAAAGAAAAAAAAATTGCTTGGGATCGTGAGTACGATTGTCGGTTAATTTGATTTTCTTTTTTTTGTCAAAAATTCAAATGCATTTTTAAACATTTTAAACAGGAAGTTTTTAAAATTTTTTAAATTAAAAAAAATAATCTTACAGAAAAATAGTGGCCAAATTCTAGTTTAAATAATTTTTTTTTCTTAAAACTAGAAAACAACTACGATTTTTCTGTAAAATTATCTAAAAGTTTTGCTATACATTTAAGGACAATAATTTGTTGTTAAAAGTACAAAAAATGTAATACTATTTTTCTTGCATTTTTCTCATTATGAAAATTATTTTGTTCAATAAAAAAAATAGTGTAAATAAGCATGGAATTCCTTTTTCGTAAAAGTGGCAGCAATACAATTTTATTTTTTACAGCGCTGAGCTGTAAAAGAAAAAAAATTACTTCGGATCGTGAGTACGATTGTCGGTTAATTTGATTTTCTTTTTTTGTCAAAAATTCAAATGCATTTTTAAACATTTTAAACAGAAAGTTTTTGAGTCTACATTTTTAAAAATAATTTTACAGAAAAATTGTAGCCAATTTCTAGTATAAATTTTTTTTTCTTCTTAAAACTAGAAAATAACCATCATTTTTCTGTAAAATTATCTAAAAGTTTTGGTATACATTTAAGGACAAAATCTTTTTGTTAAAAGTACAAAAAATTTTATATTTTTTTTTCTTGCATTTTTCTCACTATGAAAATTATTTTCTTCAATAAAAAAAATAGTGTAAATAAGCATGGAATTTCTTTTTCGTAAAATTGACAGCAATACAATTTTATTTTTTACAGCGCTGAGCTGTAAAAGAAAAAAAATTGCTTCGGATCGTCAGTACGGTTGTCGGTTAATTTTGATTTTTTTTTGTCAAAAATTCAAATGCACTTTTAAACATTTTAACAGAAAGTTTTTGAGTCTACATTTAAAAAAATAATTTTATAGAAAAATTATGGCCAATTTCTAGTTTAAATAATTTTGTTTTTCTTAAAACTAGAAAATAACCAAGATTTTTGTATAAAATTATCTAAAAGTTTTGCTATACATTTAAGGACAAAATCTTTTTGTTAAAAGTACAAAAAAATTTATATTTTTTTTCTTGCATTTTTCTCACTATGAAAATTATTTTCTTAAATAAAAAAAAATAGTGTAAATAAGCATGGAATTTCTTTTTCATAAAATTAGCAGCTATGCAATTTTATTTTTTAAAATAAAAATTCGACAAATAAATATGATTTCCAATTGCCTAATATTGACAAATTTATAAGTTTATACATATAAAAAAAATTATACATATTCATCAAATTGTGCGGATCTTTGCAAATATTTTTTTTTGCAATTCATGATGACTCCGAGACTTTCATTTATCAGATTATAAAGATTGAATCGTTGAGGACGATTATTTGATTTAAGTATAGTATTTTTGATTACACAATTGCAGGTTGAAAGTATTTTCCGAGAGGTAATTTGGGTATAATAATTGATCACTCTCTCCACTCGAGAGAGAAATTGCGATTGTAGTTACGATGAGACATAATCTCATTGTTCCAAGCTGAGATTCCGGCCGTCTTCGATATATCCGAGATTTTTCATCGTTTCTTCGATGCTGGTATCGTTCGCGTATCGCGACCACCCCGCGATATCTCGCATGAGCTCTTCCGCTCACTTCAAGCTCCGTACACATAGGATCAACTTATATCACCTCTTGGAAAAATTTCCTGATGATTTTTTTCCATTCCTTAATCATTTAACTCGAAGCAGCGTGGAATTTTTTTACTTTTCTAGAAAAACTTTGTTCATTCTTTAACCAGGAGAAAATTTAGCCAATAAAGTTTTACAATTTATTCAAAGACAATTATTCAATTTTGTAATCATTGAAATCTGGAATTGTTTATATTTTTTAAAATTAATTACTTTTTTTGATTAAAAAAAAAATATCGGAAATTTTGACTTTATTTAAATGTTGAATGACTATAACTTTGAGCTGATTCCATTAATCTGTAAATTAATTATTTAGCAATTAATAAAATTTTTTAGCATTTAATTAAAATTTTAGCAATCAATTAAAAATACGAGCAGTTTCGTCCAACTAAAAATTCCACGAAACAATATGCTTGGAATTTTCTTTTTTTTATCTTCTTGACTAATTTATATCCCCAAATAATTTCATCTCCTAGACAAATTTCCTTTTCCACTTTCTTAAAACCTAAGAATTTAAATAAAAATAGAAAGCGTAAAAAAAATTAAATTTCATTTCTCATTTTCCTATCACTATTAACCAAAATATCCATAATAAAAAATCTGCTTTATACAAGGATCAAAATGTTTCAGGTCTCCAACATTTAATTGTGGCAAGTCTTCAAAGCATTTCGAAACCATTAGTTTCGTTGCTAATTTTTTCTTAAAATCAAAATACATAATATACATAAATAAATCTCAAAAACGTTTTAAAAGAAATGTTAGTCTCATTCAATCTCTGTGATTACTATAAAGATTACTATAAAAAAATACTACCAGTTACATCTAAGTGAAAATTCTACAAAACTAATTATTTGACATTTTCTTAATTCATCGACTTATAATTTCACCCCTAGATAAATTTTGTTTTCTATTCTTCACGATTTAAAAAAAATTAAAAACCTAAAAAAAAAATAATTCCCATTTTCCTCACTATTAACTATACAAAAATATAAATAATACAAAATTTGCTTAATCCAATTGAATTTTTTGCAGGTTTCAAACATTTAATTGTGGCGAGCATATTGAAGCATATTGAATTAATTAAAGCATATTGAAGCCATTAGTTCCGTTGCTAATTTTTTCTAAAATTCAAAATACACAATATACTTAAATAAATACATACATAAATTCAAAAACGTAAAAAAAAAATTCTTAGCCTCGTCTATTCTCTGTCGAATATTTATAAGATTACCATAAAAAAATACTACCAGTTACATCTAAGTGAAAATTCTACAAAACTAATTACTTGACATTTTCTTAATTCATCGACTTATAATTTCACCCCTAGATAAATTTTGTTTTTTATTATTCACGATGAAAAAAAAATTAAAAATCTAAAAAAAAAAATAATTCCCATTTTCCTCACTATTAACTATACAAAAATATAAATAATACAAAATTTGCTTAATCCAATTGAATTTTTTGCAGGTTTCAAACATTTAATTGTGGCGAGCATATTGAAGCATATTGAATTAATTAAAGCACATTGAAGCCATTAGTTTCGTTGCTAATTTTTTCTAAAATTCAAAACACACAATATATAAATAAATACATACATAAATTCAAAAACGTAAAAAAAAAAATTCTTAGCCTCGTCTATTCTCTGTCGAATATTTATAAGATTACCATAAAAAAATACTACCAGTTACATCTAAGTGAAAATTCTACAAGACTAATTATTTGACATTTTCTTAATTCATCGACTTATAATTTCACCCCTAGATAAATTTTGTTTTCTATTCTTCACGATTAAAAAAAAAATTAAAAATCTAAAAAAAAAAATAATACACATTTTCCTCGCTATTAACTATACAAAAAAATAAAAAATAGAAAATTAGCTTAATCCAATTGAATTTTTTGCAGGTTTCCAACATTACTTAGTGGCGACTCCTTAAAGTATATCGAAGCCATTAGTTTCGTTGCTAATTTTTTCTAAAACACAAAATACATAATATACTTAAATAAATACATACATAAACTCAGAAACGTAAAAAAAAATGCTTAGCCATTACCATAAAAAAATACTACCTGTTAGATCTAAGTGAAAATTCTACAAAACTAATTATTTGACATTTTCGTAATTAATCGACTTATAATTTCACCCGTAAATAAATTCTTAAAAACCAAAAAAAAAAAAAAAATTATCCGTATTTCCCTCACTATTAACTATACAAAAAAATAAAAAATAAAAAATTAGCTTAATCCAATTGAATTTTTTTCAGATTTCCAACATTACTTAGTGGCGAGTCCTTAAAGTATATCGAAGCCATTAGTTTCGTTGCTAATTTTTTCTAAAACACAAAATACATAATATACTTAAATAAATACATACATAAACTCAGAAACGTAAAAAAAAATGCTTAGCCATTACCATAAAAAAATACTACCTGTTAGATCTAAGTGAAAATTCTACAAAACTAACTATTTGACTTTTTCTTAATTCATCGACTTATAATTTCACCCGTAAATAAATTCTTAAAAACCAAAAAAAAAAAAAAAAAATTATCCGTATTTCCCTCACTATTAACTATACAAAAAAATAAAAAATAAAAAATTAGCTTAATCCAATTGAATTTTTTGCAGGTTTCCAACATTACTTAGTGGCGAGTCCTTAAAGTATATCGAAGCCATTAGTTTCGTTGCTAATTTTTTCTAAAACACAAAATACATAATATACTTAAATAAATACATACATAAACTCAGAAACGTAAAAAAAAATGCTTAGCCATTACCATAAAAAAATACTACCTGTTAGATCTAAGTGAAAATTCTAAAAAACTAATTATTTGACATTTTCGTAATTAATCGACTTATAATTTCACCCGTAAATAAATTCTTAAAAACCAAAAAGAAAAAAAATTATCCCAATTTCCCTCACTATTAACTATACAAAAATATAAAAAATAAAAAATTAGCTTAATCCAATTGAATTTTTTTCAGATTTCCAACATTTCATTGTGGCGAGTCCTTAAAGCATATCGAAGCCATTGCTTATTGAGCAGCCCTCAACGAAGATGCAGCATCTCGGGTAACCCACGTGGAATCTCGCTGCTTTGCTATGGACTCACCTCTCTGTGTCTCAGGGTGCTCTTATATACCGTGCGTAAATATAGGGCAGCACGTAGCGATGCACCGTGGAGGGTGACCCCGATAACCCTTTCGGCCGAGGCTGAGAGAAGAGAAGAGACCAAGAAGAAGAAGAAGAAGAAGAAGCACGCGAAGAGGCCAAACCAAGAGTCAGCAGCAGCAGCAGCAAAAGCAGCAGCAGTGATGAAAAATAAAGAAATAAAGAAGAAGCGCGTCTCAGAGTCGAGCGAATGGTGGGTGAAAGACAGAGTGAAAGGATATATATACAGAAAAGAGAATGAGAGCCGCACTGCATACATATAGTCTTTGCTGCTGGCCTCACCATTCTATCGAGAAGGAGTTAAACAAGAGAGAGAGAACAAAAAAAGGGAGAAAGAGATAAAAGTACGCTAAAGAGACGTACCACGTTCCCACACGAACCCCCCAAGATGCGTCCCGCCGTCGGGCGTGCTGCTGTTGCTTCTGCTTGTGGACCCCCGATGCCCAGAAGCTGATAAAAACAGCTACAAAACTGCCTACCGGTGTTTTCTGCCTTTTGCTCCTGCGTTACTCCTCCTCTCTTTCTGCTCTCGTCCCTTTACTAAAAGCCCTCCAGCTTTTACTGGTGTTTGGGCGTCGAAGGGCATATTCCAACGCTTCGCCACCTTTGCTATTTCTCATAGAAGGCATTCTACGTAAATTTGGAGAATTGTTTTTGAAAAAAACTTTTTTTAACCCACGAAAGCGTTTTTTAAGATAGTTTTGTCGGTACGCCGGAGTCATAAATCTCAGAGTCTATATGACAGTAAAAAATAATCATACGCATCAGTTTGACTGCCTCAATAATAATATCAAAACTAATCGAGAATCCTTCGAAATTGTCGTAATCAAATAACAACGATTATTTATAAATAGTTGATATGTTTAGTGCGGATTTGACTTCATTTTTACGATAATTAGGTTAGGAAACGTCATTTGGCCCGGTATCGTGCACTTTGACCTTGGTTCAATTAAACATTATTTCGGAGACTTCACCTTTTTTCATGATGCATCAATTCCTGAATGATTTGCGATTCCGTAGTACTTTTTATTTTTTCTCTATCTTTGATCTAAGTATGTTAATTTTCGATTTAAAGATCAATTTTTCCATCCCTCCCGTTAGCGCCGTGTAAAAAGATCGATTTTCAAGTTTTAATTGTTCATTCAAATACTCGGTAAAAGCCTTCAAGATTTTGTGCAAGTAAAATTGAATAGCTAAATTACAACATGTCAAAAATTTATGCATATGAGTTTGGATTGCATTCACGACAGAACTACCTTAAAGGTGTTGATCATTTTTTTGGTGGGTGTGGAGATGTCGAGGGAGGTTTTGCAAAATTAACAGCAAAATTAATAGGGTTCGAATGAGTGAAAAATTTTTTTTAATGAAAAATCGGTTTAGCCTCTGTAAATTTTGAAAAAAAAAATTGTTATTTTCAAATATTTTTAGAACTCTCTTATAATATTTTAATAGGTTATACGCATACTGCTGTAGGACATATAAAATTAAGAGCAGAATTGAAGATGTTGAAAGAGTAAAAAAAAAAGTGTTAGTTTTGCCACTATAACTTTTGTAAAACTTTTTTTCAATTGCAAATATTTTTTGATGATAGTAATCATTTTCTTTTTCATAGGTCATAAGACATACCGCTGGAGGTTTTGTAAAATTAAGGACGAAATTAAAAGTGGGATGAGTGAAAAAAATAATAATTAAAACCGAAATGACTTGACACAGAATTCTTTATGCTATAATAAAAGGTCTTCTATTTTTGCGTTCAATTCACGTTCTGCTCGTTTATATTCATTTACTTCTTATGCTTTAATCTTTTAACGGGTAAACTCGCTTGAAATTTAAGCAAATTACACAAATGTTGGACACTTTACTGATTAAAAATCGTGTGAAAATGGATTTTTTTTTAAATTCAGAATTTTGATTATTTTATGGATATGCATTTTCTATTCTATTCTATTATAGAAAAAAATGTAGAATATCTTTTTAAGCTCGACTTTTGTAATTTTTATTCCGGATTTAAAAAATGTAAAGAAATAATGATTTTTCGAAATCAACAAAAATTAGAATAAATATTTGATTTTAATAACGAAGAAAATTGAGAAATCAACATTTTCCAAATAAGCAATTAAGAAAGTTATGAAACGAATTTAAAAAAAAATTATTACAAGTCTAATGTCCGAGGAATTTCTAAGCGCGTTTGAGCAAAAATTCAGAGTTCTATACTTCACTCAGTTAACAATAAAAATGAGAGAATAGCTACAAAGGAGAATAAATAGAATGAAAATAATGAGCGAAGTAAGACGCAGCTGAGTCTCGGCTATATGTCATCTCTTTCTGTACTACAAAATGGATGAGCGTCGGTGTAGCTATCTGTATCTTTCTACATCGTTGGTACAGAGAGCGATGCGAGTCCTCGGTAATTGCGATTCGATCGAGCCACTCGCGATCGCCGCCGTGTAATTTCTGCAGCATTGTTGCTATTGCGACATCAGACTGCACCGTGGGAATATATAGCCCGTTTCTCTCTTGACGAGAGTCACACACAGCTACAGTCAATATTCTATGTAGCAGTCGCTATGTACGAGTCATTCTGTGTCAATTCATCCAAATATTTTTTCTTCCTCATAGACAAAATTTTATTCTCATACAATTTTTTTTTTTCGAATTTTTCATATCTGAATATTCAGAATAGTCCAAAATATCCAGAAATGCCGTCTAGAAAAAATGTGTAGGTGGGACAACCACTTTTTTATGAGTTCGCCATAAATGAGTTGTAATTAATAATAATTATATATATAATTATAATAATTATAATAATATTGTATTATAATTATTATATTATTATAATATAATCATAATTATATTATTATATTATTTAATATTTATATTTTTTAATTAACACAACTTAATTATTTTTATAAATTATATTATTATTATATAATTATAATAATATTATATTATAATTATTATAATAATTATAATAATTGTAATTAATAAATTATTATTTTCAGTTCCCGTTAATTTATAAAAGGTTCTCACAATTAATTTCTAGCCAACTCATAAAAAAGTGGGTGTACCAATTACTTTTTTTTTCGCATTTCACAAATTCCCTTTTCTGCGTTTCTAAAGTGTCAAAACTTAATTTTCTTCAATTTCAAATAGAATACTCTTAGAAAAAATCGTTTTCACTTTTGAAAATATTTTTTTAACCCAGTCAAATATTTTTTCTCACGCTACGAATTTTTTTGTTATAGGTTCTGTAAATACTATTTTAGATTGAATAAAATTATTCACTTGGAAGAACCAGATTTTTAATAATGAAAATTTTTTTATACAATTTCTCCTCGATTTTCCTTACTAATTAGTATTTACGATTTTAGATTGAATAAAATTATTCACTTGGAAGAAGCAGATTTTTAATAATGAAAAAATTTTGATACAATTTCTCCTCGATTTTCCTTACTAATTAGTAAGGAAAATCGATATTAGATTTTTAATAATAAAAAAATCTGCTTCTTCCAAGTGAATAATTTTATTCAATCAAGAACAAAATTTTATTCAAAATTCAATTCAAGAGGCAGATTTTTAATAATGAAAAAAATTTGATACAATTTCTCCTCGATTTTCCTTACTAATTAATAAGGAAAATCGAGGAGAAATTGTATCAAATTTTTTTAATTAGTAAGGAAATTTAATTAGTAAGGAAAATCGAGGAGAAATTGTATCGAAATTTTTTCATTATTAAAAATCTGCTTCTTCCAAGTGAATAATTTAATTCAATCTAAAATAGTATTTACAGAATCTATAAAAAAAAATTTGCAGCGTGAGGAAAAAAAATATTTGACTCGGTTAAAAAAATATTTTCAAAAGTTGTAGTGGCTGTAATTACGGAGAATGTCTCATATATTTCCAGCGTAATCAGTGAAAGATTCTGCGCTCGCTATTTGCTGAGAATAATTGGAGAAGGAAACGAAGTTACTTGCAGATAGAAAGGGAGAAGAGAAAGAAAACGACGTATCAAGGCTCCGGACGATCCAGAGAGATTAACGGGTTGATTCACGCGTGTGCGTTCCAACATATTTTCCATGATTCAGAGTTCCATACCGGGCGCCGGTCGATCATAAAGATCACGAGCGTCGACAATTGATGAGAAGAGAAAAACGAAGAAAAAGACACACACGGAAAAATAAATAGGCAGGATATATTTCTTATAGATTGGCATTTTTTTTTGTTCGTCATTAAGTTTTGTAATAAAAATATAAATTCCGTATATGAGTCATTCTCTGTCAACACAAGTATTTTTTTTTCACTCTTAGAAATGCATCAAAATTGACTAGATTTTAATACAAATGAAGAAGAATTCTGTGCATATAAAAAAAATTGGAAAGGAAATTAAAAGTGGCTTTTTTAACACTATTTTTATCATTGAAGGGAAATATAAAATACAAGGTATAAAGTGTAAAAAAATTAATTTAATATTTCCATTTCAAGTTCTGCTTTCTACTAAAAAAACTTAACTTACTGACGAAAAAATTTCATTTTTTTCTTCAGTAAGCTTAATTTTTTCTTGAATTTTTTTGTTTTTTTGTTTTATTTTTTTTAAGCGAGGTCAACGAGGATGTTAAAATATATTAGATGGTATCTTTCAAAAGCTCATATTTAAAAATATCATTTCCCAACGGTATATTCTACGTGCATTCACTCTTATGTCTTGCTAAAGTCTATCTTGATAAATATGATGATGAGTACGAAGTGGATTTCATATTTGTGCAGAATCTTGAAAAGTTGTTTCAATTTTTTTTTTAATATTATTTAATACTAGCAATTTATTACTGCCAAACCGGTTCGAGCGTTCATTGAGGTTTAAAAATTCAAACTAGTAATTTTTTTAGGCTAAAACTTGTTCAAAACAGTCATCAAAACCAACTCTAAACAAATCGATACGATAAGATTTTTCCTGTGCCTTGTAGGATTAATCGACGACGATCTGCAAAAAAGAGAAGACCAAAATACTCAACTTTTCTGATTGAATAATCTAAAACTATAAATTACGTTAAAAATAAATTAGTTAACACTTACATAACGTTTACTATATTTGACAGATTATTTTTTAAAGCGTTGGAAATAATTATAAAACAATCCTAATAAAAATTAACCCTTTAATAACAATTTGCACCACAATTGCAAATTTATTAAATTCAGTTTAATAAAAAAAAATTGACAGTCAAATTCTTAGATAAAAATATTATTTAAGGTACGAAATAATTTATACATTTTTAAATAACATATCAAACAAAAATTAAACAAAACTTATGCATAAATGTTATTGTCATCAGTTATTAATATTTTTATTGCATAAAATTATTTGCTATTTATTATACTTATTATAAGTTTAGATTAAGCTTTTAGTTTTTACATTTTTGCTCGTGTGTTTAATTTTATAAAGTTGTGGTATTAACTTATCAACGATACTTAATAATTAATTAAATTTCTTGGTTTTTTAAAGTATGTGTAAGAATACAGTAATTGGTTGTTGAGTAACGTAGACTAAACTCGTTATTGTACCTCATCGGTATTACCTCATAAATGTATGTACCTCGTTTCGAGGTACATGCAACAACATTAGGATTTTCCAATGGCTCATAGCGTCATAAATAGGTTGTGGTTGGGGAATCGAACTTTATGATTATTTACTGCGGTCGTTAAACACTCCATAGATCAGGAATAATTATCGACAATCATTGTAACTAATCTAATAGTTATTCTTGGAGTTCTCGGCAACCGGTTTACTAAAGTCGCTATGATGTATTCTATATTTATTTGAACATGTGGTAATAATTTCGTTCGCATAATTGGGAAATAAATTTGTGTCTAATCTACGAGAAATGAAATCAATTTGAACACGAGAAATGTTTTAATCTTTCGACTAAATCGATTGGTAATAAAATCAAATATTTTCACTTACTATATTAGTCGAACGTTTTTATCTGGACATGACTTTTCACTCATGATTATTTTGACGATGAATAAAAAATGTAAAGTGAAACGCTATAAAAATGTATGTCTAAAATTTAGTTAAAGTTGGAATTTTTTTCAACTGGTGGTAACTTCTTTGTGGGTCGAGCGATTTTCAATTTTCTTCTTATGTTTCAAAGTACTGGCCTAAATGAAGAGAATAAACTTAATAATTTTATGATACTTTAATTTTTGTAAATGTGAAATTAATTGGAAAAATGGTGGATAAATAAGAGAAAAGTATGGGAAAATTTCATATTTTCGCTCCATCTTAAAAAATCTGTAAAAAAATTCGCAATCAACGCATTCTAATTCCCCATATAGTGTTTTATGTGTTTGGTGTCTATAATAAATAGTTATGACTCGGAAGTTTTCTGCATCTGCAAAATTTACACTTTGACCAGCTATAACTAAGTAACGCGGCGGACAACATTTTTTTTCCCTGGCAGGTTTTTGCGCCTCACTATTATCTACAAGCACGTTTTTTAGTTTTTTTTCCTGCTCATATTTAAGAATTGGCGGCAATTTTCGACGGAAAATTTTCGTCTGTTTCGGTTCGCCAGTTTTACTGGCTCACCGGTTGGTGCAATAATTTTTGTCCAAGGCAGATTTATTCGTTTTGCGAATATCTCCAGGCACTTTTTTCATATGTTTTTTTTTCTTTAATTGGCCATCATTTTTGTCATTTTTCGGTTTGGCCAGTTTTACCGGCTCACCGATTGGTGCAATAATTTTTGTCCAAGGCAGATTTATTCGTTTTGCGAATATCTCCAGGGACTTTTTACATTTTTTTTTTCAAATATTGGCCATCATTTTTGTCTTTTTTTCGGTTTGCCAGTTTTACCGGCTCACCGGTTGGTGCGATAATTTTTTGTCCAAGGCAGATTTATTCGTTTCGCGAATATCTCCAGGCACTTTTTTCATTTCTTTTTTTTTTCAAATATTGGCCATCATTTTTGTCATTTTTTCGGTTGGCCAGTTGTACCGGCTCACCGGTTGGTGCGATAATTTTTTGTCGAAGGCAGATTTATTCATTTTGCGAATATCTCCAGGCGCTTTTTTAATTTCATTTTTTTTTTTAAATTGGCCATCATTTTTGTCATTTTTTCGTTTGGCCAGTTTTACCGGCTCACCGGTTGGTGCGATAATTTTTTGTCCAAGGCAGATTTATTCGTTTTGCGAATATCTCCAGGCACTTTTTTCATTTCTTTTTTTTTCAAATATTGGCCATCATTTTTGTCATTTTTTCGGTTAGCCAGTTTTACCGGCTCACCGGTTGGTGCAATAATTTTTTGTCCAAGGCAGATTTATTCGTTTTGCGTATATCTCCAGGCACTTTTTTCATTTCTTTTTTTTTTTTCAAAAATTGGCCATCATTTTTGTCATTTTTTAGGTTGGCCAGTTTTACCGGCTCACCGGTTGATGCGATAATTTTTTGTCCAAGGCGGATTTATTCGTTTTGCGAATATCTCCAGGCACTTTTTTCATTTCTTTTTTTTTCAAATATTCGCCATCATTTTTGTCATTTTTTCGGTTAGCCAGTTTTACCGGCTCACCGGTTGGTGCAATAATTTTTTGTCCAAGGCAGATTTATTCGTTTTGCAAATATCTCCAGGCACTTTTTTCATTTCTTTTTTTTTTCAAATATTCGCCATCATTTTTTTCATTTTTTCGGTTAGCCAGTTTTACCGGCTCACCGGTTGGTGCGATAATTTTTTGTCCAAGGCAGATTTATTCATTTTGCGAATATCTCCAGCCACTATTTTTGTTTTCGATTTTCAAAAATTGACAGTCATTTTCTCATTTTTCAATGGTTCATCTGCTGATGGCCAGCAGACCAATTTGTTCTTTTCGAGCAATTCATGTTTACCCTAGGCAGATTTATTCGTTTTGCGAATATCTCCAGGCATTTCTTTCAGTTTTTTTCTTCCGATGATTTTTCAAAACGAATTCTCTCTCCTTTCGTGTATTCTGTTTATACTGTGTTAAGCTTTATCTAGTGAGAGCAAGAAAACGTGAATTCACGAAGACTGCCATTAGCTGCAATTATTGTTGAAAAAAAATATGGTTGTACATGGAGCGCCAAGCGCGTCAGGGTCGCGTGGGTGTTACCATGGCAATTCAACCTATGGTACTTATGGTCAGCATTGTCGTTGTCCTGCAGTAATACCAGCAGCTATCCTTTTTTTTTTTTTTTTTGAGCTGTACAGAAATATTTTTTCCTTCGTTGGGTAACCTTCTCCCCTCTCTCCCTATATATCGCTGGCGTCTTCGTTAATTTATTTAAATTACCGGCGCGCGAATGGCATGTGCCGGCACGAGTACCGCAAATACAGGCGCGCGCCATTCTTCTCCATTGTCAGTGGATTTCGTTATTTATCGGTTTCACCTTTGCGCACTTTGGCGGGCCACCGATTTCTTCGTTTCCTCTTCTCTCGCGCTATATTCTTCGCTACGCTGATCCTTTTTCAACAGGGATGCACCCAGATCCATGCTACCATTGGAACGCCAAGGTCTGACCTTAAGAGTTTTTTTTTATTTTATTTTTTTTCAATATTATTCGACGATTTATAAAAATATATTTAAAGACAAGAATTTGTTTTGCAAGCGCGCTTCCAACATTTTGTTTATTTTTGTTTTCTTTACAGACGTCTTAAGGATTTCCATGGAAAAAGAGTTTCTCTTTTATGCGATTAAATAATGCTAATTTGTAGAAAAGAAATTGTGGTTTTTAAAAATTTTTTTTATGGGGTTGTTTTTTTTAACAATCCGTTGGTTAATTTTAATGAGAAAATGTGGAAAACACTGCATAGTAGGAAATTTTCTGTTATTTTTACACAAAATAAGTGTACATTGTTTTTCTTTTTAAATATTGTTCGATAATTTATAAAAATATATTTAAAGACAAGAATTTGTTTTGCAAACGCATTTGCAACATTTTGTATGTTTTTGATTTCTTTATAAACGTCTTAAGGATGTCCAGAGTTTCTGTTGTATGTGATTAAATAATGCTAATTTCTAGAAAAAAAATGATGACTGGTTTTTGGTTTTTTTTTATTCTTTTTTTACGGGGTAGTTTGTTTAACAATGTGTTGGTTAATTTTTATGAAAAAATGCAGTACGAAATTTTCTGTCATTTTAACACAAAATTAGTCAAAAATTTTCAAAATCTTTCTGTCACTATTCAAATTAAACATAAATTTCGAAATATACAAAAAATTCTATCAAATTAACACAACAGGATTGAAATCAAAACACTTCAAGATTTTATAAATCACGTAAATCTAATATAGCAGGAATTAAATAAAACCTCAAGATTATAGAAATTTTGGAAATTGCGATACAACAAAATTTCATAAGTCAATTCGTTTTAAGGGTGTTAGTAAAATTTCGTATATTTCTCATGTTAAAGAATCAGCAAAAAGCTTCACAGCATACAAAATTCGCCCTCATGTTGTCGTCCCCTTAATGACCGTGTTAACCGCGTCATTGAGAGTGATTAATATTCCAGGGTGATTCTCCAACAACGTCGAGAGACGTGAGGTTCTTCGCCTTGACACCCGAGCCGAAAAACAACCGAGAGAAATCTGTAGCGGGGAGAAAAATATGGGGACCAAAAAACAAGCAAGTAGAAAAGGTCTTCTTGGGCGGGTCATTCCCAGGCACAGAATGAAAAAAAAAAAAGAACCAACTTTGACACTTTTTTCAGCTGTTCATCCTCACTGCACTGGACAGATTCTCATGATAAAATCGGTGGATTATTCAATAAAAGAGCTTTTTAAAATGTACTGATTTATCAATTTTTATTATACACTTTTTATTGTATTGTTCAAATAACAAAACATATTTTCCCTGCAGTTGAAAAATCAGAAGATTTATTTGTAGACATAATATTATAAAACTGTTAATGAGATTTGGGATTTTTTAAAATGTCTAATTGTTAATTTTATCAAGTACATTTTAAAAAGTGTTTTATTAACATTTTATGGAACAATAAATAAAGGCTTTCTTATAAAAATTTACAAGCACTGAAGGCAAAAAAAAAGAATAGTCGAATTATTTAATAAAAGAACTTTAATTAATTATACATTATTTTTCTATTGTCCAAATAGCAACCAATATATTTCCTTTGCTGCTGAAAAGTCAGAATATTAATTTGTAGACACAATATTATAAGGCTGTTAATGAGATACAGAAGTTTATAGCAAAAAAAGAAAGACTATTAGCTAATTTCATCAAGTACATTTTGAAAAAATATTATATTAATATTTTATGCAAAAGTATAAAAACAGGTTTTGTTATAAAAATTTACAAGCACTGAGAATGACACGTTTTTTAAAGTCTTTGACTTCATCCGCATTGCATTGGACAGATTCTCAGGATAAAATCGGTAGATTATTCAATAAAAGAGCTTTTTAAAATGTACTGATTTATCAATTTTTATTATACACTTTTTATTGTATTGTTCAAATAACAAAACATATTTTCCCTGCAGTTGAAAAATCAGAAGATTTATTTGTAGACATAATATTATAAAACTGTTAATGAGATTTGGGATTTTTTAAAATGTCTAATTGTTAATTTTATCAAGTACATTTTAAAAAGTGTTTTATTAACATTTTATGGAACAATAAATAAAGGCTTTCTTATAAAAATTTACAAGCACTGAAGGCAAAAAAAAAGAATAGTCGAATTATTTAATAAAAGAACTTTAATTAATTATACATTATTTTTCTATTGTCCAAATAGCAACCAATATATTTCCTTTGCTGCTGAAAAGTCAGAATATTAATTTGTAGACACAATATTATAAGGCTGTTAATGAGATACAGAAGTTTATAGCAAAAAAAGAAAGACTATTAGCTAATTTCATCAAGTACATTTTGAAAAAATATTATATTAATATTTTATGCAAAAGTATAAAAACAGGTTTTGTTATAAAAATTTACAAGCACTGAGAATGACACGTTTTTTAAAGTCTTTGACTTCATCCGCATTGCATTGGACAGATTCTCAGGATAAAATCGGTAGATTATTCAATAAAAGAGCTTTTTAAAATGTACTGATTTATCAATTTTTATTATACACTTTTTATTGTATTGTTCAAATAACAAAACATATTTTCCTTGCAGTTGAAAAATCAGAAGATTTATTTGTAGACATAATATTATAAAACTGTTAATGAGATTTGGGATTTTTTAAAATGTCTAATTGTTAATTTTATCAAGTACATTTTAAAAAGTGTTTTATTAACATTTTATGGAACAATAAATAAAGGCTTTCTTATAAAAATTTACAAGCACTGAATGCAAAAAAAAAGAATAGTCGAATTATTTAATAAAAGAACTTTAATTAATTATACATTATTTTTCTATTGTCCAAATAGCAACCAATATATTTCCTTTGCTGCTGAAAAGTCAGAATATTAATTTGTAGACACAATATTGTAAGACTGTTAATGAGATACAGAAGTTTATAGCAAAAAAAGAAAGACTATTTGCTAATTTCATCAAGTACATTTTGAAAAAAATATTGTGGTAATATATTATGCAAAAGTATAAAAACAGGTTTTGTTATAAAAATTTACAAGCACTGAGAATGACACGTTTTTTAAAGTCTTTGACTTCATCCGCATTGCATTGGACAGGTTTTCAGGATAAAATCGGTAGATTATTCAATAAAAGAGCTTTTTAAAATGTACTGATTTATCAATTTTAATTATACACTTTTTATTATATTGTTCAAATAACAAAACATATTTTCCTTGCAGTTGAAAAATCAGAAGATTTATTTGTAGACATAATATTATAAAACTGTTAATAAGATTTGGGATTTTTTAAAATGTCTAATTGTTAATTTTATCAAGTACATTTTAAAAAGTGTTTTATTAACATTTTATGGAACAATAAATAAAGGCTTTCTTATAAAAATTTACAAGCACTGAATGCAAAAAAAAAAGAATAGTCGAATTATTCAATAAAAGAACTTTAATTGATTATACATTATTTTTCTATTGTCCAAATAGCAACCAATATATTTCCTTTGCTGCTGAAAAGTCAGAATATTAATTTGTAGACACAATATTATAAGACTGTTAATGAGATACAGAAGTTTATAGCAAAAAAAAGACTATTTGCTAATTTCATCAAGTACATTTTGAAAAAAATATTGTATTAATATTTTATGCAAAAGTATAAAAACAGGTTTTGTTATAAAAATTTACAAGCACTGAGAATGACACGTTTTTTAAAGTCTTTGACTTCATCCGCATTGCATTGGACAGGTTTTCAGGATAAAATAGTGAAATAATAAAATAAACGAGTTCTTTAAAATGTACTGATTTATCAAATTTTATTATACAAAAACACAACATACTACAAGAGATATAATGATACATAAGTAAACACAGAATAGTATAATATATTACTGTATACACAAGCTTTACTATACAAAATAAACACGAATGTGTAAATCAATGCGATAATCTCGTAGAGCGATTTTCCGATTGCTGTTCCTTCGCTAAAGGAATAATGGAGAGCGCAAGAGACATCGACGCTGATTGAGAGATTAAAATAATAAAAATAGAAAAGCTTTACAGACTCTACCGCGGCGCGCACGCAATTGGCCGTTAGTGGCAAATGCCGCGCGGAACTAATTACATTAATTACAAGTTACGTTGCAAATGTCTCACGAGTATGCCACACACTGATAGGATAGTACAAGATTCAAGTCTTCAAGTACACGCGACGCCCAGCGCATCATTTTTTATCGATACCTTTAATTCATTCGCTTAGCTATAAAATGAGATAAACAATTCTATGAAAAACATCACAACGTAGATGTAACATTTGTGGCCATTTTAAGCATTTCCGTATTATTAATTCAAGGATAAGATTGTTTTAAATAAAATCTGTTTGTCTTTTTTTAACGTGGCTTTACAAAATTAATTCAGTCACAATTAAAATTTATTCTGATCGTAATTAATTCATCACAAAATAATTACATAATGCTTATATTTACCATTAGTGATTATCAAGGTACTATTTTTGGCCAGCCAAAAATATTTCACTATATGTGGCCACTAATCAATATAATTGAAATTTCAATTAATTTTCTTATCATTATCGTTGCAATAAAAAGAATTATCTATATCTTCTCATTATTCATCACTTTTAATATTAGTGGCCATTAAGTTACCATTTGTGGCCCGCCAAATAACTATTTGTGGCCACTACTTACCTAATTAACACTTTATTTCATTCCCTCGCAATTTTTTCAATTAAATTTTTTTGCCATTTCCAATTAATTAAAAAAATGGCCACAAATGGTACATCTACTTAAGGGTGACTCCAAATTGTTATTTCCTATAATAGCTCAAACAAAAATTCGTTTATATAGTTTCGAATAATTGTAATTAGGAAAAAAGTCTTACGCTGACAGCGAAAAAGTTTTGGTACTTGAAGAATTAAATTTTCACACTCGGCTTACCCTAGAAACGTTTGCAAAGCTTCGCAACATTCCCGTTCGTTCGTTTTCTTTCTGGATTTAACCAGAAGTTGAGTTTATTTTTATTTTCAATGGAATTGATACCTGGTTAAAAAAGAGAGCACCATCGACTTGTCGAATTATCGTTAAGGAAGATTAAAACCCCTTGATAATTTTAAGGTATCTACTGTGCCGCGATCGTTGTGAGCACAAATTGGAAAGACTGGGAAGGGGCGGGATTATCAAAATTTTCTTCTAGACATCTACGGATTCAGCGTTCGTGTAAAAAAAAACAACTGCCACCGTGACATTTGATGATACATGGGCTGTGCAGTGAGAGTGGTGCAATGTGGTTTCCCAGAGACTCGGATGATTTGCACGATCCACAGGGTTTTTAATTAACTACAAAAGATGCATCAATTTTGTGAATTGTCCGCATTAACTTCGTCAGAGTTGGACATTTATTTTGCTTTCATTGACTCATTCAAATAACGACGCAAATAACAATGAATTCTGAGAAAAAAATCGTTTGTATCAACTAAATTAGCGATTGTAGATGACGAAAAAAAAAATTGGAATGATTGAAAAATTGATGGAACGATGAGGTCGTTAAATTGTGTGTTTTTTATTAACTATATGAATTGTGATAATAAAAAAAAATCGCCACTCAATCCCTAATTTAGCTTATTAAAGGGATTTTTTTCTGAGTGCATCTGCCAATTTATATTTAAAGGACTTTACGAATAAAGTTTACGTTACGAAAAATTTATGGAATATTATTTATAAAGCGAATAAATGTGCTTATTTACAAAAAAATGATATTGTAAATTATTATTGAAAAAAAAATTAAATTTTATAAGTTAAAGTTAAATTTACGGACAAAATGTTATTTGCATCAATAGTTATTTAGATTAAAAAATGCCCATCTCTGCTTTCATGTATTCAGTAAAAAATTCTTCACATTTTTTCGACTAGCCGACCACTTCGGTAACATACCTTGTGCCATTCCTCACGAAGGATTGCAGCTGTTGTGCTGCACCCTAGAAAAAAAGAAGAAGAAAAACAAGCAATGAAGATGACAATTCTGTAATAATTTTTTTTTTTCAAAATATGTGTAACAATTTTTGAGGATTATTACCGTAATAGCAGCACCAAGGAACTGACTGAACGCCCTCGTTGCTCCAATCGCAGCGTTGAATACCTGATTTCGTACGCTTCCGTCTCCTGCAGGAGCCTCAATTCCACTCTCACCTCTCGGTCTCTCGGGCGCTGAGCCGAAATTAGCAAAGTTGCTAAAAAGCGGAGGAGGATACGTGGAGCTCGGCGACCAAGTCGTTTGTATGGCTCTCGGAGGCGTAGGTACGAGTTTTCTGGTCACTGGAACTGTTCTTGGTCGAGTCGTCGTTGGTGATCTCGTCGTTTGTAAACCGTTATTGCCATTCTGCGCATAAGACCACCAAATTTTTGTGTATGTTATTACACAGTAAAAACACAATCGACATTTTTCAAATAAATATATTTAATGCACAAATGACCACAGAATTTTTTTATTAATTTAACGGAAAAATTATCGTCAAGTACATTTGATTTATTTATTTATTTATTTATTTATTCATTCATTTATTCATTCATTCATTCACTCATTCATTCATTCATTCATTCATTCATTCATTCATTCATTAATTAATTCATTCATTCATTCATTCATTCATTCATTCATTCATTCATTCATTCATTCATTCATTCATTTATTTATTTATTTATTCATTTATTTATTTAAAGAATAAAAAAAGGTTTTCCTATAAAAAGTAATGAGGCATTAACTTCTCCATTATCCATTATCTTTATTTTACTTTTTTTACTTTACTTTATTTGTGTTTAATAAAAATTCTATTCACCTTCTAATAAAAATGTAACAAATTCCAAAAAAAATTATTATTCAATCTGGCATAAATAGGCAAATAGAATTAATTTTATCCTAACGTAACGTAACGACCCAAAACTTTGTTAATAATAAAAATATATACATACCCCTGATTGAAGTTGCTCTCTCAGCCGATTAGCAGGAGTCGACGGTTCAATGCCTTGCGCTTTTAACAAAGCAGCAAGTAAAGCTGCATCACTAAGTCCCGGAGAGCTTCCGGTGGCCGGTTTGACACTGGCTTGTCCACTGAGTATATTTCTGAGGAAAGCCTCGTCATCAACAGCGACTCCCTTTGAATTCGAAGCTCCTGAAGCGCCTCCTTGTCCTGTAGCCTTCAACAAAGCGGCTAAAAACTTGGCATCATCATCACTGGAGTAAGTCGTAGTTCTGACAGTCGTAGTAGTAGCAACTGCATTCTTAATCCCCGCAATATCAGCAAGATTCAATCCTCCTTTTTCAGTAGCCTTCAACAAAGCTGCCAAAAATTTGGCATCATCCTCTTCCGAATAAGTCGAAGTTCTGATTGTTGTACTAGTGACAACAGGTTTAGCACCGGATCCTAACGAATTAGGAGTGTTGGATTGCACTTTAGAAGTCTCAACGTTTCGCGGAGTCACGTGGACCTCTTGTACCACCGGTAACTGAATCGAAGTGGTTCGAATCGGTGCAATTGTTGTTTGCACTGGTTTTTTAGTGGTTTGTACTGGTTTTTTAGTTGTTTGAACCGGTTTCCAAGTGATTTGTACAGGTCTTTGTGTTGTAGATGGCGTTCCAAAGAAGTTTCCGCCAAAAAGAGCTTGCAAAATTCCTGCTCCGAAACCTTGAGGCGCTTGTGTCGTTGTCTGACGAGGACGAGACGTCGTCACTGGCCTTGCGGTTATTACTACTGGCGCTCTTGTCGTAGTTTGAGGTTTTTGAGTTGTTTGGGGTTTTTGAGTCGTTTGAGGTTTTCGAGTGGTTTGAGGTGATGTAGTTGTTGGAACTGGTTTGGAAGTAGTTGAAGCACTTGTTGGAATTGGCCTTGGAGTTGTACTCGTCGTCTGAAGCAAGTCAATTATTATCGGACGTGATGATGGTCCGGGTAATTGATCCGAATATACAGAATTTGGTGAAACGTTAGACGATTGAATGGCTTTTGGAGAACGCGTTGGTCCTGGATTTGCCAAGGCGAGCGAGAGAATCTGAAAATATATTTATCTTCTGAAATAAATGATACAAATTTGTTTTTTGTTTTTTAGAAATGGGCACTAATTTAATGAAAAAGTAGAATTTCAATTACTTTCTTGATTAATTATTTATATCGATTTTTGTAAATCGATAGCAATACAAATTTATTTATAATTATAGCAAAAATGTAACAATTTACATTTCGGCACAATAATTAATAATTATTATTTTCCAGTTAAAAATTTGTCAATTTTTATTTTTAGTATGGAAATTGTAGTTTAATTTTTAAAATATTTTCTAAATAATTTACTTTATTTTTTTAAATACAAATTGTACCCATTCCTGTTTTGTTTTGCTTGCTATATTGTAGAGTATTGTGCGCTTCATCAATTAAGCAAATTATTTGGCAATTACTTTGAAAGAGCGAGAAGCATGTGGGGGGACAAAACAAGTTAGTAGGTACTGGAGAAGTGGTTCGCATTTTCATTTGTCTCTTTCTCTTCTTCTTCTTTCAGCTGTAATTGGACGCTCAGTGGAGCGTGTCATCTGTATCGCCGGACGTTCACGAGTAATAAAAACCGGACGCTTACAAAGGATCCCGATGAGATCTCTGGAAGAGACTGCGCGGTTCTGGTTCTTTGCTCTGTCCTGCTGACGTCATCCTTATTACCGCCAGCCAATGCCAATAACGCGTGAAACGTTAATTGTCCACCCGAAGTGAATAAAATCTGTACCCACAGCTTTGGAATTATTCGCAACGAGCTCAAAAATTTACACAACTACCATTTTTTTATTTCCAACGCGTGATCGAAATAAAAAGAAGAATTACAATTTTTCATTGCCTATATTTTAATTTAAAAAATTTTAAACATTTTGTTTGGCAGAAAAACAGAAATATATTTTTAGGAATAGCTGACAAAAATCTAAATAATTATCTTTCTCAAAATGATAAAAATATTTAGATGAAAATAAAATAAATATAACATTTCATTTTTTGATAAAATATATATATGTATGACATTTTTTTTTTAATATCGATATTTTTCTGACTTCATATATAATTTCGTATTTTTCAGAATATAAAAATTCCTAATTATTAAAAAAATATCTTATTATTTTTTAAATAATCATTAATTATTTATATATTAATTTTTTTAAATAATTATATTTATTAAATTCCACTTATAAGTGGAATTAAAAAAAAAGTATTTCATAGATAAGAGCGTGATCGAAATAAAAAGAAGAATTACAATTTTTCATTACCTATATTTTAATTTAAAAAATTTTAAACATTTTGTTTGGCAGAAAAACAGAAATATATTTTTAGGAAGAGCTGACAAAAATTAAAATAATTATCTTTCTCAAAATGATAAAAATCTTTAGATGAAAATAAAATAAATATAACATTTCATTTTTTGATAAAATATATATATGTATGACATTTTTTTTAATATCGATATTTTTCTGACTTCATATATAATTTCGTATTTTTCAGAATATAAAAATTCCTAATTATTAAAAAAATATCTTATTATTTTTTAAATAATCATTAATTATTTATATATTAATTTTTTTTAAAATAATTATATTTATTAAATTCCACTTATAAGTGGAATTAAAAAAAAAGTATTTCATAGATAAGAGCGTGATCGAAATAAAAAGAAGAATTACAATTTTTCATTACCTATATTTTAATTTAAAAAATTTTAAACATTTTGTTTCGCAGAAAAACAGAAATATATTTTTAGGAATAGCTGACAAAAATTTAAATAATTATCTTTCTCAAAATGATAAAAATATTTAGATGAAAATAAAATAAATATAACATTTCATTTTTTGATAAAATATATATATGTATGACATTTTTTTTTTAATATCGATATTTTTCTAAATTCATATATAATTTCGTATTTTTCAGAATATAAAAATTCCTAATTATTAAAAAAATATCTTATTATTTTTTAAATAATCATTAATTATTTATATATTAAATTTTTTTAAATAATTATATTTATTAAATTCCACTTATAAGTGGAATTAAAAAAAAAGTATTTCATAGATAAGAGCGTGATCGAAATAAAAAGAAGAATTACAATTTTTCATTACCTATATTTTAATTTAAAAAATTTTAAACATTTTGTTTGGCAGAAAAACAGAAATATATTTTTAGGAATAGCTGACAAAAATTTAAATAATTATCTTTCTCAAAATGATAAAAATATTTAGATGAAAATAAAATAAATATAACATTTCATTTTTTGATAAAATATATATATGTATGACATTTTTTTAAAATATCGATATTTTTCTGACTTCATATATAATTTCGTATTTTTCAGAATATAAAAATTCCTAATTATTAAAAAAATATCTTATTATTTTTTAAATAATCATCAATTATTTATATATTACATTTTTTTAAATAATTATATTTATTAAATTCCACTTATAAGTGGAATTAAAAAAAAAGTATTTCATAGATAAGAGCGTGATCGAAATAAAAAGAAGAATTACAATTTTTCATTACCTATATTTTAATTTAAAAAATTTTAAACATTTTGTTTGGCAGAAAAACAGAAATATATTTTTAGGAATAGCTGACAAAAATTAAAATAATTATCTTTCTCAAAATGATAAAAATATTTAGATGAAAATAAAATAAATATAACATTTCATTTTTTGATAAAATATATATATGTATGACATTTTTTTTTCAATATCGATATTTTTCTGACTTCATATATAATTTCGTATTTTTCAGAATATAAATATTCCTAATTATTAAAAAAATATCTTATTATTTTTTAAATAATCATTAATTATTTATATATTGAATTTTTTTAAATAATTATATTTATTAAATTCCACTTATAAGTGGAATAAAAAAAAAAGTATTTCATAGATAAGAGCGTGATCGAAATAAAAAGAATTACAATTTTTCATTACCTATATTTTAATTTAAAAAATTTTAAACATTTTGTTTGGCAGAAAAACAGAAATATATTTTTAGGAATAGCTGACAAAAATTTAAATAATTATCTTTCTCAAAATGATAAAAATATTTAGATGAAAATAAAATAAATATAACATTTCATTTTTTGATAAAATATATATATGTATGACATTTTTTTTTTAATATCGATATTTTTCTGACTTCATATATAATTTCGTATTTTTCAGAATATAAAAATTCCTAATTATTAAAAAAATATCTTATTATTTTTTAAATAATCATTAATTATTTATATATTAAATTTTTTTTAAAATAATTATAATTATTAAATTCCACTTATAAGTGGAATTAAAAAAAAAGTATTTCATAGATAAGAGCGTGATTCAAGGATCAGAAAAGGTCGGAGTGCTAACGAGTGACCTTCTGATGTAATTACTACTAAGTGCAGGACAAATAATAGTTACATTTTTTTTCGGACGATTATTGCCGTCACAGATCGGCATTTATGTTGTTCACATATGACAATACCGCTCGGGGCGTGGACAACAATAAAATCTTCTACATGATAATAAATTGTTGAAGGTCTCGAGCAACGATGTTGACGATTCATCACGTCGTAACGATTGTAGGTGCATTTTATATACAGAGCTCGTAATTCAACTTTATAGTAATCGGGGAATTTCCGTTCTTTGTGCTGCGGTTTATGCATAAACATGAGTCGAATGAAGGAAGAGATTGTGCAAAATATTCTCAAAATATACATTTTATATATTCAATATATGACAGCAAAAACATTACAGCATATATTTATCATATGTATCAATTTATCTCTTTTTTCTGTCTTTAAGTTTATAGGATTGAAGCAATCAATTGAGGAAACATGTTCATCTACAAGGTGATCGACAAAATTGTCTTAAGATGCGATTGCAATAAACTGTCTTTACTGTTAAATGTGCCCGCAGGGAAAACTTGCGTGTTATGCTAACAGGATTTACTTTAAAACATAAATATATTGAAAGTGAATATAAAAAAAAATTATCGCACAAATTTGAAGCAAATCTTTTTTTTTTTTTTTGCTTATAGAATTCATTTTATTTAGAAATTCCGAAAGGTTTCAAAATCATTGCTTTATTTGTCAATTGACAAGAATTTACATGAAAATCTGAATAAATAAAAAAATACAGAATTTAAAGAAAATAGCTGCAAGCTAAAAGAAAATGGTGTAGCGATTCTGAACTGAGTTTATTTTTTTCACAATAAATCAAGTTTTAAAATGCCTTGGGGCAATGAGAATTTGTTAAGTTCTGAATTGTCTACAGATTTTCAAAATTGGTGCAACAAAAAAATGCCAATTGCATTCACTCATTTCTCTTATTCCCGACAATTATTCAAAGAGTTTTCAAAGCCGCAAAAGTTAAGCCATCTTAATAATTTCAGTGTTATTCTCTTCATTTCGACGAGTTCTTTCAAACGAAAAAAGAAAATCGCAAATCGGTCTACCCAAAAAAAAGTTATGGCCAGTTGAAAATTCCGGATATTGGTAATCCTGATTTCCAGGGGGTCCAAAGTCGAAAAAAAAAATTTCGTCTTTTTCGAAAATTAAAAAGCCTATCCGATAGGAAATTTCCCGCTGATTACGAATATATTATTATTTTGGTCGATAACTCAAAACTTCCTAGTGAAAAACACGAAAACCCTTTTGTACTTAAGATAAGAGATTTGTGTATTCTAAATAAATAATTATCTCGATTTTGTATTAGATTCTACATGATTCTAGAAATTAAATAAGCATATAATTCTCAAAGAATATTCGAGCAACGACCTGAAAAATATAATTACTCTGTAGGCGAGTGCAGTGAGTGCCAAAGTCGAGCGTCACAGGACGAAGGCCGTCGGCAAGGACGCGGTTGTTCATCGTTGTCCTCTCACCGTGGCTATAGCAGCGATAATGAACGCGGTCACCGGGAAACATATGGTTCTTATAACAACTCTCAAGTTTCGAAACAAGTTGATAGAGATTGCCGTCTTGCTTTGCGTAAAAAATTGAAAAAAAAAAAAACATGAAAATAAAAATGAACACGAGCACCCGGTTATCACCGATCTGCGACCCGCAACTACCAATGAGTCATTCAACGCGCGGGAGAAAGAGTATTTTTTATTTTTCGCTTCGCTCGAACGCTCGCGACGATTGAACAGTACACGAGCACATGACGCGTTGATAAATAATTGCTAATAACGAGACTACGAAATTGCTAAACGTTATTGAGCAAAATCCCTACTGGACAATGAGAAAGAAGGAGACGGAATGAAGAAGGAGAAATTGCAATTTATGTTAACCTGCTGAATGGCAATAATGGTAACGTGCGCCAGGTGTTTCTTACCTTGTTCGCTAACAATTGCTCCACCTCCGTAAGAGTCTTTGGAGTTGCGCCTCCTGCTGGTGGCTTTTGAAGCTAAAAATAAGAATAACGAATCGTATTAAAATCATATTATCAAACATGTGATTATTTGAATTATCATTTGATATGATTATAAATTTGATGCAATTTGCGATTAAAGCAAAATTTGGAGAAATTAGCGTCATTGAAGATATTAATAATATCGATTTTGTATAATGATAATGCCAAAAAACGATTAATACAAAATGTGTTGAAAAATTCCATGATATTTTAAGGTGTAAATAAAAACATTTTTTTGTAAAATAATAAGAATTTGGTTCATTATATGGTAAATGTGTAAGATATTAAATGAAATCAATTATACGTCAATTGTTCACGAAATTAATTGGAGGTTTACAACTTTTTAAACCTCACAATCTTTTAGGCTATTTTTATGAAACTTGTTGTTCAATGATCCTGCAATGTCTTACATATGATATTGAACCTTTTCCATGAAAAAATATCGACAATTAGTGACTTTTCAACCATTCCAAAAATTAAAAATAATGTATTCCAGATTCATTGGAAAATGCTTTAAAAAAAACCACATAAATTCTCAAAAACAATATAACTCATTTCGCAAGTGAAAAAAACCTCAATCTAATTCCTTCAACAAATTTGGTTGCAAAAGCATCAATAAATAATCCTTACTCCTCTTCTAGCATCATCATTACTACAATTGAAAATAAATATTTTCCCTCTCTACAATTCCATTACTTTTTTCTATCATTCATCTCTCGACGCAAACTATTTCCCCTCTAATCGAATGAACCTTTAGCAAATGTACGTCACAAGCCATAAATTAAATGCAACATTACACATTTGTTAGTCCATTAAATGTCTTAATTTAATTACCAAAGAGTTGAGGAAGGCTAAATGGTTATTCGACATAACAAATTTTCCAGTTCATTAAATGTCTTAATTTAATTACCAAAGAGTTGAGGAAGGCTAAATCGTCGAAGGTAGTACCAAAGGCTGTTTGCCTCGGAATATCCATAGTTGTAGGAGCCACAGTTGTCGTTGTACTTGTAGAAGCTGCAGCAGTAGTTGTAGGAGCCTGAGTAGTTGTCGTTGTGGTTGTTGTAGGCGCTTGAGTTGTTGTTGTAGTTGTTGTTGTCGGTGCTTCAGTGGTTGTTGTTGTTGTCGTTGTTGTTGTAGGCGCTTCTGTGGTTGTTGTTGTTGTCGTTGTTGTTGGCGCTGCTGTTGTCGTAGTTGTTGTTGTTGTTGTTGTTGTAGGCGCTTCAGTGGTCGTTGTAGTTGTTGTAGGCGCTAAAGTTGTGCTGGTTTGTTCGGGAGCTACGGTGGAAGTCGAAGTGGCCAATGCGGCCGATCTTCCCGTAGCCGACAAGGGGCTGAAGACCTCCGCGAGAGGATTTATGGGAGGTGACATGATCGGCGATCTCGACGGGTTCGTGTCGTCCTGTAACATAATTATGTGCATTGCCAAGACGCGCAACGAGCACAGAGACCAGCGATAAGTATCTACAGTCGAATAATCCAACTCTCGGTTCGAGGTCGAATGTACAGGTACACTATATGAGGCATTCTCTGTCAATTTGGACACTTCGTTTTCAACAGAGATTTTTTTTTATTTTACAAATTTTTATTACCAAGAGATATTTCTACGATTTATCTCAAATTGATTATTGCACTGATTTTGGAGATGCACTTTTTTATATTTTTGTATTTTGGAAGAGAAAAATAAAGAGAAGAAATATACAATTTAAAATGTAGTTTTTTGGACACTTTTTTTTGACACAGAATTTTTAAAATAATTTTACAAATTTTATTAATGTTTAAGAATTATTCCTGTGATTTATCTCTAATTTATTATTGCACTGATTTTGGAGATGCACTTTTTTACATTTTTGTATTTTGGAAGAGAAAAATTAGAGAAGAAATATACAATTTAAAATGTAGATTTCTGGACACTTTTTTTTTGACTCAGAATTTTTTTATATTTATATTATATTTTACAATTTTTACTAATATTTCAGAATTATTTCTGTGATTTATCTCAAATTTATTATTGTACTGATTTAGGAGATGCACTTTTTTACATTTTTGTATTTTGGAAGAGAAAAATTAGAGATGGAATATACAATTTAAAATGTACGTTCTTTATGAAATTTTTTTTCAAGATAATGGCAGTTAAGTTTTTATTTATTTTAGGAAGTGAAAAATATATTTTTGGTAACCAAATTCATTTAGTTTTTGCATAATTGGGCACCTTTTTTCGTTTAATAATAATAATATTATAATAAAAATGGTAATAATAATAAGATAGAAAATATCCGATAAGGCAGAAACCAAATTAATTTCATTACTTTGCTCACATAATCAATTTTATTTGGCTTTAAAAAGATTTAAAAAATTGAGCAGTTATTGCAATCAAAGCTTCACGAAAAATGTTCTCGCTTATCTTTTGTGTGTAAAAATATTTTTTGAAAAAAAAAAAACACCTTTTAAATTTGTTGTATTAAAAATTTAGAAAAAGTATTCGTAAGTAGAAGTAAAATTTGGCTAATTATGAGAAATATTAGAAAAGTTTAGTAAAAAAAAAAGTGGATGAATTGAGGGAGAATGCCTCGTATAAGAAGAGAAGAGGCGTGAAACGACAAACACCCACCAGAGTGTTGGAAGCTACCGATGCCGTGATGATCGCCGACTGCGTGGTTATACCAAAGATCTGGTCCAGTGGATCTTTCCATGGAAAACCTGGTGGTGCGGTAACTTGACCACCGCCCGATTGGTTATTCGGCAGAATGTCGAAGGACGCCGGCTGAGAACCGGAGCTCGATGCTGGACCCTCGTTAACCGAGCTCTGTGTAAAATTGAAAAAAAATTCAAGATTGTAAAAATGTAACGAATAAGAAAATATCTGGCAGTTCAAAAAATTCCTTTTTATGTGCACACGTTACAGCTGCTTGACTCATACATTCACAATCAAAAGTTTCATTCGATCAGAATTCCAGTACAAAATCATAGAAATAAAAGAAAATTTTCGTTGATTTTTTTGATGACATGTATTTTTAAAAAATTATCTAACAATTTGGAAATTTAGATTTTCTTTTATTTTGAGAATTTCAAATATGTTTTTTAAAAACTGTCTTAAAAAATAATAGAAATCAAGATCTTAACAATTATTAGAAAATCCTCTAAAAAAATCATATATTTTGCAAAATCAGAGAATTTATCCCACATGGAAAACAAAGCCCATCGAATTTGCACATTTCAAAAAATCAATTTATCATACATTTTTCTGCATTATTATAATACAAAATCATAGTTCTAAGGATCTCCAACGCCTATGATATAATTCAGATTTTTTTTCAGCAAAATCCTCAAGCAAAACTTTTGTATCCGAATGTATGTATAAATCATTCTTAAATTTAAGAAGACAAAATACCCAAAGATTACCCCTTTTCTCTTAAGCATCTTGAGTTAAAAATCTTCAAATACGTTGAACAATCTGGAATCCCAAGGCTAAGTACTAAATTTACGATAGCCTGTATGGGATGCAGAAAATTTGCAGCGTAAAGACAGCGATAATAAAACGTTTAATTGCCAGGTTTAGCAGAAGCGAAATGTGAATCTTTTCGCCGTGTGCGAAAAAATTTAACGTGCTTTAAAAATATTATAAAAATATTATAACATTACTCACGGCCACCGAGTTTATTTTGACGCTAACGAGTCTTGAATTGTTGTCTGCTTGGTCGCCATTGCTCCAATAGTTGATGAACTTCTCCTGAAACATCAAAGAGCCACCAACAGTGGCGGATAATGTTTGCAGTTACCGATCGTCGACTATAGATCGTAAATCACGTCGGGGGTATTCCACCCTGTTCGACCCAACCTCTCCCAAGTTTTATTTGTTTTTTGAGTCTTTTTTATTCTCAACCTCTGCCTCTTGTTCCTATACCATACCTGTCCAATGTACACGGTGCTACGTTGACCTCCGGCCTCTCGGCTTCTGCTCGCCTCGTCCCTTTCTCTGTCCTGAATAAAGCGACCACCCTGAGGATTGACATTCGATGGTGTCACTATCACCGGTGGTCTCGAGGAAACTGAATTCGAGGGAGTCGTCAGGACTCCATTGATGCCCATAGCAGCGTTTGGTGTCGTTCCCATTTGTGTATTCAGCAGGAAATCACTCTAAAAAAAACAGCAACTTGATTAAGGTACAAGTTCAACAAAAAAAAACGGCACATTTGCATCTTTGACAGACATAAGACTAGAAATAATTATGAGTTTGCTAGTAAAGAAGTCTCTGAATGAATTGCAATATAATACAGTGATACGTTTGTTTTCTTCATAATGAATCAAACTTTGAAATGCACATTTAAAAAACCTGTTTAATTGAAAATTCCTTGCCGATTATGAAACTGACGAATTGTCAGTTATCTAAGGAATGACATGTAAAAATATGAGGAGAATTTTTTTTTTATTCCAATTTTTTCTTCTGGAATTTCGAAGATCTGGAAAAAAATCAAAATTCAACGAATCTTAGCAATTGAAATAAATACAAATTTTACAGATTTTTTAACAGCTCGATATTTTTTATGCGTAAGACCTTGACTTAACATTAAGTAAAAAAACGGCCTTCGATTTGGTTTTAAAAAAATGTAAATCATTCACGTTTAGTTAGACAATTTGTCAGTTTCGTAATCAGCGGGAAATTTTTAATTAGACGATTTTAATGTGCATCTTAAAGCTTGTTTCGTTATGAGGATAACAAATGTAAGCTACTCCATTATTTTCCAAAGTTACAGCCATTTTTGTGAAAATTTGTATCTGTGGCCAGAATTTTAACAATTATATTTATTTTTTTTAATTCGCTATTCCGACGTTTTTAGAATTACTGAATACGAAATTGCTATTGACTTTTTGGAGAAATTACCATTTTTCAAGAAAAGGCCCAAAAAAATATTGTTTCTCCATTTTTTTGTTGTATTTCGTTGTGATTTTTCAAGATTGTCAAAAAAATTAGTTCGTAAATTTGTGATCTATTAGAATTATATCTGACATAGATGTAAACATGCCATTAAAACAATAATTTTACCTACAGGATCGTGAGCATCGCTACAAATATCGAAAAATGACTACGTGCCGTAAATCTACAAACAGTAAAAATCTATATAAAAAAAAACCGAATCGGTGCAGAGTGCGATTGCATAAACAAAAAACCGTGCAAAAAATGTGCTGTATATACAAAAAAAAAACAAATGTACACCAAAATCTATGTACAAATAAAATCACGGCGCCATCATGTTTCGATATTTTCACTCTGAAAAAAAAAGAAACGAATCACATAATAAAAAACGTATTTTTATCGTTGGTAATTGAATTAAATTAACAACCGGTTAATAATTTGTTGAAAGTGGTTACACACACGATTAACGATAAGTTTACGACAAAATAGACAAAGAAAAGATAGATGAAGGTAGAAAAACGTTGAAAAAAAAGCATTAAACGAGTTGCATTAATACAATTATAGAAAATTGACGATTTCATTTAATCGTGGGCAAACTTTGAGATAAATTATTGGACTAGATAGAAATACCATTTTGGTTCCGGTAGGTTGACTAGCCTCTCCGTTGGGACCTATCGCGTTACCGGAGAGTCCGAGATTGATTTGGCTTGGGAAGTCTCCATTTTGCGTTCCGGTATTGGACAAAATCGACGTAGGGCGATTATTATAAAGAGCATTCTGGTTATAATAAGAGCCCTGGTTAGCGCCTTGGTTATCAAAGAACACGGGTCTGGGCCGGTTAGTTGTGCTGGTTGTTCTAAGCGAAAACACGACCTCTACGGGATTCGTCGGTGGGTCCGGTATTACCGTTCCATTTGGAAATTTCCGCACGAGTCTTCCGTCCGGAAAGATTCCAAAGATGACGTAAGGGCTGTCGACATTCCTGGCATCAATGAGATTGTCTTCCGGTCGTTTTCTGACAATTGTCTTGTTTGGAAAAATTCCATAAACAAGATAATCGCGAAGTGGAGTTTTGGTTGAAGAACTGACGCTGAAACGAGGAGCTGGAGTTATCCTGTTGCCGCCAAAACGTCCAAGATATTGTGTAGTAGGTGAAGTGGTCGTTGGCCTGGAAACTGTCGTCATGATCGCTGGAGAACTCGTTGTAGAAGGAATTTCCACTGTAGTTGTATCATTAATCATCATAGAGACTTGGGTAGTCATTTCAGGCGATTCTGAACTGGTATTGGCATTGGAAATTGTTGTCATATCAACTGCTGAAGTTGTAGTTTCCATGGAGACAGTAGTTGTTTCCTGTGCTGTTGTTTGCTGCGGCGATTCAACGCTAGTTGTCTCTGGAGTCTCGGTGGAACTTTGGGACGATGATTGTGCGTTTGTGGAAGGAACAGTCGTGGATGATTCGGTTGTTGTGACAGGAACAGTGGTAGGAACACTAGTAGTCGTTGTAATGGTTGCACTAGTAGTGGTTGTAGGATCAGGCATTGTTGTTTCGGTAACGGTTGTTCGGTCGGGTTGCGTTGTCGCTTGCGCGTCGTCACCTGCCGTCCTTTGGGCGGTTGCTGTCGTTGTGTCCTGGAAACCGGCAAGCGAATTAGGATTGTCGTTCAAAAGGGTTGGGTCATTTGTTGTGGCAATATCTGGGACGTTGTTGTTAGTCGTTACATCGTTGTCACCTGTTGTTACATTATTAATCCCTAAATTTCCGTTGATCATTTGTTCTGTGTTGTTCAAATCGCTCGCTACCCTTGTTTCCAATAGTTCTACGGTGCCTGTTGTTAGTGTTGTCTCTGAGGGCTGATTAGTCGTTGAGTTAGTGTCATTTGTGGCTGGGGTCGACGTTAAATCCTCACTAGGGCCTGAACTGGTTTCGTTTTGTTGGCCTTGGACTTCTGTAGTCGTTGATGGTGTTAGTGTTGTTTCCTCTAAGGAACTAGTGCTAGTTATTGGTGTTGTTGGTGTCGTTACTTGTGTTGTTGTCACATCGGTTGTCGATGTCTGATCTAAATTCATTGGTGTTGTTTCTATGGATTGGCTGGACTGTAATTCAATGACGGGGCTGTTTTT
Source organism: Ephialtes manifestator (assembly GCA_963970395.1). Classification (NCBI taxonomy): domain Eukaryota; kingdom Metazoa; phylum Arthropoda; class Insecta; order Hymenoptera; family Ichneumonidae; genus Ephialtes; species Ephialtes manifestator. Next base: position 35,427,293 of record OZ019972.1, read on the forward strand.
AATTGTTTCGGTCACATTATTAGTGACATTTCCATCGGTATTATCAAGAAAACCACCTAACAGTTGGGGAACTTCGTCTACGCTATTTGGGCTCGTTGTTTCCGTTGTATTCGACTGATCGATACTCTGATTCTTAATTTCATTGGCTAGAGATTTTTGCTGATTTGAATCTGTTTCCTCGGAGGAATCGGAGAACAGAGTCATCATTAGCCTCATCATCATTCGGGACATTAGACTGTCGTCTGACAATCTTGGAAAATCCGTTTCGTTGCCTAATCTAGAGCGTATCATATCTAACATTGACTGACTAATTGTGGAAGTTTCGGTGTTTTCGATCAGGGTCGTAGAACTTGTGGGAATTTCGGTAGGCATTGAATCCGTGCTGTTGATTATCGCAGGAATTGACGTGACTTCAAGATTATCCTCGGTTACCTGTGCGATTGTCGTGGAATCTTGGAAACGCGCGTCAATTAGAACTGTCATGTTTGTCGTCGAAACATCTGTAGTTGTTGACGAATTGTCTGTTGAACTTTCGGAGGAACTTGCGGGAAGTTCTGTAGTTGTTTGAGCAGCAGTTGTAGTTTCCGGAGCTGAAGTAGAAGTTTCAGCAAGCATTTCCTGAGTGGAAGCAGCGACTGAAGTGGTTGTTGTTTCAGGGCTCATATTTTCAGGCGCTGAAGTTGCTTCAGCCGTTGTAGTTGTTTCAGGAGCTGCCGTAGCAATTTTATCAACAATTTCCTGAGTAGAATCAGTTGCAGAAGTTGTAGTTGTTTCGGGGCTCATAGTTTCAGGCGTTGAAGTGACTTGTGCCGTTGTTGTTGTTTCGGGGCTCATAGTTTCAGGCGCTGAAGTGACTTGTGCCGTTGTTGTTGTTTCAGGAGCTGTTGTGGCTGTTTCAAGTACAATTTCCAAACTAGAATTCGAAGCGGATGTTGTTGTCTCGGGGCTCATAGTTTCAGGCGCTGAAGTGACTTGTGCCGTTGTTGTTGTTTCGGGGCTCATAGTTTCAGGCGCTGAAGTGACTTGCGCCGTTGTTGTTGTTTCGGGGCTCATAGTTTCAGGCGCTGAAGTGACTTGTGCCGTTGTTGTTGTTTCAGGAGCTGTTGTGGCTGTCTCAAGTACAATTTCCAAACCAGAATTCGAAGCGGATGTTGTTGTTGTTGTCTCGGGGCTCATAGTTTCAGGCGTTGAGGTGACTTGAGCTGTTGTTGTTGTTTCCGACGCTGCTGTCACTTCTGCAGCTGTCGTCGACTCAGAACCGGTTGTAGTTGTTTCAGCAATGACTTCCAAAGTAGAACTCAAAGCAGAAGTTGTTGTTGTCTCGGTGCTCATAGCTTCAGTCGCCGAAGTTACTTCCACAGCTGTTGTTGTTTCAGGAACCGAACTCGCTGTTTCAACAACAATTTCCAAATTGGATTTGCCATCAGCATTTATCATCGTCGCTGAACTTGTAGTTTCAGAGACGCTTGCTTGAGTCGTAGTTTCTGAACCTTCCGATTGGACAGTTCCACTTTCGGTCGTGGTAATTATCGTCGTTGGCATTTCCGGTTGAATCGTGGTAACCATATTCATCCCTGAAATAGTCGTGGACGAAGTATCAACCATATTTGTGACCATAAGAGTCTCCGCGCTCATTCCTGAAGTCGTCGTGACACTTTCTACAGTCGTTGTAGCATTTTCTTCGGTTTCTGAATAAACTATACGTCCTAAAAGTGTCGTACCTGTTGTAACTTCATTATTAGCGACACTTTCAGAACTCGTTACTTCCTGAGTCGTTGGAGACTCCGTGGATGTTTCTGTCGCTGCAGAAACCGTCGTTATTGTTTCTGGGGAACTGGACATTACCGTAGTTGTTTCTGATTGCACAGAGGGCGCGGTTGTCTCGAGGGTCGTTCCTAAGGCTTCATCGGGAGTTGAACTTGACTCGGTACTTGAAATCTCCGTTTCACTGACGGAATTCAGGGTCGTGGCTGGATTTTCTTCGACAGAGACAGTCTCGGGTAATATTGTGACTACTTTTGGGGTCAAAGTTGTATTGTCTTGCTGGGTAACCGTGTCTGAGGCTTGGGAGGTCTCTATACTGGTTATTGTACTAACATCCATTGTTATTGACGATGTTGTCTCGTTTATTGACTCAGGGGTTGTTGTTGTAATAGTGTCATTGTTAGCGTTAGTCGTGCCGTTAGAGTCACTATCTGTGGCGTTTTGAGCGTCTACCTGGGCATTACTGCCTATTTGCTGTTGCTGTAAGTCTGTCTGTCCAAGTTCATTGGTTATGCTGGCTGTTTCCAGAGCTTGGTAGAAGGTTATCACTTTAGGCTCGCCGGGGCTCTCGACTGATATTGGAGGGGCTGAACCTGAATCCTGCAAGCATAAATAAAAGGTGCGGGGTGCTGTACATGATTTTAAAAAATGTGCAAATGGTGAGGCAAGATTTAATCTCGTTTCTCTTTTATTTTTTTCATTTTTGTCACTCATTTTTAAGTCCTCGGAGACGAACGAACGACGATTGAATTTCTACGCTCAGAATGTGATATGGTAATGGGATGAGAAAAATTCAAGCTGGTTTTAATAGGATTTTGATACTTATGCTCCATCTATTGGCTGATCGTCGAATTACTCCTGCTTACAGGATCGAATGACCGACGATAGCAAAACTAGCAATTCACATGTGAGAAAGCTTATATCTACTTCCTATATCTAATCGAATGAAACCTGTTTGGCAGGTTGAGACTTCTAGCGCAGGTGGCAGCCCACACCAGGATTTTCACAGTCTTTCATTTCTCCTTCACCTCGTTATTCAAATATATATATTGCAAATTTATTTCTGTCTCTATCTAACCTGATGTAATTATGTTAAATGACTCAGATTTAATTAACGGAACTAAAACTTGCAAATTTTTAAATAGAAAATTAAAAAATTTTGGTCCGAAATATAAAAATAGAATAGAATTGAATTTTTCTATTTTTGACAAAATAGAGATTTTTAATATCGAAAAATCAAATCTTATTTCAATTGTAGGGATAATATTAATAATTTACATAATAGAGGTTTGAAAAAGTTATGGTATCAAAATATTGGATGAAAAAAAATTTTTTAAGAATAATATTACTATTCGATAACTTTCAATGCTACAGTTTTTTATTTTAATGCCAAATTTTTATTGGATCGAAATTTGCGTATATTGCGATATGAAGGTTTTTGTTTGATAATAATGCCAGGAAATTATTGATGATTTTAGTTTTTAAAAATGGTAACAAATAAGTTATAAAAATAATTTTTCATACGAAATAAATTGTTTAAAAATTCCTGTTGAAAACGTCTAGGAAAATATAAAATATACGCGTTTTTTAAATTCTTGCCCAAAATTAAAAAAATATTTTCATAAGTAGTGAAAAGTCAGGAAAAAACATTCTATTTTGGAAAAAATCAAGGTTTAATTTCATAACGAAATAATACAATTTTCCATCGAATTTTGTAAACTAATTATTGGCTTTCATTTTTTTTTAAATTAAAAAATTTGACCTTGCCCTTAAATACTTAAATTCTAATCGAATTACACTTTAGGTGGAAAATGGTTTTATAAAACCTTCTAAATATGAGAATAATGAATTTTAAATTGCGTAAATAATTTGGATTTAAAAAAAAATTCTGAACAATAATTTTTACTTAGATCTTTTTAACGATCTATGAAACTACTTATTAAAGGGATTGAAACACATAGTTTCCCACAGATTTCGCTTTGCAATGCCCACTCTGCAATTTAACACCTACGCTAGACATTCTACATGCGAATATATATTTATTTTACCGTTTTCAGACCCACCCACACAACCCAAGACATCAAAGTAAAGCAAAAACAAAAAAAAATCGCATATAGAAGTTTACGTCGCGAGTATATAATACACGTAGTGTACAGTACATATATCGTGAATATCTCGCCGTTCGAACCGCGAACACAGCATAAAGACAGTCACAGCAATGGACTGGCTCGTAAAACGGTTATACTTTCACTGCTGTGCGTAAAACGCTGCCAATGGTAAACTCGTAAGAAACAATATAAAGCAAAAGCCTTGTTCCCCCATGATCTGATAAAATAAAAACAGACAAATTCCCTTTACAGTAAAAAAAAAAATAAAGATACTAAAAAAAAATTAGTGTCTTTTGCCTAAATGATAATTATGGGCTGAGAAAAACGAGCCTAAATTTTTATGTTTATTCTACAAAAGGAAAAACAATATATGGTGGCCATAAATAAAAATCTATTGGTAATAGAAAACAGAGTATTATAATAATAGTAATTATGATAAGATAAAAGCTCTGTTCCTCCTTAATCTGACACAATAGAAACAGACAAACTCCCTTCCAATTAAAAAAAATTAAGATAATAAAAAGTAAAAAAAAATGTATTCTACAAAAGGAAAAAATAATATATGGCCATAAATAAAAATCTATTGGTAATAGAAAGAAGAGTATGATAATAATAGTAATTATGATAAGATATAAGCCTTGTTCCTCCTTAATCTGACAGAATAAAAACAGACAAATTCCCTTCTCAATTTAAAAAAAAGAAAGATAAAAAAAATTTTTAAATCGAGTCTTTTGTCTAAATGATAATTATGGGCTGAGAAAAACGAGCCAACATTTTTATGTTTATTCTACAAAATGAAAAAAAAAGTATATGGCCATAAATAAAAATCTATTGATAATAGAAAGGAGAGTATTATAATAATAGTAATCATGATAAAATAAAAGCCCTGTTCCTCCTTAATCTAACAGAATAAAAACAGATAAACTCCCTTCATAATTAAAAAAAATAAAGATAATAAAAAATTTAAAAATCGAGTCTTTTGCCTGAATGATAATTATGGGCTGAGAAAAACGAGCCTAAATTTTTATGTTTATTCTACAAAAGGAAAAAAGAATATATGGTCATAAATAAAAATCTATTGGTAATAGAAAACAGAGTATTATAATAATAGTAATTACGATAAGATAAAAGCCCTCCATAATCTGACAGAATAAAAACAGATAAACTCCTTTCGCAATAAAAAACCATGAAGATAATAAAAATAAAAAATTGGACAACCTAAATGATAGCTATGGGCTGAAGAAAATGAGCCTAAATATCCATATTTATTCTAAAGAAGGAGAAAAATAAAACATATGGCCTCAAATAAAAATCTGCTGGTAATAGAAAGAAGAGTATTATAATAATTATTATTATATGATAAAAGCCTTGCTCCTCCATAATTTGATAAAATAAAAACAAACTCCCTTCACAATAAAAAAAAATAAAAAGTATAGAGTTTTTTGCCAAAATGATAATTATGGGCTGAGAAAAACAACCCTAAATTTCTATATTTAGTCAAAAAATGGAAAAAGATAAAGCATATGGCCATAAATAAAAATTTGCTGGTAATAGAAAGAAGCGTATTATAACAATTATTATTATAATAAAATAAAAGCCTCGCTCCTTCAAAATTTGGCAGAATAAAAACAGACAAACTACCTGCACAAAGTAAAAAAAACAAAAAACTAAAAAGTATCTGCTTGTCTTTGGCTGAACGATTACTATGGACTGGGAAAAAACGGGCTTGGATTGCTATAAGAATATGTTTATGCTAAAAAAAATTACAAAGCAATATTAATAATAATAAGAAAAGTAATAATTAAAAAATAATGAATTTTAGAGTCACTGTAAAGCAAAAGCTTTGTTCCTCGATAATCTGATAGAATAAAAAAAAGACAAACCACCTTCACGATAAGAAAAAAAAGAAAAAAATAATTCAAAAGTGTCTGTTGCTTTTGGCTGAACGATAATTACGGGCTGGGAAAAAACGAGCCTACATTGCTATAAGAATATATTTATTCTGAAAAAAGTAAAAAAATAATGCATATGGATTGTGAATAAAAATCTGGTGATAACAGACAAAAAAGAGTAATATTATAATAATAATAATGAAGAAGAAGAGAATGATTTGTAGAATCAACGAAGGTCGTTCGTGCCGAGGACGTTATCAGTGAATGTTCCATTGGTGTTATCAGGATTAGCAGGATCATCCGCCCAGACGATCGTTGACACATCCAATGATTCGCGTTTTGTAACTATTTCTGAATCTTCGTCAGTTGTCTTCGTGGTTGTGAGTACCTTCGATATAATCACAAACAATATCAGTACCATATACTCCGTTATGACTTTTCGACGCAACACGTGCTCGTAAAATACCTTACAACCGCTATTCTTTCACTGCAACCCTCTGTGTATGTGTCTCGATGCTTTATTGCTAAAGATAAAACAGCGTGCAGTCGTAATATTTTTTTTTGTTTTTTTTTTTTTCATGTACTGAGAGCAGTTTCAATTTTCCCTTATACCAAGTGTTCAAGTCTAAGTTTATTTACAGAGGCGCATACCGAGGTTTGCGATTCTACGACATAACTTTGGACTTTTCGTCACCATCGATGAAAACGACTAAAATAAAAAAAAACCGTTAAAAATGTCTGGATTGAAAAATTTTAGAAAATGAAGAAAATTGCATAGTGAAAAAAAATGTATGTGTTTAATATTCACAAAAATATTTTTACTGCAGATATGCAAAGAATTTTTGGTGTTGTATTTACAGAAAAAATTTTTGACCGATTTAGAATCGGTTCAATTTTTAGTTTGACAAATTATTTGTTGCTTTTTTTTATACAATTAGAATTTACTGCAAATATACAAAGAATTTTTGGTGGTGAATTTACTGGAAAATTTTGACCGATTTACAAATTGTTCAAAATGTCCAGGTTGAAAATTTAAAAAAAATGTATGTGAAGAAATTTGCAGATTGAAAAAGAAAGTTTTATGGGGTTTAATTTTAATGAAAATTATTTTATTGCATATATCCAAAGAATTTTTGGTGTTGTATTTACAGAAAATTTTTTTATCGATTTAGAATCGGTTCAATTTTTAGTTTGACAAATTATTTGTTGCTTTTTTTTTTATAAAACTAGAATTTACTGCAAATATGCAAAGAATTTTTGGTGGTGAATTTACTGCAAAATTTTGACCGATTTACAAATTGTTCAAAATGTCCAGGTTGAAAAATTGAAGAAAATGTATGTGAAGAAATTTGCACATTCAAAAAAAAAGTTTTATGGAGTTTCATTTTAATGAAAATTATTTTATTGCATATATCCAAAGAATTTTCGGTGTTGATTTTACAGAAGAAATTTTGACAGACTCGCAATTTTTAGTTTGACAAATTATTTGTTAATTTTTTTTTGTAACACTAGAAATGAATTGAAATTATTTTGTAAAATATTACGTTGACATTTTTGGACTTTCTGAGTCGTTTTTAAGAACATTGATTTTAAATAATAAATAATGTTACAAATTTACAAAAAAATGTATATACAATATTTTTTTGCTATTGAAATTGTTCAGCTAATTTATACAAACTAGTGCATTGATAACAATTCGTTATTTTTATTTAAATAAATAATAAATACAATTATTCTCCAATAACTATAAAAAAATAGAAGTAATTTAAGAAGAATTTTGATGAATGGTTTTTTTTCCTTGTGGATCTCATCAATGGTGGTAACCATCTTCATGCAATCCGTACACTGTTACAGAACGATGCTAACATTGATCACAATCATATTTACAAGGCGATAATAAATAAAGCAGTACACAAATTTGCAGTGCCGTGAGTTTTTTTTATTTTTTAATAGACATAAATTTGTGAGATGCTTTTGTTAGCGGGTGTTATTAAGAAATAAGGCTTACCTCGGTCGGTGTGAACGGCGTGGTCGAGCTCGTGAGGAAAGGTCCGGCTGGTTCAAGGACGTTAGGCCTTCTCACGAAGAGCTCAGCTCCCTTGTAACGGGCGCTAAATCGCGGCGGTGAACCACTCGGTGTTACCCTTGTTCCCGAATTCTGTTTATTTCAATGCAAATACATAAACAAATAAAATTCAATTTTTTTACAACGATTTCACAGTCATTAATAATTTTTATAATAATTAAATACAAACAAATTTTTTTAACTTATTCGAATAGAAAAGTATTTTTTATTTCTCTAGATAAAAAGAATGTTTTCCAAAATAAATGTTCAATTAAAAAACCATTTAAAAACGAATTTCATCTAATCTCTACAAAATCAGATTATTCAAATTTTATTCACTATTTTTTCCATAGCGGATTCTCTTTTTCTCCTTGTTTCCGAATTCTGTTTATTTTAATGCAAATACATTTTTAAAAAAATAATATTTTTTTACAACGAATTCATAGACATTAATAATTTTCACAATAATTAAATACAAAAAAAAATTCAGTTAGTCGAATAGAAGAGTGTTTTTCATTTCTTTAGATAAAAAGAATATTTTCCAAAACAAATGTTCAATTAAAAAACCATTTAAAAACGAATTTCGTCTAGTCTCTACAAAATCAGATGATTCAAATTTTATTCACTATTTTTTCCATAGCGGATTCTCTTTTTCTCCTTGTTTCCGAATTCTGTTTATTTTAATGCAAATACATTTTTAAAAAAATAATATTTTTTTACAACGAATTCATAGACATTAATAATATTCACAATAATTAAATACAAAAAAAAATTCAGTTAGTCGAATAGAAGAGTATTTTTCATTTCTCTAGATAAAAAGAATGTTTTCCAAAACAAATGTTCAATTAAAAAACCATTTAAAAACGAATTTCGTCTAATCTCAACAAAATCGAATTATTCAAATTTTATTCACTATTTTTTCCATAGCGGATTCTCTTTTTCTCCTTGTTTCCGATTTCTGTTTATTTTAATGCAAATACATTTTTAAAAAAATAATATTTTTTTACAACGAATTCATAGACATTAATAATTTTCACAATAATTAAATACAAAAAAAAATTCAGTTAGTCGAATAGAAGAGTATTTTTCATTTCTCTAGATAAAAAGAATGTTTTCCAAAACAAATGTTCAATTAAAAAACCATTTAAAAACGAATTTCATCTAGTCTCTACAAAATCAGATTATTCAAATTTTATTCACTATTTTTTCCATAGCGGATTCTCTTTTTCTCCTTGTTTCCGAATTCTGTTTATTTTAATGCAAATACATTTTTAAAAAAATAATATTTTTTTACAACGAATTCATAGACATTAATAATTTTCACAATAATTAAATACAAAAAAAAATTCAGTTAGTCGAATAGAAGAGTATTTTTCATTTCTCTAGATAAAAAGAATGTTTTCCAAAACAAATGTTCAATTAAAAAACCATTTAAAAACAAATTTCATCTAGTCTCTACAAAATCAGATTATTCAAATTTTATTCACTATTTTTTCCATAGCGGATTCTTTTTTTCTTCTTGTTTCCGAATTCTGTTTATTTTAATGCAAATACATTTTTAAAAAAATAATATTTTTTTACAACGAATTCATAGACATTAATAATTTTCACAATAATTAAATACAAAAAAAAATTCAGTTAGTCGAATAGAAGAGTATTTTTCATTTCTCTAGATAAAAAGAATGTTTTCCAAAACAAATTTTCAATTAAAAAACCATTTAAAAACGAATTTCGTCTAATCTCAACAAAATCGAATTACTCAAATTTTATTCACAATTTTTTTCATAGCGGATTCTCTTTTTCTCCTTGTTCCCGAATTCTGTTTATTTTAATGCGAATACATAAAAAATGAAATAAAATTAATTTTTTTACAACGAATTTACAGTCATTAATTATTTTTTATTTTTCAATTTGTAAAATGCCTCACGATCCAACAAAAACGTTTTGTACCAAGGAATTTATTTGTTAAATTCGTGAATTGACATAATAATGAGTTGAAATGAAATAAAAATCAATAAGTGATTTGTTGAACAAAAAATTCGAGGGCTTTTTGACCACATTTTTCGACCAGAAATCGGAACCGGTGAATTTAAAAAAATCTGAATCTAAACTGCATATCTTTACATTAGTTAAAGTTTTATAGAAACATTTTCTGGTAATAAATTTCACTAAAAAAATAATCTGTTTAGTTTAATGCAAATGCATAACACAATGAAATAAAGTTTCATTTTTTTACAACTATATATATAAATTAATTTTTTTATAAAATATTTCACGATTCAACAAAAAGGTTTTGCAATGTATTCTTATAAAAATTGAATTTCTTTTCGCTACACAACCAAATTTCCAACAATCACATCATTGCCCTTTATTAAAAAATATTCAAAGTTATTCAAATAGAAGAGTATTTACTACTAGATAAAAATTTAAAAAAAAAGTACGCCAAATATAAAGCGAATATTTTCCAAAACAAATATTCAATTAAAAACTCCTTAAAAAAGAATTTGCACTAATCTCAACAAAATGAAATTATTAAAATATTATTCAATCATGGTTTAATTTTTATTCACTATGAAGACAAATTTCCTTTTCCAAATTTCAAACTCACCGTATTATTGGCGACATCTCTGTAAGCAGTGCCAAAAATAGGAGTTCTATTGCCAAGTGCACTGAGAAGAGGTGCAACGGTGCTTCTCAATTGTTCGAGCAATGTTGTATTGCTATTCAAGAGAAGAGTGCTTCTGGTTGGACTGAAGATATTGCTGTCAGAATTTCCACTGGCCCCATTGCTGGTCCCTACAATACCCGATGCTTCTCCATTGGTATTGGAACTTCCATTCTCGCTGGAAATCTTCAGGTTAACCGTCGGTTCCTGCCTTGCCGAACGTTGAGAAGAGCTCTCAGCGGATCCTCTTACAGTGGCATGAAATCTCGTCGGTGTTTTCGGTGTGATAGAAATGCTATTGCCGGTGGATGATAATTTGTCAGCTGGAACCGCATTTACCACAACAACAGCCGGAGGCTCCGAATGTCGTCGATAAGTCGAAGTTCTAGGTCGAAATTCTCGACGACGAGCCGATTGTACCGATTGTTCAGTCGTGGTGACTTTAGGTACAGCTTCAAATTGCTTAAAAACCTCAGTTTTCTTTCTTATATATCGATTACCAGCTGGCGCAGCTTCTGACGTCGTATCGGTGCTTCCAGATGACACTTCATCAATTTGTGCTTTTGCTTTTCCTCGAGAAGCACCAAAACTCGTTTCAGTCGTGGCCGATTCTTCGTTGGTCGATTTGGAAATTGGTTCTTGCCAATTTTTGTCGATGTGAGCAGCGTTCCAGACTCTGGATTTTTTTGTCGTGCTGGAAGGCGAAGATTCGGTTACAGATGATGTCACGAATTTTGTAGTTGGTTCCTGCCAGTTTTTGTCAATGTGCGCAGCGTTCCAGACTCTGGATTTTTTTGTAGTGCTGGAAGGTGAAGAAGATTCGGTGACAGATGATGTTACAGATTTTGTTGTTGGTTCCTGCCAATTTTTGTCAATATACGCCGTGTTCCAGGCTCTGGATTTTCTTGTGGTGGTTGACGAACTGGTTGAACGTCTCGTGGACGAATGTCCGGATTTTTTTGGACGTGTTGTGGGTTCCTGAAAATTTTTGTCGATGTGCTGAGCGATCCAGGCTCTAGATCTTCTTGTGGTCGAAATATCTTCACGTGGAAGTTCCTTGGCTCTTCTGGACAAAATCCAAGACTTAGTTGGTTGAGTTTTTTGCACAGTTGACTTCTCTGTTGAATAAGGAATCGTCGTGCTGTCGATCAAAGAATTTTCTTCATCAATTTCGGCCAAAGTGGTTGTTTCCACTTTTTCTTCAACTTTGCGAATTTTGCTGATTCTGGTTGATTTATTTTCGGTTCTCCTGGTCGTGGAAGCTTGAACAGACTTTTCTGCTCTTGTATTGGTCTTTGATGTCCCAAATCGTTTAGCTAAATTGGAAGTTTTCCTCTCTTCAGGTTTTTTTAAGGCTGAAACTACTTTCGGTCGTTTAGCAGCTTCCGGCGATTTTCTGGTTGTGATTGGAGAGGATGTTGTGGATGAAGTTCTCTTGTCTTCCTCGGTACCGACATTGTTATCGTCGTTGATGGTTTCGGGACGTAGAACCAATTTTTTAGCACTTTCCAGCTTCTGTCTCGACCTCGTGACGAATTGTGGATCCGTTGTTGGTCTCTTCTTGAAGTGTCCCTGAAATCGGTCTTCGTTCGTCTCTAATATCTCACGATTTCGCGGTATTTTTTAAATCATGCAGATAGACACAAGAGTTTTTTTTTGAAAATTGAAATGTCTCTTGATGGAATTTCAGAGGCGACAGCGTTTGGTGTTAGTTTGCGCACACAAGATGAAGAGCAATCGATATTCAATCCCACGAGCAGAAAGAAGGTTTCAATACGTTGTGGGTTTTCTATTTTTTATTACCCTTTTTCATGCTACATGCACTCCACGAATCACAGTCTTAAAATTTTACGCTTACGAATAAACGAGACGAACTCTGGTTCACCTTTTTTATTTTTTATTTTTATTTTTTCAAATTATTAGTAGCCTCAAAAATAAGCAGCATGCGCTTTCTCCGTATCTTTTTCTTTCTAAGGAGTTATCGTGTCGACGTCTTTCACTCAGCAGGAAACACTTTCGAGGAGAACTCCCACTAAGTGCGATTGATTTATGACACGACAGGAAACGAAGTGACTTGAAGTTCGTTGGGCACATCGGTTCATCGGGTTACGTACCAATTTTTTCGTTTTTTTTTAATGCTTCAAGTTTGAATTTATTTATTTATATAATGGATAGACGAGATCTAAGGAGGACGAGGTACGAAAGAGTGAGACGATCCACGCGGCGAACGGCCGCATGACGTTGTCGAACCACGTGCTCATTGCAGTCGATAGAAACTGAAACCGATTTTTGTAGACTGATGACGATAATGATGGTGACGATTGGGGATGGGCGATATTTGGAAAAATATTGATTATCGATTGTTGTAAATACCGATTATTTGTAAAAAAATATCGAAAGATCGGTTATTGTAAATATCGATTCTATATTGAAAACGGTTATTGCATTGCATTGATTATTGAAAATAAAATTGAAAAATCGATTATTGTAAATATCGATTCTATATTGAAATCGGTTATAGCAAATATCGATTCTATATTGAAATCGGTTATTGCAAATATCGATTCTATATTGAAATCGCTTATTGCAAGTATCGATTCTATATTGAAATCGGTTATTGCAAATATCGATTTTATATTGAAATCGGTTATTGCAAATATCGATTCTATATTGAAATCGATTATTGCATTGCATTGATTATTGAAAATAAAATTGAAAAATCGGTTATTGTAAATATCGATTCTATATTGAAATCGGTTATTGCAAATATCGATTCTATATTGAAATCGGTTATTGCAAATATCGATTGTATATTGAAATCGGTTATTGCAAATATCGAGTCTATATTAAAATCGGTTATTGCAAATATCAATTCTATATTGAAATCGGTTATTGCAAATATCGATTCTATATTGAAATCGGTTATTGCAAATATCGATTCTATATTGAAATCGGTCATTGCAAAAATCGATTCTATATTGAAATCGGTTATTGCAAATATCGATTCTATAGAAAAAATATTGCATTGCATTGATTATTGAAAATAAAATTGAAAAATCGGTTATTGTAAATATCGATTCTATATTGAAATCGGTTATTGCAAATATCGATTCTATATTGAAATCGGTTATTGCAAGTATCGATTTTATATTGAAATCGGTTGTTGCAAATATCGATTCTATATTGAAATCGGTTATTGCAAATATCGATTCTACATTGAAATCGATTACTGCAAATATCGATTCTATAGAAAAAATATAGGATTGCATCGATTATTGCATAAAAAATTTGAAAAATCGGTTATTTTAAATATCGATTCTATATTGAAATCGTTTTTTTGCAAATATCGATTTTATAGAAAAACTACAGCATTGCATTGATTATTTTTAAAAAATTGTTGTAAAATCGGTTATTGTAAATATCGATTCTATAGAAAAAATATTGTATTGCATTGAATATTAAACAAAAAAAAATTGATAAATCGGTTATTGTAGAAAGATATCGAAAAATCGATTCGCCAAAATTGATAAAAAATCTCTCTATAAAAGATCCAGTGCCGATTTTTCGAGGAAAAAAAAAATCGGTATTCATTTTATCAAGAAAATCGGTAAAAAAATCGGTTTTTTTAAACGAAGAATATCGCTCATCCCAAAATTAGCGATGAATTGAAAAAATATTTACATGGATTCAGGCTAAAGTTACGTTGGCGCCGTTTGCTTACTTAAAGAAAAAAAATGTCAGGTCAATGTTGGTATGTCCTAAAAAAATTAGGTGATAAATGAGAGGTGTTTGTGGTGCTAGAAATGTGTTCTTTTCTTTTTTATCTCGAGCACTCACGAGGCATATGTGCCGAAATAGAGTAAATTACGCAAGAATTCCTTCCAGGCTCTTTGGCCGGCGTGCAGCCGCTCGAAATCTACTCTCGCGTGATCGACCCGAATCGTGTTTACCTCGCCCGCCTGACTTCAACCCACTCGGCCACTTTCTCCAAGGATGGATGTCCGAAAAATAAGAGCAACCGCAACCGAAAACATGCAACGAGTAAACCGAGACTGACCACGCCTGCTGCACCACATGTTTGCACTTGAGAATTCTTTGAGAAACTGAGAAGCAGCTGGGGAAACGATTGAAGCTTTTCCCGATTTTATTTTATTTTTTCCCACGATGAATTTTATGAATGGATCAATTCACTAGTAAATTAACAGTCACCAGTGAATTAATTAGAATGGAAAATTTATGAGAATGCCTGAAGATCGTCACTGATAGATGAATAATTTTTGCTAATTTTAAGGAAGCCCTTTTTGCTTATGTATCATATAAATTATTATCATAATAAGTAACAACATAATAAATAATAAAAAATGAAATAGTGACCAAAAATTGATAGCTTGAAAAAAAGGAATTTAAAAAAAATCTGAATCTGAATTGTATATCTTAGTAACATTAAAAATAATTATAAAATATTTTCTTCATTTCACTAAAAAAAAAATAAATACATGAAATTTCAAAACCTACGATTTTTAATACAACTTTTATTTTAAAATTAAATTTAGAAAAATTATACAAAATCCAAATATTAATGTATTTACCATGGCGTTAAGTATTCAGTAATAAATAAACAAAAAGTGCTTGTTTGGAAGTAATAAAAGGTAATCATCTTCTCAGTAAAAAAATTCACAAAGGCAGTTATGTTAACAATGAAGAGAAAGTAAAGGTAATCATAGTAATAATACCAGAGATGAACAATAAAAAGTATAATAACTTAATAGTTGTCGGGCCTACTGCTATTTCCCTAATCTTTCAATCTGGATAACAAGTGTTAAAAGTCTAAAGAAACTACAAACCGAAAATATCTACATCTTCAATCTAATTAATAACAAAAGAAATTTTTTTAAAATAAAAATGAATAAGAAATTTAAAAAAATCTAAAGATAAACAAAATAAGAAAAACTATCTGTAACCACAATAATATACAATGCCTCTTTCCTATATCCGAAGCTGATTTAAAAATTTGAAGAATGAAGTAAGAAACACACAAAGACACAAAAAAAAATATTTTCCAAAATTGCTGGAAATTTCAACCTCTACCAAGCAAAACGTCATTGTCCAGTCACGATTGGTAATCAATGACGTCGAAAAAAACAAAGCTGCCTTGGCTCGAGTCGTACACATTTGATTCCAGGCTTTTTGGCATTTAGCGTGCTCCAAATTGTGGAGCAATGAAAGAAAATGGCTTTTTCACCGATACAATCTTATCACGTCCTTACGTTCGACGCTTCGGTGATAGATGGGGCCGAAAAAGGTGTCGTTGATACCGGAATAAGTGAAACTACCATAGGAGTTGAATTATCCGAGGCAGTGACCATGTGATCTTCACTGAGAGCTTCGGTTTCCGAGGGCAGAGATGTTGAACGCGTATGGCGTGTCGGATTTTTTCCCGAAAGTGCCTGTATGCGTATTAAGGGTGTTTTTTTTTTATGCATATTAAAAATTATGACTGACATAATTTTTATATTAAATAGATTATTCAAGAATTGGAATATGTACTCCAATATCTTCATTGATTAAGTCCTTTTGCACCCTAACGCAGGCACTAAAAGCATTAAACTTTCTTTTTTTTTGTCATTTCAAAACTACAAAAGTACATAGAGTAAAATGGAAGAGTTTTAAAGTGTGATAGTGTGTGTAATTTTGTTTAATTTACGTTAGATATGTAGATGTAGGGCCAGTGTGTAAATGGTGAGAATAGTGGAAGATATTTAGAAAGATTAAATTTTTTGAAGGGTCGAAGATGTCGTACTCACCGCCAAACCAGACTTTGCTGTCCCTTCTTGACCATTTTTCTGTAATTAGAATTTTATTAAATTATATTTGCGTTTAGAAAAAAAATGGTTGGAGAGACTGTTTTTGGTTGAAAGAAAGCGATGAAACGAATGACAGACTTTTTGGTCGAAAGAGAAAATTGAGTAGAAAGAAATATAGTTTTGTCAACGTGGAATTTTATATAGGAGAAGTATATGCAAAAATATATTTTACATACACAATATTTTGGCGTATTAAATATTTGCTGCATATATTTTGTATATTGCTTGAATATATTACTATTTACATTTGTTTATCATGTAAAAATAATATATTCCTGGCATTTATCAACGTACAAATGTGACATATACAAGCCACATAAATAATACATGCGACATATTTTAGGCCCCGAAATTTTGTATATGGAATATTAATTTTTCGCATAAATTACCATGTGAGTCGTCGAAAGAGAGAAATGAAACATGCAACCGACTTTTTTTCTTGCGACTGGATACAGTGAAAAATATTCGTAAATTGCAAAAAAAATGTAATTAATCCTAAATTAATTTCCTTCCATGCTGCCAAAAACATATGCTGCAATTTTAACTATACTTCTGATTCCTATAATTCAATATAAGATTAACAAAAAATAAAACATTCTCTTGACAATATTTTCTTATTTCAATTTTACAAGTAATTGTAAGAATTAGAGATGAAGTTTAAATTACACTACATTTTGACAGCTCGTAGGCAAATTACTTTCAAATCAATTACATAATTTAAATGTAAAATTTGTCAAAAAAATTATCGTTTAAAAAAACTTATCTGTAAATTCTACGATAAAATGACAAATTATCGTAAAAATGACAGATTTTTGTGGCAAATTTTTCAACAAACTTTACATTATGTTACATAATATTACTCAACTGCAAGCCATCGCAATAGTAAGTCGTATGTACGAGAGAATAGCGGAGACGTGATTGAAATTTTGATTAACTCCGTTCAGACAAAACTCACCAATTGCGCGAGTTTCGCTTTAAATTCCGGCGGATAGTTGTCGCTTTCCTCAAAATCCACGTTTACCTTGCTCTGGCCGGATGTTTTCTTGAAGTTCTTGTTGCCTCTAGCCTTGGAACTCGTGGTCGTCGTTTCAGCAATTTGATTCGTTGGAATTTCGTTGCTGATTGTCGCAGCTCCACTTTCCGTTGTCGTACCGGAAGAAGAAGTTGTGACGGTTTCTTCCTGATGATAACCGGGTCTTCTCTTCAAGGTCCATCCAGGATTTCCTCTCGGCGGTGTTTCTGTGCTCGTAGTGCTTTGAGTTCCAGCCTGAGTTGCAGTAACAGCTGGAGCTTCTGTCGCAATTTTTCTGCCTCTAAATCCAAGTCCATGATTGAAAAAATCCTCCTTAAAGGCTTTTCTATTTGCAGAAGGAGGTGAAGTAGTTCTTCCACGATTTCCAGCTGTTCTTCCCTCAGTTGTAGCGTCATTTCTGTCCTGAGCTCTTGGAGTTCTTGCTGTTGTTGTAGTCGTCGATGTGCTTGGAATTTGTGTCGTTGTTGTTGTAATTTCGGCAGTTGTAGAGGAAATTGTAGTCGTAACAGGTGCAACAATGTTTGTCGGAGGCACAACATTATTTCCAATTGCTCTGGACTTGACTCTGGATCTTCCACGTCCCTCAGAATTTACATTCTTATTTTCAGTCTTAATTGACTTTGTTTCCGAAGATTTGCCTCTTCTTTCCGAATTTTTCCTGCTGGAATTTCTTTCTGAATTTCCAGATCGGGAATTTGATGCAGTTTGTTGACTTCTTCCACGTCCTCTGGAAGTTTCCTCGTTTTGTTGAGTTTTGGTCTTTGTTTCAGAATTTCTGGAACGAATTGCATCGTTTCGTGATCTTGGGGTTTTTTCCAAGGAATTTTCTACTGCAGCGACTTGGGAAAGTCTCGAAGAGCCTCTTCGACTTCCAGATCTTGAGTTTGAAGCTGTTTCCGAATTTTTATCGTCGTTCGAACGTCCTCTGCTTCTGTTTCTTTTTTCTCCTTCGGTAGAAGCTTTTCTCTGCGTCGAAAATTCCGGGGAAGTTTCAGCGGCTCCTGAAGGCGACGAATGAAGAAAATTATCGCTTCTGGATCTCGCCGTGAATTCTCCAGCCAAAGGAACATCGATTCTCACGCTCTCCGAAGCCGAAGGCACAATTTCGTGTCTTCTTTTTCCGGAAAAGTCATCAGAACGTCTTTCAGCAGTTTGTACATTTGATCTCTCTGAATTTTTCCTTGATGTGTATCTTCCGGAATTAGGAAGTCCACGTTTTAAATCCCTGGATGATAAAGTCGTCTGAATCTTTCTTCCAGTTCTAGATCTTGGAATTTCTGTGGTACCGGAAAAAACGGATGGTCCTGTGGTATCGAATTGTCGATTGCTGCTAAATTCTTCAGTGGAGGGAATTTCTGACGTTTCTGTTGTCGTTGAGGTACTTGAAGAAATTCTTCTGGAACCTCCTGAGTTTCTCGTTCGAAACAATCCAATTCTACGAGGCTCGTCATTTTCTTTTGGCTCGGTTGATCCACTTTTGTGATCGTTTTTTATTTCTTTCGGTGCTTCGGTTGTTGCAGCAATTGTTGTATCACGTTGTGGAATTTGCGTTGTGGATTTTCTCGCCACAGTGACTGAACTGCTTCTCCTTCTTTCGGGATTTGGTGGGGGAACAGAAGAGCCGCTTGACTTTCTACCGTTCCCAGCTGTTAATTTAATATCTCGATCATGGTCGCGACGACTCTTCAGGGTAGTCGTCTCGGTTCTCGCGGTTTTTGTTACGTCCTCGGTACGCGAACCTCCTCTTCGACTGTTCCGTGAACGATTTGGACTCGAACTCGACGAAGAGAAAGGAGCCGGACTTGCCTCTAGCCCTTCGATCGCCTTCGGATTAAATCGTGAACCTCCTCTACTTCTCAAAGTCGTCCTTGCCGCTTGACCTTCAACCTGCAACGCAAATCCGATATTTCAGACAATAGTTAAAGAACATCTCACACTTTTCCGGTTCTGATGATCATTTTGTTAATAAAGGAGCATTTGCAGAATAAAAATAAAAATAATCATACAATAAAATTATATTAAATGATGTTGGGAAACGCTCAGTAATTTTGTAGGTAAAATAATATACACAAGAATAAAATTGCAGAGAAATTGTTTCTTAGTTGTATATTATGGAATTTGAGGATTTTAGTTGCGTATTATGGAATTTAAGGATTTTTGTTGTATATTATAGAATTTAAGGATTTTAGTTGTATATTATGGAATTTTAGGATTTCAGTTGCAAATTATAGAATTTAAGGATTTTAGTTGCATATTATAGAATTTAAGGATTTTTGTTGCACATTATAGAATTTAAGGATTTTAATTGCATATTATAGAATTTAAGAATTTTAATTCCATATTATAGAATTTAAGGATTTTAGTTGAAAATTATAGAATTTAAGGATTTTAGTTGAAAATTATAGAATTTAAGGATTTTAGTTGCATATTATAGAATTTAAGGATTTTAATTCCATATTATAGAATTTAAGGAGTTTAGTTGAAAATTATAGAATTTAAGGATTTTAGTTGCAAATTATAGAATTTAAGGATTTTAGTTGAAAATTATAGAATTTAAGGATTTTAGTTGCAAATTATAAAATTTAAGGATTTTAGTTGCATATTATAGAATTCAAGGATTTTAATTGCATATTACAGAATTTAAGGACTTTTATTGTATATTATAGAATTTAAGAATTTTAGTTGCATATTACAGAATTTAAGGATTTTAATTGCATTTTATAGAATTTAATAATTTTAGTTGCATATTATAGAATTTAAGGATTTTTGTTGCACATTATAGAATTTAAGGATTTTAATTCCATATTATAGAATTTAAGGATTTTAATTCCATATTATAGAATTTAAGGATTTTAGTTGAAAATTATAGAATTTAAGGATTTTAGTTACATATTATAAAATTTAAGGATTTTAGTTGCAAATTATAGAATTTAAGAATTTTAATTGCATTTTATAGAATTTAAGGATTTTAGTTGCATATTATAGAATTTAAGAATTTTAATTGCAAATTACAGAATTTAAGAATTTTAGTTACATATTATAGAATTTAAGGATTTTAGTTGCAAATTATAGAATTTAAGTATTTTAGTTGCATATTATAGAATTTAAGGATTTTAGTTGCAAATTATAGAATTTAAGGATTTTAGTTGCATATTATAGAATTTAAGGATTTTAGTTGCATATTACAGAAATTAAGGATTTTCGTTGCATATTATAGAAATTAAGAATTTTAGTTACATATTACAGAATTCAAGGATTTTAATTGCATATTACAGAATTTAAAGATTTCAATTATCAAAAACATTATGACATTGAACCATTTCCTGGTGTTCCGTGAAAAATCGAAAGGCCGACGTTCCGATTACCTTAAGACTTTTGACGTTATTCCCCCCAAAGGTCATCCAGATGTCTCGTTGTCATAGATTAATACGACCCGAAAGTTAAAAAAAATTCGTCCAAACTGGTTGGCCTTTACTCTGCAGCCATTCTCCGCCAAAAAACTATTACTTAATTAAGCCAAGTGATCCTAATCGTGGAATAATACTTGTACATGACGAAAAAAAAAGAGGAAGCAATTTTCATCAGGAGCTACAGCAAATTTATAAATCATTGCCCATCTTAAGTCTTAAGCTCCTGGGGCTAAAAAATATAAAAAATCCTCTTAGTCCCTGGACTAAATTTCCTATGAACTAAAGTCATTCAGATTTGCATGAGTGATGTAATAATAGTGCAGTCGACTGAATTAAGCCCCGGGTCTAGATAATTTGGTATGGAAATTAATCGACATCAATCCTTTCTTGAACCCAATAACCTGTCCTTTCATCATTTTGATGAAGCATCAGGACGAAAAAAAACACAATTATTTAATCACGCTCAATGCCATTTCGGTGAATATTACACATACCAACAATAAACATTTTGTGGCTGAACAAAGAGTAGGTGTAAATGTTGGAACGTGCAATATTGCACAATACGAAATCGGGTACAAGGCTCTCGTTAAAATTATATGCATTGCTGTGCACTTGCCAGTGATAGCAATGCAAAAGTGAGAAGGAAAATGAAAATTGCACTTTATCGAACGACTAATCGAGTTGGTAAGTACAATTTCAATTAACCGACTAATCAAAGCGTACGCGCAACATTTCTTCGAGGATTCGAAATTACTTTAACGATAATGCACCAGAATTTAGCTTAGGCTATTATTATTTAACTTCCGAATGAATCTCAATGACTTTAAGGACGTTCACTTAATATTCCAAGAGTAATTTTTTGCTATGAGTAAATTAATATTTAGAGACTCTTTTATAACCAATTAGTGATAATAAATTAGAAATACTTTTTTATACAGAGCAAATATTTAGATGATTTTTTTTTTTAGAAAATGTTTAACTTTTTTTAGTGAATGGAAAAAATAAAAAAATCTGATGGTTTTTATGAAAATTTTGTTAAAATAAAACAGTATCGTAAGTTTAATGTTTTTGGAAAATAAATTAAGTACAGAATTCCTTAATTTAAATGTAAATTAAGTAAACTTAAAAAAATATTAATAATTTTGCGAAATAAACAAAGTATTTTGGTTTTTGGGGCCAAAAATTCTTTTAGATTTTAATAAAATTTTCAGAAGATTTACAGAAATATGTTTAGAAGAGATTTAAAAAAAATTGACTGTGTAGAACTGGAATATTGGAACAGTCGAAAAAATGATTATTTATTCCAATTAAATCCATATTTAATACATTTTTTTGATTGATTAAATATTCGATTTTTATACTGCCAATTTTACTGTGACACTCTAGAAAAAATTGCCTTTATGTTTTATTAATTTTCATATCACTGATCCTACAAATCAATCGATTAAATAATATTTTTTCATATCTTGAAATTTTTTTTTTTTTCAACTTCTTAAAAAATGAAAATTTCGCGCTTTGTATTTTTTGTGTATTCCATCTCTTCAAGATATAAACAGTTAAACCAATATATAAACGCCTAAATTATCGCCAAACGAAAATCCAAAAAACTATAAAAACGAACAAATATTTAAAAACTATAATTCTCGGAATATGAATTGTCAAGAGGCAATTTGTTATATTATCTCAAATGCTATAAAAAAAATAACTGCAACACTAATAGATGAATAATAATTTCCACAACGAACCGACTAAACCTCACAATATCTCGATTGCTTTATTCCCAGTGCGAATAGAGCTATTATATTAATTTTATTCATAATTAATATATTATTAAATATTATATTATAAAATATAAAATATTATTAAATAATGGATAAATTGACAAGAGTTAATTTGTTATATTATCTCAAATACTATAAAAAAAATAACTGCAACACTAATAGACGAATAATAATTTACATAAATTAATTTTATTCATAATTAATATATTATTAAATATTATTTTATAAAATATTAAATATTATTAAATAATGGATAAATTGATAAGAGTTAATTTCTTATATTATCTCAAATACTATAAAAAAAAATAACTGCAACACTAATAGACGAATAATAATTTACATAAATTAATTTTATTGATAATTAATATATTATTAAATATTATTTTATAAAATATTAAATATTATTAAATAATGGATAAATTGACAAGAGTTAATTTCTTATATTATCTCAAATGCTATAAAAAATAACTGCAACACTAATAGACGAATAATAATTTACATAACGAACCGACTAAACCTCACAATATCTCGATTGCTTTATTCCCAGTGCGAATAGAGCAATTATATTAATTTTATTCATTTCAACGTGCTTCTTCTGCTTTACTTTCCCATAGGGAAACAAATGCTTAGTTAGAAATCGGGTACAAGGCCCGTGTTATGTGCAGTGGACTCTAATTCAAACAGTGGAATTCTAACAAAGAGCAATTCTTCGGCACTCGTGGCTAATATACGGTTCTTACCAACAAGTGTAATTTCAGATAATTCGTGGCACGGATTTGATCGAATTAAAAGAATAATTACGGCTGCCGATCGCGAGCTCAAGTAATGATTATCTAACTTCCTGAACCGAAGCCGGTACTTGACTTTACGGGGCATTCGCACGCCAATCTTGTTGAGGAGGCCACAAAGGTGAAACTCACCTGCCAATATTCTTACAATTTAAGTGCATCTCCTTTTCGTCCAACGATTTACCATTTTTCTTTTCTTTTTTTTTTTTTTTTTTTTTTTTTTAGAACAACGAACAATCACATCGCGTCACGATCTTTTGGTATGTAAATTTGGGCATTACCCGAGGCATTATTAAGGGAAATTAAGGGGGTACTCATGTACATTTTCTCCGAGTGCTCAAGCATGGCGAAAAAAAATTGTGGCATCATTTTGGTGGAACGCGAACGAACCTATTGCGACACTCTCGCGCCTTAACATCGCGGTTGTAGTTTCTTAATAATTGAACCTCGCTGCCGTTTACGCGGCAAAATTCTCTGGTGGATAATCGACAAGCCGCGCGCGATCGTGCAGCGAGGATGGGAAGCGTGAAATACGTGTCTAATCTCTGACAACGATTCGCATGATCGCTTCGATACTTTGACAAGATCAAACGTCAATTGATGCAATTTCGACTAGTTTGGTGTTTTGACGGAATCGCGGAAATATTACACGGGAAATATCACATTGCAACGCGGTAACTGATGAAATTTTGCGAATTGTTCGAAGGCTTGGAAAATTATTTTGTGGAATGTTCGAAGAAGTGGAAAATTATTTTGCGGAATATTCGAAGACTTGAAAAATTATTTTGCGAAATATTCGAAGACTTGAAAAATTATTTTGCGGAATATTCGAAGGAGTGGAAAATTATTTTGCAAAATATTCGAAGGCTTATAAAATAATTTTGCGAAGTATTCGAAGGCTTATAAAATAATTTTGCGGAATATTCGAAGGCTTGGAAAATAATTTTGGGAAATATTCGAAGGCTTAACAAATTATTTTGCGAAATATTCGAAGGCTTAGAAAATAATTTTGCGAAATATTCGAAGGCTTGGAAAATTATTTTGCGAAATATTCGAAGACTTGAAAAATTATTTTGCGGAATATTCGAAGGAGTGGAAAATTATTTTGCAAAATATTCGAAGGCTTATAAAATAATTTTGCGAAGTATTCGAAGGCTTATAAAATAATTTTGCGGAATATTCGAAAGCTTGAAAAATAGTTTTGCGAAATATTCGAAAGCTTGAAAAATAATTTTGCAAAACATTCGAAGGTTTGGAAAATAATTTTACGAAATATTCAAAGGCTTGAAAAATAATTTTGCGAAATATTCGAAGGCTTAGAAAATAATTTTGCGAAATATTCGAAGGCGTAAAAAATAATTTTGCGAAATATTCGAAGGCTTAAAAAATAATTTTGTAAAATATGGAAATTAGGGTTTAATTTTGAAAAAAATGAAAAATATTATCATGTAAAAGCCAACACGTAAAAAATTGATTAACTATTTCCATTTTTTTTAATTTCATTTTATTTCAATGAATTGTATGGAAATTATTTATAAGGCGGAAAAAAATTATTTAATATGGTAACTGTCTAAATAATGTAGAAATTGGTTTATAATTATTATTGTTGTTGTCATTTATATTTCGGTGTATAGTGAAATGATAAGAAATTTTCTGCACGTCTGCTAGTAAATTTAATAATAAAATTTGCGAATCATTATGCAATATTTTGCCTAATAAAACCCAAATCCGTATTTTCTATTTCTGCATTTTATATAAAAATCAACATATGTTCCTCATAAAAGAAAATCGGTTCTTATGAAAAATATTATTTTCGACAAATCAATCAAGGGATTCAAATTATCATATTTTATTTTTAAAGTTTTTTGGCCCTGTAATTTTTGAAAATTTTGAGGTATCATTCTGAAAAATTCTACACACATGGAGTAAAATTGAATAATGAGATATATAGAATTTGGCGACAATTAATCGGGCGGGAAATTTATTTTTTTATTTTGATACCTAATTTTTTTTTTTTAATTCCCTAACTTTTACAAATTTCGCGCTTACAATCTAGAGTATTTAGTAATTGGCCGAGCCCACAAATTGGAAAATTGGGAATTATTTTCCACAATCCATAAAAAAAAATTTTAAAAAATAGACAGGTAATAATTTTCAATTAATCTTGTCTAAGAAAATTTCTGTCAAATTGCGATTTAATTACAGTACTTCCAATAATCAACTAATCAATCTAATCTAATCAATGATTATTGTTTTGCCCCCAATTTTCACGATTGTGTCGATCAGATCGAAATCACCGAGCAGAAACAAAAATTTACTGTTCCTAACTCCTAACGCGCGAAACTATCAGTGGTCTCCATTTCAGCCTCAATTAGAAAGGAGATCTGGAGTGTCCGACTAGCTTCTAGTCGCGCCTGGCGATATCGTCGTGTTTCTCCGTTCTAAAGAGCCAAAAATTCCATCACCTTTCAAGTACTCTTAATCCAACGAGCCCATATAAATTAAATTACCATTTAACAATAAAAACATTCAACACCATTTAAACAGAAGATTCGTTATAGTGTTTCTTAAGCACCTGAAAATTCGCAGCTCGTTTGAGAAACTTTCTCGAGTATATTTTTGCCATATGGCCATAACGTCACAACTATAGTTATTTACTTTGCGAAATCAACCGTTAGACCGTCAAATGTCCTGCGGAAATTAAGATTCGAGTGAGATATCTTTTCACTTTGGCTCATATAACACATATGGCTCATATGGGGCATTCTACGTCAGTTCTGACATTGAAAATTTTGAAAAACTTTTTTTTAACCCGCCAAATATTTTTTGCCCCCACTGCCAATTTTTCTATACATTTTGTACATGTCACTGGAGGTTATGTAAAATTAAGGAGAAAATAAAAATTGTCTGAATGAGTAAAAAAAATGTTAATAAAAAAAAATCAATTTGTACAAATTTTTTAAAAGTTTTTTTGCACCGCAAAATATTGATTACTCCCTCTGCCAATTTTTCTATAGGTTTTGAATATATGACTGTAGATTATATAAAATTAAGGGCGTAGTAAAAAGATTCCGAATGAGTAAAAAAAATATAATAAACAAAAAAGCCAATTTGTATAATTTTTTTTAACTTTTTTTACATCGTAAAAAATATTTTCCCCGCTCTGCCAATTTATCTATAAATTCTGTACATACTACTACAGGTTATATAAAATAAATAGTAAAATTGGAAGTGTTTGAATGGTCGAAAAAAATATAAAGAAAAAAATTAGATTTTGTGAATATTTCGAAAAACTTTTTTTTTCCCTCAAAATATTTGCCAATTTTTTTACAGATTCTGTATATACTGTTGTATGTTATATAAAATTGAGAGAAAAAATTGAAGAATCCAAGTGAGTAAAAAAATATATAAAATGAAAAAAAGATTGCTGAGTTGACATAGAATGCCTTGTATGTTGATTGCCCCATATATAAAATGCTTGTATATGAGCAGGGCTCAACAACAGTGACAGTGACAATGAGATTAGAGTAAAAAGACGTCATATGATATATGTGTACACGCAAGAACGATCATATAGCTAATATTAAGTAGTTCATTCGATTGCGTTTGGTGTCTATCACCAGAGGCAGACCCTGTCCTCTAGCTGCTAGCAATTTCTGGTCCGGTTCGCGTATCGGTATCTCGCGGGCGTGGACAATCGTTTCTGAAAGTAAAAGTGGGTGTCCCACGAGAGTTTGCCCGTGCAATATACACCCTGCGGTGTTGTGCGGGCGTTTGTATCTCTACGCAGTGCTACAGCATATTTAAGGACTAACGGTGCTCCATTTTGATTGTGGGAAATGATTGCTCTGCAATAGCCATTAATTTTTGGCAAAATATCTTCAAATTTCATCAATCGTGTTTAAATTAAATAATTTTTTTTTTAATTCACTGATAAATCAGTTAATTAAAAACGTGATGCTATGTTATTTATTTAGTATATTTTAGGACTAACGGTACTCCATTTTGATTGTGGGAAATGATTGCTCCGCAATAGCCATTAATTTTTGGCAAAATATCTTCAAATTTCATCAATCGTGTTTAAATTAAATAATTTTTTTTTAATTTACTCATAAATCAGTTAATTAAAAACGTGATTCTATGTTCTTTATTTAGCATATTTTAGGACTAACGGTACTCCATTTTGATTGTGGGACATGATTGCTTTGCAACAGCCATTAATTTTTGGCAAGATATCTTCAAATTTCATCAATCGTGTTTGAATTACATAATTTTTTTTTAATTAACTGATAAATCAGTTAATTGTGTTGCTATGTTATTTATTTAGTATATTTCAGGACTAATGGTACTCCATTTTGATTGTGGGACATGATTGCTTTGCAATAGCCATTCATTTTTGGCAAAATATCTTCAAATTTCATCAATCGTGTTTAAATTAAATAATTTTTTTTTAATTTACTGATAAATCAGTTAACTGTGATGCTATGTTATTTATTTAGCATATTTCAGGACTAATGGTACTCCATTTTGATTGTGGTACATGATTGCTTTGCAATAGCCATACATTTTTGGCAAAGTATCTTGAAATTTCATCAATCATGTTTAAATTAAATAATTTTTTTTTACTGATAAATCAGTTAATTGTGATGCTATGTTATTTATTTAGTATATTTCAGGACTAATGGTACTTCATTTTGATTGTGGGAAATGATTGCTTTGGAACAGCCATTAATTTTTGGCAAAATATCTTTAAATTTCATCAATCGTGTTTAAATTAAATATTTTTTTTAAATTTACTGATAAATCAGTTCATTGTGATGCTATGTTATTTATTTAGTATATTTCAGGACTAATGGTACTCCATTTTGATTGTGGGAAATGATTGCCCTGCAATAGCCATTAATTTTTGGCAAAATATCTTCAAATTTCATCAATCGTGTTTTTAAATTAAATAATTTATTTTTGTTAGTGATAAATCAGTTAACTGTGATGCTATGTTATTTATTTAGCATATTTCAGGACTAATGGTACTCCATTTTGCTTGTGGGACATGATTGCTTTGCAATAGCCATTCATTTTTGGCAAAATATCTTGAAATTTCATCAATCGTGTTTGAATTAAATAATTTTTTTAAATTTACTGATAAATCAGTTAAATTTCATCAATCGTGTTTAAATTAAATAATTTTTTTTTAATTTACTGATAAATCAGTTAATTGTGATGCTATATTATTTACTTAGTATATTTCAGGACTAATGGTACTCCATTTTGATTGTGGAAAATGATTGGTTTGCAACGGCCATTAATTTTTGGCAAAATATCTTCAAATTTTATCAACCGTGTTTATATTAAATAATTTTTTTTTAATTAACTGATGAATCAGTTGATTAAAAACGTGAACCAGTTTTTGTAGCATTAACATGATAATATGATTCTATATTATTTATTCAGCATATTTAAAGATTATTATTATTATACGTATATTTTTTATTAATAATTTTAGTCGAAAATCTCAATATGAAATCTAGAAAAAATTCTAAGTAATACGAATAATTTAATTACATTAATATAATTACTTTGTTAGGGAATCATTTTTTTTTTTAAATACCTACGAGTTTTTATTTTATTTCCATCAATATTGAAAATGAATTTTTTATTTGAAAAAAGATAGTTGGAATGTTGAAAATTCAAGGGACCTCAAAATATTTTTTTTAAATACTTTTAACTACTCGACTTTTACAAACATCACAATTATCCAGAGTTATTAGCTGATAAATTAATTAATCACATTTACAGCTTGGAAAATCAATTACCTGACAATAATGTGAAGTCAAGTAATTGATTTAACAAAGCAAAAATATTCGAACAAATGTCAAGCTCTCAATATCTAGTTTTTCCTATTGTATTGCCTTCGCGTGCAATAATTCTTTTTGACATTTCATGAGAATTCACACGATCTCGTACCGTGCTACTTAATATTTATCGAGGTGTTTGCGAGGATGCAACAGTAGATAAAACGAGCAATTAGTTGCATCCATCATCAGCGGACACTCAATAGAAAAGAAAATTAAATTACAGTGCATAACAGATTTAAATTCTTCTATCGTGCAAATAAACACCTTCAATCAGTTGCGAAGGTGATAGGTAAAATATCCTGGCAGAAAGTTCCCATCGTGTGAAGAAGACGAGAAAGGATCACATAGTGAAGGAAAAACGAAGAAAAATATAAGAGGAGCAGTTTAGTTACATGAATATGCTGTGAAAGGCCACCTATTAATTATTATTCTCACCCCCCCCCCCCCTCCCCCGCGACTGAAGAAGTAAATATGTTGCATTTATTTTTAATGAACACGAATTAAAAACAAAAGGATACAAAATAGAAGCTTCTTTAAAATCATGGTAAAAATTCTTGTAATCGGTATTTTCTGTTGTAGAATATACGAGTTGAGAACGATAGTAAAGAATAAAATTCGATATTTTGAAGAAAAAAAAATGTAGGTTACATTTTCCGACCGAAACTCCGACCTGTGAAAAACCGACCAAAAGTGACTTTTTTTTTATTAAACGTAAAAAGGCATGTAACCGGTACTTTCTGAGGTACAATATGCGACTTGAGAACGATAGTGAAGACCAAAATTCGATATCTTGAAGAAAGGAAAATTTAGGTTCTTTAGGTTGGATTTTCCGACCAAAAGTCGCATCTGTGAATTACCGACCAAAAGTGACTTTTTCAAAAATCATCGTAAAAAGGCACGTAAACGGTACTTTCCGAGGTAGAATATGCGACTTGAGAACGATAGTGAAGACCAAAATTCGATATCTTGAAGAAAGGAAAATTTAGGTTCTTTAGGTTACATTTCCCGACCAAAAGTCCGATCTGTGAAGATCCGACTAAAAGTAACTTTTTTTAAAATCATCGTAAAAAGGCATGTAACCTGTACTTTCTGAGGTACAATATGCGACTTGAGAACGATAGTGAAGGTCAAAATTCGATATCTTGAAGAAAATAAAATTTAGGTTCTTTAGGTTGGATTTTCCGACCGAAAGTCGAATCTCTGAAGAACCGACCTAAAGTGACTTTTTTTTTAAATCATCGTAAAAAGGCATGTAACCGGTGCTTTCTGAGGTACAATATGCGAGTTGAGAATAATAGTGAAGGCCAAAATTCGATATCTCAAAGAAAAGAAAATTTAGGTTGTTTAGGTTACATTTTCCAACCAAAAATCGAATCTGTGAAGAACCGACCTAAAGTTACTTTTTTTTAAATCATCGTAATAAGTCATGTAACCGGTACTTTCTGAGGTACAATATGCGACTTGAGAACGATCAAGAAGGCCAAAATTCAATACCTTGAAGAAAAGAAAATTTAGGTTGTTTAGGTTACATTTTCCAACCAAAAATCGAATCTGTGAAGAACCGACCAAAAGTTACTTTTTTTAAAACTATCGTAAAAAGGCATGTTAACCGGTACTTTCTGAGGTACAATATGTGACTTGAGAACGATAGTGAAGGCCAAAATTCGATATCTCAAAGAAAAGAAAATTTAGGTTCTTTAGGTTGGATTTTCCGACCAAAAGTCGAATCTCTGAAGAACCGACCTAAAGTGACTTTTTTTTTAAATCATCGTAAAAAGTCATGTAACCGGTACTTTCTGAGGTACAATATGCGACTTGAGAACGATCAAGAAGACCAAAATTCAATATCTTGAAGAAAAGGAAATTTAGGTTGTTTAGGTTACATTTTCCAACCAAAAATCGAATGTGTGAAGATCCGACCAAAAATGACTTTTTTTAAAATCATCGTAAAAAGGCTTGTAACCGGTACTTTCTGAGGTACAATATGCGACTTGAGAACGATAGTGAAGGCCAAAATTCGATATCTTGAAGAAAAGAAAATTTAGGTTCTTTAGGTTGGATTTTCCGACCAAAAGTCGGATCTGTGACGAACTGACCTAAAGTGACTTTTTTTAAAATTATCGTAAAAAGGCATGTAACCGGTACTTTCTGAGGTACAATATGCGACTTGAGAATGATAGTGAAGACCAAAATTCGATATCTTGAAGAAAGGAAAATTTAGGTTCTTTAGGTTGGATTTTCCGACCAAAAGTCGAATCTCTGAAGAACCGACCTAAAGTGACTTTTTTTTAAATCATCGTAAAAAGTCATGTAACCGGTACTTTCTGAGGTACAATATGCGACTTGAGAATGATAGTGAAGACCAAAATTCGATATCTTGAAGAAAGGAAAATTTAGATCCTTTAGGTTGGATTTTCCGACCAAAAGTCGCATCTGTGAAGAATCGACCTAAAGTGACTTTTTTTAAAATCATCGTAAAAAGTCATGTAACCGGTACTTTCTGAGGTACAATATGCGACTTGAGAATGATAGTGAAGACCAAAATTCGATATCTTGAAGAAAGGAAAATTTAGATCCTTTAGGTTGGATTTTCCGACCAAAAGTCGCATCTGTGAAGAATCGACCTAAAGTGACTTTTTTTAAAATCATCGTAAAAAGGCTTGTTGTAACCGGTACTTTCCGAGGTCGAATATGCGACAAAGAAAAGAAAATTAAGTTTGGAATTTCCGACCAAAAGTCGGATCTGTGAATTCTGAAATCAGAAACGAAAAAAAGTCACTTTTTTAAAGTTAAATTTTTAGGTTAAACTCAACTACTTCTGCTTATCCACTATTCATAATGATATACTTAGAGCAACGACTACATTTATTATGCGTTATAAAAATATATTTAAATAAAATAAAATGACAATTAATGCTTTTTCTAAAATAACATAATATTAAAATTTGTAATGATTTTTAAAAATCATGATAAAAATTCTTGTAATCGGTATTTTCTGACTCAGAATATGCGACTTGATAACGATAGTGAATGTCAAAATTCGATATCCCGTCTATAAAAAAATTTAGAACATTTTTATTCTCTCCTAATTTCATATTTATTAAACTGACAGAAGAGCACTAAAGATTGAGTACTAAAAATTCTTTCAGTGCAAAAATCAACAAGAAACTTTAAAAGAAAATGAAACATCACGCATTTTAAGCCGCAGCTATATAATGAGTCATAAAAAAATATATACACCAGTAATTTATTGCAAAAAGTTCGAAGCTGTTGAAACGATCTGAAAACCGGACTTAAGAGCGTTTCGCTAGGGCGTGGTTCACAATCCCCTGGCTAAAATTACGAGGATGTCCTTTCTCGAAACCCTCTCATTCTGACCGCTACACACTTGCCAAGTTTCCTTGTCTGTATATATATATACATATATATAATATATACAGGTTCTGTGAATTGGCTCTGCTATATATGTACATTATACTCATACATCACAGCCAGTGCGGTTTACAGGAGAAAGAGTAGAAGTGGCACGCGCTCCAGTAAGATTCAAGCTTCGACAATACATGAAGAATATACTCTCGCATATATTTACCCGCAGTATTGTATTCGAGGTTAAACTCAACTACTTCTGCTTATCCACTATTCGTAATGATATACTTGGAGCAATGAATACATTTATTACGCGTTGTAAAAATATATTTAAATTAAATTAAATGAGAAATTAATGCTTTTTCTAAAATAAAATTACATAAAAATTTGTAATGATTTTTTAATGTTTTATTAAGGGACCAAAAAGGTTTTTTATTCCTTATTTAAAATTTTTTTTTAGTGTATTAAAAATACCATGGCCTTTATTCTTTGTAACGGTGTCTTGATTATTAAAAAAAAAAAAGTAGCTAATATAAAATATTGGATGAGAAATTTTTTTTGTTTTCGTCCACAAATATTTCAAAAAACTTCCCAATTTGTTTTTGATTTATTGTCAAGAAAAAATTTGGAAGTTTTTTTAAATATTTGCTTTAATAAGTATATCTATGGGATAAATATATCTATAAATATATCGAGGACAAATTTGGAAGTTTTTTGAAATATTTGTTTTTGTTAATAAATTGTATTTTTAGAAAAATATGATCCTTGCCATTATTTAAATAATTGGACTTGTGTTTTTTAAAACTATAATCAGTGAAAAAAGAAGTATTTTTCTTGCTGTACCCCAGTTTTAAATGAATCAATCTATATTTGATTTTTTTTTAAATTAATTAAAATGATTTATTCGGATTAAAGCGAAAAGTTTGTATTTTAAAATATGCATCGTACAGAAACTGGTAACCAGAAATGAGCGTGTATCGATACCATTTGTTTTAATACGAATTAATATTTGCATAAATATGAAAGTGAGAAATGCGAACTGAACGAACTAAAAAAAAGGTGAAATCCAACAATTATCGATGGCCCAATAAAAATGTCAAAAAAAAAATTTAGAAAAATTTGTTACCAAACAAAAAAAAAAAAAAAATCTTACAAGTTACATGTTTTTTTTTTCGATAGCAATACATTTTTTTCAATCAACTTTTATTGGCCAAACAATAACTATGCTAAACAAAACTTTTTAATTACAATAAATGTAATTTTTTATTGCAAATAAATTTTCAGGTCGATGAATTTTTACCATCAAACCGGTTTTCGTTATTATCACAATAACTTTACGTAATCAATAAATATGATTATTTTTGGAAGTATAAAATTTTTAAATATTTGTGGTCACGGAAATTGTGACGACCTTGGCGGTCGCGTCTTTTTGTTACAGGCAAAAGGTTTTTTCCTTGTGAATTCAAGACAGAGCGGCAGAGTGAACGTTCGCACGGTGCCTTCACTTTCTACACCGCGAAGCCCCTGACGCAGTCAGGAGAAGGTCCTCGCTCACTTTTTGCTTTTAATTGCAACTGGACACACACGGTCACTGTTCTCCTTCTCACTTCTGTGTCATAATTTCAAAATTCTTAAGGGGAGAAAATCAAGTGAGATTAAGGATATTCATATTCAAATGTTTTGGTTTTTAAGCTTGACTTTTTAGTTTTGAATGCAAATGAACACATACGGTCACTTTTATCCTTAATTGTGCCATGATTTAAAAATTCTTAAGGGGAAGAAGTCAAATCAAATTTAAGGTTTTCATTTTCAAATATTTTTCATTTTTAGCTTGACTTTTTGGTTTTAAATGCAACTGGACACACACGGTCACTTTACTTCTTCTCCCTTTTGTGTTATAATCTCAAAATCCTTAAGGGGAGAAAATCAAGTCAAATTTAGGATATTCATATTCAAATATTTTGGTTTTTTAGCTTGACTTTTTGGTTTTAAATGCAACTGGACACACACGGTCACTTTTCTCCTTCTCACTTTTGTGTCATAATCTTAAAATCCTTAAGGGGAGGAAATCGAGGCAAATTTAGAATATTTATATTCGAATATTTTGGCTTTTTAGCTTGATTTTTTAGTTTCAAATGCAACTGGACACACACGGTCACTTTTCTCCTTCTCCCTTTTGTTTTATAATCTCAAAATCCTTAAGGGGAGGAAGTCAAGTCAAATTTAGGATATTTATATTCAAATATTTTGGCTTTTTAGCTTGATTTTTTTGTTTTAAATGCAACTGGACACACACGATCACTTTTCTCCTTCCCACTTCTGTGTCATAATTTCAAAATTCTTAAGGGGAGAAAATCAAGTGAGATTTAGGACATTCATATTCAAATGTTTTGGTTTTTAAGCTTGACTTTTTAGTTTTGAATGCAACTGAACACATACGGTCACTTTTCTCCTTCTCACTTTTGTGTCATAATCTCAAAATCCTTAAGGGGAGGAAGTCAAGACAAATTTAGGATATTTATATTCAAATATTTTGGTTTTTTAGCTTGACTTTTTGGTTTTAAATGCAACTGGACACACACGATCACTTTTCTCCTTCTCACTTTTGTGTCATAATCTCAAAATCCTTAAGGGGAGGAAGTCAAGTCAAATTTAGGATATTTATATTCAAATATTTTGGCTTTTTAGCTTGATTTTTTTGTTTTAAATGCAACTGGACACACACGATCACTTTTCTCCTTCTCACTTCTGTGTCATAATTTCAAAATTATTAAGGGGAGAAAATCAAGTGAGATTTAGGACATTCATATTCAAATGTTTTGGTTTTTAAGCTTGACTTTTTGGTTTTAAATGCAACTGGACACACACGATCACTTTTCTCCTTCTCACTTTTGTGTTATAATCTCAAAATCCTTAAGGGGAGGAAATCAAGACAAATTTAGGATATTTATATTCAAATATTTTGGTTTTTTTAGCTTGACTTTTTGGTTTTAAATGCAACTGGATACACACGGTCACTTTTCTCCTTCTTACTTTTGTGTCATAATCTCAAAATCCTTAAGGGGAGGAAGTCAAGTCAAATTTAGGATATTTATATTCAAATATTTTGGTTTTTTAGCTTGATTTTTTGGTTTTAAATGCAACTGGACACACACGATCACTTTTCTCCTTCTCACTTTTGTATCATAATCTCAAAATCCTTAAGGGGAGGAAGTCAAGTCAATTTTAGGATATTTATATTCAAATATTTTGGTTTTTTAGCTTGACTTTTTGGTTTTAAATGCAACTGGACACACACGATCACTTTTCTCCTTCTCACTTTTGTGTTATAATCTCAAAATCCTTAAGGGGAGGAAGTCAAGTCAAATTTAGGATATTTATATTCGAATATTTTGGCTTTTTAGCTTGATTTTTTAGTTTCAAATGCAACTGGACACACACGGTCACTTTTCTCCTTCTCCCTTTTGTGTTATAATCTCAAAATCCTTAAGGGGAGGAAGTCAAGTCAAATTTAGGATATTTATATTCAAATATTTTGGCTTTTTAGCTTGATTTTTTTGTTTTAAATGCAACTGGACACACACGATCACTTTTCTCCTTCTCACTTTTGTGTCATAATCTCAAAATCCTTAAGGGGAGAAAATCAAGTCAATTTTAGGATATTTATATTCAAATATTTTGGTTTTTTAGCTTGATTTTTTGGTTTTAAATGCAACTGGACACACACGGTCACTTTTCTCCTTCTCCCTTTTGTGTTATAATCTCAAAATCCTTAAGGGGAGGAAGTCAAGTCAAATTTAGGATATTTATATTCAAATATTTTGGCTTTTTAGCTTGATTTTTTTGTTTTAAATGCAACTGGACACACACGATCACTTTTCTCCTTCTCACTTTTGTGTCATAATCTCAAAATCCTTAAGGGGAGGAAGTCAAGACAAATTTAGGATATTTATATTCAAATATTTTGGTTTTTTAGCTTGACTTTTTGGTTTTAAATGCAACTGGACACACACGATCACTTTTCTCCTTCTCACTTTTGTGTCATAATCTCAAAATCCTTAAGGGGAGGAAGTCAAGTCAATTTTAGGATATTTATATTCAAATATTTTGGTTTTTTAGCTTGACTTTTTGGTTTTAAATGCAACTGGACACAAACGGTCACTTAACTTCTTCTCCCTTTAGTGTTATAATCTCAAAATCCTTAAGGGTAGAAAATCAAGTCAATTTTAGGATATTTATATTCAAATATTTTGGTTTTTTAGCTTGATTTTTTGGTTTCAAATGCAACTGGACACACACGGTCATTTTTCTCCTTCTTACTTTTGTGTCATAATCTTAAAATCCTTAAGGGGAGGAAGTCAAGTCAAATTTAGGATATTTATATTCAAATATTTTGGTTTTTTTAGCTTGACTATTTGGTTTTAAATGCGGTTATATATGGAAACATACGGTCACTTTTCTGCCATAATTTCAAAATCCTTAAGGGGAGGAAGTCAAGTCAATGTTAGGATATTTATATTAAAATATTTTGGTTGTTAGGCTGTAGATATTATTTTTTTTAATTTGCTATTTACTCTTCAAACAAAGAATATTTTGGTATTTGCAAAAATCATCCAGCTTTTATGTCTATCCAAAAATAACCTAATCTATTTTTTTACACTTATAACATTTTTACAACAAAACCATTCATTGAATAATTTCCAAAAAAATAACAGTTGTGTATAAGATGTATCCTTCCAGCTTGAAAGTAGCTTTAATTTTTTATTCATAAAAATTTAAAAGTATTCACAGATTTATCAAAATAATTATAAAAATATCTTTTTAAGGCATTTCACAATTTTTTTATTATTGTATTTATCAAAATTTATTATTATCGCACATACAAAAAACTTGTTTGTTCGAAGTTTCAAAAACGTATATATTTTTAAACAATATCCGCAACCGAAAAAACAAGATATTTCAATTTTTAGGTCAATCTAAAAAGGCTGAAAAAATTTCGACAAATCTATTCTTATAAAATCGCATTATTATTTCTCCTTTCGCTCGTTCGTAGTCGAAATCGTTGCCGATGATCCCGAAACCATTTTAGGCAAAGTCGAAAGTGAAAGGATTGCAATAAACCCGCATGGTCCACATAATTTAGTAGATCGTCCGACTCATCCTCGTCTCCTCCCTCGTCAGATTTTTGAAAGCCGATAAAAGCCATAAAAATCTAAACCGAGGCCGTTGCTTTCGCGAACCGAACGCGGAACCCACTTCGACCTTTTGCAAAACTCGATTCGACCGGAGAAAGCGAAATGAAGCGCGAATGTGCATTTCTAGTTAATTAACGGCGCCCAACGATTCTGACAACGTAATACTGCAGTAAAACTATCTAAAACACCAACACAAACATTTTTTTACTTCAGTTCAACAAAGAAAAATTATTCAACAATTATTCTTTTTTTACCTCAGCAAATTATTGAATTTCTTTGCCTTATTTATTTATTTAGAAAAAAAAAACCAATTTAAAAAAAAATAAAAAAAATGGTGACGTAGGATTAATAAACATATTATAATATAGTGATATAAATAGTTACATAAATTCAACAACAAAAGGTCAATTTTTTTTTTTATCTTTGTGAAATAATTCTTTTTTTGACGTAGAAAATTCGTGGATTTCTGCCTTTGTATTTATTTAGAAAAAAAAGTAATTGCGATGTTGGATTAATAAATACATTGTAGTGTAGTAAAATAAATTGGTGCAGAATTTCACACGAAAAAAAAATTGAACTCTTGTTTTTTTCACATTGCAAAAATTATACCACAAAATTATTAATTCAAAGAATTTAATCCCAGAAAAACAAAATTATTAATCCAATAAAGTTTAATTCCAGAAAGACAAAATTATTGATTCAAAAAAATTTTATTCCAGAAAGATAAAATTATTAATTCAATAACATTTAATCCCAGAATGACAAAATTATTAATTCAATAAAATTTAATCCCAGAAAGACAAAATTATTGATTCAATAAAATTTAATTCCAGAAAGACAAAATTATTGATTTGATAAAATTGAGTCCCAGAAAAACAAAATTATTAATTCAATGTAATTGAATTCCAGAAAGACAAAATTATTAATTCAGTAAAATTGAGTCCCAGAAAGACAAATTTATTAATTCAATAAAATTCAATTCCAGAAAGACAAAATTATTGATTCAATAAAATTAAATTTCAGAAAGCCAAAATTATTACTTCAATAAAATTTAATCCCAGAAAGACAAAACTATTAATTCAATAAAATTTAATTTCAGAAAGACAAAATTATTGATTCAATAAAATTTAGTCCCAGAAAGAAAAAATTATTGATTCAATAAAATTTAGTCCCCGAAAGACAAAATTATTGTTTCAATAAAATTTAATTCCAGAAACACAAAATCATTGATTTAATAAATTTGAGTCCCAAAGAGACAAAATTATTGATTCAATACAATTGAATTCCAGAAGAACAAAATGATGGATCCACTAAAATTTAATTCCACAAAGTCAAAATCATTGATCCACTAAAATTTACTTCCAGATAATAATTGTAGTATTGAGAATATCATAAAAGAATTTAATTTCGAAAGTATTTCAAATAAATCCTTATGCAAATATTGCCCGAAGCTATTTCCATGTCTAATTAGAACAAATCAGAAATTTCTCCACTCAGAATACGCATCTTATAGTAACTAGTTTGAG
This sequence comes from Ephialtes manifestator, assembly GCA_963970395.1. Taxonomy (NCBI): domain Eukaryota; kingdom Metazoa; phylum Arthropoda; class Insecta; order Hymenoptera; family Ichneumonidae; genus Ephialtes; species Ephialtes manifestator. Next base: position 35,466,605 of record OZ019972.1, read on the forward strand.
CAGACGTGCGTATAACGGTGCAATTCAGTCCTTTTGTTTTTTTTTTTTTTTTCTCTGTTACGTCGCACGAATTTATCCGTGACTGGAGTAGCAAAGTAGCTAAGGCTTAGGCGCGCTGACGGGTAAAAATGACGGGTCGACCGGTTAGTAACAAGTAATGACTGGACTCTCCGGTTAGCAGAGAGTGATGCAAGTCGAGCGAGACTATAATCGGTAACACAGCTCAAAGACTACGCACTCGTCGATACCTTCGTATACATTACAAATAGAACCCTCCACTTTAACTATTCACCTGACGCTTACATACAATTTTATACATTAAGGGGGAATAAATGTACAATCTAGAAAATTAAGTACTAAAACTCCAAAAAATTGTTTATATATATTTTCAAAGGGAATCTAGTATAAACAAAGGTTGATATAAATTAAAGAGATTCTTATCAATGTAGAAAAAAATTGAATAGAATAAATTTACCGAAAACTCGCTCAGTTTTGGTTAATAACAAATGGGACAAATTATTCCAGTTCCTTGGAAGTTAAATTTGCAATTTTGATTCGATCTTTACGAATGATAGCTCATTTTGTTTGTTGAAAGACGTTTTACGAATTCACCGACGCATCTTATTAATTTTACTTATGAATCAGGAAAAAAATTTAATCAAAATCATAACTTATTTTTTTTTATAAACAAATAGCTGTTATTTGCAAACTATGAATATTATGACAAATGTTTATCAGCAAATTTATGCAGTATCTCTTAAGACACAAAATAAGCTATCGCTCATCAAGATTGAACAAAAATTACAAATTTTCCATCCAAAAAACTGCCTCAAATATGTCCCATTAGTTATTATCTTAAAGTGCGCCATTTTTTTGTAAATTTATTACGACACATTTTTTTCTACATTCATTAGAATCTCTTTAATCAAATCCACATTTATTTAGATTTATTACGCTTTAAAAATGCGTATAAAGAATTTTTGAAATCTTAGTATGCTTGATTTGACTGTACAGTCGATGCCCCCTTAAGTATACAACCGTATTAATAAATACGTGAGAAGGAAGAAGTCATTGGGTGAAAGACAAGTGAGATCGATGAAGACATAACATTTTCTTACTTGCGTACAAAATGCATACACCTGCAAAATGCAGTGTTACTGCATTAAGGAGATCGGTACCTACTTTGTCGCCTTAATAATAATATACACATAAACGAGAATGCGAGAGAGTCGTATACTCGTTTAAGTTTCGCAAAAAACAGGAATCCAAATCAAGTACTAAAACTCCAAAAAATTGTTTATATATATTTTCAAAGGGAATCTAGTATAAACAAAGGTGGATATAAATTAAAGAGATTCTTATCAATGTAGAAAAAATTGAATAGAATAATTTTACCGAAAAATATCTCAATTTTGGTTAATAGCAAATGAGACAAATTATTCCAGTTTGGTGGAAGCTAAATTTGCAATTTTGATTCGATCTTTACAAATGATAGCTCATTTTGTTTGTTGAAAGACGTTTTACGAATTCACCGACGCATCTTATTAATTTTACTTATAAATCAGGAAAAAAATTTAATCAAAATCATAACTTATTTTTTTTATAAACAAATAGCTGTTATTTGCAAACTATGAATATTATGAAAAATGTTTATCAGCAAATTTATGCAGTATCTCTTAAGACACAAAATAAGCTATCGCTCATCAAGATTGAACAAAAATTACAAATTTTCCCTCCAAAAAACTGCCTCAAATATGACCCATTAGTTATTATCTTAAACTGCGCCATTTTTCTGTAAATTTATTACGACACATTTTTTTCTACATTCATTAGAATCTCTTTAATCAAATCCACATTTATTTAGATATATTACGCTTTAAAAATGCGTGTAAAGAATTTTTGAAATCTTAGTATGCTTGATTTGACTGTACAGTCGATGCCCCCTTAAGTATACAACCGTATTAATAAATACGTGAGAAGCAAGAAGTCATTGGGTGAAAGACAAGTGAGATCGATGAGGACATAACATTTTCCTACTTGCGTACAAAATGCATACACCTGCAAAATGCAGTGTTACTGCATTAAGGAGATTGGTATCTACTTCGTCGCCTTAATAATAATATACACATAAACGAGAATGCGAGAGTGTCTTATACTCGTTTAAGTTTCGCAAGGAAGAGGAATTCAAATCAAATACTAAAACTCCAAAAAATTGTTTGTATATATTTTCAAAGGAAATCTAGTATAAACAAAGGTTGATATAAATTAAAGAGATTCTTATCAATGTAGAAAAAAATTGAATAAAATAATTTTACCGAAAAATAGCTCAGTATTAATTAATAAAAAATGGGACAAATTATTCCAGTTCCTTGGAAGTTAAATTTGCAATTTTGATTCGATTTTTACAAATGATAGCTCATTTTGTTTGTTGAAATACGTTTTACGAATTCACCGACGCATCTTATTAATTTTACTTATAAATCAGGAAAAAAATTTAATCAAAATCATAACTTATTTTTTTTTATAAACAAATAGCTGTTATTTGCAAACTATGAATATTATGAAAAATGTTTATCAGCAAATTTATGCAGTATCTCTTAAGACACAAAATAAGAGAAAATGAGAAAAATTACACATTTTTCCTCCAAAAAACTGCCTGAAATATGTCCCATTAGTTATTATCTTAAACTGTGCCATTTTCCTGTAAATTTATTACGACACATTTTTTTCTACATTCATTAGAATCTCTTTAATCAAATCCACATTTATTTAGATTTATTACCCTTTAAAAATGCGTATAAAGAATTATTGAAATCTTAGTATGCTTGATTTGACTGTACAGTTGATGCCCCCTTAATTATACAACCGTATTAATAAATACGTGAGAAGGAAGAAGTCATTGGGTGAAAGACAAGTGAGATCGATGAGGACATAACATTTTCCTACTTGCGTACAAAATGCAGTGTTACTGCATTAAGGAGATTGGTATCTACTTTGTCGCCTTAATAATAATATACACATAAACGAGAATGCGAGAGAGTCGTATACTCGTTTAAGTTTCGCAAGGAAGAGGCATCCAGTGCAAGGACTCACCCGATCATGATTTATTATCACTTCGGAGGATCGAACGAATTAGAAAGTTTCTAATATCAACACGAGCCAAGTATGCGTATTAATGTAGTGCAGCAGTTACTTGCTAAGACGTTCCAACATTCCACGAATGTTATATTAAGTTTTTACTCCGGTAATATAATTCACGATAATTGCAATCGGGATTCTTCGCCATTTAACTGGGTTGTCATTTGTATTATTAATTCGCTTTCATAACTTGTACATTGATACTTATAATAATAATAATTATTATTATTATTATAAGAATAAGAATTTAAAAAAAGTAACAATAAAATTTAATAAAATAAAATAATAAGAATTGAAGAAGAATATAAATATTATTATTATTATTATTATTATTATTATTATTATTATATTCTTGACTTATGAAAAGCAAAAATGGTTTAGAAAGATATGACCATAATTTTATTAATATTTGAATAAAAATTTGTATTGAAATTTATTTTCTTCTACAATTTTTTTTTTTTAATAATAATAATAATAATTATTATTATATTCTTGAGTTATGAAGAGCAAAAATGGCTTAGAAAATTATGACCTTAATTTTGTTAATGCTTGAAGGAAAATTTGTAGCGAAATTGCAGAAAAAAAGTCATTACTATTTTTATTGATATTATTATTATTATTATAGTCTATTTTTTCTTGTTTAAATGATAATTATTAGAACACGAGTTATGAATAATTATTAATAATAAAAATGTTGACCTAGTTTAATTTTTTAAAATAAATCTAAGTCAGGCTGAAGAAAATTATAGTATTGAAGGAGAAAGTTAATTAACAGTGACATATATTTGTATCACCAAAGACCTTTATGGTACTCACAATGTCAACGACCGTCAGTTATATACAGTAAAATTTATTTCATAGTTTTGTGGACTGTTTACTAACTTTGCTTACAGTCTGTTATTTTTAAACACTTAATTTTCCATATATTGCTCGCTCGACCATTCCTCTTTTCACTCCCACTTTTTCCTACTTTACCATATGCAGACAAGAATCGAGTTAAGAGAACCTGCAAAATTATTGGCGCCAGTAAAACTGCTTCGTATATTGCGTAAAAAAAGTAATTGTGTATATGAGAACCAATTTCATTCATTGGCTGGTTTCGCTATAATTGTGGCAATCAATCATTCGCAATCTATACATGAACTCAGTTGATTTGTACAACCAATCAAAACTTTGGACTATCCGATTTTTATCGCTACGTAATTTAAAAAAAAAATTAAATTCATGGCGACGAATTTTTTTTTTTAACATTCTTGGTTTTTTTTTTAATGTTGATTTGTGAAGTAAATAGAAAATTCTTAAGCAAAGAAGAAAAAATTATCGGTATTTCTATTTTCAAAAAAAAAATAGATCATTTTATTTACATTTTGGTAAAAAATTCAGATTTTTACGAAATTCGTTATAACTTTGAAAAAGAACGAAATTAAAAAAAAAAAATTAAAATATAACGAGGCGAATTAAGATTCGTTGAGTATTAAATTTTTCACAGGTTTGAAAAAATTAGGGCAATGAAAATTGCATTTTTTTTTGTTTCCTTATTTTCTAACATTTTTTAAAGCATTTTGGTGGACACAAAAAATGAGGTATTATAATAATATTTCTATCATATACTTTATTTTTTCCAGCTCTTTCGAACCAAAAAAAGATAATTAAAAATCGGTGAATAAAAAATTATGAATCAAGCTTTAAAATATAACGAGGCGAATTAAGATTCATTGAGTATTGAATTTTTTATAGGTTCAAAAAAATTAGGGCAACGAAAATTGAAATTTTTTTTTATTCGTTCCCTTATTTTCAAACATTTTTTAAAGCTTTTTGATGGGCACAAAAAATGAGGTATTATAATAATATTTCTACGATATACGTTATTTTGTCAACCTCTTTCAAACCAAAAGACATAATTAAAAATCAGTAAATAAAAAAAAAGTTATTACTACATGAAAATATTGACTTTTTCAGGATTCAAGATAAAAAAAATATCGACCTTCATTAAATTATAAAAACCTATTTGACCAAAAATTTTCCATTAATTACAAAAACACCAATTTATTGATCATGAAAACTATTTTTCAAAGATTTTCCATATTTTCCCAAAAAAAATTCCGGTAACCAATTAAAGTACATTTTCAAAATTTCGCCCTAAAATTTTTTTTTAAGAAGCTCATAATTATTTTAATTCACCAAAAATGTGATTATGATTTCTGTAAACCTGTTATTATTATTTATTACGAGGGGGCGTAAATATGTCCTTTAATTGAATTTAATGTAAGCAGAACGAACAAATATTAACATAAGTAATAATTTATGGTGTAATAAGAACAGAATTATGTATGGAAATTTTAATAGCAAGCGACACAGTTTGTAAAAATGGGTTCATCTACTATTCAAACATCGGTGAGGCGTTAACGAATATAATCGTATGGTAACATCAGAGAGATCGTGAAAGATCGAACGATTTCGCAAGAGCGTTAAAAAAACGTCGTACAGTGCAAGGACTTGTCGATAATTAACCCAACATATTCACCCTCCTACTTCACAAGTTTGCCTCATATATAAAACGTAAGTATTATATCTCTCAGCTCTCGCGAAGTTAAAGTAGTTCTCTGCGATGAAGACTATTTATAACGACTGGAAAGTTTCCAGCATAAAACTTTTCAAACCGGAGACACTCGCGACTCGAACTATAGTTTTACAAAAAAAAAAAACAATTACTCTTATAATAAAGCGTAATTATATGCTATGGAAAAATTAATTTGAACGATCGTATGTGTTTATCTTTCAATATTTTTAACAATAAGAACTTGTAAAATTTAAGTGTGGTCATTTTGAAAATTTCCTGACTGTTTTGAAATTTTGATTTTTGAGAATTTTTTAAAATTGATTTGCAATTTTTTGTTTTTCAGAGTTTTCTGACAATTTTGAAATTTTGGTTTTTGAGGATTTTTTTACTTTTTCTAAATTTTGGTTTTTGAGAATTTTTTGACATTTTCTAAATTTTGGTTTTTGAAGATTTTTTGATATTTTCTAAATTTTGGTTTATGAATATTTTTTGACATTTTCCGAATTTTGACTTTCGAGAATTTTCTGGCATTTTCTAAATTTTGACTTTCAAGAATTTGCTGACATTTTATAAATTTTGACTTTCGAGAATTTTCTGATATTTTATAAATTTTAACTTACGAGAATTTTCTGGCATCTTCTAAATTTTGACTCGAGAATTTGCTGGCATTTTCTAAATTTTGACTATCGAGAATTTGCTGACATTTTATAAATTTTGACTTTCGAGAATTTTTTGATATTTTATAAATTTTGACTTACGAGAATTTTCTGGCATTTTCTAAATTTTGACTTTCGAGAATTTTCTGACATTTTCTAAATTTTGACTTTCGAGAATTTGCTGACATTTTATAAATTTTGACTTTCGAGAATTTTGTGACATTTTCTAAATTTTGACTTTCGAGAATTTTGTGACATTTTCTAAATTTTGACTTTCGAGAATTTTCTGACTTTTGAAATTTTTATTTTCCAGAATTTTCTGACTTGAAATTTTTATTTTCCAGAATTTTCTGACTTTTGAAATTTTTATTTTCCAGAATTTTCTGACTTTTGAAATTTTTATTTTCCACAATTTTCCGACAGTTAAGAGATTTTTATTTTTCCGAATTTTCTGACTGTTTTGAAATTTTTATTTTCCGGAATTTTCCGACAGTTGCGATATTTATATTTTTCAGAATTTTCTGACTATTTTGAAATTTTTATTTTCCGGAATTTTCCAACATTTTTGAATTTTTTATCTTCAAGAATTTTCTGACTGTTTTGAAATTTCTTTTTGGAGTATTTATTCATTTATATATGATTTAACAAATCATACATAAAAATCCTACGAATTTTATACAGACTGTTTATAACGATTGGAAAGTTTCCATCAGAAGATTTATAAAACCAGAAACACTCACCTCAAATTATGACCATATATCTTTAAAAAAAAAAGAATTCTCTTATATCATAGCATATATTCACAGTCTTCAGAGAAATGATTTTGACCCACTATTAAACCCATATGTCTAATAATCTGTATACCATTTGATCTATCAATTTTTTTAAGATAAAAGAGCTTGTAAAATCAAAGTATGGTAATTAATCAGAGGCAATCAGCCGCTCGTAAATCTCTGACAACAATTGGAGGAAACGCAATGCATATCTTCCTTAAAAAATATCTAAATAAGTATCTGCAGATACGATATTGGCGAGTGATTGTGCAATGTCACTCTCGCAGCTTACAATTCATTTCTCGTCTCACTTCCGGCATCCACTGACTTTACATTTTCTTGTTCTATAAAAAAAAAAGTTTAACAATGTCGATTGAAATCGCGTGCTTTCTATTCACGTAGGAGATATTCTGTCTGTGAATGTTAAGCAGATTCTAAAAATTTCGAAATATATATATATTTTTTTCTTACATAAAATTTATTTGCTTTGTATAATCATAACAATAATAATACCAGAAATTATTGAGTCATAACAATAATAATTGAGAAATTATTGGGAAGTCAGACCCAAATTTATAATATTCATTGACAAATATAATGAATATCAGCAATTTGGGTTTCATCCTAAATTGCTGATCACCTTAATAAATTAAATGAATTCCCTTAATAAATAAATATAACAAAAATGAAAACTGTTTTTTTTTTTCATATGTCATGAATTCACTGACTTTTCCTTATAAATATGATTTTATTTAATTTTTTTGAAAATTCTAATAATTATAATTATAATTATGAATTATAAATAATAATGATAATATATTAAAAATAGTAATAAAAATTACTATTATTTGCAAAACTCTTAAAAAAATTATATGTATACGGAAAAATCAGATAATTTATAGCATATAAAAAATAAAGTTCTCAATTTTATAATTTTCATTTATTAAGGGGATAATACTAATAATAATAAATATTATTATTATTATTATCCCCTTAATAAATGAAAATTATAAAATTGAAAACTTTATTTTTCATATGCTATAAATTATCTGATTATTATTATTAAAAAGTGGTTTCAAATTTAAAACCACTTTTTAATAATAATAATATGAATAATAATAATTATTATTATTATTAAAAAGTGGTTTTAAATGAAGAGATTATTTAGTAAAATACTGAACAAAATGAATGAAAGCATAAAATGATTGCAATATATACTTATATATTTTTAGTTGTAAATTCATGATAAAATTATTTATTGAGCAAATTTTTTTTTTTTTTTTTTTTTTTTTTCCAAATTGACCCTTTGTATTTCGAATAGTAATTGTGATTGTAATATATTGATTTTGCTGCTGATAGGAGTGGAGATTGATTATCTACAATGAAATACAGCGAGAGAAAGCACTAGTACGTCAGGACTGACGTATCTATAGCATAAAAAAAATCCAATCGTCCTTGCACCGGTTAGAGTTGGTATTCTCGTAGGTAGAAGTATTCTACGTACGCAAATACATATAATACTTGCGAAGTTGGCGTACGTGCCGAGGACAGCTGCTCTCAATCGTTCTACTGTCGATTACAAGATCCTCTCCAATTTTTTTTCTTCTTTTCTTCTCCACATTGAAAAAAAATTGTTTAGTTAAATCCGGTCGAATTAATTCGGCTAAAAATCGAATACTAAATCACCAAAACCTTGTCAGGATTCCATTCACTTTCCTTTAACCTTCTCACATTTAAAAATGGCCAATCTATTTGAATCTGATACTAGAATTTTTATTGCATTTTAATAGGGATTCAAAATTTTGCATAAATATTTTTAAAAATTTGTATTATAATTTTTAAAAAATGCAACTGGATAGTTAAATTATTTTTATAATAATAATCTGCAGTGGTTATAAGATGATGTTTAAAGTTCTAAATTATAAAAAAAATGCACGAAGAAAAAAAATTAAAAGATATAAATAATTTTGAAAAAAAAAAAATTCCTGAAAATGTCGGTAAATAAATTCGAAAAAATTCACCAAAAATATTATTTATCAAGTAGTAGTAAAATCTGACGTATTATTTAAATAATATCCTAGTGAATAAAAAATGTCGCTAAATATAAGATATATTACAAATAAAAAAATAAATAAATAAATCATAAATATTCGCTCCAGGATTAAATTGTGGTATTTGTTGATTGTTAATGCGGATGTGACTACGAGAAATAACTCTCAGATCTATAGGCTACACATCCTGTTATAAATAAACATTAACCGATATACGTAATAAACACACTTTGCCATTAAAAAAAAAACTTTACATCTCTTAAACACATTTTTATTCACATCCTTTCAAGCAGGTAATAATACTAACTTAAACCCTTTGATGTAAACCGTGCGTCTTTAATGAGATGAAAAATTGTCGTTCTGAAATGTGCTAACCACATGAAACTATAAACCTCGAAAATTTACGAGGTAATCAGTGCGGGTCGCAGGAAATTACAAAGGCTCGTTGATTGACATATTGCTTAATAATATTTTGCAATAGTATATGAAATACAGGTCATCCAGTATCGAAAGAAGATTTCCCTTCTTCAGAACCATCAATATCGATAATATGACTCTCAATTAATTTTCGTGAGATTACAAAAAAAAAAAAAATTAATAAAATAAAATAGTAATTTTTAAATAATTGAAATAAAATAGTAATTTTTAAATAATTAGAATAAAATAGTAATTTTTAAATAATTAGAATAAAATAGGAATTTTTAAATAATTAGAATAAAATAGTAATTTTTAAATAATTGGAATAAAATAGGAATTTTTTAATAATTAAAATAAAATAGTAATTTTTAAATAATTGAAATAAAATAGTAATTTTTAAATAATTGGAATAAAATAGGAATTTTTAAATAATTAAAATAAAATAGTAATTTTTAAATAACTAAAATAAAATAGTAATTTTCAAATAACTAAAATAAAAAAGTGATTTTTAAATAATTGAAATAAAATAGTAATTTTTAAATAACTAAAATAAAATAGTAATTTTCAAATAACTAAAATAAAATAGTAATTTTAAAATAATTGAAATAAAATAGTAATTTTCAAATAACTAAAATAAAATAGTAATTTTTAAATAATTGAAATAAAATAGTAGTTTTAAAATAATAAAAATAAAAAAGTAATTTATTTAATCAAGTGATTTTCATATTTATATAGTATTTCTCTTCCTTGAGACCATCTCTGCCCATAACATGACCGGTAAACAATCCCCAAATAATTTTAGTGAGTTCACAAAAAAAGAAAATCTCAATAAAATTGTAATTTATTTAAGGAAGTGATTTTAATATATGTATAGTATTTAATATGAAACGAGGGCATATTGGAGTTCCGTAGTGATACTAGAGCTCACGAGCTAGAGTAGAGAGAGTAGCTCGCAAATACTAAACCTGAAAGAGCTAATCCTGGCTCCGTTGCACACAGGATACAAACAACTGTTAGTATGCGTCGCACGATAGTAAAACTAGATATATCGAAATCACGAGAGTCGTGCACTATTCATGGACAACGGGTGTCTCGATTTTACCTGTACGAAAATAATAATAATAATAAATTCCAGTTTTTTTTTAAACTAAAATTATGACGAAACTGTTTACGTAGAATTCCTCATAGGATTTTTGGTAGATTTTTGTTTATTAATTTTTGTTTAGTTTCAGGTTGAATTTCAAATGTTTTATATAAATACGATTTAAATTCGATTTTTAGTGAAATTGAACTTAATTTTTTTTTAAATTGAATTATAATGAGGGAAAATTTTATGTGAACTAACAAATAGTTACGTGAAATTAAAATTAATGGGGGATGAATGATAAATTGTTTCTATTAATAATTTATAATAAAAAAAAAATTTATGTTGGATAATACTAATGCCAAAAATTCGTGATAAAGTGATTGTTAATAATTATTCAATAGATTTTATCAAAACTTATTTTTTATATAAAGTGAATTTTCTGAAAGTTCGAAAATTTTTATTTTTGAAAATTTTCTGAAAGTTCGAAAATTGTTATTTTTGAGAATTTTCTGAAAGTTCGAAAATTTTTATTTTTGACAAATTTCTGAGTTTCGAAATTTTTATTTTTGACAAATTTCTGAGAGTTTCGAAATTTTTATTTTTGACAAATTTCTGAGTTTCGAAATTTTTATTTTTGACAAATTTCTGAGAGTTTCGAAATTTTTATTTTTGACAAATTTCTGAGTTTCGAAATTTTTATTTTTGACAAATTTCTGAGAGTTTCGAAATTTTTATTTTTGAGAATTTCGTGACAGTTCCAAAACTTTATTTTTTAGAATTTCTTTACGCTTTGTAATGCAAATGATCGTATCCAAATTTCGTGATTTTTAAAAAATTTTCCAAAACAAAAAAATAGTCAACAAATGCTTTTAAAAAAAAATCCATTGTATAAGAAAAAAAAAATTCTGTCTAATTTTCTAATCATTTATTTTCGTACCAATTGATTAATAATTTTTTGTCACTATTATTAACATATTTATTATACACATATCTCATTGTTATTAATTTAGGAAACTCGACCTTAGAATCCGCCTTTTATTGTCGGTTATACCGTCAAATTTTTTTAATTATTATAAAATTAATTTAGCATATTATATTGTCTTTTGCGAAATTTGGCTGTAAAACTGAATGTTCATGTCTGTGGCTATTACGGACGTTGCGTGTCTTACAATCAACTTGAGCGCGTGCGTCGAGGCTGAAGTTGTGGAAAGGTCAGGTCCTGTTTAGTGCAGCGTGACAGACTGTAACTTGCCACGCCAAGTGCCGGACGTTTTACTAACCAATCACCCTATATAAGTGTTTGATAACGCGTACAGTGTTGCTTGCGCGCGAATCTGGCGAATGGCGCACGTCTAGGCGTGGACCAAGTTGCTATGTATTCACTGGTTCACAAAGTAGTCACACGACCACGTATATATAACTAAGCTGGTATTATTATAGTGAAGGTATTAGGTATATAGTCAGCCAATAGCTCGAGCAATCTGATACCGCTATACGTTTACTCTTGATATCCAAACACTGTATAGCTATACTATTTACCAGCACGTGCTTCACAACATTTGTCGACTTTACTCGGAAGAAGCTATATAATAAGATCTGCGTTATTTTTATTTTTTTTTAAATTTTACTTCCTCATAGAGGAAACTTCGGTTTCGTGAAAATTTTTTTTTTTTTCGAGATTTTCATTTCAGGACACTCAGAATGGTCCAAAACGTCGAGAAAAGTGGTTTGGAAAAAATGTCCGGATGTATGTATGATGTGTGTATGTGTGTGTGTGTAAGTGTGGCCCCACATAGAAAAATATATATGTAACATATACGTTAAATATATGGCGCCAAAAAGTTCTATATGCTGCATATATTCTGCATATATGTGTGCAAAAATATATTCAAAATATATGGGATATATGTATGGAATATATGTAAAATATATTTCATATACGTTTAGCGCCAAAAAGTTCTATACGTCGAATATATCGTGCATATATTTCTATTTCCATGTGGGGCACGCTTGCAAAATTCAAACTGCTATATCTCGAAAACGGCTTTAACAATCAAGCTGAAATTTGGCACGCTGGTAGACGAGCACCGCTCCTTCCTACGTATACGTTTTTGAAAAAATTGAAACAGAAATTAAGGTTTTATAAGCCTTCCAATTTTTCGAAAAATGTCTGTATGTTCTCTAGCTTCCACAATTTTTCAGCTAATGAGCTAAATAGTTCTGGACAAATAGAAAAATGAAAAATGAAGATCGGTATTAAATTTAAGCGAAATCCATAAAGCGGTTTAGATTTTATAAAATTTTGAATTTTCAAAAAAAAATTGTTTTCGTTCTTATTCACGTTAAGTTCGACCAAACCTGCTCAAATCTTTTGCAAGGTTAAATTAACATCCAGTTGTAGTAGATATCGAATTTGGTGAAGATTGGTAAAGTGGTTCAAATTTTATAAGACATTGAATTTTTTTTTTTAAATCTCTGTATGTTCTCTAGCTGCCACAATTTTTTAGATAATGAGCTTAAACAGTTTTTTGACGAATAAAGCAATGAAAAATGACGATCGGTATTGAATTTAAGCGAAATCCATAAAGCGGTTTAGATTTTATAAAATTTTGAATTTTCAAAAAAAATTTGTTTTCGTTCTTATTCAAGTTAAGTTCGACCAAACCTGGTCAAATCTTTTGCAAGGTTAAATTAACATCCAGTTGTAGTAGACATCGAATTTGGTGAAGATTGGTAAAGTGGTTCAAATTTTATAAGACATTGCATTTTTTTAAAAATCTTTGTATGTTCTCTAGCTGCCACAATTTTTTAGATAATGAGGTTAAACAGTTTTTTGACGAATAAAGCAATGAAAAATGACGATCGGTATTGAATTTAAGCGAAATCCATAAAGCGGTTTAGATTTTATAAAATTTTGAATTTTCAAAAAAAATTTGTTTTCGTTCTTATTCAAGTTAAGTTCGACCAAACCTGCTCAAATCTTTTGCAAGGTTAAATTAACATCCAGTTGTAGTAGATATCGAATTTGGTGAAGATTGGTAAAGTGGTTCAAATTTTATAAGACATTGAATTTTTTTTAAAAATCTCTGTATGTTCTCTAGCTGCCACAATTTTTTAGATAATGAGCTTAAACAGTTTTTTGACGAATAAAGCAATGAAAAATGACGATCGGTATTGAATTTAAACGAAATCCATAAAGCGGTTTAGATTTTATAAAATTTTGAATTTTCAAAAAAAATTTGTTTTCGTTCTTATTCAAGTTAAGTTCGACCAAACCTGCTCAAATCTTTTGCAAGGTTAAATTAACATCCAGTTGTAGTAGACATCGAATTTGGTGAAGATTGGTAAAGTGGTTCAAATTTTATAAGACATTGAATTTTTTTAAAAATCTTTGTATGTTCTCTAGCTGCCACAATTTTTTAGATAATGAGGTTAAACAGTTTTTTGACGAATAAAGCAATGAAAAATGACGATCGGTATTGAATTTAAGCGAAATCCATAAAGCGGTTTAGATTTAATAAAATTTTGAATTTTCAAAAAAAAATTGTTTTCGTTCTTATTCAAGTTAAGTTCGACCAAACCTGCTCAAATCTTTTGCAAGGTTAAATTAACATCCAGTTGTAGTAGATATCGAATTTGGTGAAGATTGGTAAAGTGGTTCAAATTTTATAATACATTGAATTTTTTCAAAAATCTCTGTATGTTCTCTAGCTGCCACAATTTTTTAGATAATGAGCTTAAACAGTTTTTTGACGAATAAAGCAATGAAAAATGGCGATCGGTATTGAATTTAAGCGAAATACATAAAGCGGTTTAGATTTTATAAAATTTTGAATTTTCAAAAAAAATTTGTTTTCGTTCTTATTCAAGTTAAGTTCGACCAAACCTGCTCAAATCTTTTGCAAGGTTAAATTAACATCCAGTTGTAGTAGATATCGAATTTGGTGAAGATTGGTAAAGTGGTTCAAATTTTATAATACATTGAATTTTTTCAAAAATCTCTGTATGTTCTCTAGCTGCCACAATTTTTTAGATAATGAGCTTAAACAGTTTTTTGACGAATAAAGCAATGAAAAATGACGATCGGTATTGAATTTAAGCGAAATCCATAAAGCGGTTTAGATTTTATAAAATTTTGAATTTTCAAAAAAAAATTGTTTTCGTTCTTATTCAAGTTAAGTTCGACCAAACCTGCTGCAATCTTTTGCAAGGTTAAATTAACATCCAGTTGTAGTAGACATCGAATTTGGTGAAGATTGGTAAAGTGGTTCAAATTTTATAAGACATTGCATTTTTTTAAAAATCTTTGTATGTTCTCTAGCTGCCACAATTTTTTAGATAATGAGGTTAAACAGTTTTTTGACGAATAAAGCAATGAAAAATGACGATCGGTATTGAATTTAAACGAAATCCATAAAGCGGTTTAGATTTTATAAAATTTTGAATTTTCAAAAAAAAATTGTTTTCGTTCTTATTCAAGTTAAGTTCGACCAAACCTGCTCAAATCTTTTGCAAGGTTAAATTAACATCCAGTTGTAGTAGACATTGAATTTGGTGAAGATTGGTAAAGTGGTTCAAATTTTATAAGACATTGCATTTTTTTTAAAAATCTTTGTATGTTCTCTAGCTGCCACAATTTTTTAGATAATGAGATTAAACTAGATAATGAGTTTTTTGAGGAATAAAGCAATAAAAAATGACGATCGGTATTGAATTTAAGCGAAATACATAAAGCGGTTTAGATTTTATAGAATTTTTTGAATTTATGAAAATTTTTGTTTTCGTACTTCTTTAATTTGCATTTAAAATGAGGATGCAAAATTGAACTTTGCACATTGCTTCGTCAATAATTTTTATCTTTCACAAAGATTCCTCTATGAGGAAGCCAAAAATAAAATAACGAAACTTTCCCATAGAGGCGAAAGATGAAAATTAATGAGGAAACAATATGCAAAGTTCTACTTTGCATTCTTATTTTTTTATTTGATGAAACGAAATTAATTGAGGAAATGAAAATAAACCATTTTTTCTGGGTTTTGAAATGGAACTTTTTTTAGTTTTACGTTAAATTAGTAGCAAATTTGTATACTACTAAGTAAAATGTACTAGTTTTTTTTATAGAAAATAATTGCTGTGACTATGACAATGAAATTTGAGAATTTGGTAGACGAAAAATTAGAAATTAGGAAATGAAAATAAATACTATTTTTCCGGGTGAAATGGAATTATTTTTATTTTTCGGTTAAATAATTTGACGTCTAAAAAAATCGCATGTCGAAGTCGCTACTCCATTATTTTCTATAATTATAGATAGTTTAGTGATATAATTAATTTTTTGGATAAAATGTAAATTTTTTTTTTAGCTTTTCTGATGTATTTTGCACTGCTGAATACGAATCTGCCATTCATTTTACTGAGAAATAAAAAATGTCCTAAAATGACCCAAAAAAGGGTCATTTTTTTTTTGTATTTTCATAACGATTTTCTAAAGATTTTCATTGAAAATATTCTAAATTTCTAATTAACTGAAAAATTCTGAAGAGACCTTAATATCACATCGAATTTTAAAAAAAGCATTAACGATATTCTCAGAATGACACTTTATAAATTTGTATTAACAGTTAACAAAACAAGCAATGAAAAAAATGCTAATATTCAATAGTACAAATAATTCCACAATAACTACACAAATTTACATAAGAATCTCATTTAATTGTGTGCCTATTTATAATGAGCCAATTTTATTTTACAGAACCAAGTGACCCGTAAAGATTTGCGTGCAAGCAAATCTTAAAGCATTCGCCTTGCCATTTGTTACATTCTATACAACATATTGGTTATATAGATGATTCTGTCTGACCTTTGAAGCAACCATGAGATTGAAAAAAAAAATCGCATTTCGCTCGAAGGAAGAACTTTGAACCGTCGACAAGTGAGAGGCTTAAAGACGCTTCGTTTGACCGGTTGGAAAATGTATTTAATACGAAAGGAGAACCTGATGCGGAAACTTGATCTACCAATAGATCCGTGACACAGTTAATCGCCACAGGGAAATCGATGATCATGCGCAAAAGCCTTTTCATATTAAATCGAAAGTAGAAGACGCGCCGATTTTTTTAAATAAAATAACAAAACCGGTAAAATAATGACAAAAAACACTTAAAAAAAAATTCAACGTGATTGATTAAGCGATAAGCAAAAGAGAGATTTACATGCGCAGAAGCATTTTACTGTTAAATCGAAAGCAGAAGACTCGCCGATTTTTTAAAATAAAATAACAAAATCGGTAAAATGATGACAAAAAATACTAAAAAAAAAAAATTCAACGTGATTGATTAAGCGATAAGCAAAAGACAGATTTATATGCGCAGAAGCGTTTCACTATTAAATCGAAAACAGAAGACTCGCCGATTTTTTTTAAATAAAATTACAAAACCGGTAAAATGATTACAACAAATACTAAAAAAGAAAAATTCAAGGTAATTGATTAACCGATAAACAAAAGAGAGATTTATATGCGCAAAAGCCTTTTAATATTAAATCGAAAGCAGAAGACTCACCGATTTTTAAAAATAAAATAACAAAACCGGTAAAATGATGACAAAAAATACTAAAAAAGAAAAATTCAACGTAATTGATTAAGCGATAAACGAAAAAGAGATTTATGTACGAAGAAGCGTCTTAATATTAAATCGGAAGCAGAAGACTCGCCGATTTTTTAAAATAAAATAAAGAAACCGGTAAAATGATGACAAAAAATACTTAAAAAAAAATTTAACGTAATTGATTAAGCGATAAACAAAAGAGAGATTTATGTACGCAGAAGCGTTTTAATATTATAAAATCGAAAGCATAAGATTCGCCGATTTTTGTAAATAAAATAAACAAACCTAAAAAAAATTCAATGTACTTGATTAGACGATAAACAAAAGAGAGATTTATGGGCGTAGAACCGTCTTAATATTAAATCGAAAGCAGAAGATTCGCCGATTTTTTAAAATTAAATAACAAAACCGGTTAAATGATAACAAAAAGTACTAAAAAGAAATTCAACGTGATTGATTAAGCGATAAACAAAAGAGAGATTTATGTACGCAGAAGCGTTTTAATATTATAAAATCGAAAGCATAAGATTCGCCGATTTTTGTAAATAAAATAAACCTAAAAAAAAATTCAATGTACTTGATTAGGCGATAAACAAAAGAGAGATTTATGTGCGTAGAACCGTTTTAATATTAAATCGAAAGCAGAAGATTCGCCGATTTTTAGAAACAAAATAACAAAACCGGTTAAATGATGACAAAAAGTACTAAAAAGAAATTCAACGTGATTGATTAAGCGATAAGCAAAAGAGAGATTTATGTGCATTATTAAATATATTAATAAAATTGTCAGATACAGGATGTGCAAAAAGACAGGGTAAAGATCGGATGAGAGAAGTGGACAGCCTGTCGACAAGAATCTTCTAAAGACGATGAAATATCGTTGGACAAGCCGATTTCCTTGTCCAGTATGTTTAGACTTCCTTATCCAGTATGTAACGCATATGTGACCAGCACATCAATCCATCCAAGCGTATTACTATAAGTAGGTCATTTACTTCCGTTTTCACAAAGGCTAATTAAATCCACAGGTGAAAATCGTGAACAAAATCACTTTTCATATTTTTGCATACAACGTGAATTCCACTATTTGCCTTTTTTTTTTTGCAATATTATCCGCCAAAATAATGAGCATTTTATTTATTTATTCAATCCTTTTTTTCACATGTAAATGGATTTTTATTAATTTATTATTCCCAATGAAATTCCTCGGCTTGTCAAATTTTTCCAAAACATTAAGACTACATTTGAAAAATATATTTTATAAAATGACTATATCTCCAATGTAGTAAATATATATATTTTAAAAAATAATTTTCCTTCATATTTTTATTTTATGCTATTATAATATTGTTGCAGGCAATTTTCAACTTTATATTTTTTTTTTTGCTGTGCTTCTTATATATTCAAAAAATTTTACTTTGGTATTAGTTCATTTTGCTGATAGTAAATAAATAAATGAATAAATAGTAATAAAACGTCACGTTGGTAAATTAAAAGGTTAATGAATACAAATTTCAGAAACAGGATATGCAATAAGACAGATTAAAAATTGCATGAGAGAAATGGACAAACTGTCGGAAAGAAATTTCTTTTACCAACTTTTTTTTTTTGCTATATTATGTGTCAAAATAGTGAGCATTTAATTTATTTATTCAATACTTTTTTTGCACATGTAAATGGATTTTTATTAATTTATTATTTCCAATGTAATTCCTCGGTTTGTCAATTTTTTCCAAAACATTATGACTACATTTGAAAAATATATATTATAAAATGACTACATCTCCAATGTAGTAAATATATATATTTTTTTAAACAATTTTCCTTCATATTTTTATTTTATGCTATTATAATATTGTTCCAGACAATTTTCAACTTTATATTTTTTTTTGCTGTGCTTCTTGTATATTCAAAAAATTTTACTTTGGTATTAGTTCATTTTGCTGATAGTAAATAAATAAATGAATAAATAGTAATAAAACGTCACGTTGGTAGTTAAAAGGTTAATGAATACAAATTTCAGAAACAGGATATGCAATAAGACAGATTAAAAATTGCATGAGAGAAATGAACAAACTGTCGGAAAGAAATTTCTTTTACCAACTTTTTTTTTTTTTTGCTATATTATTTGTCAAAATAGTGAGCATTTAATTTATTTATTCAATACTTTTTTTGCATATATAAATGCATTTTTATTAATTTATTATTTCCAATGTAATTCCTCGGTTTGTCAATTTTTTCCAAAACATTATGACTACATTTGAAAAATATATATTATAAAATGACTACATCTCCAATGTAGTAAATATATATATTTTTTAAAACAGTTTTCCTTCATATTTTTATTTTATGCTATTATAATATTGTTGCAGACAATTTTCAACTTTATATTTTTTTTTGCTGTGCTTCTTGTATATTCAAAAAATTTTACTTTGATATTAGTTCATTTTGCTGATAGTAAATAAATAAATGAATAAATAGTAATAAAACGTCACGTTGGTAGTTAAAAGGTTAATGAATACAAATTTCAGAAACAGGATATGCAATAAGACAGATTAAAAATTGCATGAGAGAAATGGACAAACTGTCGGAAAGAAATTTCTTTTACCAACTTTTTTTTTTTTTGCTATATTATTTGTCAAAATAGTGAGCATTTAATTTATTTATTCAATACTTTTTTTGCACATGTAAATGCATTTTTATTAATTTATTATTTCCAATGTAATTCCTCGGTTTGTCAATTTTTTCCAAAACATTATGACTACATTTGAAAAATATATATTATAAAATGACTACATCTCCAATGTAGTAAATATATATATTTTTTTAAACAATTTTGCTTCATATTTTTATTTTATGCTAATATTATATTATTCCAGGCAATTTTCAACTTTATATTTTTTTTTTTTGCTGTGCTTCTTGTATATTCAAAAAATTTTACTTTGGTATTAGTACATTTTGCTGATTGTAAATAAATAAATGAATAGATAATAATAAAACGCCACGTTGGTAAATTAAAAGGTTTATGAATACAAATTTCAGAAACAGGATATGCAATAAGACAGATTAAAAATTGCATGAGAGAAATGGACAAACTGTCGGAAAGAAATTTCTTTTACCAACTTTTTTTTTTTTGCTATATTATTTGTCAAAATAGTGAGCATTTAATTTATTTATTCAATACTTTTTTTGCATATATAAATGCATTTTTATTAATTTATTATTTCCAATGTAATTCCTCGGTTTGTCAATTTTTTCCAAAACATTATGACTACATTTGAAAAATACATCTTATAAAAAGACTACATCTCTAATATAGTAAATATATATTTTTTTACAACAATTTTCCTTCATATTTTTATTTTATGCTATTATAATATTGTTGCAGGCAATTTTCAACTTTATATTTTTTTTTTTTTGCTGTGCTTCTTGTATATTCAAAAAATTTTACTTTGGTATTAGTTCATTTTGCTGATAGTAAATAAATAAATGAATAAATAGTAATAAAACGTCACGTTGGTAAATTAAAAGGTTAATGAATACAAATTTCAGAAACAGGATATGCAATAAGACAGATTAAAAATTGCATGAGAGAAATGGACAAACTGTCGGAAAGAAATTTCTTTTACCAACTTTTTTTTTTTTTGCTATATTATTTGTCAAAATAGTGAGCATTTAATTTATTTATTCAATACTTTTTTTGCATATATAAATGCATTTTTATTAATTTATTATTTCCAATGTAATTCCTCGGTTTGTCAATTTTTTCCAAAACATTATGACTACATTTGAAAAATATATATTATAAAATGACTACATCTCCAATGTAGTAAATATATATAAATTTTTATAAACAATTTTGCTTCATATTTTTATTTTATGCTATTATAATATTGTTGCAGACAATTTTCAACTTTATATTTTTTTGCTGTGCTTCTTGTATATTCAAAAAATTTTACTTTGGTATTAGTTCATTTTGCTGATAGTAAATAAATAAATAAATAATAATAAAACGTCACGTTGGTAGTTAAAAGGTTAATGAGTAAAAATTTCAGAAACAGGATATGCAATAAGACAGAATAAAAATTGAGAAATGGACAAACTGTCGGAAAGAAATTTTCTGAAATTTATAAAATATCATTGGACAAGCCAATTTCCTTGTCCAGTGTGTAACGCCCATGTAACCAGTACATGGATCCATCCAAGCGTACCATATGTATACGTGGAGCACCTAAGTATATTACTTCCTTTTTACAGTAGCCAATTAGGCCCACGTGTCTTTTCGATTGCGCATTCTCTTCAGAATAACCCGAATACACTCGACTTCCGGCGAGGCTATGAATTATTCTTTACTTTAAAGAGGATACGGCGTTTTTCTTTTTAATGAAATTTCTCCTTTTTTTTATGGTATGATTTGTCGATGGGAAAATATTTTTCTGAAGCATGGGATAAAAGTGTGGAAAGAGAAGTTACGAGCCAGATTTTTTTTTTTTGTTGTTTGTGAGATGGAATGGCTAAAGTAGTCCTCATAAAATAAAGAGTTACGATGATTACAAGGTGGAGAAAATTGGCCATTTATGTCCTCCATAAGCGTAACGGTTCCAATTTCGGGTGAGATACAATGGACAATCTCAAAAGGCGTTAAGTTCTTGATCTTGCGCTGCAGCAAAATTGCTAAATGTGGTCAGACAAAAGTTGTCATCTTGAAATCACTAAAAAAAAATTGTCTTTCCATAAAATTGTTTGATGACCACAATTTTTTTTACTGTCACTCTTTGTGGCTTGGAAATTCAGGTGGAAAAATAGCCCAAAGTGTTCTCAAATGAGCGCAAAATTGTAATTTTAAATAGAATAAAATGGTCAAAGAACGTCCTCGTAAAGTGATATAATCGCGCAGATTAAAAATTTCCTGTAAGTCTTTGTGGATGTAAAATTGAAGTGGAAAAGTAGCTCAAATTAAATTGCTGTCATAATTCCAAATGGAGTAAAATGGTGAGAAAATGACCTCATAAAATTCTATAATCATACAGATTTTTTAAAAATCTTCTAATCCTGAAACTAAAAAAATGTTTCGCCATAAAATTATTTAAAGAGCAACATTTTTTTTACTCTAAAATCTGGAAACTAAAAAAATGTCTTGCCATAAAATTATTTGAAGAACAAAATTTTCTTTTTTCCTCTAAAATCTGGAAACTGAAAAAATATCTTGCCATAAAATTATTAGACGAGCAAAATTTTTTATTTACTCTAAAATCTGAAAACTATAAAAATATCTTGCCATAAAATTATTAGACGAGCAAAATTTGTTATGTACTCTAAAATCTGAAAACTAAAAAAATATCTTGCCATAAAATTATTAGACGAGCAAAATTTTTGATTTACTCTAAATTCTGAAAACTACAAAAATATCTTGCCAAAAAATAATTTGATGACCAAAATTTTTTATTTTTAGCCAAAAAATTATTTGATAAGCACCATTTTTTTTATTCTGAAATCTGGAAACTAAAAAAATATCTTGCCATAAAATTATTAGAAGAGCAAAATTTTTGATTTACTTTAAATTCTGAAAACTACAAAAATGTCTTGTCAAAAAATAATTTGATGACCAAAATTTTTTATTTTTAGCCAAAAAATTATTTGATAAGCACCATTTTCTTATTCCAAAATCTGGAAACTAAAAAAATGTCTTGCCATAAAATGATTAGAAGAGCAAAATTTTTGATTTACTCTAAATTCTGAAAACTACAAAAATGTCTTGTCAAAAAATAATTTGATGACAAAAATTTTTTATTTTTAACCAAAAAATTATTTGATAAGCACCATTTTTTTTATTTAAAAATCTGGAAACTAAAAAAAAGTCTTGCCATAAAATTATTAGACGAGCAAAATTTTTGATTTACTCTAAATTCTGAAAACTACAAAAATGTCTTGCCATAAAATAATTTGATGACCAAAATTTTTTATTCTTAGCCATAAAATTATTTGATAAGCACCATTTTTTTTATTCCAAAATCAGGAAACTAAACAAATGTCTTGCCATAAAATTATTTGAAGAACAAAATTTTCTTTTTTCTTCTAAATTCTGAAAACTACAAAAATGTCTTGCCAAAAAATAATTTGATGACCAAAATTTTTTATTTTTAGCCAAAAAATTATTTGATAAGCACCATTTTTTTTATTCTGAAATCTGGAAACTAAAAAAATGTCTTGCCATAAAATGATTAGAAGAGCAAAATTTTTGATTTACTCTAAATTCTGAAAACTACAAAAATGTCTTGTCAAAAAATAATTTGATGACCAAAATTTTTTATTTTTAACCAAAAAATTATTTGATAAGCACCATTTTTGTTATTTAAAAATCTGGAAACTAAAAAAAAGTCTTGCCATAAAATTATTAGAAGAGCAAAATTTTTGATTTACTCTAAATTCTGAAAACTACAAAAATGTCTTGCCAAAAAATAATTTGATGACCAAAATTTTTTATTTTTAGCCATAAAATTATTTGATAAGCACCATTTTTTTTATTCCAAAATCTGGAAACTGAAAAAATGTCTTGCCATAAAATTATTAGACGAGCAAAATTTTTGATTTACTCTAAATTCTGAAAACTTCAAAAATATCTTGCCAAAAAATAATTTGATGACCAAAATTTTTTATTTTTCCCTAAGATTATTGTAAAACTCACCTGGCTGGCAGGTCCTCGAAGTCCGTGGGTCGTGACGAATAACAGCGCCAAGAGAAGGGCCACCAAGCACCACACCGACCTCCTCGCCATTCTGTAAATTGTAAATGCAAAGTTGACAAGGAAGTAAACGTAGATGTAAGCGATTGTAAGAGGCTAGAATTTAACATTCGTGGTAACATCGTACAGTGAAATCTGGGAGAATATTATGCGCGCTTCCGTGATTCGACACGGATCGATTTTCACGTCTGCAGAGCATAATGAAAGAACGAATTGCTCGCAAACTGCCGAGGCCTGTGTGCTTGTCTGTTTTCGCTTGGTGAATCTCTTTCGTTCCTCGAGGAAACGCTTTCCAATGTTTTCGAACAACGTACAAACCCCATGCACTCTTAATGTACCCTCTCTCCTTGCATTTTGCAGTTAATTACGTCTGGGAATAATTCCGTGAATGCGAGTATTACATGCAACACGTGTGTTACACCTGCGATTAAGTGAGAATACCGCGTAATTAATTAGCGTTTACTTTCTTGGATAATTAAGAAAAAAAATCTGAGGACTAAAAATTGAAATCGCCTTTAAGAGGGTGAAGCTTTATATTACACAAATCAGTGCTAATTTTTACTAATTACTGAATAATTAATTAGTGTTTACTTTTTTGGATAATTGTTTAAAAATGTGAGAAATAAAAATTGAAACCTTCTTTAAGGGGGTGAAGCTTTATATTAGACAAATCAATGCCAATTTTAATAATTACTGAATAATTAATTAGTGTTTACTTTCTTGGATAATTGTTTAAAAATGTGAGAAATAAAAATTGAAACCTTCTTTAAGGGGGTGAAGCTTTATATTAGACAAATCAGTGCCAATTTTAATAATTACTGAATAATTAATTAGTGTTTACTTTCTTGGATAATTGTTTAAAAATGTGAGAAATAAAAATTGAAACCTTCTTTAAGGGGGTGAAGCTTTATATTAGACAAATCAGTGCCAATTTTTACTAATTACTGAATAATTAATTAGTGTTTACTTTTTTGGATAATTAAGAACAAATTTGAGGATTAAATATTGAAATCTTCTTTAAGGGGGTGAATCTTTATATTACACAAATCAGTGCCAATTTTTACTAATTACTGAATAATTAATTAGTGTTTACTTTTTTGGATAATTGTTTAAAAATGTGAGAAATAAAAATTGAAACCTTCTTTAAGGGGGTGAAGATTTATATTGGGCAAATCAATGCCAATTTTAATAATTACTGAATAATTAATTAGTGTTTACTTTCTTGGATAATTGTTTAAAAATGTGAGAAATAAAAATTGAAACCTTCTTTAAGGGGGTGAAGCTTTATATTAGACAAATCAGTGCCAATTTTAATAATTACTGAATAATTAATTAGTGTTTACTTTCTTGGATAATTGTTTAAAAATGTGAGAAATAAAAATTGAAACCTTCTTTAAGGGGGTGAAGATTTATATTGGGTAAATCAGTGCCAATTTTGCTAATTACTGAATAATTAATTAGTGTTTATTTTCTTGAATAATTGTTAAAAAATGTTAGGATTAAAAATTGAAACCTTCTTTAAGGGGGTGAAGATTTTGAAGATATTGGGCAAATCAGTGCCAATTTTGCTAATTACTGAATAATTAATTAGTGTGTATTTTCTTGAATAATTGTTAAAAAAACGTGAGGATTAAAAATTGAAATCTCCTTTAAGGGGGTGAAACTTGATATTGGGCGAATCAGTGGCATTTTTTACTAATTACTGAATAATTAATTAGTGTTTACTTTTTTGGATAATTAAGAAGAAATTTGAGGATTAAATATTGAAGTCTTCTTTAAGGGGGTGAAGCTTTACATTAGACAAATCAGTGCCAAGTTTAATAGTTACTGAACAATTAATTAGTATTTGCTTTCTAGGAAAATTGAGAAAAAAATCTGAGGATTAAGAATTGAAATGTACTTTAAGGAGGTGAACCTTGACGTTAGGCAAATTAGTGCCAATTTTAATAATTACTGAACAGTTAATTAGTATTTGCTTTCTAGGATAATTGAGAAAAAAAAATCTGAGGATGAAAAATTGAAATGTACTTTAAGGGGGTGAAGCTTGACATTAGGCAAATAAGTGCCAATTTTAGTTATTACTGAATAATTAATTAGTGTTTACTTTCTTGGATAATTATTTAAAAACGTGAGGATTAAAAAATGTTATCTCCTTTAAGAGGGTGAAGTTTTACATTAGACAAATCAGGGCTAATTTTTTTTTATGTAAAAATAGTGTGGGGGCTTAATTTAGTGATTTAGAGGATTACAATAGAAATAAATGTAGAAAATAAATAGGAGTTTCCAAAAAAAAAAAAAGTTTTTTTAGAATTTTCCAAAATTAAAATAAAAATACACCATGCATTTTTTATGCAATTCCACTGCTTCTCAATATTTTTTCAATGTTAATCATAACAAACCGAGTTTTTTTCTTTTTTTTTCACTGTCGAAATTATTCGACTACCTACTTATAAAATATTCTCAAAATTTCACAACTAAAATTTAAAAAAAGGTACTTTAATATCTCAAAAGATACTTTACTTAAAATGATTTCCTCCAAAGCAAAAAAAACATACTTTTTTATACTTATTTTTGCTTGATATTTTTTAAATGCAGAAATTATATTGTAAAGAGCAATTTTAAACTTTTGCTTGTATTGCTAAAGATATCAAATATTAATATTAATAAAGAATAATGGTAATAACAATAATTATTATTATAATTATTATAATATTATATTATTATATAGATATATATAGTTATAATAGTTATAATAGATATTAATAGATATATATAATATAATATAATATAATATTATTGCCAGCTAAAGACTCAATATTAATGCTCTTAACGCAATTTATTTAATCCATTATTAAAAGTAAATATATTTCCCAAATCCATACATTTAATCACAAAAAAAAAAAAGAAAAAAAAATTATTCCAAGCCAAATACTTATTTTTAATTACATAAAAAATTTAGTGAATAATAAAAGATTCCCTATAATCCCATTTTGTCTAACAAAACAAATGATAATATAATATAATATTATTGCCAGTTAAAGACTCAATATTAATGCTCTTAACGCGATTTATTTAATCTATTATTAAAAGTAAATATATTTCCCAAATCCATACATTTAATCACAAAAAAAAAAAAAAAAAAAAAAAAAAAATTATTCCAAGCCAAATACTTATTTTTAATTACATTAAAAATTTGGTGAATAATAAAAGATTCCCTATAATCCCATTTCGTCTAACAAAACAAATGATGAAATATTTGCCCTTGAGACAGAAAACCTTGAACTTGAGTGTCTCAGTAACAACGTATTGAAATCGGATGAAACGAGCCGAAGAGAGATTGAGAAAAAGGATCGGGATCTCGGAGACAGGATTGCGGAGGAGGCGAAGCAACCGGAGTCGTCGTAGTACACATAAAACCGTTAGGCGAAGGTAACTCGTAAAGGCCGACGAGCACCGCACCAGACAAGAGCCATGCGGATGATTCAATCGTTTTCATTCACGATTCTGGACCCACCCCCGCTAATGGCTTTCAAATACTTTATACACGTTTTTTCTCACCGTTAAGAGTGTCTACGTGAATGCACTACTTTGGATCGAAATGAGTTTATATTATGCATGCATTCACCAGTAAGAAATATGTGTGTCAGACGTGGTTTCTTGGCAGGCGCTGAAAACATTCCTTTCTCTCTCTCGAATTTCACGGATAGTAGAAGTCGACGTAAAAGGAACTAACTTTGTCACGACTAAACAGATCTTGACGCCTCGCAACATTTTAAACTTAGTAATTTGTTATATATTTGTTATAGAAATATTTTTTTCTTTTTTTTTTACGTTTCACTGCTTATTAAAAGTATTTTTGGATTTTGAAGAAATAGCTATTTTTTTTTAAATAACTAAGTAAAAAAATGTCCTGACAGAAAATTATTTGTTGAGCAAAGTTTTTTTTTCTGTGAAAACTGGAAACTAAAATAAAAGTGAATTTCACGGATAGTAGAAATCGACTTTAAAGGAACGAACTAAACAGATCTTGACGCCTCGCAACATTTTAAATTTAGTAATTTTTTATATATTTGTTATAGAAATATTTTTTTTCTTTGTTTTTTATGTTTCACTGCTAATTAAAAGTATTTTTGGATTTTGAAGAAATAGCTATTTTTTTTAAATAAATAAGTAAAAAAATGCCCTGCCAGTAAATTATTTGATGAACAAAGTTTTTTTTTTAGTGTGAAAACTGGAAACTAAAATAAAAGTGAATTTCACGGATTGTAGAAGTCGACGTAAAAGGAACTAACTTTGTCACGACTAAAGAGATCTCGACAGCTCGCAACATTTTTAATTTAGTAATTTGTTATATATTTGTTGTAGAAATATTTTTTTATTTTTTTTACGTTTCACTGTTAATTAAAAGTATTTTTGGATTTTGAAGAAATAGCTGTTTTTTTAAATAAATAAGTAAAAAAATGTCCTGCCAGTAAATTATTTGATGAACAAAGTTTTTTTTTAGTGTGAAAACTGGAAACTAAAATAAAAGTGAATTTCACGGATTGTAGAAGTCGACGTAAAAGGAACTAACTTTGTCACGACTAAAGAGATCTCGACACCTCCCAACATTTTTAATTTAGTAATTTTCTATATATTTGTTATAAAAATATTTTTTTCTTTTTTTTTACGTTTCACTGTTAATTAAAAGTATTTTTGGATTTTGAAGAAATAGCTATTTTTTTTAAATAAATAAGTAAAAAAATGCCCTGCCAGTAAATTATTTGATGAGCAAAATTTTGTTTATTGTAAAAATAGGAAACTAAAAAATTTTTGCCATAAAATTATTTGATGAGCAAAATTTTTTTTTTATTGTAAAAAGTGGAAACTAAACAATTTTTTGCCACAAAATTATTTGATGAGCAAAATTCTTTTTTTACTGTGAAAACTGGAAATTAAAAAAAAAAGTTAATTTCACGGATAGTAGAAATCGGCGTAAAAGGAACTGTGTACTTTTTTTTATTTGAGGAAAAATCTTTTTTTTCGTGTTTCACTGCTAATGAAAAATATTTGTGTATTTTGATAAAAAAGCTAATTTAAAAAAATTATAATCTAAATATTTTGAAAAAAATTAACTATCAGGGAAATTTTATTACGAATTTATCCTGCATTTAAATATTGTAATAAATAACATAACATATTTGCTATATTAAAGAAATAGTTATTTTTTAACAGATATTTTTTAATTCTGCAAAAATGTTACGGTCAGTGAAATTTAATTAGAAATTTATTTCATGAAATGAAAACGCATTTAAACTTATTAATTTACTAAAATAATAACTTAAAATTTTTATAAAATGATTAAATTTGTGAAAATTCGCAAAAATAAATTGTTGCATTTTTGTCATTTTTATTTTTATTTATCATAATATTTTATTAATTTGGCCTCTTTACGTTTACTTCCTGAATTGGCTTAAATTACTTTTTATTAATCCTCATTTTTTTATTTCCGTGTTTATGAGAAAAAAATTCAAAAAATCCATAGATTTTCGTATAATATGGGAGATAAATTATCCAAAGTTAAGGAACTAAACACACAAAGCGCCGTTCCAAAGCTTGAACGATTACGAAGGAAATGAGCCTCGAATCCCGTCGCAACTGAAGCGGAAAGCCAAGTTACAGCCTTTCCAGTCATCTACTTTTTTTTCCAAGATATAATTCATAAATTACATGACTCTATCTCTATAACTTTCATCGATGTACGAAACAAAAAAAAAGAATCACATTTGGAAAGCCAAAAGTACATTTTCTAATTTTCCCTCCGCTTCTAATTCCCATAATTCCACATAAAATTCAAACAAAAAACAAAAAACTAGACATATGTTTCTTATTTTCTATTATTTCATTCCACAATTCTATTATTTCTCAGTGGTTGTCAAAAATATTTATTTAAAAAATATATTTATTTTCAAATCAACAACCCATTAATTTAATTTTTCATCACAGCAAAACAGTCAACAAAAAACTAGCCATAATTTTGTTATTTTCTGCTATTTCATGCCACAATTCAATTATTTCTCGATGGCCGCCAAAAATATTTATTTAGAAAATATATTTATTTTCAAATCAACAACCCGTTAATTTAATTTTTCATCACAGCAAAACAGTCAACAAAAAGCTAGTCATAATTTTATTATTTTCTGCTATTTCATTCCACAATTCAATTATTTCTCGATGGCCGCCAAAAATAATTATTTAAAAAATATATTTATTTTCTTAAATATTTATATTTCTCAACCACCATCGAATAATTTTCAAATCAACAGCCCATTAATTTAACTTCTCACCACATCAAAACAAACAACAAAAAACTATCCATAACTTTCTCATTTCCTGCTATTTCATTCCACAATTAAATTATTACTCTGTGGCTGTCAAAAATATTTATTTTCTTAAATATTTATTTTTCTCAACAACCAAGGCGAACAATTTTCAAATCAACAACCCATTAATTAAATTTCTCATCACAGCAAAAATTCCCATAACTTTACGGAAGTCAATTCCGGAAGACCAACAAAAAAAAATCATATAAGACGCGGAAAAAAATGTTTTATATCACAGCCAAGAAAAAAAGAAAAAAAAAAGAGTAATAATAACGAAATTATACGGTATTCAAATTACAGACTGTCTATATGAAAGTGACTGAAGCTTTGCCCATCTCCTACACATTATACATAATTTTTTTTTAATGATTCCAGATTTGATTATAAACGCCGAATGGGCCGGTTAAAATTTCGATTTCGATACTACTCTCGCATTCTTTTTTTTGTTTGTATCTCCGGTGGGTCCCGGTGCTCTACTATTTACGTAAGGTGACTGTGGAACATCTGGTGGAGTTATAATACTCTCGTGAAAGTCGTGGCTGCTACCGTCGTCGTTGGGACAAGCGGCATAGCCACAGCAACGGTCAGTTAATCTCGTTCGCTCGGTTAATATTCCACAATTCCATTCTACGTTGAGCCGGCCGCTCTGGTGACTGCGGAACCGAGTTCTGCGCTCTGGCGACTTTTTATCTGCGAATCGCTGGCTCCTGGCTTAATGCTTGCTTGTGACTAGCGCCAAAGCGCGTGTTGGCGACTCTAAGAAGCCAACAATTCACTCTCCGCGCGTTTTGATCCTGATGTTCATTCCTAATGGGTGCACAATCAATATTAGATAAACAATGCGACTAATTCCAAAAACTATTTAAGGAGGTTGGAGCGCTCCGCACTAGAAAAATCAGTGGTAAATTTTAAAAAGCGTTTCTACAATTTCAGATGGTTTAATAATACAAACAAAACAACAAAAAGTTAGACATAATTTTGTTATTTTTTGCTATTTCATTCCATAATTATAGTATTTCTCGGTGGTCGACAAAAATATTAATTTTTTTTAATATCTATTTTTGTCGACCACCAAACGAATAATTTTCAAATCAACAGATCATTTATTTAATTTCTCATCACAGCAAAAACTATTTAAGGAGGTTGGAACGCTCCATACTAGTAAAATCAGTGCTAAATTTTAAAAAGCGTTTCTACAATTTCAGATGGTTTAATAATTCAAACAAACAACAAAAAGTTAGACATAATTTTGTTATTTTCTGCTATTTCGTTCCATAATTATATTATTCCTCGGTGGTCGACAAAAATATTAATTTTTTTTAATATCTATTTTTGTCGACCATCAAGCGAATAATTTTTAAATCAACAGCCCATTTATTTAATTTCTCATCAAAGCAAAATCTATTTAAGGAGGTTGGAACGCTCCACACTAGAAAAATCAGTGGTAAATTTTAAAAAGCGTTTCTACAATTTCAGATGGTTTAATAATTCAAACAAACAACAAAAAGCTAGATATAATTTTGTTATTTTCTGCTACTTCATTCCATAATTATGTTATTCCTCGGTGATCGACAAAAATATTAATTTTTTTTAAATATTTATTTTTGTTGACCACCGAGCGAATAATTTTCAAATCAACAGATCATTTATTTAATTTCTCATCACAGCAAAAACTATTTAAGGAGGTTGGAACGCTCCACACTACTAAAATCAGTGCTAAATTTTAAAAAGCGTTTCTACAATTTCAGATGGTTTAATAATTCAAACAAACAACAAAAAGTTAGACATAATTTTGTTATTTTCTGCTATTTCGTTCCATAATTATATTATTCCTCGGTGGGCGCCAAAAATATTAATTTTTTTTAATATCTATTTTTGTCGACCACTAAGCGAATAATTTTTAAATCTACAGCCCATTAATTTAATTTCTCATCACAGCAAAATCTATTTAAGGAGGTTGGAACGCTCCACACTAGTAAAATCAGTGCTAAATTTTAAAAAGCGTTTCTACAATTTCAGATGGTTTAATAATTCAAACAAACAACAAAAAGCTAGACATAATTTTGTTATTTTCTGCTATTTCATTCCATAATTATATTATTCCTCGATGGTCGACAAAAATATTAATTTTTTTTAATATCTATTTTTGTCGACCACTAAGCGAATCATTTTCAAATCAACAGCCCATTTATTTAATTTCTCATCACAGCAAAATCTATTTAAGGAGGTTGGAAAGCTCCACACTAGTAAAATCAGTGCTAAATTTTAAAAAGCGTTTCTACAATTTCAGATGGTTTAATAATTCAAACAAACAACAAAAAGCTAGACATAATTTTGTTATTTTCTGCTATTTCATTCCATAATTATATTATTCCTCGATGGTCGACAAAAATATTAATTTTTTTTAATATCTATTTTTGTCGACCACCAAGCGAATAATTTTCAAATCAACAGCCCATTTATTTAATTTCTCATCATAGCAAAATCTATTTAAGGAGGTTGGAACGCTCCACACTAGTAAAATCAGTGCTAAATTTTTAAAAGCGTTTCTACAATTTCAGATGGTTTAATAATCAGTTCCAAGGTGTTAATCACATAGCAGCATTAGTTCTTGATATTCAAATACATTCACAGCTGTCATATGAACAGTAAATCGATCAATATCTCCAAATTTCCGATGTCATGTTTTTTCATCCAGTTTTGTTAAAGGGTAAACCGTAATATCAGTCCGATTATGACGAAACATAGCTCATTTTGATCAGTGGAAGATCCTTAATCGATTGACCGTACGGATTTTCTATAGTATCAGGCGTTCAAAAGTTACAGCCATTTTTATACTTGATGTTAGGTTATGATTGGATAAACAAACGGTTGTATCTTTTGAACTACTAATACGATTTTAAAAAAATAGACGGCCAATCGATAGAATATCTTTTAGTAAACAAAATGAGCTATTGGTCGTCATAATCGGACTGATATTACGGTTTACCCTTTTAAAAAACTGGATGAAAAAACATAACATCGGAAATTTGCAGATATTGATCGATTTACTGTTGATATCACAGCTGCGAATG
Source organism: Ephialtes manifestator (assembly GCA_963970395.1). Taxonomy (NCBI): domain Eukaryota; kingdom Metazoa; phylum Arthropoda; class Insecta; order Hymenoptera; family Ichneumonidae; genus Ephialtes; species Ephialtes manifestator. The sequence continues at coordinate 35,500,070 of OZ019972.1, forward strand.
TTTTTGAATATCAAGAACTAATGATGCTACGTGATTAACACCTTGGAACAGATTATTAAACCATCGGAAATTGTAGAAACGCTTTTAAAAATTTACCACTGATTTTAGTAGTGTGGAGCGCTTCAACCTCCTTAAACCAACTTTATACAAGGTTCTTTTTTTTTTCTTTTAGGATGAGAAGCTAAAAAGGCTATTAAGAGACAGTGTCACTTACTTAACATGAAAATAAATATATGTGCTAAATATTATGTGACATATAAAACATTTTGACGTTTTAACTAAGTATTATATTGTTTGTATGTATATTTGCCATATTTTTTCGCAAATATGTATGAGAAATATATGAGGCATTCCAGCTGAATTTTTCATCCTGTGACCATTAATAATTTTGACAATTTTTATCAAAAAGTATTTTGAAAAAGAAAAGACACTGATTTTTTTGTTCGGCGCTACGACCAATATTTCCGACAGACGAATTTTTGTTAAAGTTTGAACAGTTCTATCGAAAAATATCTACGATGAAATTCGTTCAGTTTGCAAAGAGCTACATAACATATATAAAAAAATGTTATTATAGTTTTTCTAAAATTTTGTTATACGACGTTAAACAAAAAATTATCGTTTTGCAAAAAAGCGCCACTTTTTATCATTTTTATATACTTACATAAAAATTCTGTGTAAAATAACAAAATAAAAAAAAAAATACATATATTCTTTTGAAGCCTGAAGAAAAGATTTTTTTTGGTCTGTGGCAAACTCATCTAAGTATCGTAAATGAGCTATAGGAAATTCATGGGTTTTTTAAATTTCTTCAGACTTTTCTGAGATAATTATAAGATTTTATAATAATTTATGAAAATTGCTCAATTGTACATAAGAATTCTTCTGGTATAAATGTAGTTTTTAATTTTTCTTTTCATTTTTTAAATTCGTGAAGTTATATTTTATTTATAAAAATAGAGGATAATCTATATTTTAGGGAAAAAAAATCCATTTATCTGCAAATATGTTTTAAGTGGATTTTTTATCATTGCTGTTTACTTCTATTGTCATTCGAAAGAATTATGCGATAATTAAGATAATTTTTGTTCTGTTGGTTCGTTAAACAAAGATTTTTTTACAATGTAAAAACAGTGCCTATCTTTTATAGATTACTATAATAAATTGTTTTTAATTTTACATAAAGAGTTTTTAAACAACTTCGGATTTTATAGTAATTGAAATACTTTATGGTTAAATTACGTCCGCTTTCGAGAAACCTGAGAAAATGTGCTAAAACCTTAAACATGTGCGTCTAAATAACATTCAAGGATATTTAATAACATTTTATGAAAATCGATACTGGCATTCGAATATTATAAAAAATTACATTTTTTTATATTTAAGATTTTGCCGAGACTTGTAAAGATTGTTTATAAATAAATTTCGCCTACTTTAGGAACAATAAGGTTCAAGAAGGTTACGAAACTTATTATTTCAAGCAAAGCTGCAATATCCAGCCTTCCACATTATTTCTTCATTTTCCACTTTTCCCAAAACTTTCTCTATAAGGAAATCAAAATTGGTCAATATACTTCGTCTTAAAAGTACCTTCGTGAAAGTAAAATATCTAAATCCCGATTTTAACCCTTTCGTTTTATCAAAAAGATTATAAAAAGACAAAAGGGTTAAAATAGTTTACGTGAAAAAAAAGGATTAGGAAAAACCAAAAGGATATTTTTTCGTGAAAAAAAAACACCGTATTTTGATGTCAGAGATTTAAAATGGTCTAAAACTTGATAAACCATAAGTTTTTTAGGGTCTTTAATGCATTCCGATTTATTTCCATTCACTAGTTTCTTCACCAATTTAATGCACTCATTTTTTGTGATTCCAATTGCTTGTAATTTATAGCAGTTTTTTACAAAAACATTTTTTTTCTAATAGAAAAATAACTTTCAATTTTTTTTACATTTTTTTCTATGAATTTATCGCGTAAACTTTTTATAAGGTTGAACCTTATAAAAAAAAATAGTGATAAAAAAGTGATAAAAAAATTGATCACTTGTTGCAAAAATTCATAAAAAAACGCGCCTCAATATAATTTTGCAACAACCAGTTAATCATTTTGCTAATTCATCGCTATTAATTAACCCACGATATAATACGTAATATTCTCTTTTACTTTTTTTACCATAAAAAATTGCAAAATCCATTTTTTATAAAGAATTTTAGTTGAGTATAAAGTGCAAACCGTAAGACACTCCGAAGCTGCATGTAAAGTGCATTGAATGCACAGCAGCCATCGAGACGAATTGACCTACTAACGTGCCGCCAAAAAAGCCATCGAGAAAAAAAAGCTGTCGCAATAATTCAAAGATCCACATTAATAAAATCTCCAATTATCCACAGTACAATAACGAAACTCATTAACCTCGTATAATTACACCAAAGAACAACAGTTATTCGTAGCAAAAAACTTGTCATTTACTGAAGGACAAACTAAGGGCAATATAATGGTCGTTGAATATTCTCACCTTGTTCCTCTCTAATCCAATCTAACGGACATAATAATATATCACAGTTCACTCCACGACTCGTTACTCGAGGCAAATATATATATACAAAAAAAAAATATATATATATATATATCACAGCACTTTCAGTTACAAATTCCCGTGGAAACACTTGTAAAAAAAATAACAATCCAAAATACAATAAAACGTTGCCAAAAAAATGCCACTCTTATTTTCTTCGAATTTTCTTAACACGAGTTTCAAGTGATTTAATAATAACAAAAATAATAATAATTGTTTCACGACAAGGGTTGACTCGGCGATTAGGCGCGTGGTGCATGTAACATCTTCGCCCGTTGCTATCCGCAAGTGTTTACGGCTTGACGGTCGGTGGTAGAGTGTCGAAGACAAATGAAACTCGATCGAATCGGCCGTGTCAAAAAACGGGGCATGGGCAACGAGGGAGGTAAAGTAGAGGAGAGAAAAAGAAAGAATAAGAAAAAGAAAAAAGAAAAGGATAAAAACGTCGTTGCCGACAACCCGGCATTTTCCCTTTCGCTCGTCGAGGAGCAGTCTTGAGTTTTGCCCTACCCCGGACACTTTTGTGGCTCCCCCACTTTGTGGATAAATCGCTGCTGCTGCTGCTGCTGGTAATTCTGGGCCTGTAAAACAGTGAAACGGTGGGGCTGTCCACGCGTGCACGCGGCAGCGACACCGTCGCTTGTTTCGCAGCAGCGCAAGCAACTAAAGTCCGTTCGCTCGACCATTCGATCGAGACGAAAGTAACTCTCCTTTCGCGTTATTCATGCAGGTATACATATACCTGCGCTCTTGTCTCTTATTTCTGTGTGATCGGCAATGTTGTGAAGCCGGCATTTAGCGACCCTGATGGATACGAGATCCACCGATAAATCAAGCCATTTTGTTCGATAAATGTAATCGGGGATGAGTCTATTGTAACCGATTTTTGAGGACGTCAACTATCAGTGATTTTTAAGAGAAAAACTTTTATACCCGCGTAGTAATTTTGTACGATTTTTTTTTTAAATGTGTTCAAATAATCATGATTATGAAAGTTTAATCTTATTTTAGTAGATCTTTTAACATTTGAAATACATTTTTTTTCGTAAAATATAAAATGGCGGCGACTACCAAAAGCCAATTACCAAAAAATGACCCTCGAAATAATCAACTACGTATTATATTGTTTATATGTATATTTGTCATATTTTTTCGCAAATATGTATGAGGCATTCCAGCTGAATTTTTCATCCTCTGACCATCAATAATTTTGACAAATTTTATCAAAAAGTATTTTGAAAAAGAAAAGACACGGATTTTTTTGTTCGGCGCTACGATCAATATTTCCGACAGACGAATTTTTGTTAAAGTTTGATTTTTTCGGTATTGATATTTTTTTATAGTTAATATCTTGGAAATGAACAGTCCTATCGAAAAATATCTATGATGAAATTCGTTCAGTTTCCAAAGAGCTACATAACGTATATAAAAAAATGTTATTGTAGTTTTTCTAAAATTTTGTTATATGACGTTAAACAACAAAGTATCATTTTGCAAAAAAACGTCACTTTTTATCATTTTTATATACTTACATTAAAATTCTGTGTAAAATAACAAAATTTAAATATATATATATATATATATATACTTTTGAAGCCTGAAGGAAAGATTTTTTTTGGTCTATGGCAAAATCATCTAAGTATTGTAAATCAGCTATAGGAAATTCATGGGTTTCTAAACTTCTTTAAAATTTAAAATTCTTTAAAAGAGCGCAGGTATACATATACCTGCGCTCTTGTCTCTTATTTCTGTGTGATCGGCAATGTTGTGAAGCCGGCATTTAGCGACCCTGATGGATCCGAGATCCACCGATAAATCAAGCCATTTTGTTCGATAAATGTAATCGGGGATGACTGAATTGTAACCGATTTTTGGGGACGTCAACTATCAGTGATTTTTAAGGAGAGACACTTTTATACGCGCGTAGTCATTTTGTACGATTTTTTAAAAAATGTGTTCAAATAATCTTATGATTATAAGACTTTAACCTTATTTTATTGGATCTTTTAATTTGTACAATACAAAATGGCGGCGACTACCAAAAGCCAACTACCAAAAAATGACCCTCGAAATAATCAAACCATAAGAATCTGATAGTTATATTTTCGTTGCGGGAATCAATAACTTACCGTCAAAACAACTTTACCTCCAAAAGGTCGTTATGACGGTAAGTTATTGCTTCCACTGACGAAAAAGTATCTATTAGATTTTTTGGTTTTGTTATTCGAAGGTCATTTTGACCATTTCCGAGTTTTTTCTGTGCGAAAAATAACTTCTATTGAGGGTTATTTTTATGGTCATTTTGATAGTTGTTTTTAGGTAAAATGAAAGTTATCGTGATTACTAGAACACTACTAGATTACTAGATTTCGTTACACGAAAAATTCTGAAAAAATTTGATGCTCACTGAAGAGGTTGATTTTTTAACATTGCTGTTTCACATTATTTTCAAAGATGTTTAGAACGAAATTTTATGGAAATTTATCGGTGCACAAAAGTGCGGCTAAAATCTGTTCGCTCAACCATTTGATCGAGACTAAACTCTCATTTCGCACTATTCATATGTACTATGAGGCGTGGAAGAAAATAAAGGATAAGGGTGTTATCGATAATGACCTAATTAGAGTTGAGTGATACATTTTCCAAATAATTTATACATACATTATGTGATTTACAGAAATTATATTAACTTACAGTAGAAGACGAATGTTTGTATTACAATCCGTGCTCTTAATTGTTTAATAGCCAAAGTATTTGCTACATTAGGGGAATATAACGGTTTTTAATGACAACTTTGCAAATTTTAACCTGAAAATTCTAAAAAAAAATTACCTTCACCGCAATTTTATTATGAGTTCATCTACAATTTTGATTGTTATCATTGAAAACCTATTAAGACGTAAAAATCAAAGGAACAGATTTTTTAATACTGCTGTTTTTTTATTATCTATATATAAGAATGTTTGGGACCAAATTTTGGGAAAATTTATGCGTTCACGCGGCTGCAACATGTTTAAGGTAAACGTACCAATGGCGGGACGTTTAAGGCGGTGTCTGTTTTGTATGCCAATTTCCGCATGCATATATTAATTATTTTGCAAATGGTGGTAACGAATTGCAAGATTAGAGTTTCTAGTTTCCAAAAACTATACAATAAAAATATTTCTGATTGTTTGATAAATAGTTATTGATTAAAACGCTGAAAAATGCAGATGTACCAGCGCCGGGACGGGTATTTTTGGGCATGTCCCGCTGCCGGGACACCAAATGTGCGTATCGGTGGACATCTACAAATTTTAATGCATCTGCTTGAAAAGAAATGCCAAACAATGTGCGGTTCACATATTTACACCTATGATGCAATAAATAAAACATATATGTTTATAAAATACATATATATATTTTAGTAAATTATGAATGAAGTTTTTGCTACCGCATAACCCAACATCCGCGTCAAAATGTCAATCGTGCGATTGTGTCCCGGCTCTGGGTCGCAGCGAGATTGCTTACTACTTGCCCCAGTCGCGGAACATACGTTGGACAGTGGTGCCAACGTATATTCGGTCAGCTCCAATAACGGGACACAAAAATTACAAGTTTTAAGATATTGTACGTAACATTTGACAGTGTAATCTTAAACTTTAAGAATTTCTGAATTTGAAATACCTATGGAAAGCCTCGAACGAACTATAATCTCCGGGGTATCATATTAATGATTATTCGGCTCTCCTTAGCTAATTGGTTTAGGGATTTGCTGAAAAAGCTCGAACACCATAGATCCGCTAATATACTTATTATTTACATTTTCAATTTACGATGAAAAACATGAAATTTTTTCACGTATGTTAATTAAATATAACAGATACAATTGGAAGAGTTATTTTTTAATATTTTATCCATTAAACTCTTAGTATCTACAAATATCCCTTTGGTGTCCCTCAATTGGGACCTGTCCCACCATTGGTACGTTTACCTTACTTGTTCGCTCGACTACTTGATCTTCTTTACTATTCGCCTGGGCCTAAAATTTGGTTGGGAAAATGTGTTTGAATGTGAAGCATCCTCAATATCTGATCTCTAGTACATTTACCAAAACAGATAGTGTACTTTGCCATAAACATTTTTCTTGGAAAATTGTTATGAAATTACAATAATGTAATTTTCATCGCAACTCACCGTAAAAACGAGTATAATCCGTCTCCGTTCTATAAACATACCGGTCAGAATTTACTCGAGTAAATTTACCGTCACGAAAAAAAAACCAATTATTATAACATAGATATCTAAGACCCTGTAATATTTTTCAGCGTTTTCATAATAAAATGATGCATAATTAATTATAATACCTTTGAATAAATTTATATTTCAATTTCCACGAAAATTTGAACAGTACAGTAAAATATTCTACACATTCAGAAAATGTGCACGGAGAAAAATTATTTGCTATCATAGTGACAGCAAACTTTATTTGTTGGCCTAGAAAATGTATTTGCTGCACTGTTAGAAAAGATTGGAAGTTTTTATTCATAAACTCGTCATTGAAATTTAATATACAATTGTGGTATAAAATCCATGTACTTTCCCTGTAAAATTAAAGCAAATTATTAAATTTAAATTACTTTCCCTGTAAAATTAAAGCAAATTATTAAAATTAAAGTACTTTTACTGTAAAATTAAAGTAAATTATTAAATATACTGTACCATACCTTAATTTTACATTACACTTGTATAATTTAATATACTAGTTTATGAATTAAAACTTCCAGTAAAAGTACACTAAATTTCAAGTAGATTTTTTTACAGTGTGGCCTAACAAATAATTTTTCTGGCCTAGCAAATTTTTTGATAAGCCTAGCAAATAATTTTTGTTAGGCTAATAAATAAGGCTTTGCTGTTACTATATTAGTAACTGATTTGTTGATGCAACAAAAGTTTTCTCTCTGTGTGACATTAACATTAGCAAGCCGCATTTTCATTTTCTAAAATGTGACCAATTAGGTCATTTTTTAAAGTGGTCACAGACCATAAATTTTTTAGTTACCGTAAAATAACCGGTCAGATTTAACGATCTCATTTACAGGGTTTACAGGTGAGTTTTATTCATATGATACACATTTATCTAAATGATAATAGCGTCACTAGAAAAAGTAGCGAAATAATTGTTGGATGGGAAACATACATATATTTCAAGTACATAGTATAATGAACGACCGGACGTATGTATATGTATAGGATATAGGCTGTTCTACGCGGTTCTTAGCTTTCCCTTGACATTCCGAATGACGGAGACGACCCGCTCTCGGTTCGACAGTCTTGGCGTATAATCATAGGCCAAAAGTCGGTCACAGGAGCGAAGGAAATGTCATATCCACGCATCATGTGGATACGACGTGCATCCTGCTGCTGACTGAGATGACTACAGTGAAAAAAATTGCTACCGCTATTATATATACACTGTAAAAAAAATCTACTCGAAATTTAGTGTACTTTTACTGGAAGTTTTTATTCATAAACTAGTATATTAAATTTATTTATTTATTTATTTATTTATTTTACATTGGACGGGACAAGCCCTTGAAAATTAATACAATGCTGGCAAAAAGGAAATCGGACTAAATTACATTTTATTTATTTATTTATTTATTTATTTATTTATTTATTTAATGGCCCGGGGATAAAATCCCCTGAGGGCCTAGCATACAAAGTAGACACACTGAATAGAAGTTTAAAGCGCAAAGAATAAAATACAGAGAACAGCACATAGCAGGAGACCATAGACAAGAAAGAAATAGACCTAACTTAGAGAAAAGAAAAGAAAAACCGAACGCAGGTCGAGCACGCCTCATTCCTCCAAGCCGGCTTCCTCAAGACCCTTAAGATAGCGGAGAAGGCGACCCTTGAACGCAGCAAGGGAAGGAGACCCTGAGACAGCGACAGGAGACAGCGACATAATGGAATATAAATGAAGATATAACAATACAAATATAAATTAACATAAAAATTTAAAAAAATAAAATAAAAATAATTTTAAAAAAACAGCGAAAACAGAGTAGCCACGCGAACTAAACCGGCTCAATTTGCTCAATATAGTTGCTCAATGAGCTCACAAAAGTAGACAATGGACGGTTGAAAAAATCAACGAAAGTCGCAGCAACGTTGCCATTTCTGAACATCCGCGAGAGCGGTTCATTTATCCCATAATTCGTTCTGTGGAACCGTACATGAAAGATTGAGTGATTGCGCACATTGCGCATGGGTGCCGATATAGTGACGCTAGCCAATAATTCCGAGCAATTAATCGTTCCCTGAATAATTTTATAGAGCATAATGAGCTCTGCCTTAAGCCTACGTGATGAGAGTGTATCTATCATCAGCTCAGTACGCAAGAAATTCAAGTAGTGCCCATCAGTTATTCTAAATTTAAAAAACAAATAGCGGACAAATTTGCGTTGCACACGCTCAACCGCATCAATATGCGACTGATAAAATGGCGCCCAAATAACTGAGGCATACTCAAGTATGGGACGAACAAGAGCACAGTACAAAACCTTCAACGACACTGGGTCCCGAAAATCAACTGCGTTACGTCCAGAGCTGGGCAGTATTTAAAATACATAATGTATTTTGAGTATTTAAAATACATAATGTATTTTGAGTATTTAAAATACATATTTAAAATACAAAAATACTTCCCAAGTATTTTAAGTACTTTTTGTGTCATAAAATACAAAATACAAAATACTTTTTGTTTTTTTGTACTTTTTGCCCGTGTCTATATTCGGAACAATTTTTTATGATTGGAAAAGGTTCATGTTAAATTTGAAACATTTGTCAAAGGAGAATCTCAAATATGGACGAGTACTGGCGAATGCCTGCCTTTGTGGCCTAACAACACGTTTCCAGGACGTCCTCTCGTTTGACGTTAACGCGACTAACGCTGTTATAGCTACGGTATCGCATCCCGCGTTCAAGATGAAGTGGTTTTCGCAAGCTAATGTGCAGTATAAGCTCAAACTGCCATTGGATACGATACGAGACACGTTCCTTGACGGAGCACGATTTTTCGCAGACGACTCTCATCGCGACATTGATGAGCAGCAAAATTCGGGATCAATATCTTCATTTCTTTTGGTCACTTGCAACGATTCTCAACGCGTTGATACTGATAGCGAAGATAGTTCTCCGAAAGATAGCCATGAGCCCTTCGTGGATGCAGTCCGAGTGCAGTTGCTTTCGTACTTGAGCGATAAAAGAACGAAGCTCTCCATGCTAACCGACTACCCCGTTGTTAAAGCTATGTTTTTGAAGTACAACACTCCACTTACTTCTTCAGCTCCCGTCGAAAGATTGTTTTCATTCGCGAGTATCGCGAATTCACCGAGGCGTCATGCCCTATCGGATAAAAATTTTGAAAGAATCGTCCTGCTCAAAAGTTTTTTGAAGACGGGAACGCCTCTTGAGTGAGAACAATGAACTGCAAAGTTATAGCGTAAAAGCGAAAATGTCTCGAAAACGTTTCTAAAATAATTATGTATCGAATTGATTTAGATAAACAAACAAAAAATATGTATGAAGTGTGTTACACAATATTTAACTATCATTACCAACCCCAATATATGCGCAATGCCTTAGAATTTAATTTTAGAGGTTTTTTAAAAAGTATTTTTCAAAGTATTTTGAGAAGTACTTAAAAATGTATTTTAAGTACCAAAGTATTTTAAGTACAAAAGTATTTTGTATTTTAAAATACTTGAAGTATTTTGTATTTTGTATTTTGAGTATTTTCATGTATTTTGCCCAGCTCTGGTTACGTCTAATGAAGCCCAGGGTACGCAGAGCACGCCCGCAGATATTCGCTACATGAAAATTAAAATTAAGCGACGATGTAAGGTAAACACCCAGGTCCTTCACTAGAGATTCCCGCGCAAGCACTGAATCATTTAGGTGGTACTCACCCAAGAGAGGCTGTGCAATTCTATAAAAGGAAATGACCATACATTTCGATACATTAAGGGATAGTCGATTCCTGGCACACCATGTAGATAAACTATCAAGATCGGACTGTAGCAACAGAACGTCTTCAGCGCGGTTTATAGTCCGATAAACCTTCAGGTCATCAGCGTATAGCAGGAATTTAGTATACAAGTGTAATGTAAAATTAATGTATGGTACAGCACATTCAATAATTTACTTTAATTATACAGTAAATGTATTTGAATTTTAATAATTTGCTTTAATTTTACTGGAAAAGTATATGAATTTTATACCACAATTGTATATTAAACTTCGAAGATGAGTTTATGAATAAAAACTTCCAATCTTTTCTAACAGTGTAGATATATTATAGTTATTTTTAATAGCTGATTCACACTGAGAGAAAAGCATATCGTTGATGTAACAATTTCACATGATAAAACGAATATACGAAGGCTTGCAATGTTTTATGGTTGAAGCGATGATAATATGGTTCAATAGACGATACTTGTAAGGTTATTGGAAACAAACGTTGAAATCGTATATGCAACGAAATGGCATATTTGAAACTATTAGAATAGTTTTTGAAGCTGTTATCATTTTGATGATTGCTACTATAATTATATTTGCTATAACCATAAAAAATAGACGTTCCTCCTGGGTATTATAGTGTATAGTTACATTATCGTCGGTCTAACTTTTTTTTTTAAATACCAGATTTTTCTTTCAGCGCAGCAAAAGATTCGAAGATATTTTTGCCAAATGCAAAATACCTCAAATAAATTTTGAAAGGATTCTTTCATACTATTAAAATTTCATCTGTTAGGGAAGTGATTTTTATTATTAATGTTTACATATATTTTTTTAAATTTTTGTTTTGTCATTTAATATTATTTTTAGTACTTTTTTATTTTATTTCTCACATCACAACGTTTATTTAATATTATTAATAAAACTAAAAGGTTCTTTTGTCAAATGCAAAATATCTGAAATAAATATTAAAAGTAATTTTTCATACTATTACAATTTTCACAGTCAAGGCAGTAATATTTATAATTAATGCTTATATATTTTTTGTTATTTCGAAAATTATATAACAATATTAATTTCAGTAATTTTTATTATTTTTTAATTGAACTTTATAAGGATTATTTAATATTGAGATTCAGAAATATGATCTTAATCTTGTAAATAAAGTTGATAATAAAGAAACTGTTTAATTGTAAACCATTTACGTGGTAGTTTTTTAGTGATACACAGATCTTTGCAGATTCAGACGCTACTTATGTCTGACCAACGTAAGCCATCTCTACTTAAACTGCGGAGTGAGACACAGTAGAATAGGAACGCGCTTCAACGACATTAGATCTTGTATCCGATGAAAAATTGTCGCTGAAAAATTCATTTGCACTGCAATGCTTTGATACAATTTTTTGTATTGTGCTCTGGATAAAATTGATACTTTTATTTGGTATGTGGTTTATTTAAGGGAATTTTCCAGTGTGACGGCCCGGAAAATAGCCTATTTTCACGATTTTTTTTCGGACGGTTACTATACGCCGATCAATCTGAAATTTTTATGACATATTAAGGTAATCATGAATGACAGAAAATGATTTTTTATAAGCCGATTTTTATTGTTTAAATATTTTTTTTTAATTTTTGAAAATAATGTTGATAAAAAAGATAGTCTCATGGTGGACATCCTAGGGGTCGCAAATTTGATCTGAAAAAAATAAACCCAAAGGATTATTAATTAGTATGCGATTGGCTATCGCGCTATGGAGGCTTTTTTTAAATCAAAATTGATAAAATGGCGGCGGTTTGAACAAAAAGTACCGATTTTAGCCGTTTTTTTTTCGACAGTTTCTTTTAAAAAAATGGGAAGGTTAAAAAAAAAAGCTTCCAGAGGACGATAGAGAGTAGCGTGAAGAATGTTCTCCTAAAATTTGAAAACGATCGCTTGAAAACTGTTCCCTGGTGAATGTCCAACGTTTTGAAAAATGTCGTTTCGAGAAAAACGCGTTTAAAGTTTCGGGTGTAGACATTTCATATACCTAAATTGTGTACTTACGACTAATCGGCGATGCCAGGTCCATGAAGAATGCTAGCGAAGTATTTCGAATTTCGCTTTAAAAATTTGAGAGGATGTTTTTGACCGTATATACTAATGGATAAAACCAAAAAAAAAAAATTTCGATTTTTTTTTTTCACACTGGAAAGATCCCTTAATCCGAAATTTTCCAATGATTACAATTATAAGATTTTTAATGAAAATCTCAAGAAATCATAAATTAAATATTCAATGAATTCGAAGATCAACAATTTTTTTGGATCATTTTATAGGTTTTCAAATTTTCTCAGTAAAATTAGTAACAAATTTATATTATTTATAATTTTTGAGAAAAAAATTCACATTTTGGCCGGAAATCGAAATCTTACTACAATTGCTGTAACTTTAAAAAATAATTAAGTGGCGATTTTGGTTTTATTTGATTAATTTTTTTTTTTGCCAATTTTTTAACATGGCAATTTTTTGAACATTTATCAACGCTATTTCACTGTCAAAATGGAGATATTGTAATGACATTAGAGCCAAAATTCAAAGAATGGAATTTTGGCGAGATCTTTCAGATAAAAATTGGTAATCGGTCACCCCAAAAAAACGCAAATTTTACTAAATTTTGAAAACCTATCCAATCGAAAATATCTTGCTGATTACGAAACTGCTATTTTTTACAATAAAAAAATTCGAGTGAAAACTACAAAACGTCCATTTCTATCACTCATAAAACTTTCACCACAAGGAAGCCAAAAATAATTAACACTTCTTCCTGAATAATGAGGTAGCAGCATGCAACATTCTACTTTGTATTATTTTTCTGCTTATAATTTTTTTGCAGTTCGTCTAGTATATCTAAATGTGAATCTAAATGATTAGAAATTCAATGAATAAATGTTAAACAAATGAGAATATAATTAAGCGACTTTTTCAAAGTCGATCTGTTTATTCTTCAATTTCTGTTAATTTTATTTTCTATTTTTTAAAAAATGTTTAAATCAAAAAAGCTTAAGAACTATAAGAAGAAAAATCTCGTCCACTTTGGCTATAAGCTAGAAAATTGTGATATTCAACAAAGTATTTTTCAGAATTTTTTCAGATTTTTTAAAATTTATGGCATTCAATATGTCACTTTAAAAAAAAATATTTAAACAAATATTTGCATTGCAAAAATAAAAAATGAAAATGTGGTGCATTTGAGGGTCTAAATAATCCTTCAAAAAATGTCGAGCCTACGATTTCTACGAAATATGCAAAAAAAAATATACAACATCATCCGACGCGTATTAAGAAGAATATTGATTATCATCTCATTTTATCAAGATACACTACGATTAACCAAGTTTCGATGAACGACACGCAGCGCGTATCTCAAGTATATATAAATTATCAGCTGATATACTATTGTCTTTGATAAGAAAGCGGATTTTTAAATTTACTGATACCCACAGCGAATGTTCGTCATCATACGTACGTATACAACACATGTCTTCGAGATAAACACAGACCTTAACGAGATTATTCTTACACATTATAGCATTATACTTGCAGACAACGCGTTGACATGTTTCATCATTAAAACTCTCAAACTCGTAACTTATAATAACTCATTTATAATATAAAATAAAAAGTGTGCAATAAAGTTACGTTCTGATAGGCAATCACAATTTTCTCTAAACTAAAACAACAGTGATCTATTTTCCAATAAAAGTGATCCCATTTCTGTAAATACAATTAACCATCCCTAAATACCGATTATTAAATAATTATACGCAAAGCATAATTGATTCAACGAAATCGCGAGTTACGTTTGATTATTCTTCCACATTATGTTACATTTGCATCGATTGACACATTTTCCATCGAATCTTCACTTATAATATACAAAAGGGAGCAAAAAAGTTACATTCTGATAGTCGATCTCAATTTTCTCTAAACTAAAACAACAGTGATCTATTTCCCAATAAAAGTGATCCCATTTCTGTAAATATAAAATAATCGTCCCTAAATACCGATTATTACATAATTATACGCAACGCATAATTGATTCAACGAAATCGCGACTTACGTTTGATTATTCTTCCACATTATGTTATATTTGCATGGGTTGACGCATTTTCCATCAAACCTTCACTTATAATATGCAAAAGGGAGCAAAAAAATCACGTTCTGATAGTCGATCTCAATTTTCTCTAAACTAAAACAACAGTGATCTATTTTCCAACAAAAGTGATCCCATTTCTGTAAATATAAAATAACCATCCCTAAATATCAATTATTAAATAATTATACGCAACTAAAACGACCTTGGTCTATTTTCCAATAAAAGTGATCCCATTTCTGTAAATATAAAATAACCATCCCTAAATACCGATTATTAAATAATTATACGCAACGCATAATTGATTCAATGAAATCGCGAGTTACGTTTGATCATTCTTCCACATTATGTTATATTTGCATCGGTTGACGCATTTTCCATCAAACCTTCACTTATAATATACAAAAGGGAGCAAAAGAGTCACGTTCTGATAGTCGATCACAATTTTCTCTAAACTAAAACAACAGTGATGTATTTCCCAATAAAAGTGATCCCATTTCTGTAAATATAAATTCACCGTCCCTAAATATCAATTATTAAATAATTATACGCAACTAAAACGACAGTGATTTATTTTCCAATAAAAGTGATCCCATTTCTGTAAATATAAAATAACCGTCCCTAAATACCGATTATTAAATAATTACACGCAACGCATAATTGATTCAACGAAATCGCGAGTTACGTTTGATTATTCTTCCACATTATGTTATATTTGCATCGGTTGACACATTTCCCATCAAATCTTCACTTATACAAAAGGCAGCAAAAAAGTCACGTTCTGATAGTCGATCACAATTTTCTCTAAACTAAAACAACAGTGATCTATTTTCCACTAAAAGTGATTCCATTTCTGTAAATATAAAATAACCATCCCTAAATATCAATTATTAAATAATTATACGCAACTAAAACGACCTTGATCTATTTTCCAATAAAAGTGATCCCATTTCTGTAAATATAAAATAACCATCCCTAAATACCGATTATTAAATAATTATACGCAACGCATAATTGATTCAATGAAATCGCGAGTTACGTTTGATTATTCTTCCACATTATGTTATATTTGCATCGGTTGACACATTTTCCATCAAACCTTCCCTTATAATATACAAAAGGGAGCAAAAAAGTTACGTTCTGATAGTCGATCTCAATTTTCTCTAAACTAAAACAACAGTGATCTATTTTCCAATAAAAATTATCCCATTTCTATAAATATAAATTCACCGTCCCTAAATATAAATAATTAAATAATTATACGCAACTAAAACGACAGTGATCTATTTTTCAATAAAAGTGATCCCATTTCTGTAAATATAAAATAACCATCCCTAAATACCGATTATTAAATAATTATACGCAACGCATAATTGATTCAACGAAATCGCGAGTTACGTTTGATTATTCTTCCACATTATGTTATATTTGCATCGGTTGACACATTTTCCATCAAACCTTCACTTATAATATACAAAAGGGAGCAAGAAAGTCACGTTCTGATAGGCAATCACAGTTTTCTCTAAACTAAAACGACAGTGATCTATTTTCCAATAAAAGTGATCCCATTTCTATAAATATAAAATAACCATCCCTAAATATCAATTATTAAATAATTATACGCAACTAAAACGACAGTGATCTATTTTTAAATAAAAGTGATCCCATTTCTGTAAATATAAAATAACCATCCCTAAATACCGATTCAACGAAATCGCGAGTTACGTTTGATTATTCTTCCACATTATGTTATATTTGCATCGGTTGACACATTTTCCATCAAACCTTCACTTATAATATACAAAAGGGAGCAAGAAAGTCACGTTCTGATAGGCAATCACAGTTTTCTCTAAACTAAAACGACAGTGCGCTATTTTTCAGTAAAAGTGATCCAGTTTCTATAAGTACCGATTATTGAACAATTATATGCAACGCATCGTCGGTTCAATGAAATCGCGAGTTACGAGTGCAATATATGATCGAAACGTTTTCACAGCGACCTAGAATGTGATACTTAGCGATTATGCGCCAGTTAACGGTTTATTAATCATCGATTCTGCTGCATACATACATACTTACTCTCATTCTCATTGTTCCGGAGAATTGATTCATTGAGGGACCATAAAAAAAAAAATAAAAAATCCGGTAAGTAAGTTTTCGTACATTGTCGGGAAACTTCGGGTGTCAATAGCGCAATGTGCGAAATCGTTTAACTCGAACTGTCAGACTGAAAATCAGTCTTGGTTTAACAGTCGCGTGAACGATGTCACGATCGTTCGCGTTTCACGATAATGAAACGAAGTGTCGAGATAACTGAACATTTATTTTAGTCTCTGGTCATTCCGGAATCATCCTAAATGTGTTGTTCCGACGATCTAACCTCGAAACCGTCATCGAGAATCTGTTGGACATCAACGAGATTATCCACCAAACTCGTATCCTTTTTATTTTCTTTTGTGTCATTGACTTTTCATAATCACGTGCTTTTTTGTTGCGATTGTGTTTTAGTTGGAGAACAAAAAAAAAATGCCATTTTCGTAATGACCTCATTACCTTATACGGATGGTGGAACTTTTTTTTTTTTTATGGTTTATGGTGAAATACATTATGTAATTTATGCTAGCAAAATAGAATTTTTTATGTTTATCGAAGATTTTTTTGCAATGGGATTTTATCGGAGCGTTTAGAAATAAATTTTTGAATTTTTATGGTCATGTGACGAGTTAATCTATGGACCAAATTGGTCATTGCCCTTTTTTTGTCTTCATTCAATAATCAAGGAATTTTTTTTTTTTTTGTTAATGTTGTAATTATTAAATAAAAATATGTTGAGTTCATATTAGCGTTATTACCATATAGGGTAATTTTTGTTTTTTTAATTATTTATGAATTATCATTTTGAGTATGAAAGATTTTTTACAAAAACAGGACTTTTTTTATGGCTCTTAAATTTTTTTTTGCAATAATATATAATCGTAGAATTTGAAAGAAAATTCTTGAATTTGTAATATGAAGTATCGAATAAAAAGATGGATACATTCTTTTATAGCCCTTTATTTCCATTTTTCTTTGTTGCCTTATAATCCAGCAATTTTTATTCTTTGGTAATATTGTATTAGCTACACAAAAATGTGTTCTACATTGACCTTGTTATTTAATTTGTATGACTAATTTTTCTTTGTTCTCATTATTTATAGTTACTCAGACAAAAACTATGATGCGTTATGTGTTCTTTATAATAGAAACTTACCACAGAATTAAAACTATAATCTTCAATTTTGTTACTACAATTATAACATGTATTATAATTAGAAAAAAAGCTACTAAATTGATTGCAGATATTTGTGCAATAGTATATTATGCCAACATTTTTCAATTTAAAAAAATTTATATATTCCAGAGAGTTTTGCTTTTATGGATAGAAATAATACGTACAGATAAAGTGTGAAATAAATAAAATAGTATTAAAAAAAATATGACTAAACTTCATGTATATCAGCAGTAAAAATAATGCATATTATATCAATTAAAAAAAGAACTGTTAAATTTGAAGAGAGAAAGAAATCTAACATTTCATTGCCCTTTTTTTTGTACAATACAAACTTCATTATTTCTATTATTAATTTCACCAAAAAAATGATTTTTCTTCCTTCATTAATGTTAAATAAAAAAATCTTGTTTTGGTATTTACTCGTTTTTCATTTTTTATAAAATTAAAACTATGTCACTTAACAATCTGCACAACAGTATTTAAACCTAGAATTTAGAAATAAAGTCTTCAATCCAAAATGCCTAATAACGAGTTGACCGATGAGCCGGACAAAAATTTAGACGGTGAGCCACACGAAGAGAATTGGGCGTCTCATGATTCTGAATTTGATGATGATCTGGGAGTGCCTGATTCTCTGGAGATAACAATAAATGAAAATGGACAAGCGATTGGTGTCGTTAACTGCGACGAAACTGAAATTACAACCGATACTCCAGGTATTATGCACAAATATTTTTTTAATCGGAGCTCAATATTACAAACAAACTTTCGAAAAATTCAGATATATTGTTAGTGAGAAAACGGAAATAAAAATAAAAAATTTCAATGAGAGAAAAAAAATTATTGTATCGTTGAGCGATATATTTTTTTCATATGTTTTTTTATCCACAGATCAGCGAAGATCAATACCATTCTCAACGATTCATGCTCCTCCTGTGAAATTTAAGAGCCAAAATCGCAATTTATTTATTCCTGGCGAAGATGTTCAAGTGAGAATCATTGACAACGAACGTAGCGTCACTAGCCATCCTCTGAACCCTAATTTGTATACTATAGAGTTTAAGCATGGACCATTTATATGGAGCGTCAAGAAGAGATACAAGCATATACATAATTTGCATAATCAATTGAAAATTTATCGCGCCAGTCTGAAAATACCTTTTCCCACAAAAAGTCACAGGGAGCGAAGAAACAGTTATAAAAGTCTTGGAAACACTAAAGTTAAGTCCAAATGTAAAGGTGCTTTGCCAAGGTAAGCATAGAAGAAAATTTTAGTTCAAAATTTCGTAAAAGAAAATCATTTTTCACATTTTAGTTACAGAAAATCATTTTTCACATTTTAGTTACAGAAAATCATTTTTCACATTATAGCAAATTTCATTTTTCCAGATTTCCCAACAAACCAGATGGGCTTCTTTCCTACGAACATTTGCATGAGAGAATGAGAGTCTTGGAAGAATACTTGGAAAATCTATTGAGAATCGAGATCTATAAACGACATGCAGAGACGGTAAATATTGTTTATTTATTTGTTTCATAAATTGTTTTATATTAATTACAATTACAAATGTTTTTCCTTATCTGCAGTAAAAATTGATCTTTTTACAATCATAATAACACCAAGAAATAATTAATAAACAAGTTCCAAAAAAATGAGTAACAAATTCGTTAGGAAAAATCGAGAAATTTATTTCTAAAAGAAACTAATTTGTCACTCATTATTCTTCTATTTAATTTTAAAAAACCTTTCGATTTTCGAACTCGTAATTAAATACAAAATATCTTGCTGATCAAACTAAAAAATAATTCTACGATTCCAAAACCAATTGATTAAAAAAAATGGTGTCATTATTATTGTCTCATTGACTGATAATTAATACCATAATTATAGATCAGTTTCATGGAATTATCGTACTTATCATTCGTCGAGAATCTCGGCATGAAAGGAAAAGAAGGAATGGTCCTAAAACGTACTGGATCAATTGCAAAAGCGGGTTGCAATTTTTGTGGATTTTCGATGGCGATGAGTTGTATGCGTTGCAATTATTTATGCATTTCACTTTGCGCTTCTTGGCACTCGAGACATCTAGTTGTGAAAGACACATTCTTGACGTATATTTCCCCAAACGATGGCAGAATCAAATCCGTTATTCTTATGGACAACGGATTCGAAGTCAGCTCGGGAATGTTTGCAACTGGTTTGAGAAATGGTTTGCAGATATTAAATCTGAGCAGACACATCGTTCTCAAATGTTGGACGCGAAGAAAAGCCAAGGAATGGCTAGAATTTATTCAGACTGTCGCAAATAACGAGGGAAAAGAATTTGTTCAAACGAATCCTCACAAGTCTTTCGCACCCTATAGATCTCATAGTCAAGCCACGTGGTTTGTCGATGGCTCGGATTATATGTCTGCAGTTGCTGATGCTCTTGAAAATGCCAAGGAGGAAATTTTTATCGCTGATTGGTGGCTCTCGCCAGAAATTTTCATGAAAAGACCGGCGAGCAATGGAGATTATTGGCGACTCGACAAAATACTCCAGAGAAAAGCGGTAAATATACCTCTTAATGATCATTGGAAGAAGACATCAATTGGCTTTTTTTTTAAGTAATTTAATTTGGGGGAAATCAAATTTTCAGAGGAACTGGAAATATTGTACATGATTTTTTAATGCAATTTTCCTGCAAAGTATAATCTAATATTTGAACTGTCACTTTCTCGTTGAATTAATGTTTTTTTTTGTATATTTGACACATCTGAATAAAAATTCGAAATTTCGCTTTTTTAAAATATTTTTCATGTAAATACGTTTGTTTTTCATGAAATTGAAATGTGATACACACACTTAATAGAATTCTACTATTTGTCAAATTATTTCAGAATTAAAATAAAATTAAAATAGATTAAGATGTTAAAATTTAAAAAAAGATGTTTTAAAATACCGATTTGCTTCCAAAGTACTTTACCGAATTAAAAATTGAATTTATCTAATTATTATCTAATTATTATATCTCGTTAGATATATTCTCTTAAATTAACAAAAATGATTTATTGTTATTTTCTTGCACACTATTTCATTGATAGGATTAAATCGGTAAGAACTTTACCCTTTTTCTTCCTCAAAAGCTTTGTTTTCGTAAAAAAAATTTTTTTCATTTTTAATTTAAATTTTAAAATGTAAGAAGAAATTCAAATTTTATAAGTCTTTCAATTTTTGATGCAATGAGCTAAATAGTTCTGGACTAATAGACAAATGAAAAATGAAGATCGGTATTGAATTTGAGCGAAATCCATGAAGCGGTTTAGATTTTATAAAATTTCGAATTTACGAAAAAATTTTGTTCTCGTTCTCATTCAAGTTAAGTTCGACCAAACCTGCTCAAATCTTTTGTGAGGTAAAATTAAAATCCAGTTGTAGTAGATATCGAATTTGGTGAAGATTGTTAAAGTGGCTCAGATTTTATAAGACATTGAATTTTTCAAAAATTCTCGGTATGTTCTCTAGCTGCCACAATTTTTTAGATAATGAGCTTAAACAGTTTTTGACGAATAAAGCAATGAAAAATGACGATCGGTATTGAATTTAAGCGAAATACATAAAGCGGTTTAGATTTTATAGAATTTTGAATTTATGAAAATTTTTATTTTCGTACTTCTTTAATTTGTATTTAAAATAAGGATGCAAAGTTGAACTTTGCACATTGCTTCGTCAATTATTTTCATCTTTCGCAAAGCTTCCTCTATGAGGAAGCCAAAAATAAAATAAAGAAACTTCCTTATAGAGACGGCGTTGCGAAAGATGAAAATTAATGAGGAAGCAATGTGCAAAGTTCAACTTTGCATCCTTTTTTTTTTTTCAAATACCAAATGTAAAATATAGTAATTTTCTTTATATTGCTGCAGTCAGAAGGAGTCAAGGTTTTCATAATGATTTACAAAGAAGTTGATTTCGCGCTGGGAATAAATAGTTACTACAGCAAACAGAAACTTGTGCAAGGTTGTCCCGAGAATATAAAAGTGTTAAGACATCCAGATCACGCAAGGGCCGGAATATTACTGTGGGCGCATCACGAAAAAATCGTGGTTGTGGATCAATCGCTAGCTTTTCTTGGAGGAATCGATTTGTGCTATGGTCGTTGGGACGACAATCAGCACAGATTAACAGATCTCGGTTAGTTCGAAATTTCCTGAACAATTCAACCGCATTAATCCTTCATTTTATGCATATTAATAATTTGTTCTTTCACAGGTTCCGTTCAGCACTCGAGTATTTACATTCCTTCGGAAGGAAAAGTCACGACGACCAGCAGCAAAAGAAGCACGAAGTACCGAGCCAATAAACACGTATTTTTGTCATTGGCCGTAGCAACAAATACCGTCGCAATGGCTACGACAAAATTTCTGCCGATTTTACCGTAAATACTGCAAATACAAATTACAAGATTGCCACTTAATTTAGACACAAAATTATCAAAAAAATAACGCATTTCCTAAATTTTCTCTACAAAATTCAGGAACAGTTTAAAATCAGTTTGAATAATTTTTTCATTGGCATTTGTTCAACAATCTTCACTATTTTTTTTGTGTAAAATTCGACTGAAAAAAAAAGAAATTGGATTTTAAAAGGAGTCAAATAATACCACTTTGATTAAGTTAGTAGAAAAAAATATTTAATTTGATTTAATTTTGATGTGGAAATGTTAGAAAAAATAAGGAAATTATATGCTTGAAATTTAGTGGTAATCTTTGATTAATAATCCGTAGATTTCAATACCTTGCGAATAATTTAATTTTAATTCCAGACCTATGATCGATAAAAAACTGCCTGAATCATCGCGACCAAAACTAATGTCCATCGATCCTCTTATGATCTCACCACCTCAAGAACCTATAGAGGGCGTAAAATGCAATACTCCCGAAGCTCAGCGAAAGAATTTGTTCGATATGGCAAAAACTACTGTAGACAAAGTTAGCAACAAAGTTAAAGTAAAAAGAAGAGAGTGGATAAATATGGTTTACAGTCCAAACGAAGCGGCCGATGATGACGACGAGGATGAGATTGACAAGTGCGATTTATTAGGCGAAAATGTGTTTTTATTCTCGAAATTCGAATTTTATTAAAATCTAATCGTATTTTTTTACAGCTTTATAAGACAAAATTCGGAGGATATAGAAAAGGTTTACCGAAACAACTCGAAAGTTTTTAACGATTTAACGGGAGGCGCTAAACTTTGGCTTGGCAAAGACTACACGAATTTCATTGTCAAGGATTTTGACAATCTCGAAAGACCTTATCAAGATCTGGTTGATCGAAGTACAACGCCTCGGATGCCCTGGCATGATGTGGGAATTATGGTACGAGGTGCTTCAGCTCGAGACGTCGCCAGACATTTTATACAACGATGGAACGCGATCAAAGTAATATCAAACAATTTTACAGTACATAATCGAGAATAGACATTTTTCAAATGAAAAACTATTAGAAATACTTTTTCTTATTTGTTGTAAGAAGATGATAACTCTAAATTATTCATAGTTATTGCAAAAACACGTAAATATTCATTTATAAAAAAAATGTAACTATTGTAAAAAATATTTTACATGTTTAGAAAAATATGTAAAATATTTTTCAAGTCTGTTGAACTGAAAATATGCCCTGAATATCGTATGGAAAAAATCGAATATTTGTCATTTTATTTTATTTTTTTACTTTCCACATGCTATTATTATTACAATTATTATTAATTATAATAGTAGTAGCAGTAAAAGTGATTTATTGACAGTTTACACTTTTTTTTTAAATTTATATACATATATGTATATATATTTTTAAGTAATATATATATATTTATATCTTAGGCGTAGGTATAAAAATTGCCAAAGGGACATCGACCGGAGTCCTTCAGCCCTCGGTTATCATAGAATACAGCTACAGTAATGTTATTATTATTATTGTTTTAAAAGTAAAAGTATGCGTTTAACATTTGTATTCTATTGTCTAGGATATCAATATTGGTCATTTGTTCTAAATGTTGGTAGATTGTGTGCAATGGTTAATTTCTAATATATATTCCACATGCTATTATTATTACAATTATTATTAATTACAGTATTTCTTTTTTTTGCAGCTCGAGAAAGCAAAGTTGAATATGTCTTACCCATATTTGTTGCCAAAGTCGTATAAACACTGCACAAGCGATGCGCCGTTCGTTGATCCAAGTGCAAATCATAAAGTCAAGTGCCAAGTATTGAGATCGGTGAGCTCTTGGTCTGCAGGTTTTCTGGAACCGGACACTGTTGAACAAAGCATACACGAGGCTTACATCGATGCTATAAGCAACGCTGAAAGGTTTAACTTACTAATAATCTTTCTTCTCCTACGAAAAAAGCGATTAGCTGTACCAAAATTATTAAATACAGACTTTAGTGAAATAAATTCACAAATAATATTTGTAATCAGTGTAAGAACTTCACTTCAGCAATAATTTAATAAAATCTCTTGTCAACTTTGACATAATTAATCAAGTTAAAACATACAACAAATATTCATAATCTCTTAAACTAATTTTCTTATTACATTTTAGAAATTTTAAGTCAAATAAAACCAAAACAGTTCAATTTTGGTGTAACTTGTACTAGTAATTCACAAAAATGAAATTTTGCTATACTCTTAACAAAGTTTTTTTTTTTTTCTAAGAAATTTTTTTATTTCACTACATTATTATTCTTCTTAATAATACCACAAAAAATCATTATTTTACAGATATATCTACATAGAGAATCAATTTTTTATAACCCACGCTACTATGGGACGTAGTTCGGTTAAGAATCGTATTGGAGAAACCCTCTTAAAAAGAATATTACGCGCTCACAGGGAAGGTTCAGTTTTTAAGGTATTCGTTGTGATGCCTTTGCTGCCAGGATTTGAGGGCGAAGTTGGCGAACCAAGTGGAACAGCTTTGCATGCTATAACTCATTGGAATTACTCATCGATATCAAGGTTCGCTATTTTCTTGAAGTCCCTTATGAATTTTATTCCCAATTAATTTTCGTTTAATTTTGCAGAGGAAGAGATGCAATTCTCAATCAACTCATCCAATCGGGGATCGAAGATCCATGCGAATACATAACATTTCATGGCTTAAGAAGTCATTCACTTCTCAATGGTACAATGGTCACCGAACTGATTTACGTACATAGCAAATTAATGATCGTCGATGACAGTACAGTTATTTGTGGATCTGCTAACATCAACGACAGAAGCATGATTGCCACCAGAGACAGTGAAATTGCAGTCATAATTCATGTAAGTTTAACATAAACTAAGATTTCCAGCAGATTTGCGCCAATTTAAGACAATTTTTTACTGAAAAGCAGCGCAAAAACTACTGAAATGCCTTAATTGTCGATTTTTTTTATAATGACCAATTATTTTTGTTAAATATTTATAAATATAATTAAATGGTTTTTTATAAAAATTTATTGAAGAACTCTATGGGAGACAAAATAATTACGAAAGTAATGGACCATTATTTTTCTGTATATGGAATTTTCAAACGAATCAATGAGGACATTTTTTTAAAATTCCATTATATATTTATTTTATTATCTTTATGATATTTAGAAAAAAATGGCGAATATAAAATTATAAGTTTTTAATGAAACTTCTACATAAAGTTTATGGGGTCAATAACCAAAGATTTCCAGCAGATTTGCGTCAATTTAGGACAATTTTTTACTGAAAAGCAGTGCAAAAAATACTGAAATGCAATCAAAGTTGTTGACTTAATTGTCAATTCTTTTTTATAATGACCAATTATTTTTGTTAAATATTTATAAATATAGGCAAATGGCTTTTTATAAACATTTATTGAAGACTTCTACGGGAGGCAAAAAAATTACGAAAGTAATGGACCATTATTTTTCTGTATATAGAATTTTCAAACGAATCAATGAGGACATTTTTTTTAAATTCCATTATATATTTATTTTATTATCTTTATGATATAAAAAAAATGGTGAATACAAAATTATAAGTTTTTCATGAAACTTCCAAATAAAGTTTATGGGGTCGTTTATTTTAAAAAACGGGGTAAAGTTCTGACGTAAAATAACAACAACAAGAAATTGTATAGAAACTTCTTCGTTTTTGAACAACTCGTCGTTCGTATTTTTTCCGGGGGCAAATTTTTCGTGGCGCATAATTTTATCCTGGGAACGTTCTCAATGTAGTTCGCTAGTTTAAGCTTGTTAAATCTAAGCTTGTTAAATATTTATAAATATAATTAAATGGTTTTTTATAAAAATTTATTGAAGAACTCTATGGGAGACAAAATAATTACGAAAGTAATGAACCATTATTTTTCTGTATATGGAATTTTCAAACGAATCAATGAGGACATTTTTTTAAAATTCAATTATATATTTATTTTATTATCTTTATAATATTTTTAAAAAAATGGTGAATACAAAATTATAAGTTTTTAATGAAACTTCCAAATAAAGTTTATGGGGTCAATAACCAAAGATTTCCAGCAGATTTGCGTCAATTTAGGACAATTTTTTACTGAAAAGCAGTGCAAAAAATACTGAAATGCAATCAAAGTTGTTGACTTAATTGTCAATTTTTTTTTTGTAATGACCAATTATATTCGTTAAATATTTATAAATACCGGCAAATGGAGTTGTGTAAAAAATTATTGAAGAACTCTACGGGAGGTAAAAAAATTACCGAAAGTAATGGACCATTATTTTTCTGTATCTGGAATTTTCAAACGAATCAATGAGAACATTTTTAAAAAATTCCATTATATATTTATTTTATTATCATTATAAAATTATAAGTTTTTCATGAAACTTCCGAGTAAAGTTTATGGGGTCGTGTATTTAAAAAAACGGGATAAAGTTCTGACGCAAAATAACAACAACAAAAAAAGAATGCATTGAAAATGCTTCGTTTTCAAACGTGTCGCTGTTCGTAATTTTTCCGGGCGTAAATTTTTCATGGCGCATAATTTTATCCTGGGAACGTTCTCAATGTAGTTCGGTAGTTTAAGCTGATTAAAACCACTTTATCATGCGGTTTCTTTCTGGTTATGACTAGTCCTAAACGGAGCGTAGTATTTTGCTTTTACCGCAGTTCCGTTGTGGCTGTGAAACGATTGAGGATCCGACTTCCGACCACAACCTAACCGATAACCATAAAAAAGCCATGAACATTCCATTCGCACCGATTTGCTAGATGCACATGCATATAAAAGCGATATTTGCATAGGCCACAAACGCTAGCCGCAAAATAATCACAGTTCAAACTAGTAAAACTCTCACGTGCGCTTTTCTGTCGGAAACTTACGGCACAGACTTCTCTCGCTCTTGAAAATAATACGGATATGTGTACCAACTTTCTCTTTAAGCAATCAACGAAACAAAGTGTTGTATCTTTGATGGTTTTAAAATTACAAAAACTTTTATACCCTTTAAGCGTTTAGAATTGCTTTTGCATTTTTTTTATCACCTTTTATAGACAATCGGACAAACAATTTTGTTTCCTTTCACTCCGAAAAATTATGTAATTTTTTTAAAAAAATATGATATAAAAAAGATGAAAACAACTTTTGAATTTTTTGGACATAATTGATAACATTATTTAAATATTCTCATTGTAAAGTTGATATAAAGTAACAATTTATGGATAGATTTTTTTGTGTGTCTCAAATTTTACAAGATATTGAATTTGAAAAAAAAATGCATTATTTTTTATAAGCTTGAAATTAGAATCCAAAATAATCTACGAATTATTACAAAATAATCTTGAATTCGTAATAAAATATCTCGCCAATTATGAAAAAAATCTGAGCAAGCGAAATAAAATTGGCTCAATTAACAAAATATAATTATTACGAAAATTACGTACATTTTTTTTTTGTTTTTATTTAATGGTTTTAAAAAAATCTGAATTTGCAGGATGAAGAATTCACAGAGAGCACAATGAACGGAATGGCTTTTCGCTGCGGCAAATTCGCGGGTTCTCTACGAAAGCAACTTTTCCGAGAGCATTTGGGTCTCCTGCAGTCGGACGAGATAATTCAGGTGGATGA
The DNA here is from genome assembly GCA_963970395.1 of Ephialtes manifestator. Classification (NCBI taxonomy): domain Eukaryota; kingdom Metazoa; phylum Arthropoda; class Insecta; order Hymenoptera; family Ichneumonidae; genus Ephialtes; species Ephialtes manifestator. The sequence continues at coordinate 35,528,151 of OZ019972.1, forward strand.
TATAGTTAAAAAATCGTTCTACAAGGACGTTTGGTGCGCAAGGAGTCAGCAAAATACGGAAATATACGAAGAAGTATTTCGCTGTATTCCTACGGACAATGTAGTTAATTTTGCAATGCTCAAAGCCTATCAGAGCGAAACCCCGTTATGTCAATCGGATCCAATATTGGCGCAACAAACATTAACAAATATTAAGGTAAGTTCCTTGAAATAAAAGTTAATTACTTTTTAATGAACGATAAAAAAAATAATGAAATAAATGAGTTTTTTTTACTTAAACATGATATTTTTATTCAGGGACATCTCGTCGACTTGCCACTAAATTTCTTGTGCAACGAAATATTGACACCAGCAGCTTCTACTGTCGAAGGAATAATGCCAACGTCTCTCTGGACTTAAACTCCGCGAAAAACGGATCAGTATTACTATTTTAGCAATAATTCATTAGATTAAACCCTTCACGATAAGAAGTTTTTTTAAAATTAAATTAGCGTTGTTTTTTTTAGCTGTAACGTGAGATTATCATCTCTCTTTACTTTTCAATAAGCTGAATTTATTTAATTATACTATAGCTAATCCTTCGTACTCTTCAAATTTCTTTCGTGGAATCAAAAATTTATGTTCAAATGGTTGCTATTTTAAAACTATCATTAGAATGTGAAGAAAAAATGTAGGTTTACACTTTGGTTTTGCCAGAATTTATTTCCACGAGCAAAAAAAAAACGTCTACTCAATTTACAGGGCATAACAATTTGTTTTTCCCATAATATTAAGTAGGTTTATTACTAAATTGTTTGAAATTTTATCGCCGAGATTTTTGATTATTAATATATGCGTGAAGGGTTTAATCTGCCAATTAACAGATGCAACTTTATTCAGGGATTTTGTGATTTTTATTTAAATGTTGTTATTGTCGACTAAAGTACGGCGTTCTACTTACGACTTTAAAATGGTCTCAAGCACAGCTGCATTTACATAGGCTTAATTTTTATTTACTCGACAATATTTTATCTACAAACTGGATGGTAAATTTTTTTTATTTACGCCAGATACTTTTACCAGTGGATTCGATTGACTCAAGCTCAAGCTATGAAAAATTTTAATACTCTACATATTTCAATTATATTGTATAGAAAAATTTATTTAAATGGATATTAATATATTATATACGTACATATTTAAAATAATAAACGATGTAATTAAAACACACAATTGAGAGCATATATCTAATATGACAAACTATACAAAATTTATTTGCAATAATAAACAAGTGTTATTTATAAAAAAACTTTCAAATTCTGTTTTTACATTTCTTATTTCAAATTTTTTACTACAATATGATCAAAAATACAATCGAGAGCATCTATTTAATATGACAACCTACGAAAACTTAATTTGAAATAATAAACAAATATTATTTACAAAAAAACAATCAAAAACATCTACCTAATATAAAAACCTTCGAAAAATTGATTTGAAATTGCTTATTTCAAATTTTTATTACAATATGATCAAAAATACAATTGAAAGCATCTATCTAATATGACAATCTACGAAAACTCAATTTGAAATAATAAACAAATATTATTTACAAAAAAACAATCAAAAACATCTACCTAATATAAAAAACCCTCGAAAAATTGATTTCAAATTTTTTACTACAATATGATTAAAAATAAAATCGAGAGTATCTATCTAATATGAGAACCTACGAAAATTTTATTTGAAATGATAAACAAATATTATTTACAAAAAAACAATCAAAAACATCTACCTAATATAAAAACCCGCGAAAAATTGATTTGTGATTTCTTATTTGAAATTTTTTACTACAATATGATTAAAAATATAATCGACAGCATCTATCTAATATGACAACTTACGAAAACTTAATTTGAAATAATAAACAAATATTATTTACAAAAAACAATCAAAAACATTTGCCTAATATAAAAACCCGCGAAAAATTGATTTGAAATTTCTTATTTCAAATTTTTTACTACAATATGATCAAAAATACAATCGAGAGCATCTATCTAATATGACAACCTACGAAAACTTAATTTGAAATAATAAACAAATATTATTTACAAAAAAAACAATCAAAAACATCTACCTAATATAAAAAACCCTCGAAAAATTGATTTCAAATTTTTTACTACAATATGATTAAAAATATAATTGAGAGCATCTATCTAATATGACAACCTACGAAAACTTAATTTGAAATAATAAACAAATATTATTCACAAAAAATCAATCAAAACCATCTACCTAATATAAAAACCCGCGAAAAATTGATTTGAAATTTCTTATTTCAAATTTTTTACTACAATATGATTAAAAATACAATCGAGAGCATCTATCTAATATGACAACCTACGAAAACTTAATTTGAAATAGTAACCAAATATTATTTACAAAAAAACAATCAAAAACATCTACCTAATATAAAAACCCGCGAAAAATTGATTTGAAATTTCTTATTTCAAATTTTTTACTACAATATGATTAAAAATTTAATTGAGAGCATCTATCTAATATGACAATCTACGAAAACTCAATTTGAAATAATAAACAAATATTATTTACAAAAAACAATCAAAAACATTTGCCTAACATAAAAACCCGCGAAAAATTGATTTGAAATTTCTTATTTCAAATTTTTTACTACAATATGATCAAAAATACAATCGAGAGCATCTATCTAATATGACAACCTACGAAAACTTAATTTGAAATGATAAACAAATATTATTTACAAAAAAACAATCAAAAACATCTACCTAATATAAAAACCCGCGAAAAATTGATTTGAAATTTGTTATTTCAAATTTTTTACTACAATATGATCAAAAATACAATCGAGAACATCTATCTAATATGACAATCTACGAAAACTTAATTTGAAATGATAAACAAATATAATTTACAAAAAAACAATCAAAAACATCTACCTAATATAAAAACCTTCAAAAAATTGATTTGAAATATCTTATTTCAAATTTTTTACTACAATATGATTGAAAATATAATCGAGAGCATTTATCTAATATGACAACCTACGAAAACTCAATTTTAAATGATAAACAAATATTATTTACAAAAAAACAATCAAAAACATCTACCTAATATAAAAACCCGCGAAAAATTGATTTGAAATTTCTTATTTGAAATTTTTTACTACAATATGATTAAAAATATAATCGACAGCATCTATCTAATATGACAACTTACGAAAACTTAATTTGAAATAATAAACAAATATTATTTTCAAAAAACAATCAAAAACATTTGCCTAATATAAAAACCCGCGAAAAATTGATTTGAAATTTCTTATTTCAAATTTTTTACTACAATATGATTAAAAATACAATCGAGAGCATCTATCTAATATGACAACTTACGAAAACTTAATTTGAAATAATAAACAAATATTATTTACAAAAAAACAATCAAAAACATCTACCTAATATAAAAACCTTCGAAAAATTGATTTGAAATTGCTTATTTCAAATTTTTTATTACAAGATGATCAAAAATACAATTGAAAGCATCTATCTAATATGACAATCTACGAAAACCTAATTTGAAATAATAAACAAATATTATTTACAAAAAAACAATCAAAAACATCTACCTAATATAAAAACCCGCGAAAAATTGATTTGAAATTTCTTATTTCAAATTTTTTACTACAATATGATTAAAAATATAATCGAGAGCATCTATCTAATATGACAACCTACGAAAACTTAATTTGAAATGATAAACAAATATTATTTACAAAAAAACAATCAAAAACATCTACCTAATATAAAAACCCGCGAAAAATTGATTTGAAATTTCTTTTTTCAGATTTTTTACTACAATATGATTAAAAATATAATCGAGAACATCTACCTGATATAAAAACCTTCGTAGCTGTCTTCTCCTCCATTTAATTTGCACATTTTCCTTGTATTGCGTCATAGCTCCAGGCGCTATTCAAAAATGTGACTCACACTAAGCACTTATTTTCAATTGAGATTCTTGAATCGCTGTGTTACTGAATGTGATAATAATGATTACGAGAGACACCGACACGTTTTTCAGAGTGAACCAAACTGGATTATTCGTTCAATCAAGTGTGAATAACGGTTTTGCATACGCGCACGAACGATTAGAGTTAGCGATGAGCAGCAAAGCATCAGCACATCCTGTCGCTATCACTCACGGCAAATCACTGGCGAATGAATTCTCTTCCTAAAGCCTCTTGCGAGGAGCGACTAACAACCGTAACGTCGTCATCAATTTTACTTCCGTTGAATGATGCTGCGTTGCATTGATGATCGACCTCGTCTCATGTTTGCGACACTTTACCAAGTTATTTCTACCTTTACAGAAGTGACAATTGTGGTTTATTATGGATGCAATTATCAAGAACCGGTGTTGTATTTTTTTGTCCCGATTCCCACGCTTTTTACTCATTAAGGATTCTATTTTTTTTAACATCTTTGCATCAGATTAAAAATGAGTAATATTCCAATAAAGCTTTATTCAAAATACTTTTTTGTATCAGATTTTTTTCTCACGAATGTAAAAAAATAATTATACGTAATTAGTCTTTAAAAAAACTAATTATTTTGGCTAAGTATTTATTTAGAGCATTAAAGATTCTGTTTTTTTTTCAAACACTGTGTCTGCATCAGATTAGGAATGAGCGATATTCTAATAAAGCTTTATTCAAGATACGTTTTTGTATCATTTTTTTTCTCGCGAGTGTAAAAAAATAATTCTACATAAATTAGTCTTTGAAAAATTAATTATTTTAGCTAAGTATTTATTTAGAGCATTAGCGATTCTGTTTATTTTTTTTCAAACACTATGTCTTTGCATCAGATTAGGAATGAGCAATATTCTAATAAAGCTTTATTCAAAATACTTTTTTGTATCATTTTTTTTCTCATAAGTGTAAAAAAATAATTATACATAATTAGTCTTTAAAAAATTAATTATTTTGGCTAAGTATTTATTTAGAGCATTAGCGATTCTGTTTATTTCTTTTCAAACACTATGTCTTTGCATCAGATTAGGAATGAGTAATATTCTAATAAAGCTTTATTCAAAATACTTTTTTGTATCATTTTTTTTCTCATAAGTGTAAAAAAATAATTATACATAATTAGTCTTTAAAAAATTAATTATTTTGGCTAAGTATTTATTTAGAGCATTAGCGATTCTGTTTATTTCTTTTCAAACACTATGTCTTTGCATCAGATTAGGAATGAGTAATATTCTAATAAAGCTTTATTCAAAATACTTTTTTGTATCATTTTTTTTCTCACGAATGTAAAAAAATAATTATACATAATTAGTCTTTAAAAAATTAATTATTTTGGCTAAGTATTTATTTAGAGCATTAGCGATTCTGTTTTTTTTTCAAACACTGTGTCTTTGCATCAGATTAGGAATGAGCAATATTCTAATAAAGCTTTATTCAAAATACTTTTTTGTATTATTTTTTTTCTCATAAGTGTAAATAATAATTATACATAATTAGTCTTTAAAAAATTAATTATTTTGACTAAGTATTTATTTAGAGCATTAAAGATTCTGTTTTTTTTTTCAAACACTGTCTTTGCTTCAGATTAGGAATGAGTAATATTCTAATAAAACTTTATTCAAAATACTTTTTTATATCATTCTTTTTCTCATGAATGTAAAAAAATAATTATGCATAATTAGTCTTTAAAAAAATAAATAATTTTGGCTACGTATTTATTTACAGCCATTGGATATCTGAAAAATATTTGGAATATATTTTCATTCGAATATTGCCTTCCTCTAGATTTGTTAATACATTTTTAACATTCATTTTTGACGTACGTCTGAAATTTTTATTATTTTTTTCTTGTGTATATTTTTTTTTACATGCAGTTGAATGAAGCTACGTGCCGTTAATAATCGACCTCGTCGTGCATTTGCGACACTTTCCCGGTTACCGAGCGTTTGAATCGGTACAGAACAGGCATTTTTTTTACCTTATTATAGATACGATATTATGAAAAACCGGTATCATATTTTTATGCAATACTTCGTGCCACTCATGCGTTTCCCCTATTTGCAATTCTATTCGAAACAAGCACTGCAATCGTTTCCTTGTCGTAGATCAGGAACTGGCAACATCCTATTAAAACTTTATTATTTATGATCGCAAAATGATGAATTATTATTCGAAATCGATGAAATGAGGGTTTATTTTTTATGTCAAAAAATTATTATAAATAAATAATATTTAGTAAATCTTCTGCTATCTAATTTTGCATTTACCATTTTAACGAATTGCCACTATTTTCCAGATTTTAATAAATAATTGTTTAAATCATAGGAAAATTCTAACTTTGACAAAAGCATCTATATATATTTTTCCAATGTCTACTTTTTTGCACAAAAATAATGATGCACCTTTTGTTTAATTTTTCCTTAGGTCTCACATTTTGGTTTTGTTTTTTTTTTCCATGTCTGACAATATTGCATTTTTTTTATTTCAGAAATTATGCGCTATTAAATTTTTTATTACAATATGATAAAAAATACAATTGAAAGCATCTATCTAATATGACAACCTACGAAAACTTAATTTGAAATGATAAACAAATATTATTTACAAAAAAACAATCAAAAACATCTACCTAATATAAAAACCTTCGAAAAATTGATTTTGAAATTTCTTATTTCAAATTTTTTACTACAATATGATCAAAAATACAATCGAGAGCATCTATCTAATATGACAACCTACGAAAACTTAATTTGAAATGATAAACAAATATTATTTACAAAAAAAACAATCAAAAACATCTACCTAATATAAAAACCTTCGAAAAATTGATTTTGAAATTTCTTATTTCAAATTTTTTACTACAATATGATCAAAAATACAATCGAGTGTATCTATCTAATATAACAACCTACGAAAACTTAATTTGAAATGATAAACAAATATTATTTACAAAAAAAACAATCAAAAACATCTACCTAATATAAAAACCTTCGAAAAATTGATTTTGAAATTTCTTATTTCAAATTTTTTACTACAATATGATCAAAAATACAATCGAGAGCATCTATCTAATATGACAACCTACGAAAACTTAATTTGAAATGATAAACAAATATTATTTACAAAAAAAACAATCAAAAACATCTACCTAATATAAAAACCTTCGAAAAATTGATTTTGAAATTTCTTATTTCAAATTTTTTACTACAATATGATCAAAAATACAATCGAGTGTATCTATCTAATATAACAACCGACGAAAACTTAATTTGAAATGATAAACAAATATTATTTACAAAAAAAATCAATCAAAAACATCTACCTAATATAAAAACCTTCGAAAAATTGATTTTGAAATTTCTTATTTCAAATTTTTTACTACAATATGATCAAAAATACAATCGAGTGTATCTATCTAATATAACAACCTACGAAAACTTAATTTGAAATGATAAACAAATATTATTTACAAAAAAACAATCAAAAACATCTACCTAATATAAAAACCTTCGAAAAATTGATTTTGAAATTTCTTATTTCAAATTTTTTACTACAATATGATCAAAAATACAATCGAGTGTATCTATCTAATATAACAACCTACGAAAACTTAATTTGTAATGATAAACAAATATTATTTACAAAAAACATTCAAAAACATCTACCTAATATAAGAACCTTCGAAAAATTGATTTTGAAATTTCTTATTTCAAATTTTTTACTACAATATGATCAAAAATACAATCGAGAGCATCTATCTAATATGACAACCTACGAAAACTTAATTTGAAATGATAAACAAATATTATTTACAAAAAAAACAATCAAAAACATCTACCTAATATAAAAACCTTCGAAAAATTGATTTTGAAATTTCTTATTTCAAATTTTTTACTACAATATGATTAAAAATACAATCGAGTGTATCTATCTAATATAACAACCGACGAAAACTTAATTTGAAATGATAAACAAATATTATTTACAAAAAAACAATCAAAAACATCTACCTAATATAAAAACCTTCGAAAAATTGATTTTGAAATTTCTTATTTCAAATTTTTTACTACAATATGATCAAAAATACAATCGAGTGTATCTATCTAATATGACAACCTACGAAAACTTACTTTGAAATGATAAACAAATATTATTTACAAAAAAACAATCAAAAACATCTACTTAATATAAAAACCTTCGAAAAATTGATTTTGAAATTTCTTATTTCAAATTTTTTACTACAATATGATCAAAAATACAATCGAGTGTATCTATCTAATATAACAACCTACGAAAACTTAATTTGAAATGATAAACAAATATTATTTACAAAAAAACAATCAAAAACATCTACCTAATATAAAAACCTTCGAAAAATTGATTTTGAAATTTCTTATTTCAAATTTTTTACTACAATATGATCAAAAATACAATCGAGTGTATCTATCTAATATAACAACCTATGAAAACTTAATTTGAAATGATAAACAAATATTATTTACAAAAAAAACAATCAAAAACATTTACCTAATATAAAAACCTTCGAAAAATTGATTTTGAAATTTCTTATTTCAAATTTTTTACTACAATATGATCAAAAATACAATCGAGTGTATCTATCTAATATAACAACCTACGAAAACTTAATTTGAAATGATAAACAAATATTATTTACAAAAAAACAATCAAAAACATCTACCTAATATAAAAACCTTCGGAAAATTGATTTTGAAATTTCTTATTTCAAATTTTTTACTACAATATGATCAAAAATACAATCGAGTGTATCTATCTAATATGACAACCTACGAAAACTTAATTTGAAATGATAAACAAATATTATTTACAAAAAAAACAATCAAAAACATCTACCTAATATAAAAACCTTCGAAAAATTGATTTTGAAATTTCTTATTTCAAATTTTTTACTACAATATGATCAAAAATACAATCGAGAGCATCTGTCTAATATGACAACTTATGAAAACTTAATTTGAAATGATAAACAAATATTATTTACAAAAAACATCCAAAAACATCTACCTAATATAAAAACCTTCTGCTATCTAATTTTGCATTTACCATTTTAATGAATTGCCACTATTTTCCAAATTTGAATAAGTAATTGTTTAAATCATAGGAAAATTCTAACTTTGACAAAAGCATTTATATATATTTTTCCAATGTCTACTTTTTTGCACAAAAATAATGATGCACCTTTCGTTTCATTTTTCCTTAGGTCTCACATTTTGGTTTTGTTTTTTTTTTCCATGTCTGACAATATCGCATTTTTTTTATTTCAGAAATCATGCGCTATTAAATTTTTTACTACAATATGATCAAAAATACAATCTAGAGCATCTGTCTAATATGACAACTTATGAAAACTTAATTTGAAATGATAAACAAATATTATTTACAAAAAACATTTAAAAACATCTACCTAATATAAAAACCTTCTGCTATCTAATTTTGCATTTACCATTTTAACGAATTGCCACTATTTTCCAAATTTGAATAAGTAATTGTTTAAATCATAGGAAAATTCTAACTTTAGCAAAAGCATCTATATATATTTTTCCAATGTCTACTCTTTTGCACAAAAATAATGATGCACCTTTCGTTTCATTTTTCCTTAAGTCTCACATTTTGGTTATGTTTTTTTTCCCATGTTTGACAATATTGCATTTTTTTTTAATTTCAGAAATTACGCGCTATAGAATTTGTATATTGGACTCTACAATTGACGATATTCTGGAAATCTCGTGTTAGGCTGTAGTCACCGGAAGTGTCAGTCCTTGTGCTGGAGATTCTGCTAAATATTAGCTGGAGGAACAAAATTCACGTGTCAAATTTACGAAAATTAATTAAACAATTAATTTTTCGACTATTTCAAGATTATTTGGATTTTTCTGCTTGGCCCCATGACGTCTGAAGATGCAACGATGCTCCAGAAAAGAACGTAAGCTATACAAAAGATTTTATACGAAATCGAGGCCATTTTTCGAATTTCAAAAAATTCTATAAAATAAATAAACAATTTTTATTTTGTCCTCCATTTCGAATTTAATTAACAATATAAATTTCTAAAAGCGGTCCACATTATATGAAATATTCCATAGAAATCACAGGAAAACGTAATTTTGGAAAAATATGTACTCCAAAAAATTTTTAGTTAGAATAAGTGCGAATAATTATAATAAAAGGCGTAATATTAACGTTTTTAAACATCAGTTTAAACACTTTCAATGTATTTCATTTATGGAACAAAAGAATCATCGCTTTCAATAATTATTAAGAATTATTGCAATAAGTATTTGAATTACATATTTAAATATTGATCATTCTAAAAAGAGAAAAAATAATGAAGGCTAAATTTCTTTTTAATTTTCGTTATTATTTATTTAAGGCTTCTCAATCAGCAAGAAAATGACACGTTATCCGGTCTCGTTTATCCAAATTCACCAATTCCCAGATCACCGAGGAAACCTACGGTCTTAAATCCCATTAGACGTATTTTAAACAGAGTTGTAAAAGCCTAATACTTATAGAAATAATTATGATCATACGATCTGCTCTATAATTATGATTTTATAATAATAACATGTAGCGATTGTAATACTATGATTAAACTTTGGAATGGCTGCTAAAATTATTATTTTTCAATAAAAATTCACGGTGATCCTTTTGAAAAAATGGAAAAAAAAAAAATAATGCATTACTTATTTCTTCCATTTTTTCCACTATTTCTTGCAATATTAAAGCGAAAATTAGTATTTTTTTCAGCTATTCAAATGTTTACACTCTATTTTATAATCACTACATATTATTATTATGAAATCATAATTACAAAACAAATTGTACTGTAAACTATATCTCATGAATTAATGGGGATTTACAACTCTGATTTTAAATATATTTTCCGAGTATATAATATTTTAATTAATTCTCAACGTCTGCAGACGCATTTCCCGTCTTCTTCTGGCCAGGCAAGTTCCGTCTTTCGTCACAAATCACCAGCAAGTCGACATTTATCACCTCATCGATCAGTATCCAGAAGCAAAATCGTTTATAATTGGGAAGACGTTAACTCGATACGAAAGACACAATCAACAGCACTTCCAGCTCGTAAATAAATATTGGCAAATTTTTCTTATCTATTTCTATCTACAATAAATCTATAATTATATGTAACTATTACAATTCGTTCCTTAATTTTCTAAATTATTTTAACTGCCAAAGTAAAATTATTTTCTTTTTTATGTATATTTTTGTTATTGTAATTTCTGTAAATTAAAAATTTTACTCCAATTTAAAAAACATTTTGGTTGTTCCAAAATAAAAGTAAAGTTGCCTGAATAAAAAAAACGAAGAAAAATAGCGGTGTTTTTTTTAGCGGTTACAATAATATAAAAAATTAAGGAACATAATTGTAATTGATTTGATTTTTGCAGAGTTAGCTAAGAAAATACCTCATATATTTTTTTTGTCCTGATTTATCGTTTAGTTAAAAGTGGTTTATGGCCAAGAGGCACAACAGCTTCAACGCCGGACCTTAAGGTTGAGGATCAGAATGTTGGAACGGAAGCTGCACAACCTGGAAGCTGCAATGGCAGAATAAATGATCGAACAACTTGTTATTACAACTTAAGACTAGTCTTCGTTATACTGAATTGTATAATATTGGTAAGATTGTATTACGAGCTGAGTTAAGACACCTCCAATAATTTTTAACCAATTCTATTTATTTGTTTGTTGCAAAAATAGTTTATTATTATTTTTTGTAAATAGTAGTAAATGTTATCATAATTTTATATATCGTAATTTTATGATAACATATATCATAATTTTATTCAAAACGTAAAAAAAAATTACTAGTTTTTTTTTTAATCTTTGCAGAAGATAAAATCATTTTCAAAATTTTAAATAAAATAATCCCGAACTTTTATTGAAAATTATTGGGTAAATTACAATTGTGGCTACTAAAAATATTCGCAGCGATAATATACTGATATTTTTCGATTTTTTCAGGTGTCAGGCTTAATTCATCTAATAACAGGAGTTTTAATGACTGTTTTTAAAGAAAGTGTTCTAATTATCGTCGAGTATCGGCTATTCGTGTTATGCGTCATCCTCTTGTATATCGAAGCTGTTGTTTTGCTTCTTCTCTCGGTTATTGAACTCTGCTGTGTTAATCGCGGTAGATCTCGAAAACGGGTAAATATAAAGTGTACAAAAATCCGACAATATCAATAATTATTTAACTGACGAAGGTATAAAAATAAATTTCTTTAAAATTATAATAAATTTTTTTTTTTTTTTCATTTCAGCACTTCAGTTGTACCTTATTAATAGCGACGTTAACAATTTCTTTGGGAATTCTGCAAAACACGGTTCAAACTAATATTCAGAACAATTTAAAGCAGCGCATGATTTCCAGCATGAAATTGGAACCGGATGTGAAGACAAAGGCTATTTGGGATTACTTTCAGGAAATGGTAAAGTAAAGGAAAATTGTTTGAAAAAAAATGCAAATTGCAAGTAAAATGGATATTTTACATATTTTTTGTTTACTTATAGAGGAAACTCTATTTTCATTAACAAATTTTCTGTGTTGTGTGGCAGGCTTGCAAAATTCATATTGCTACAAATCCAAGATAATTTTTTTTTCTTTGAGTTATTGAATTTCGGACTTCACTATCGTTCTCAAGTCGCATATTTTACTATAGAAAATACCGTTTACAAGCCTTTTTACCATGGTTTTGAAAAAAAGTGACTTTTTTTTCGTTTCTGATTCCAGAATTCATAAATCCAATTTCCGATCAGAAGATCGAACCTAAACTTTTTTCTTTAAGATATCAAATTTTGGCCTTCACTATCTTTCTGAAGTCGCATATTCTACCCCAGAAAATACCGTTTACAAGCCTTTTTACCATGATTTTGAAAAAAAGTGACTTTTTTTCGTTTCTGATTCCAGAATTCATAAATCCGATTTCCGGTCAGAAGATCGAACCTAAACTTTTTTCTTTAAGATACCAAATTTTGGCCTTCACTATCTTTCTGAAGGCGCATATTCTACCCCAGAAAATACCGGTTACAAGCCTTTTACAATCATTTTTAAAAAAGAGAATTTTTCTGTTTCTGATTCAAGAATTCACAGATCCGACTTCCGGTCGGATAATCGAACCTAAATTTTTTTTTATTCAAGATATAGAATTTTGGTCTTCACTATCGTTCTCAAGTCGCATCCTTAGCAATCACGACACCTGTCAAAGTGACCGAAAAAATAACGTTGGTAGAAGTTGTTTTCTGCACAGAAAAAACTTTCGCTAATGGTCAAAATGACTTTCGAAACAACCAAACGAAAAAATCTGAAAGTTGTTTTTCCGTCGCTGGAACCAATGAGTGACCGTCAAAACAACCTTCGCGTAAACATCGGGAAGGTTGCTTTTCGGGTTGCTCGAGACCGTCGAATGACCGCCAAAACAACCTTCCCGCTAACTACGGGAAAGTTGTTTCGACTTTATGGTCACCGTAAAAACAATCGATGAAGATTTTGAAAAAACAAAAAAAAAATTGTTTTTAATTTAACCGGTTATTTTGCTCTTTTACTGCATATTCGACTTTGTTCAACAATTTGATACGTGTTTGAACATGAACAAAGAATGTAAATTTTTTGTCACTGATAGGATTCGAACCTGGGACCTTGTGATTGGGCAATACGTCGTTTCTACAGAATCCGATTCTACACATCACCGACTCAACACCACCGACTCTACACAACGGCAATTCGACACATGCCTCGATTCAACACAACAGCAACTGTAAACATCACCAACTCGACACATGCCTCAATTCGACACAACCCCAATTGTACACAGCCCCGATTCTACACAGTCACAACTGTCACGAGCCAAATGCACAACGGCAACACTCTACACAGTCCCGATTCTACACAGGCGCAAATGTCACGAGCTAAATTCACAACGGCAATACACGACACAGCCCCGATTCTACACAGGCACAACTGTCACGTGCTGAATTCACCAAAGTCCCGATTCAACACATCACCGATTCTACACCGTCCCAACTCACATCCAATCATAGTACGCCGATGAGTTGGAATGCTTGAACGACATACGCTGATTGGATGTGAGTCGGTGACGGTGTAGAATCGGTGATGTGTTGAATCGGGACTTTGGTGAATTTAGCTCGTGACAGTTGTGCCTGTGTGGAATCGGGGCTGTGTAGAGTATTGCCGTTGTGAATTTAGCTCGTGAAATTTGTGCCTGTGTAGAATCGGGGCTGTGTAGAGTATTGTCGTTGTGCATTTGGCTCGTGACAGTTGTGACTGTGTAGAATCGGGGCTGTGTACAATTGGGGTTGTGTCGAATTGAGGCATGTGTCGAGTTGGAGATGTGTCGAGTTGGTGATGTGTATAGTTGCTGTTGTGTTGAATCGAGGCATGTGTCGAATTGCCGTTGTGTAGAGTTGGTGGTGTTGAGTCGGTGATGTGTAGAATCGGGTTCTGTAGAAACGACGTATTGCCTGTGATTGTTGCAATGCGCCTTAGACCACTCGGCTATTCACACCTTTAGGAATATATATTTCGATTGTCTATTTGTAATACAAAAAAAGTCTAATCATGTTATGAGTATTTACAATTGTGTAATTGTGTCTAAAACTACATAAAAATGCCCCCGGGTCGAAAATTAATAATCCATACAAATAATGTATAATTAAAAGAGCAAGATAACCCGTTAAATTAAATGCAAAAACGATTTTTTTTTCGACATTTACATGGGTTGTTTTGACAGTGACCACCAAGTCAAAATAACTTTCCCTGAGTTAGCAGGAAGGTCGTTTTGACGGTGACTCTTTGATTTCGGCGACGGAGAAACAACTTTCAGATTTATTTTTGTTTGATTGTTTCGAAAGTCATTTTGACAATTTCGGAAATTTTTTTCCGTACAAAAAACAACTTCTACTCAGCATTATTTTTTTGGTTATTTTGACAGTTGTTTTTGCGAAAAAATGAAAGTTATCGTGATTGTTAAGAATATTCTATCACAGAAAATACGCGTTACGAGCCTTTTTAACATGATTTTTTAAAAAGTGACTTTTTCACGATAAGTAGTTTGGATGCTGCGGAACTCGTGGACATTTGGATTGGTGTGAAAAAAATAATATTCCCAACGATTTCACGAATTCGACGGACTTTTTGGGATCGTACACGTGTCATTTGCCAGCATCATGTTGCATCGACGATATTGACAAAACAATGTATTCAGAAAAAAAATCCCAGCACTCACGAGAAGATGCAATACCGTGCGTCATTTCACCAACTCCGTGGAATACTCATCATATTGGCTGCCTTGCATACGTAAGGAGAGAAATATATTACTTGGGGAAGTTATTTAGGATCGTAAGCTTCGGCACTGGAATCATTTTGGTAATGAAATTTTTGTCTCTGTCTCAAAATCTCTACAAACGTTTGATATTGTTGAATTTATCGATCAATCTCTTGTTTCAGTTCCTTTCGTCGGCGATCGCTACACTTTTTTTCGTATATATTTGAAAACAAAATAGAAAAGAATTTTTGTATTCCCATTGAATAAAAAATGGAAGCGTCCGATTTTTTTATTTATTTAAAATGTTTAATGTACAACTTACATAAAGTAATATTAAATTTAATTTAATTATAAAAACGTACCTTTTTTCGTGTTACCAATAAATTCGAGTTTTTGCAATTTAAGCAGATTTAGTAAAAAAGAAAATGTACATAAAAATAAAAAATATGTATATATATATTTTTTCCGCCTAAATATTTATGACATTGCCTGTGATATATGATAACCCTATAATGGATTATAATAATATGCCCCACAATTTTCTTATTATTGTCTCTACCTCCTTTAGTCATGAAATAAAATAAATAAATGAAAGTTTCGCAGCTGCAGCATTTTACTTAAAATATTATGGACCAAAATTCAGTCAACCAGCTTCAAATATATTTCATCTGAATACAGATTCGAATTATAACATTAATTCAACAATGTTTTAGAAAAAAAAACACTCGCTTTCAAAAAAATGATCCGCACATAAATATAGAAATAGGACTCAATTTTTTTCGCGTCCCGCCGATTTTTTAAAATATACTTCAAGCGTAGTTTTCAGGTTTGATAGATTCAATTAATGAAATTTCCAAAACCTCATAATTTTGGGTATACGAATTCGTGAAAAAAATATACTGAAGTTAGTTATCGAAACTTTTCAGTCAGATAATCGGCAACGTCGTAATTAACATACAAGAAAATTAATAATTAATGGCAATAAAAAGGTGAAAATACCATCATTCTTGAATATCTCCAGTATTTCCAGAAATTTCCTAAAAAACGGATTGAAAACAAATAATTTATCATAAACATATATTTTAAAAAATTATTTTTTCAATGATATTGAAAGAAGAAATAACATTCAAGTTTATACCCATTAATTAAGCAAATAAGTATTTGTGACCTTGAGTATCTCCAATATTTCCAGGAATTCCCCGTCCTTGATAGTATGAACCAGTTGAGAGGCTAACAAATGCATTTAAAACGAATAAATTAACATAAATATATATTTTAACAAATAATTTTTTCATTCATATTGAAAGAAGAATAAGTAACATTTAAGGTAGTTATAACGCGAAGGCAAACACGTTAGATACGTCCGAATTTTTTATATCTTGTAGTCTGAGTATTCATCTTTTATTTGTGAGGAATTACGAGATACGTTACCGGATATCTAATTAAGTAAATAACTTTTTAAAACAGAGTTTTATACATGGCGTTATATGGAGAAATATAAAAAATTGACTTTTGAACAAAGAAAAAAGCATCTTAGAAATGAAATACAAAACATCTAAACAGCTCTACGTGTTCGTTAGATCTTAAAGTAACCGATACGACCATAAAAAGTAATAGTCACCGGACATTTCAGCGAGTTATTGTAAGTTAATTCCAAGAAATTGCGTCGTACAAAAACAATCTCTACCAGCTGTTCATGATGGTGCCGAAGTTTGGCAACGTTGCACATCAGCTATATACGCGACAGTTACCATCGGTCGGTATATACTGGTAGTGTTCTGCTATGAAAATGAATGAAAATGATCGCTCGCATCCTAAATTCGACGTAATTAACTGAAATCGGATTTTTTAACCTATCGATACTCTTGAATTTTCATTTTTATGGTAGTTGGTTCTACCTACAAGAAAAAGGAGAACAATCGTTCAGCTAATTTGTTCAGGTCGACAATGCGATTTTTCGCCGGTTGATCAAATTTCACTTGCGTCGATTCTTCACTGTATCTGGCTTTTTTTGTTGCTTGAATGTTGTCGAACCACGCTTTTCTTTTACGCGTAATGAATTGGCCGTTTCAGTTTCCGTGATCCGCTCTAACGTCGTGTCTTTCTTTTGGAGAATTCGACATGACAGAGCCGTTTCGCCAAACAAATTTCGCAAACCTAACCTCGATTCATGTCGGTAACGTACGATGCCGGTCGAACAGTCGGTCGATATTGCGGTGTTGCCACGATGTGTCGTGTGCTTACAGAGCCAATGGCGGGCGAGTCAAGACACAAGTCAAATTAGTTTTAATAACATAATTAAATTAATTACGCACGTGAAAACAATTTCGTAATATGATTGAATGAAACTTTTTTATTTTTCAATTTAATTGTGGAATATGCAGAAAGAATGAATAATTTTATTCTTCGATGACGATAGTTGCTAGTATCTATGACCCCGGCGTACTGACATAGCCACCTTAAGTTTATACTTTGCTTAATGAAGTAAATATAAGAATTGAGGTGCGAATTAGGCCAACAGCGCCTCAGATGTAAACATTCGAACTTTATTCCTACAACTTCAGTTCCGAATCAATGGCGCCAATTATTGATTGTACACAAAATCGAATTTAATACTAAAATAATGATGGATAGATACTTACAAATAGTGCAACAATACGATGAGAAAGTGTCGGAAGCAACTCGACAGTTCGAAAAAAGTTTAGATTCATCAGAGAGGTAAGTAAAACAATTTAATCTAGTGTAAACATAACCTAAAAAATTCGAAAATTTTTGTATGTTTTCTATTACAGTCTTTGTTCGCGTAACAGAACAATGAATTTAGCGAAAGCTGCATTCACTTTGTTAAATAATTCTAACAAACGAATTGTCAGCAATGTACCGAGAATTTTTTTTTCTGCTCACAATTTGTGGGAAGATTTTGTTCTCGAACGTTATCCCAAAGAATTTTGTTTTGAGTATCTAAAATGCTCCAGAAAAACGTATATCTATTTGATAAAATCGTTGAGACCTCATATAAGGCCAAAATTACATGCCTCGTCTCACAATCAGCATTTGGATACGCTTAAGGTCGTCAGCGTCGAGAAACAAGTCGCCTTAACGCTCCACAAGATTGCACGTAATGCAGATTACGCTGCACTTTCTTCTATGTTTGGAATCGACGAATCCATCGTTCACAAGATATTTCACAAAGTCGTCAGTAGTATAAATAAATATCTTCTGCATAAATTGATAAAAATGCCTGGAAAAGAGGAAGCTAAGAAAATAGCGTGTCGGCTTGAAGATTTATCAAAAATTCCGCAACTAATCGGAGCTCTGGATTCGACGCATATACCGATTTGTAATAGCGGAGAAAGTGACTTTAGGAATTCTAAAAATTACGATTCTTTCGTGCTTCAGACTGTCGTCGACGCTAATTGCTGGTAAGATTTCGAATATAAGTTGTATCGATGATTATATAAATTGGCTGGAGAAAACTGGCCACATTTTTAATGAAAAAAATATTTATTATACTTTTTTTATTTTTATTATTATAGTTTTTTACAGTTATGGAATAACCAGAATTTATTATGCAATAATAATCACTTCAAGCTATTTATAATTATTGCAAAACAGAGAAAAATGTTTCCTTCTGAACAACAATTTGAATCAATTAAAAAAAAAAAAATTCAAATTTGAATCGTTGAAAGAAATTTCTTTGAACCAAGAAGTTATGATTTGAGTTAAATTAAACCAGAGTATTGACTAAATATATTCCATCAAATTAATCCTTCAATTAAAAGTTTCATTCAAAAAGCTTAAATTTTATTGTGAAAACAATGAATAACAAATATTAAAAATGCTGAACATTATTTAGCAATTAAAAAAAAAGTTTAATAAATTCAGTACAAAACTTCTTTTTTTTTTCATACAAAATAAATTCTCTAATTATTCAGACATTTCAAACATTACTAAAATGTTCAATATTTAAAAAAAAGTAATATATGTATAGATAAATAAGAAAATTTTTCCCATACTAAAAAACATAAAAATTCTGTCGGATTTATAAAACTTTTCCTTTTTTTTACTAATTGATTAATAACTTTTTATCATTATTATTATTATCATGCAAAATCAATATTCTCATATGTGCAAAACGATAATTTCTTTTTAAAATTAAACATTTCTCCAACATTATTTAGCAATTGAAAAAAAAGTTTAATAAATTCAGTACAAAACTTCTTTTTTTTCATACAAATTAAATTCTCTAATTATTCAGACATTTCAAACATTACTAAAATGTTCAATATTTAAAAAAAAGTAATATATGTATAGATAAATAAGAAAATTTTTCCCATACTAAAGAACATAAAATATTCTGTCAGATTTATAAAACTTTTCCTTTTTTTTACTAATTAATTAATAACTTTTTATCATTATTATTATTATCATGCAAAATCAATATTTTCATATATGCAAAACGATAATTTCTTTTTAAAATTAAACATTTCTCCAAATTTTGCATTGCCAAAAAAGTGTTAGCAAATAATGTGTAATACCAGAGTGACAAAATCTCATTTTCATTTTATATTTTTTCAATTACACTTGTAAAAATTTCTTATTTTCTCGTTATATATTTTACTAAATTTAATATATGTTTTTCCAGTTTTCGAGACGTAAGCGTCAGACATCCAGGTAGCACAGATGATCAGCGAGTTTTGGAGGACTCTAGTATTTACAGGCTGCACGAACGGGTCATACCATCGGAACGGCGTGAAATAAACGGTCACGAATTGCAATACAAAATTGCAGCATCCCACACGTATCCATTATTACCGTGGCTCTTAACAGAATTCGAACGTACAGAAAATAATGCCCAAAGTACCTTCAATGACCACTTAAGGATAGTGAGATACTGTTCAGCGGCAGCACTAGCTCGTCTCAAAGCACGTTTCACGATACTCAGCCAGCAAATCGACATCAGTTACAAAATAGCGCCCCAAATAATCGCAGCTTGTTGCGCTATTCACAATATCTGTGAAAATCATCAAGATTCTTTTCCTGATCATTGGCTCGAAGAGTCAATGCAACACAGCCCTAAATTTCCACAACCGGAAAGAATTCGCGACACAAGAACACCTAATCCTGATGATATTCGGTTGCGCGATGTTGCAGTAGAATATTTGGAGAAACAATTGTTAATACAGAACGTTAGATTGGCGTATAGTAATGGAGAAATTCCATTAAAAAATCCTACCACTATTCGCGTGGTAGTGTAATGTCTATATCACTATGAGTGTGACGACTTGGATGTTAATTTTATTAAATTATTGTATGCAAGTGTTTCTACTTCTGATGATCTGCTCGTGTGCCAAATTATACGGCTATCAAGGGACTCCGTCTATTATTTAATGAATGAATAAATAATATATAAAGACTGTTCATTTTATCCTTAAAACTTTTTTTTATTGTAAAGCTCTTCATTTTATCCTTCAAACTTTTTTTTTTAATTCGAAGGGACGTCATAAGATTATGAATAAAAGACAAAAGTTTAACCGATGAGTAATACCGGTTGGTTAATCAATTTTTTATATGAGGTAAAAGAGTTTGTTACGCATTATTAACACGACTATAGTGAATTATGAAATGGGGGAACAGGAAAAAAAAAACTCTATGATGTTTGAGCTTATCATAGTATGATATAGAATAAACCAATTAGTAAAAATTGCACTTATTGTAAAATTTATGCGGAAACATTGAAATACGGATTTCTTTCCTTCTTATTTAATATTTTATACTTCCTTCCTTCAATTTCATTATTTTGTGGACTTCCTTATAGTTTTATAATATCTATTAAAAAATTAGAGCAAGATTTAGATAGATAATTCAACTTATTAAACTAATTCCCTAATTGTCAAAAATTCGCTGGTGTATTAGTTAATCTATCGGCAATTGTTATGCTAAAATCTCGGGTTTTGGTGCAGTAAAATTCGTCTTAAAATTAAATCTTAACGTTCTAACTTGAACCTATAAATGCGCCCCTTAGACGTTTGTTCTATAAAATTTACTCATCATGATGAATGAAATCGGTAATACATATTTAGGGCCACTTATTAAACTCATTTCCTAATTATTAAAAATTCGCTGGTATATTAGTTGATCTATCAGCGGCAATACGCAGACTCTACAGAATCCAACTCTACACATCACCAACTCTTAACAATATCAACTGTACACAACACCAACTCTACACTTGGAATTTTGGTGAATCGGGTTATGTGTAGAGTCGGTGAAAATCCTGATTTACAGCTTAAAGCCGTGTATAGTTTTGTCATGATGAATTAACCACGCGTTAAATATATCTCGGGACAATATTGACGTGTTCAATTTTACTGTTGTGAATTTTGCGGAGCAGAGTTTTGTCGTGGTGACTTTTATCGTGGAGAGTTTTGCCCGTGTAGAATTTTGCCATTGAGAGTTTTGCCTGTGTAGAGTTTTGTCGTGAAGAGTTTTGCCTTGGAGAGTTTTGCTGAATGTTTTTTGTTGAATTGGATCTTGTGTAGAGATGGAGTTGTGTACAATTGGTGCATGAGTAGAGTTGAGCTTTTATCGTGGAGAGTTTTGCCCGTGTAGAATTTTGCCATTGAGAGTTTTGCCTGTGTAGAGTTTTGTCGTGAAGAGTTTTGCCTTGGAGAGTTTTGCTGAATGTTTTTTGTTGAATTGGATCTTGTGTAGAGATGGAGTTGTGTACAATTGGTGCATGAGTAGAGTTGGTATTGTGTAGAGTTGGTGTTGTATAGAGTTAGTGTTGTGGGTTGATGATATGTAGAGTTGGATTCTGTAGAGTCTGCGTATTGCCCTATCAGCAATTGTTCTGCTAAAATTTCGGGTTTTGGTGCAGTAAAATTGGTGTTAAAATTAAATCTTAACGTTCTAACTTGAACCTATAAATTCGCCCTTTAGACGTTTGTTCTATAAAAATTACTCGTCAACATGGATGAAATCGGTAATAGATATTTAGAACCACTTATCAAACTCATTTTCTAATTGTTAAAAATTCGCTGGTATATTAGTTGATCTATCAGCGGCAATACGCAGACTCTACAGAATCCAACTCTACACATCACCAACCCACAACACCAACTCTACACAAAACCAACTCTTAACAACATCAACTCTACACTTGGAACTTTGGTGAATCGGGTTATGTGTAGAGTCGGTGAAAATCCTGATTTACAGCTTAAAGCCGTGTACAGTTTTGTCATGATGAATTAAGCACGCGTTAAATATATTTCGGGACAATATTGACGTGTTCAATTTTACTGTTGTGAATTTTGCGGAGCAGAGTTTTGTCGTGGTGACTTTTATCGTGGAGAGTTTTGCCCGTGTAGAATTTTGCCGTTGAGAGTTTTGCCTGTGTACAGTTTTGTCGTGAAGAGTTTTGCCTTGGAGAGTTTTGCTGAATGTTTTTTGTTGAATTGGTGCTTGTGTAGAGATGGAGTTGTGTACAATTGGTGCATGAGTAGAGTTGGTATTGTGTAGAGTTGGTGTTGTGGGTTGGTGATGTGTAGAACATCACCAATCCACAACACCAACTCTACACTTGGAACTTTGGTGAATCGGGTTATGTGTAGAGTCGGTGAAAATCCTGATTTACAGCTTAAAGTCGTGTATAGTTTTGTCATGATGAATTAAGCACGCGTTAAATATATCTCGGGACAATATTGACGTGTTCAATTTTACTGTTGTGAATTTTGCGGAGCAGAGTTCTGTCGTGGTGACTTTTATCGTGGAGAGTTTTGCCCGTGTAGAATTTTGCCGTTGAGAGTTTTGCCTGTGTAGAGTTTTGTCGTGAAGAGTTTTGCCTTGGAGAGTTTTGCTGAATGTTTTTTGTTGAATTGGATCTTGTGTAGAGATGGAGTTGTGTACAATTTGTGCATGAGTAGAGTTGGTATTGTGTAGAGTTGGTGTTGTATAGAGTTAGTGTTGTGGGTTGATGATGTGTAGAGTTCGATTCTGTAGAGTCTGCGTATTGCCCTATCAGCAATTGTTCTGCTAAAATTTCGGGTTTTGGTGCAGTAAAATTGGACTTAAAATTAAATCTTAACGTTCTAACTTGAACCTATAAATCCGACCCTTAGACGTTTGATCTATAAAACTTACTCGTCAAAATGAATGGAATCGGTAATAGATATTTAGGACCACTTATTAAACTCATTTGCTAATTATTAAAAATTTTGCGAGTAGTTGTTCGGTTCAGGTACTCTTAATATTGTTACTCTATTATCGAGTGCGTGCGCACTTGACGCGTTCTCCTGATCGTTGCATGCGCTTGGAGGTCCGGATCTACTGGTACACCTCGTCTCTCAGCCTCGCGCACAAATACTTACGTGTATTCGTGCGGTGGCGGCAGTCTACAAATTCCTCGAGGCTCGAGTCGAGTTGAGCAGTTGACTCGAGGCTTTGCGAGCGGCGCACGTACGGCGCACGAAGGATAGTGAAACTCTTCGAAAATCGAGCGCCAGTTCTACTTTCGCATTTCATCGACCGCAATTAAATATTACAATTTATAAAAACCAATTAAGTGAATAATAATTTTACATAATCATCATCCTGAATTACGTGGAATTGGAAAGTTAAGTGCGTCACGAAAATTCTATTAATAAGAAAAATAACAAAATATAATCGCGTGTGATTAAAACCGGTGAAACGATAATGCTGAAAGAAATCAAGATTCTGACGCTGTTTGCTGTTTGCGGCTTCGCGTCTCCACAAACCGGACAATTATATGGGAATCCCGATGGAATTGTGTTTCCTGGTGACATTAACGCCCGGTCCAATGAACCAAAAATTTCCTCCCCTCGGGTAAATACATTTTTTTTTAAATAACGAAACTAATGTGAAATACACTGAAAATCGTTCTCCACTTTTTTATTATACGTTGCTTAGGTATTTGGCACATTATATATTGACTGTTTTACATAAAACTGTACTGTGAGGAAGTGAGAAACAACTATCGTGTTTCTTCAGGCATATTAATTAGGTTTGCCAATGAGATTTCTCATTTTTTATAAAATGAATAAACAATTTACACCAAATTTCTAGAAAATCGTTGTGTAAAGTTTTATAAAATAACTCAGTATATTTTGCACGTTTGGAGCACGATGGATGGAATATTTTACATAAATCAGTACTCAAAGTAGGTGAGAAATAACGATAATGTTTCTCCAGTCATAATAATTAGATTTGCCAATAAGGTTTCTTATATTTTATTAAATGAATAAACAATTACATGAAATCTCTAGAAAATCGTTGTGCTCAGTTTTGTAAAATAACTCGGTGTATTTTGCATGTTTAGTGCTTGATGGATGGACTGTTTTACATAAACCAGTACTCAATGTAGGTGAGAAACAACTAATCTGGTTTGTCTAGTCTGTTATGATGATTTAACAACCAGGGAAATAATTTAGAAAATTACTTCCAAGATGACAAATTGTATCTACAATTAAATGTATAATTTTATTTTTTAAATTATCTACAATTTTTTTTACAATACTTGTGTAGATTTTATTGAATCTTTTTTTAATTTAAAAACGTTATTCAATATTCTAAATATCTTTTTCTACAGCTCAAGTTTTATCAACTTAAAATCTTTTTTTTCATATTAAATCAATTTGAATTTAAAAATTATATTTAAAAAAATCAATTAAAAAGGGCGTTCAATATTTTGAAGATTATTTTCTACAACTCAACTTTTATCAACTTAAAATTGTTTTTTTTTCATATTAAATCAATTTGAGTTTAAAAATTATATTTTAGAAAATTATTTAAAAAGGGCATTCAATATTTTGAAGATTATTTTTTACAACTCAAACTTTAACAATTAAAAATAATAGTATTTTTTTTCAAATTAGATTAATTTAAATTTGAATTAATTAAAAAGGGCATTCGATACTTTGAAGATTATTTTCTACAACTAAAGGTTTAATAATAATAAAAATATATATATATTGTTTAAAATTAATTACAAATTGAGTTTAAAAATTATATTTTAGAAAATTATTTAAAAAGGGCATTCAATATTTTGAAGATTATTTTTTACAACTCAAACTTTAACAATTAAAAATGATAGTATTTTTTTTTCAAATTAGATTAATTTAAATTTGAATTAATTAAAAAGGGCATTCGATACTTTGAAGATTATTTTCTACAACTAAAGGTTTAATAATAATAAAAACATATTTATATTGTTTAAAATTAATTACAAAAAGGACATTCAATATTCTGAAGATCATTTTCTACAGTTCTACAACATAGTTTAGCTATGACACATGATAGATTGAATATATTACATAAACAAGTGGATATCCCAGGTGAGAAACGCTAGAGATTTCATATCGCGTTGTGGTGGCTTCATTAGCGTTCGACCACACGTGGTTTTTCTTTCAAAGTTGAAAATATGAAGACTACACGAGAAGCTTGACAGACGGGGAAAAGATGACTGTGTGACGTCTAGTGTGACACAAGTGGCGTAAGAGAATGCGAATTCGCGTCAGTGGACAATTTTCTCTGTGCAACAGGTCTAAGTGCGGCGGCCCAAGTGACGTTGAAGGCCGAGATAAAATAATGTCGAGGATGTAGAACCGAGCAAACAGGTAGTCGCTTCGACACCTGTTTTCACAAAGACGAAACTTCTTCCGACATGATTAATGTTATCCTGAATATTAGATGCAAATATGTAGTCGCAAATTTTTTTTTCTAACAGTAGATCAGCTATTGGAATTGTTAAAAATGTATCACTGTACTGAAGATAATGAAATTATTTTTAATTAATTACTGTAATGAAGATTCTCAAATTATTTAAAAATTGAGGTAGTAAAATTGTTAGAAATTAATTAGTTCTGAAGTTTCGAAAATTATTACAAATTAAATATTGTACTGAAGTTGATAAAATTATTAAAAATCAATTTACTGAAGATACTGAAATTATTTTTAATTAATTACTGCAATGAAGGTTCACAAATTATTAAAAAATTGAGGTAGTAAAATTGTTAGAAATTATTTACTGTACTGGTTTATACAATTATTGCAAATTAAATATTGTACTGAAGTTACTAAAATTATTATAAATCAATTTACTGAAGATACCGAAATTATTAAAAATTCATTGCTGTACTGAAGGTTCTAAAATTATTAAAAATTAAATATTGTACTGAATTTATTAAAGTTATTAAAAACTAATTACTGTACTGAAGGTTCCAAAATTATTAAATATTAATTATGATACTGAAGGTATTGAAATTATTAAAAATGAATTACGATACTGAATGCACTAAAATTATTAAAAATTAATTTTGATACTGAAGGTATTGAAATTATTAAAAATTAATTATTGTACTGAAGTTATTAAAATTATTAAAAACTAATTACTATACTGAACGTTCCAAAATTATTAAATATTAATTATGATACTGAAGGTATTGAAATTATTAAAAATGAATTACGATACTGAATGTACTAAAATTATTAAATATTAATTTTGATACTGAAGGTATTGAAATTATTAAAAATGAATTACGATATTGAAGGTATTAAAATTATTTGAAATTAAATGAATGAAATGAATTCGTATGCATGAAAGATTTTTGGTAGTCCAAATCATGTTGTTACAGAATCGTTACAAATTTTCATCGCATCTTTAAGGTGCATTGAAGCGTGCCGAGCTTGTAAATCGAAGATGTTTGTTTTTAACTCAAGCGAAATTAAATGTTTCCGGCTCTTGTCGAATGAGCAATCGTCAGACAGGTGGAGACTAAACGCGTTATGAATATTAGGTCGATGAATCGATTGAGAAAGGTTTCGACAGTACGAAGGCGTCGTAGCCTTGTCTATTTTACGCAAGGTCGTTTCGATCGTCAGAAATCGTGAGGATTTTTACAGGAGCTTCACATACATGTAAAATTAATCCGGAAAATTCAGTATCCTACGAAATTTGTGCGACAAAATCATATAAATTTAATCCGGAAAATTCAGTATTCTACGAAATTTGTGCGACATAATCATATAAATTTAATCCGGAAAATTCAGTATTCTACGAAATTTGTGCGACAAAATCATATAAATTTAATCCGGAAAATTAAGTATTCTACGAAATTCGTGCGACAAAATCATATAAATTTAATCCGGAAAATTCAGTATTCTACGAAATTTGTGCGACAAAATCATATAAATTTAATCTGGAAAATTCAGTATTCTACGAAATTTGTGCGACAAAATCATATAAATTTAATCCGGAAAATTCAGTATTCTACGAAATTTGTGCGACAAAAACATATAAATTTAATCCGGAAAATTCAGTATTCTACGAAATTTGTGCGACAAAAACATATAAATTTAATCCGAAAAATTAAGTATTCTACGAAATTTGTGCGACAAAATCATGTAAATTTAATCCGGAAAATTCAGTATTCTACGAAATTTGTGCGGCAAAAACATATAAATTTAATCCGGAAAATTCAGTATTCTACGAAATTTGTGCGACAAAAACATATAAATTTAATCCGGAAAATTCAGTATTCTACGAAATTTGTACGACAAAAGCATATAAATTTAATCCGGAAAATCAAGTATTCTACGAAATATTCGAATTACAATTTTTATTATGCGACTGATCTTGAATTTACCTGGAGGAAAGAAATGCTCTGTTTTACGATTTGGTTCTGTGGTAATTACGCTTATCGCTACATCCTTGAAAATCACTCGGAATGTTTGTGAGAGCTGACATACAGTTGGAAATAATTGGAAAATTTTATATTTTTCGTGTGTGAAGAAAAAATACACAAAATGTGTTTGCCAAATAAAATAATTTTTTTCAAAGTTGTGTTCATGTTATCGATACATTCAAAAATAAGTAATTTTTGGTAAGATTTACACACCTGGTAATTAATGGAGAGAAGAATAATCGTTAAAATTGATTTTACGTTCACATTCAAATTTACAAATGATTCTGTAATTTATGGATACAAAAAATTGAAAAGAATACTTTTTAATTTTTCGAATATTTTTCACACAATTTCTAACGATTTAATAACTGATTATTTATTTTATAAGCAGTTTAGTTATATAAACAAAATATTAATTATGATTTTTTTTATTTCACAATTATCTCATAATTTATAAATAAATATAACTAAAAATTTATAAATTGAAATAAAACCACGAATCTTTTAGGCGCTAATTTAAAAACCAGAAACACTAGAGTTTGTTCTAATAATCGACACAATTGTTTTAGCCCACATAATTTTTTCCTTCGCGTTCAAGTTTTAAATTTCACAAAAATCACATAATTTATATATAATAAAAAATGTATAAATAAAAATAAAACTAGGAATCTTTCAGTAAATAATTAATAAAAATTGGAATACATTCGATTATAATTTTTGTGACTTATATGCCAAAAGTTATTTCCCATCCATTTTACAAACAATAATCTTTACATTTGGATTTAACAATTTGCAGTGCGATTTACGATCTAAGCTAATAAAGTCAGTAAACAATCGGTCGCTTCCTCTCATAGAGTCATCGCAAAAAACGATAAGCATCCGGTACATTTGTGTGTACATTAGCACTTGTCATTCTGCTCGCCTAAAAGATTCGCATCGATTTACTGTATTTGTAGTATAATAATATATAGGATATATCAAGTATTTTTGTCCGGCTGGTAATACCAAGAAGATGAGTCAACATATCGATTCAGATTGACCGCAGATATAAACGCTATGACTAACTTGACTTAAGGGAGAAAATTTATTTGATATAATGACATTGGAAAGGTGAGAGCCGATAAAATATTTTAACGATTCCCAGAATATTATCCGTTATTTTTTTCCTTCTCGTTCAAACATTTTTTGCTAATTTTTTCCTTCTTTTTTTTTGACAACGCTTAATGATAAGATCATGAGGCTTAAGACTAATGTCACTAATTTTTATGTAAAGCATTTTCGAGGGCCTTTAATTACTAAATAAATTAACTGAATCACTGGCAGTTAGCTGAAAAACGGTAACCGATCCTCTTGATTGCTTTGGTCGTTCTTTTTGCGACATTCGCACGACACGTTGAACAGCTTCATAAATATCTTGATTCTCTCTCGAGTCGCTTCACTTTCTCGGAACTTGTCGTCCTGTTAGTTGCTCAGATGATCTCCGTACGGTTTTTTTTTAAATTCGTAGAGAAGTTCACTGAAAAATGCAACGGTATGAAAAATTACGTATATTAATAACGCAGGCGCCAGTAAAAGCAATTATAGATTTTAAGGAGGATGAATAATATCAAAAAAATGTATGAAAAATATTCTTCTCTGAGAATGACACATATATTATCAATCTAAAGTTTTAGTAGATAAGAATTTAATTTGACAAATGAAATATGAAGAAATTTAAACTATTAAAGGATTTTTAATAATAATAATGCCAATGATTATTTGTAATTTTTTTAAATTATATTTTTCATTAAATGCAGTTGAAATTTATTTTATGACGAATTCTTTCGTTTTTCCGAATAAGTATGATTTTTGTTTTTTAGAATTAGAAAACAATATTGTAATTTTGTTTATTATTCTTTCGTTTTTCCGAATAAGTATGATTTTTTTTTTTAGAATTAGAAAACAATATTGTAATTTTGTTTATTATTCTTTCGTTTTTCCGAATAAGTATGATTTTTTTTTTAGAATTAGAAAACAATATTGTAATTTTGTTTATTATTCTTTCGTTTTTCCGAATAAGTATGATTTTTTTTTTAGAATTAGAAAACAATATTGTAATTTTGTTTATTATTCTTTCGTTTTTCCGAATAAGTATGATTTTTTTTTTTTAGAATTAGAAAACAATATTGTAATCTTACTTATTATTTTGTGTGAAACGCGGTTTCAAAATAAATATCGAAATTAAAAAAAAGGAATTTAAAAACTCTTAGAACATTTAAAAAAATGATTTCAAATAAATTTTGTTGATACTAATTTTGTTGATACTATTAAATTTTAAATTTTTGAAATTGTCAAATAATTTATAAATTGATAATGTGTTGTGCCAAAATTTGAATAAAAATTATTTCATAATGCTGATACGAAATGTCCTATTTTCGTAGAATTTTTATGTTCCTCGGGCGTTAATAGACGTGGAAAACTTGGAGACCTACGTGCGGTTTTCCGTCTACGCTGTTTTAGATCTAGGTGCGGTCAGAAATCACCGGGTCTTCGCTTCCGATTAGATTGGTATTCGGAACAAGCCTCGTTATTACACAATCATTCACGTCCGCGTTTTCGTACCACTGAAATGAGAAGAAAAAAAATGTAAAATACTTTTTATGTTCTAGCTATCATTGAAATTAGCCAAGACCCTCAACTCCTTGAACAGCGTCGAAGAATTCTTAAAGATGGTCGACGGAATGCCAGAGGAAAATCGTAAAGTCTTTATTCAAAGTGAGTAGCAAATTCAATTTATCAAATTCAAATTCCTATTTTAAAAACTTACAATATCAATATTTATTAAAAAATGTTAATTTATTTTTCGGAATCAAATAAAATGATAATTTAGTTTGGAAAAAGAAAATTAATTTTATATTACGACACTGTTAAAAAAATTCAATTTTAATTGCGAAATTTTC
The DNA here is from genome assembly GCA_963970395.1 of Ephialtes manifestator. Lineage (NCBI taxonomy): Eukaryota > Metazoa > Arthropoda > Insecta > Hymenoptera > Ichneumonidae > Ephialtes > Ephialtes manifestator. Next base: position 35,559,187 of record OZ019972.1, read on the forward strand.
AAACAATTGAAATTGAAATTTCGGAATTAAAAAAAGGATTAATTTAAATTTTGACATTTTTAAATATGCATTTTTTTTAATGGATTTTTAATAAAACACGAGTGTTAATTTTCTCGTTGGTACGAATCGTCAATGACTAATTAGAAAGTCTTGTTGCATCAAAGAACGGCGGAAAGTCGGCGCATCTCAAGGAAAATAATTATTTTTTTATGGCTCCATGTTATTGACAAATATTTGTCGCTTCCTATTGTGCAGATGGTTTATGGCTCTATTATAATCCAATGTAAAAAGGTTCCGTGCTGATAAAGTGATCAACTACCTTGTATCAACAGTGAGATAAGCCAAATCAATACCGAGAGCAAACGTGACGCATTAGATGAAATTTAGATCCGATAGACTATAAACCGATTAAAATCGAACTTCCACATTAACAATTTACGCAATTTGGGCACAAGAGCTAAAAACAAAGTACAGATAAGGACTGATATTACTCAGAATATTATTTGATGAAACAAATACTCAAACTACGTTTCCATAGACTTAAAATGAAGGCGCCAATTTAAAAAAAAAGATCAATACACAATTGATCGATTTTTTACCAAAATCCAAGAGTTTATAACTATAATTTTTTTTCTGCCAGCTCACAAAATATCTGGATACGAAAAAACTTCACATATTTTTGTCGAGATGCTCATAGATTTTTTATTTGCTCTCAGAAAAACGGGTTGATGGAACAAAAAATGGGTTTACTATCGCCATACGACTTCAAAAATTTGAAAGAAAAAGGTTTAAATTCCAACCTGAATTTAATAACTACGAATTTTTTTTTCGGGAGTGACAAAATTAATAATGGTTTTTTTTTTAAATTAAAGGTAAATAATTTGCAAGACTTGATTTTTTAAAAACAGGAATATATTTTGCATATAATATTATTAAAAAATTAGCCATCTTTCCTGTGAACTTGACTATTAATATCGCCAGTGAATATAATAAACGCTTTTATCGAGTTTTCCCAAAACCTCCATATTTTTTGAAAAAATTCGAGGGGCTAAAAAAATACAGAATAATTTTTGAAGACATTGAAAGAAATATATATATTTAAAGAATAAAGTACCCCATATAACGGCTCACGTTTATCAAAATACACACCAATATTTTTACGATGGATTGATACACAATCCGTCGTACCATCATTTATCTAATTTACAGATAATCCGTAGATTTGACGTTTATTATCAGTGATAAATATTAAAACAAAAAGAAAAATCTTTATTAACTGTGATGCAATACGAAAAGAAATAAAAAGGTGAAGATGTTGGCTCAGCCATTAATGCAAAGTCACCGTACAAAAAAGTTTTCACTATCAATTAATTAACGCACAATTAATAGAATCTCAAACGCGCTTTTCGATCTCGCCGAGTTCGACGATTTCTTGTTTCTCAAATTCCTCAGAAAGATTGAGCTTGCATTCAATGTTGCTTTCGTAGACAATTGTGTGAATCAAATAATCGAATTTAAAGCTTTTCGAATATTCTCTGCAGTCTGAGTTAATTTTTTCTGTCGAATTAAAGACCAAACGATTCCCAATGTATTTGGGAGTCTTTAGATCGAATTTAGAGTTGCCAGCTGCTATTTCTGTCTCAAAACAATCGAGAAATCTTTTCTTCTCGTTGATACAATCAAAATCCTCAAAAGAATTGAAGTTTGCTTCAAATCCTGCGATTGATCCTAAAACGTCGTCGGAACTTTTCAACCTCTTTCGACGTTGCGATGTATTAGAGTTTTGACGTTTTAGATTTTCCTCACAATCCATTGGAACTGGCGCGTTATTCTCCACAGCAAAAATGTCCGATTTTGTCAGATTTTCTTCAGATTTTGTTGACAGCTTGAATCTCGTTGAATAAGCTATTTTGAGAATGCAACGACGACGCCATTGATGTGCAGTTTGACCAGAATTAAAACCGATGGGTCCCCATTTTCCTGTTGGCACAAAAAAAAATAATAGGAAATGATGAAAAGCAAGATTTACATTTTTTATTATAAATAATTGATAATTTTGTGCAAACTATATTCAATATTCGAAAAAATCAAAGAACAAACTATTCACATTATATATTTTTATTATAAAAAAATCAATGGTCTTTGTATCTTCAAAGACATTGATTTTATTTTTCGATTTTTTCCTTGTTGCAATTTTTCGATATTCTGATCATATCAAACTTTGGTTGGAAATTTGTGTGTTAAGCTTCTTTAATAGTTGGTAGAATAATAATTTTTTTGTGTGTTTACGAGTAACTTACGAATTTTGTTTGGAGCAAATCGGCGATCGAATTCAACGATTCCTTTGGATTCGATAAACTTTATATCAAACACAGAAGGATTTTTATCTGGAACATGGACTTTTTCTATTTTCTCAGCTTTTGTTGCCACTCCTGAACGATATGGAGTGAAATCGTTCAAATCAAAGTTCATTTCTTCTTTTACATTGGCAGCTTCATCTTCAATTTGAAGACTTGAGAAGCTCAAATCACTTTGGACAATATTGTCGGTTATATTTCCAGTTGTATCAGCCAAACTTCCCTCAGATTTATATTTTCGTCTGTAACGTTAAATATGTATCATTAGCAATAGCCTGAAAAATATTTATCCAATAGAAATGCAACAACAAGCTGCAAATTTTGGCGAGAAATTTTACAAAATTTGCATTTATTGAGAAAATTACAACAACAAAATTCAGCAACTGTTAAGAAATAAGTAGATTTTAAAGAAGCAACTCTTGTTAGATATTTTATTCCAACATTCTTGAATATAATTTTCTATGTATTGTCCAAATATATTTTCATACTTTGCTGTTAAAATTTTGTCAAAAATTGACAGACATTTTTGACGCAATTTTAGCAAATTCTGTAAATTTAGTTACATTTAATTATAGTTATGATCTTACCGAGGTACGTTACAACTTCCTGAATCAAAATTCGCAATTGGCATTATTTCGGCGAACATGTGCCTAGAATTTGCCATATGGTTTCTTATGAAAGCCGCCACATTTTTTCTACCTTTGAAAACTCGTCCAAACCATTCGAGCCTCACATCTTCAACGAGATAATCCTCCAAACCATAAGCAAGACCATCAACGAGGGCAAAGTAGCCGTTTGCGAAAGATATCGCTCGGGAATATTCATCGGCTTGCATTTTATTGTTAATCTCAGTCACCTGTAAAAAAAATCATATCTTTAGTAGCTGCAATTTCTAGAATCTTTATAATGTTGAAGATAATCATGATTTTCTATTCTTCTACAAATTATATGAAACACATATAATTTTTGGCACCTCTACAATGTAAATTATAATCCTATAAAAGTCAAGACAAATTTCCAACTGCATCATAGTTCCAAATTCTGTATAACTAAAAAAAGCTGGTTATTAATAATTGTAATGTCTAATAATAATTTAAAGAATTGGCCTCGACCAAAATATTGTTAAAAAAATGGTACAAATTGTAATGAGAACAATAAACAATCATTTACTAGTAATACTAAAAATATACTTTTTTAGAAACAAAAATTAGAACAATTTTCAAAAAATACATTTTAAAGAATTATTTAGAAAATTATAGGGAAAGTTATTTGGAAAATTATATTTTAAAGAATTATATTATGAAAATCATGATTTTCTATTCATCTACAAATTATATGTGTTTCATATAATTTGTATGTATAATTATATTATATTAAATTATATGTGTTTCATATAATTTGTATGTATAATTATATTACAAATTATATGAAACACATATAATTTGTAATTTGTAGATGAATAGAAAATCATGATTTTCATAATATAATTCTTTAAAATATAATTTTCCAAATAATTTTCTAAATAGTTCTTTAAAATGGATTTTTTGAAAATTTGTCTAATTTTTTTTTCTAAAAAGTATATTTTTGGTATTAGTAGTAAATGATTGTTTATTGTTCTCATTACAATCTCTACCGTTTTTTACACAATATTTTGAGAGAGGCCAGTTCTTTAAATTATTATTAGACATTACAATTATTAATAAATCATTCTTTTTAGTTATACAGAATTTGGAACAGTGCTGCAGTTGGAAATTTGTCTTGACTTTTATAGGATTATAATTTACATTGTAGGGGTGCCAAAAATTTGAATTAAAAAAAATTGATAAATAAATAGATCTTTTAAATTATCTACAATTTTTAAAAATGTATAACTAAACATTTTTAGTAGTGCATAATACAAAGTGACTGTTAATTGCTCTCATTCCAAAATGTATACAGCTTGTCCTTTTTTTTTACAATATTTTGAAAGAAACAAAATCTTTAAATTCTTTAAATTATTTATTGCATATTACAATTATTAATAAACACCCTTTTCAAATTATCTAGAATATGGTTACCATCGGTGATTCGATTGGAAATTTGCCTTTACTTTTATAAAAATAGGAATTTACATTGCAAAAGGGCTGAAAATTTTTAATTTAAAAAAATTTATTTTTTCCTCAGGTCGATTTGGAGAGGAAGAAAGATCGAATGGAATTCCAGCAGTTCCAGCCAAATGTATGCCTGAATTACAGGCAGTATCATTCTACCAAGAGGATCGGGATCCATCGATCGTTTATTGGCCAAGTTGCACTCGAATTAAGCGATGTGGTGGCTGCTGTACTCACGTTTTACTTTCTTGTCAGCCAACGGAATCAGTAACGAAAAATTTCGAAGTAATGGCAATGAAAATTAACCCTAACGGCGAGGAGGATTTTGTGGGAAAGGAAATAGTTCCTCTGGAGGAGCATACAAAATGTAAATGCGATTGCAGGATCAAACCCGAGGTAAGAAAACCGATACACATATTTATTGTCGATCCGGTTGGGAATTCCTGTTTTAGCCGGGAAAGTGATTTGTCACGTGCATGAAAACATTCTTGGCATGCCTACAAAATAATTTCTCAGTACGTGACGTTACTCTCTTTCAGAAATCGTTGCATCCTTTGAAATGCGCAACTTTAGCTTATTCATCTCATGATTTATTCATTAAAATATTGTCGCTAGAATTAATTGTAATTTTTTTAACTATTTGTGCAGCATATTTAATTTTTTTTTTCAATTGTTGAAAACTATATTATTATTTTCAGATTTTTTAGTTTGCTGAGTTTGAGATTACAAAATGAATCAAAATTGAACTATTTTAATGTGTATTTTTCCTCTCTTCTTTTTCTTTTACATAAGAAAAAATTAGTTTTAACTAGATTTAGGCGATAAAAAATTTGAAAAAATCACTGAAAGTATTCTTAGATATTATTAACATTTTACTAATTATCAGAAATTTTTAAGAGGGGAAAAAGTGGCTAAACTGACGAAAACTAATCTTTCCTCTAACAATCATCCCTTTCATTTTTTATAATTTTTTTCATGAAATTTATTGCAAGATTATATTATACAAAGTAAAAAAATGCATTGATGTATTATACAGAAAACAAGAATTGAACGTTTAATAATAAACAATGAAAATTGCGTATTTTTTAAATAATGAATGAGACTATTATTTTTTATTTTTTATTTCACAAATTTTTTGTTGTATTGCAGCATTGCAGTGGCGAGGAGATCTACAACGAGGATGAATGTTCTTGCAATGTAGTTTAGTTGAAACCGAAAATTAACATGTAACCACAATAGCATTACAAAATTAATCGAAAATAAACTTTTTTACGTTCCATATATTCACACTTTTTCACGTTATCTTCTCCCATTTTTCTTTCAAGATATCAATAATTTTTTTATTCTAAATATGCACACATCTTTTTTCATAATTCGCAGAAAAAAAGTAATATTTACATCTAACTAATTGAAAGAAATTTCAACGAGGGTAAAAAAAAGTAGCACAAGTGCCAGAAATTAATTCATTGGCTAATAATTTTATAAAATTCATTCGTACGACGTAAAAAAATGCATTTATTCATTATGCAAACCATTAGCATTGAATATATTAATAATAAATAATTGATGAGTAACAAATAAATAAAATTGCATATTAAAAAAAAAACCATTCTAATTAAATTTGTTTTTTTTTTTTTTTCGTTACTAATTATTTTTATGTTCAAGATATCAATAATTTTTTAATTCTAAATATGCACACATCTTTTTTCATAATTCGCAGAAAAAAAAGTAATATTTACATCTAACTAATTGAAAGAAATTTCAACGAGGTAAAAAAAAGTAGCACGAATGCCAGAAATAAATTCATCGGCTAATAATTTTATAAAATTCATTCGTACGACGTAAAAAAATGCATTTATTCATTATGCAAACCATTAGCATTGAATATATTAATAATAAATAATTGATGAGTAACAAATAAATAAAATTGCATATTAAAAAAAAACCATTCTAATTAAATTTGTTATTTTTTTTTTCGTTACTAATTATTTTTATATTACAGCACTGTACGGGCAAACAGAAGTACAACGAGGAAGAATGTTCTTGCACCTGTATGAACGAAGATGAGGCGGAAAAATGCAGACGTTTGAACGACACAAAATTGTGGGATCCGATGCTTTGTGCTTGTCGATGTCGTGAAGAGCGAGACTGTACTACAGGATCCTACTTTGACCCCGTCACATGCAGGTGTGAATCGATCGACGAGAACTATGAGATCGATTACCTCATCTAACATCGGCAATTGGTCTAAAGAAAAAACAAAAAAACAAAACAAAACTTAATCTCTCTATGTTCTTCGTCTGTTCAATAGAGTAAGGGGGCAAGCACCAATCATCTTCAATTACACTTTTATTTCTTCTTTTTGGCCCCAAATTCCTGCCTGACTATTTTTATCACATTTCCACTGGTTCTTCAGTGTATTTAATTAATTACTAATTACTCATTCGCACTACATTACATAACATTGCATTAACAATCACCTAACATTGTAGATTTGTGATTAAAAAAATAATAACTCTCTTGTAATTGTTTCCGATTTTTTTTTCGCATTTATGTTAAGTATTGAATTTTTGTAACTCCGACTGGACTTTGATTGTTTTTTTTTACAGATACGCAGCTATTTTTTAAGGTTGGATAACTAATATTCGATTATAAATCAATCTGTATTATCATTAGTGGGATAATTACAATATAATTAATTTTAGAAACTAGAAATGCGAAAAATGTTGATGTCTCAATAATGTGAATAACAAATTTAAGTTCAGCGAATTTTAGCAAATTTTTAGATGTTTAAAAAAACAAAATTGTCATTGTGCAAAAAATTCACGTTTTTACTAAAATAAACCAAACTTAAAAAAAATAATACAGTTTAACATTTAAAAAATGACGTAGAAATTTTCAAAAATTATCCATCAACCTAAACCGCGATAAAAAAAACAAACTCAGTTTAGAGCAGCGTTGTAAAGCCCCATTAATTCATGAGATATAGTTTAGAGTACAATTTGTTTTGTAATTATGATTTCATAATAATAATATGTAGTGATTATAAAATAGAGTGTAAACATTTGAATAGCTGCAAAAATACTAATTTTCGCTTTAATATTGCAAGAAATAGTGGAAAAAATTTAAGAAATAAGTAATGCATTACTCTCTTAATGCATTACTAATATTTTTCCTCTTTTTCAAAAGGATTGCTGTGAATTTTTATTAAAAAATAATAATTTTTGCAGCCATTCCAAAGTTTAATCATCGTATTACAATTGCTACATGTTATTATTATAAAATCATAATTATAGAGCTGATCGTATCATCATTATTTCTATAAGTATTAGACATTTACAACTCTGGTTTACAGTTGAATTAGTCAGCCAGACTAATATTTAAAAGCTTGCTAAAAATTACTTAAAAAAAAAATTGAGAGCATTTTGGCTGAAGCTTGAATCAGCTTTTAATCATCCAACACAACTAACGCTCTCCTATGCAACAAACTAAATTAACTATGTACTCAAACTAACGTGAGAAAAAAATATTTTTAGATGTGAGCGGCAAAGATGGTTCAGCACTCGTCGAGGAACTGCATACGACGTGACTGGAACATCAAAATCGCGAGATTCTACTTCACCAGTAATCGTACCATTCGGCAGTGACAATAGACGAAGACAAAACAAAGACGATCCCGAGTATAAATAAATAAATAAAATCATAAAAATAACGAATTTCGAAATGCGAAATGATTGCCCGATGAGCAATCCCGGAAAACCGCAAATCTTGCTTTCAGTATTTTCCATATTTATGATTAAGAAACACTCAGGCAGGATTTAGCACTGTTTAAAAATTAGCGGTTCCTAAAGTTCCGGTGATAGCATCGAGTAGGCAAAATGTTGCAAAATATTGTTACTCTCACGTGTCATTCTGATAAAATCTTACAATTGTTTAGTGACGCACGTTTAATGCTTATCTGGACAATCAGAATCGCGTATTTGTGATAAATTAACAAATAGACACATATCCTACTAAAATAGAAACATTTTAAGGTGATTCGACTGATCGGTAACGAAAACTATAAACCGGTTGATATTTTAGACGAAATCAAATTAATCGAAAATTCATCTTCGAAATCGTCTATGAAATAAAAATATAAATATATGTTAGAAATATTTTAATCTGTTTGAAATATTAACGGGCCTTAAGTTAATTGGAAGTGGTTAGCAATTTATCTAAGATCTAAGATTACTTGGCTATTTTATTTTCGGTAAGTTTTCGGACGTTTTGTTTCTGAAGAAAATTATAATACGTAGTATAATAATAGTTGTAAATAATAAATTAAATCTAGAAACTTTCAGACACTTGGTGTCGATTTTAGACACCAAAAATATTGGGTTTGGGTGCATCTAGTCATCCTGCACGTGAGCCTAATTAGTAATAACTTTTTTTCGATTTCTATCCTCAAAATTGGCGAAAAAAGTCGAATTACAGTTTTCGTTACCGAACGAGTAAAATTTCAAATCACCCTAAAAAAAAAAAGCAACTTACAGTTTTGTGTTACCAACTGTGGTACATCGCCTTAAGACTTTAATAGAGCATTTCTAAAACAACAATCTCTACATTCTCACCGTAACCACAAAGTTGCGATTTTATAGACTTATGGACGTGTGGAAAGGATTGAAAAGGTTCCTTTGATTTATTTTATTTTGTTTTTTTTATTTTTATATCAAGGGACAGACATATGATAAATGCTCAATCGCAGGACAACATGCAAAACCGAAATTTCCATTAATTTCGTTAATGTTAATACTAGACTACACATTTTAAATAAATAAATAAATAATAATATTAGAGATTAATCAACATGTATTTATCGCGTCTTTTCACCACGATTTCATCATGGATGAAAGAAGCAGATCGTGCAAACTTCTCGGACAAAACATTGCGATACGAGGCATAATATCTTTCCAACATTTTTTGTTTTTTTTTTCCTCGAGCTCTGGAAAACATGCTGACCTCTTCTTAAATGGACTTTTGAATCGCCGCACTCGTCGACGTCTCCAATTGTGACTCGTTCGCCTTGTTCTTTGTTTGTTGCACGTACGCGATAACCGCTTTATTAGCTTGCAAGAGAGAGCAATGAAGAGTGCCCAGAGTTTTAATCGAACTGGCTAAAGAATCTGCAAGAGAAAAACAGAAAATTAAAAAAAAAGAAAATAGCGCACCAAAACCTAGGAAAAAATCATTCTGTGACCATCTCGTTACCTATTTATGTAAAAATCGCGTCAAACTTGACAAAATTAATTTGCACTTGCAGTGAGATTTTTTTGTCGATTATTTTGTTATTTAAAAAAGGTTGGATAGTGAAAATTTGGATATTGATTCTCCGCATTTTTCGCTGGTCTCAGAATTATGTTGAACAAATTTAGCAGAAAAGTTTGAGAAAGATGAAAAATGAGAGAGAAATTTGCAAAGCTCGAATTTGCAACTATTTTGAAAATAATTAATTAAAAATTGAAAATTATATAAAATTCGAACGCTTCCGTCGTTTTTCACAAAATTTTGTACCAAATGTTCGTGGATATTATTACGTACGTTTCTAAAGTTTCTGCCCGTTTTGTCGGAAATATCGAGAGCAAAAGCGATTTAAGTTTGTAAAGTTTAAATTGCCATAAAATCTGAAGCCCTTTATCGATCTTCACCAAATTTGATACCTAATGCTAATGAATATTAATTCGTCCCTGTGGAAAATTTGAGATTCGCTGCTCGAAATTATCGTGAATTAGAGCGAGAATTACAATTTTTTAACAAATTTTTAATTATCTAAAATCCGATCCGCTTTATAGATTTAGCTCAAATTCAATATCGAACGTCCTTCGTCATTATTTTGTTCGTAAAAAAACTTATTTAGCTCATTAGCTAAAAAATTACTTCAGCTGGAGAACATTCCGATTTTTTTCGAAAAATTCAAAGTATCATAAAATCTCACTTAGTGGTTCAATCATTACTAATATTTGTACAAGTAAAGAAACATAATTGCTCTACTTGTGTGTCAAATTTCAGCTCGATTGGTAAACCCATTCTTGAGATATACAAATTTGAATATCAAAACCCGTTTACCCTAATAAAAAAAGTTCGATAAAAAAATGATAGAAAACAAAGAAATTTAGAACCAAATATGTTTTAAATCATTTTCAATATGCTGTATTAAAATCTCAATAAAAAAAGAAAAAAAACAAAAACATTTCACGAAAGCAAAGCTCGAAAGAAGCAAAAATCCAAAAAATCGTTATCAAGTATTTTGAATATCAAAACCCGTTTATCTTAATAAAAAAAAGTTCGATAAAAAAACGATAGGAAACAAAGAATTCTAGAATCAAATATGTTTTAGATCATTTTCAATATGCTGTATTAGAATTTCAATAAAAAAAGAAAAAAACAAAAACATTTCACGAAAGCAAAGTTCGAAAGAAGCAAAAATCCAAAAAATCGTTATCAAGTATTTTGAATATCAAAACCCGTTTATCTTAATAAAAAAAAGTTCGATAAAAAAACGATAGAAAACAAAGAATTCTAGAATCAAATATGTTTTAGATCATTTCCAATATGCTGTATTAAAATTTCAATAAAAAAAGAAAAAAACAAAAACATTTCACGAAAGCAAAGTTCGAAAGAAGCAAAAATCCAAAAAATCGTTATCAAGTATTTTGAATATCAAAACCCGTTTATCTTAATAAAAAAAAGTTCGATAAAAAAACGATAGAAAACAAAGAATTCTAGAATCAAATATGTTTTAGATCATTTCCAATATGCTGTATTAAAATCTCAATAAAAAAAGAAAAAAACAAAAAAATTTCACGAAAGCAAAGCTCGAAAGAAGCAAAAATCCAAAAAATCGTTATCAAGTATTTTGAATATCAAAACCCGTTTATCTTAATAAAAAAAGTTCGATAAAAAAACGATAGAAAACAAAGAATTCTAGAACCAAATATATTTTAGATCATTTTCAATATGCTGTATTAAAATCTCAATAAAAAAAGAAAAAAACAAAAACATTTCACGAAAGCAAAGCTCGAAAGAAGCAAAAATCCAAAAAATCGTTGTCAAGTATTTTGAATATTAAAACCCGTTTATCCTAATAAAAAAAGTTCGATAAAAAAACGATAGAAAACAAAGAATTCTAGAATCAAATATGTTTTAGATCATTTCCAATATGCTGTATTAAAATTTCAATAAAAAAAGAAAAAAACAAAAACATTTCACGAAAGCAAAGTTCGAAAGAAGCAAAAATCCAAAAAATTGTTGTCAAATATTTTGAATATTAAAACCCGTTTATCCTAATAAAAAAAGTTCGATAAAAAAATGATAAAAGACAAAGAAATTTAGAATCAAATATGTTTTAGATCATTTCCAATGTGCTGTATTAAAACCTCAATAAAAAACAAAAAAAAACAAAAACATTTCACGAAAGCAAAGTTCGAAAGAAGTAAAAATCCAAAAAATCGTTGTCAACACATAAGAATCAGAATTGAAGGTCTTCGTTTGTTTTTGGAATGTCATCATTATTATTATTATTAAGGCTTACCAATGGAATCAGCGATGTCTGTTATCGTCGCTATTTCCGAAAGTTTCGTGCGTTTCGATGCTCGTTGCATCCTAAATGAGAAAGCAAATTCTTTTCCGTCGCTATTCACTTAACTTTACCATTTACTTTTCGTATATTTATATATATACGGATAAAACAATTGCGAAACTCTCGATCTCAGCAACACAACAGTACTAATGCCGGAAGTGGGGAGATTTCGGGAGAAATTGGCGCAAAAGTTCCTCATCTACTGCTCGATCATATGAATATCCATATTAAGTTATAATCTCATACATATATGAAATTTGAGTTTTGCAAAAGATATTTAAATTATTTTGTAGATTTTTTTTATCCCTGCGTTTGTTGATAATTATATTTTTGTATTAAAGAAACAAAATATATATCGGTGGAAGATATATAGACAACTACCGGTTTTGACTTAACTAGTTCGTAACGCCATCGAGAGAGGACGTTACTGTGATACTTAGTTACGGATCAGCAACAGTGAAACAGAGTCAGTTACTTTGTATACAGTGATTTTATTGTTTTCGTGCCTGAACTCAGTAGAATTTTCTCTAAACTTTCTCCTTATTGTAGAATAGATCCATACGTAATTAATAAGCGTTACATTTGGGTATAATAATTGTATTTTTAACAAACAATATTGATACATAATATAACAAATGCAATGTCGTTTTTTTTTTCAGGAGATATATTCTGGGCTAATTTTACCCAGTGTTTTCTGGTTTTGATATCCTTTGTCTTAGCTTATTTATTGCTTTCGCATAGAAGAAGCTTTGTATTTATGAAAATTGTTTTTTTTCGACATTTTCATGTCAGAACATTTAGAATGGTCTGAAACGTCGAGAAAAGTGGTTTAGAAAAATTGTCCGGATGTATGTGTGTATCAGAATTGTAAATGCCTAATAGTTATAGAAATAATGATGATGATACGATCAGCTCTATAATTATGATTTTATAATAATAACATGTAGCGATTGTAATACGATTATTAAACTTTGGAATGGCTGCAAAAATTATTATTTTTCAATAAAAATTCACGGTAATCCTTTTGAAAAAATGGAAAAAAAAGAAGTAATGCATTACTTATTTCTCCCATTTTTTCCACTATTTCTTGCAATATTAAAGCGAAAATTAGTATTTTTTTCAGCTACTCAAATGTTTACACTCTATTTTATAATCACTACATATTATTATTATGAAATCATAGTTACAAAACAAATTGTACTGTAAACTATATCTCATGAATTCATGGGGATTTACAATTCTGGTATGTGTGTGTGTGTGTGATGAAAGGTAAAAAATCATATAACTGTAACTTGTAAACTATACGACCGAATCAGCTCAAATTTGAACAACCCATACAATACTTGCTAATCTTGAATTGGTATAAATTTTATAAAAATCGCGTAACGCATTTCATTTTTATAAGAATTTTTTAATTTTGAAAAAAATACGTAAACGCTGTAACTCGAACGAATTTTTAGCTATCGGGCTAAAACTTCGTATTAAAGTTGATCAAAGTAATGCGGCCTTTGGTATTGAATTTGGGCCAAATCGGTAAATCGGTTCGGTTTTTATGAGATTTTGAATTTTTCGCAAAATTTGCTTTTTGCTCTAATTTAGGTAAAATTTTGAAAAATCGACTGAAATTTTCTACACAGGAAAAATAACTATCAGCCTTGCTACGTACCGAATTTGGTGATGATCGGTAAAGCGGTTCGGACTTTACGTGTTTTTCTATTTTTTTCTTATTTAAGGTGATGTGCTTTTTCCAATTTTATAACTATAATATATTTTTCGCATCATACATGGTTACAATTATGTATTGACTTTTCGTTTTTCTTTCTCTTTTCGACAATTTGTTACCAAATTTTATTTCTTCATGATTCAAATTTCTATAAACTTGAGATTTTAAAATTTGTATTTAAAATAAGGATGCAGGATTAATGTTAAAACAAAAACAAAAAACCAAGGCTGAAGGACTTCGGTCGATGGCCAATTGGCATCGCTAATTCTTACTGTCATTGTCCATGCAATTATTGTAATTCTCATTGTGCGTATGTCAATAAATACATTTTACTACTACTAAGGATGCAAAGTAGAACTTTGCACATTACTTCGTCAATAATTTTCATCTTTCACAAAGCTTCCTCTATGGGGAGGTCAAAAATAAAATAAAGAAACTTCCTCATAGAGGCTGCTTTGCGATACATGAAAATTAACAAAATTAAGGAAACAATGTGCAAAGTTCTACTTTGCATCTTTTTTTTTTCTCCAGTTACTTACCCTTTAACCTCAACCCGGTAAGTAAATGCGTAGAGAATACAACATCTCGCAGTCACGCAGTCACGGGATTTTTATGGTGTTTCCTCACTCGCAGTCATGAGTTACAAAAACAGATTTCGCCTCCCCTTAAAAAATATATATACTGCGATTTTAATAGAGGAGAACTATTAAAGAAGTTTAACTCCTTTGCGGTTTTCCAGACGAATATCCATCTGATACTGTGAAGGGGTTAAATGCCTTTCAATAGCATTTGCATATTGGCACTAAAAGATTTTGTGCAGAGGATGAACGTTTTGCAAATCGAGATATCTCGAAATATTTTATTTTCTGTTTTTTTTTTTGTAACTGGTTTTGAGAAAAATAAAGGATTTTGAGATAAGCAAATGCAAGATATTGCATTAAATTTTCAGGATGCATATACTATTATTATTATTTCTGTATTATGCAACTTATAAAAAATACGCCAAAAAGAAAATGTTGCATATATAACATAGCAAGGTTAAAAATCGACTTATTTTTATTTCATATAAATTTAAATACTTTTACAATTAATTATTGCAAAACGACTGAAAATGTATGTGCGTTAAAATCTGCGTCAAGAAGTACCGAAAGTCTGTATTGTCTATATTTATCGAGTTTTTTTTATCGCCAATAGAGATTTTACAGAACCACTAAACATTAAAACGTTAAATGCATAAAACTGCTTTTTTAACGAGGCGCAACTGACACACTTATAATTTTCTGATCAACGACTTTTTTTTACAGCTACACAAATTTTTTAACTTTTTTAGTGCTACTCAAACTTTCTTCCAGAAAATCGTTGCAGGCTCAAAATGACCATTATAATTTTTTAATTTTTTCTTTTCTTTATGTTCCAGACCTCACAAACTACAGATGTAATCAGTAAATTTAATCCCTAGATACATGCTGTTCAGTGTAAAATTTTGGCGATTTATAAGCCCAAATTTTGGCAGATAACTCGTCGAAATTACAATGATTATTCGAGTGTAACGTCGATGATCTCGCGGTTGGATAATCTCGGTCGTCCGAAGCGTGTTGGGCGGCAGAATGTTGCACGAGGTTGCCGCATCTTCTGGTCCTGCTATTTATAACGCGTGCGGATTCTACGGAAGCCGCATACGCGAATGGCGAAGCACTCTGAGAGCTCCGCCCGATCGATGCATCGAGCGAAAGGAAACGCAATTTCGTAATTACGGGGGACCTCACCGAGAACTTGTCTGCCCGTTCCAGGGAGACGAGACATTATTACAGGCTTGACCGCGACTTGCTTCTCTTCCTTCTCTTTATCTCCAACATTTTTATTTTTCTTCATTGACTTATTTTTCTTTCTTCCGCTCCAAATAATTAATTCGCCATGAATATATTTTCAGCACCGAGGCGGACATTCTCAACTTGTTGCAGGGACGTCCACATCCAACTCTTCAATTTATCAGCTTTACAACGGGCTGCAATGGACGCGAAAAAGTTCGGGGATTAAAAAAAACATTGACGGATTTTTGCAGATCTGCTGCAGCGTAAATCATGATTTTTTTTGCTGCCCCTGGCAAAAATACATTATAGAGATTGATACAAAGCGATAGAATTTGAGTGCGATTTAATCTTATGTTATCATCTCTATCTATTGTAAGCCTACATGTATTTTTACTGCACGGTGCTCTTAGGCGGCTCTGCCCCAGAGTACGCAATAAACTATATCTATCTATCTATCTATCTATCTATTCGAACTTTGATCAATTTATACAAATTAAGGGGATGCTGGAGTAGATTTTTTTACCGACTTTGGTCGGTAAAAATAGGCGATTTCGTAGTTTACACTATTCATCGAAAATATGCTACAAATATACTTCAAATTTTGCAGGGATGTAATAAAAACATTTATGCTTGGGTGTCCGGTCGAATTACTGTTCAAAACATACAAGAAATGTAAGAAATTGTATATTACTGAACCTCTCAAAAAAACAATATGGCCGCTCGAAATGTCGACATGTCCTTTGAGGTAAGATACAAACGTTTCTGGAACTCAGATGTGTTAAATCAGACCGTACACCCATTCTTTGATTATTTCTGAACCTTTCAAAACCGTTGGAATGTCGATTACACAAACCAAATCCACGAATAGTGTATACTACGATTGCAAAGACTGTTTGCTTTTCGCACAGGTTCAGAGCTGGTAAAGAGCATGAATATAGTTCCGTTATTAGGGGACGGGTGGCGCTGTTTACTTTTAGCAAAAGCTCCGAGCCTCTGCAATGCGACCGTAGTATACACTATATATGGATTTGGCTTGTGTAGTTAACATTCTGATGGTTTTGGACTATTTAAAAATCATCACAGAATTGACTTCCGATCTGATTTTACATATCTAATTTCCAGAAACAATTATATCGTACAGCAAAGGTCTGTTGACATATGGTGTGCGGCCATTTTGCTTTCGGTATCTTTTGCCAAAAGTAAGCAGACTGCTCGACGCCACCTGTGTCCTAATCGGGAAATTTACCGACCAAAGTCTGTATCAAAATCTACTCCAGCATCCCCTTAAATCGTTGTTATTAGTTTCCTACAGTTTTCGCTTTCTATGGGTTAACTACGATAGATATGTTATCGGTATGTATGGTGCAACAATGAATTTATAATACTAGCAACAATGTGGTCGCTTCGTTCGCACTCGTTTCTTTTCATTTGTCTTTTTTTTTGTGGCTAAACATGATAATTGCATCTTTATACGAATCGTGATTCTACGTGACTATTTTTGCTTCAGTATTTCGATATAATCGACTTTCGATGTGCCTTGTCTTTTTTTACGGGAAGAAAAATGTATTCTATTCCACAACTGCGAAAAATACAGCCATTCAAAATGCGCGCGATATGCAACTCTGCAGCGATAACAAACGTCGGTAACAAACGTGTTTCCCTATTTTCTCCCCAACTGTGAATATTGCGGACAAAAACAAATTAGGTTTTCATGCATCCATCTATTGGTTACGAAAACCTAATACGTTTTTGTCCGAAATATTAATAGCTGCGGAGAAAATAGGGAAACCGGTTTTTTACCGACTGAGTCTGTATCATATCTGTGTCACGTGCCCTTAACAGTCTGAAGTTGGCTTTACGTCGAAGCCATTGACGACCAATCAGAAGGTTTGAAAAATGGCTTCAGTTTTCGATATTTCGACTTTCGATGTGCCATTTCTTTTTTAAGAAAGGAGGATTTTATATTGAATTTACGTTTCGTCACTTGTAAATTTTTATTCGTTTGTGGTGTATCGTGTTATATCGTAAATATATGATTCACCATTAATCGTTCGCAATCAAAGAGGCATCAATAGAGTGATTCTATTATTTTCTATCGTCTCACAATTATGGAAAGTATATCAGAATAAATAGTATGTGTTTAGACTGAAAAAATTATTATAATCTATCGTAAAGCCCTGATATAAATGAAAAGTTTTCTATCATTTATACAATAATCCAAATACGTTTTTTTTTCCATTGACTTATTTTATTTTCTTCCGCTGCAAATAATTAATTCGGCATGAATATATTTTCAGCGCTAAGGCCGATATTCTCAAGACTTTGTTGCAAGACGTCCACATCCAACTCTTCAATATATCAGTTTTATCATGGGCAGCAATGGACACGAAAAAGTTTGGGGATAAAAAAAACATTGACGGATTTTTGCAGATCTGCTGCAGCGTAAATCATGATTTTTTTTGCTGCCCCTGGCAAAAATACATTATAGAGATTGATACAAAGCGATAGAATTTGAGTGCGATTTAATCTTATGTTATCATCTCTATCTATTGTAAGCCTACATGTATTTTTACTGCACGGTGTTCTTAGGGGGCTCTGCCCCAGAGTACGCAATAAACTATATCTATCTATCTATCTATCTATTCGAACTTTGATCAATTTATACAAATTAAATGGTTGTATTAGTTTCCTACAGTTTTCGCTTTCTATGGGTTAACTACGATAGATATGTTATTGGTATGTATGGTGCAACAATGAATTTATAATACTAGCAACTATGTGGTCGCTTCGCTCGCACTCGTTTCTTTTCATTTGTCTTTTTTTTGTGGCTAAACATGATAATTGCATCTTTATACGAATCGTGATTCTACGTGACTATTTTTGCTTCAGTATTTCGATATAATCGACTTTCGATGTGCCTTGTCTTTT
This sequence comes from Ephialtes manifestator, assembly GCA_963970395.1. NCBI lineage: Eukaryota > Metazoa > Arthropoda > Insecta > Hymenoptera > Ichneumonidae > Ephialtes > Ephialtes manifestator. The sequence continues at coordinate 35,577,714 of OZ019972.1, forward strand.
TTTACGGGAAGAAAAATGTATTCTATTCCACAACTGCGAAAAATACAGCCATTCAAAATGCGCGCGATATGCAATTCTGCAGCGGTAACAAACGTCGGTAACAAATGTGTTTCCCTATTTTCTCCCCAACTGTGAATATTGCGGACAAAAGCAAATTAGGTTTTCATGCATCCATCTATTGGTTACGAAAACCTAATTCGTTTTTGTCCGAAATATTAATAGCTGCGGAGAAAATAGGGAAACCGGTTTTTTACCGACTGAGTCTGTATCACATCTGTGTCACGTGCCCTTAACAGTCTGAAGTTGGCTTTACATCGAAGCCATTGACGACCAATCAGAACGTTTGAAAAATGGCTTCAGTTTTCGATATTTCGACTTTCGATGTGCCATTTCTTTTTTAAGAAAGGAGGATTTTATATTGAATTTACGTTTCGTCACTTGTAAATTTTTATTCGTTTGTGGTGTATCGGGCAATACGTCGTTTCTACAGAACCCGATTCTACACATCACCGACTCAACACCACCAACTCTACACAACGGCAATTCGACACATGCCTCGATTCAACACAACAGCAACTATACACATCACCAACTCGACACATCGCCAACTCGACACATGCCTCAATTCGACACAACCCCAATTCTACACAGCCCCGATTCTACACAGTCACAACTGTCACGAGTCAAATGCACAACGACAATACTCTACACAGCCCCGATTCTACACAGGCACAAATTTCACGAGCTAAATTCACAACGGCAATACTCTACACAGCCCCGATTCTACACAGGCACAACTGTCACGAGCTAAATTCACCAAAGTCCCGATTCAACACATCACCGATTCTACACCGTCACCAACTCACATCCAATCAGCGTATGTCGTTCAAGCATTCCAACTCATCGGCGCACTATGATTGGATGTGAGTTGGTGACGGTGTAGAATCGGTGATGTGTTGAATCGGGACTTTGGTGAATTCAGCACGTGACAGTTGTGCCTGTGTAGAATCGGGGCTGTGTCGAGTATTGCCGTTGTGAATTTAACTCGTGACATTTGCGCCTGTGTAGAATCGGGACTGTGTAGAGTGTTGCCGTTGTGCATTTGGCTGGTGACAGTTGTGACTGTGTAGAATCGGGGCTGTGTACAATTGGGGTTGTGTCGAATTGAGGCATGTGTCGAGTTGGTGACGTGTCGAGTTGGTGATGTTTACAGTTGCTGTTGTGTTGAATCGAGGCATGTGTCGAATTGCCGTTGTGTAGAGTCGGTGGTGTTGAGTCGGTGATGTGTAGAATCGGATTCTGTAGAAACGACGTATTGCCGGTGTATCGTGTTATATCGTAAATATATGATTCACCATTAATCGTTCGCAATCAAAGAGGCATCAATAGAGTGATTCTATTATTTTCTATCGTCTCACAATTATGGAAAGTATATCAGAATAAATAGTATGTGTTTAGACTGAAAAAATTATTATAATCTATCGTAAAGCCCTGATATAAATGAAAAGTTTTCTATCATTTATACAATAATCCAAATACGTTTTTTTTCCATTGACTTATTTTATTTTCTTCCGCACCAAATAATTAATTCGGCATGAATATATTTTCAGCGCTAAGGCCGATATTCTCAAGACTTTGTTGCAAGACGTCCACATCCAACTCTTCAATATATCAGTTTTATCATGGGCAGCAATGGACACGAAAAAGTTTGGGGATAAAAAAAACATTGACGGATTTTTGCAGATCTGCTGCAGCGAAAATATTGTTTTTTTTTGCTGCCCCTGGCAAAAATACATTATAGAGATTGATACAAAGCGATAGAATTTGAGTGCGATTTAATCTTATGTTATCATCTCTATCTATTGTAAGCCTACATGTATTTTTACTGCACGGTGTTCTTAGGGGGCTCTGCCCCAGAGTACGCAATAAACTATATCTATCTATCTATCTATCTATTCGAACTTTGATCAATTTATACAAATTAAATCGTTCGTATTAGTTTCCTACAGTTTTCGCTTTCTATGGGTTAACTACGATAGATATGTTATTGGTATGTATGGTGCAACAATGATTTTATAATACTTGCAACAATGTGGTCGCCTCGCTCGCACTCGTTTCTTTTCATCTGTCTTTTTTTTGTGGCTAAACATGATAATTGCATCTTTATACGAATCGTAATTCTACGTGACTATTTTTGCTTCAGTATTTCGATATAATCGACTTTCGATGTGCCTTGTCTTTTTTTACGGGAAGAAAAATGTATTCTATTCCACAATTGCGAAAAATACAGCCATTCAAAATGCGCGCGATATGCAATTCTGCAGCGATAACAAACGTCGGTAACAAACGTGTTTCCCTATTTTCTCCCCAACTGTGAATATTGCGGACAAAAGCAAATTAGGTTTTCATGCATCTATCTATTGGTTACGAAAACCTAATTCGTTTCTGTCCGAAATATTAATAGCTGCGGAGAAAATAGGGAAACCGGTTTTTTACCGACTGAGTCTGTATCACATCTGTGTCACGTGCCCTTAACAGTCTGAAGTTGGCTTTACGTCGAAGCCATTGACGACCAATCAGAATGTTTGAAAAATATGGCTTCAGTTTTCGATATTTCGACTTTCGATGTACCATTTCTTTTTTAAGAAAGGAGGATTTTATATTGAATTTACGTTTCGTCACTTGTAAATTTTTATTCGTTTGTGGTGTATCGGGCAATACGTCGTTTCTACGGAACCCGATTCTACACATCACCGACTCAACACCACCAACTCTACACAACGGCAATTCGACACATGCCTCGATTCAACACAACAGCAACTATACACATCACCAACTCGACACATCGCCAACTCGACACATGCCTCAATTCGACACAACCCCAATTCTACACAGTCACAACTGTCACGAGTCAAATGCACAACGACAATACTCTACACAGCCCCGATTCTACACAGGCACAAATTTCACGAGCTAAATTCACAACGGCAATACTCTACACAGCCCCGATTCTACACAGGCACAACTGTCACGAGCTAAATTCACCAAAGTCCCGATTCAACACATCACCGATTCTACACCGTCACCAACTCACATCCAATCAGCGTATGTCGTTCAAGCATTCCAACTCATCGGCGCACTATGATTGGATGTGAGTTGGTGACGGTGTAGAATCGGTGATGTGTTGAATCGGGACTTTGGTGAATTCAGCACGTGACAGTTGTGCCTGTGTAGAATCGGGGCTGTGTCGAGTATTGCCGTTGTGAATTTAACTCGTGACATTTGCGCCTGTGTAGAATCGGGACTGTGTAGAGTGTTGCCGTTGTGCATTTGGCTGGTGACAGTTGTGACTGTGTAGAATCGGGGCTGTGTACAATTGGGGTTGTGTCGAATTGAGGCATGTGTCGAGTTGGTGACGTGTCGAGTTGGTGATGTTTACAGTTGCTGTTGTGTTGAATCGAGGCCTGTGTCGAATTGCCGTTGTGTAGAGTCGGTGGTGTTGAGTCGGTGATGTGTAGAATCGGATTCTGTAGAAACGACGTATTGCCGGTGTATCGTGTTATATCGTAAATATATGATTCACCATTAATCGTTCGCAATCAAAGAGAAATCAATAGAGTGATCCTATTATTTTCTATCGTCTCACAATTATGGAAAGTATATCGGAATAAATAGTATGTGTTTAGACTGAAAGAATTATTATAATCTATCGTAAAGCCCTGATATAAATGAAAAAGTTTTCTATCATTTATACAATAATCCAAATACGTTTTTTTTTCCATTGACTTATTTTATTTTCTTCCGCTGCAAATAATTAATTCGGCATGAATATATTTTCAGCGCTAAGGCCGATATTCTCAAGACTTTGTTGCAAGACGTCCACATCCAACTCTTCAATATATCAGTTTTATCATGGGCAGCAATGGACACGAAAAAGTTTGGGGATAAAAAAAATATTGACGGATTTTTGCAGATCCGCTGCAGCGTAAATCATGATTTTTTCTTCTCCTTTTAATTTTTTTGTTACTTTAAAAGGAAGAGTAGTTTTTATTCCTCTTACAAATGTATTCGCGTAGATTCTATCGGCTCTCTTCTCGCTGATCCTCAAAGTTTCTCGTGCCGAGATCTCTGCCATACTATATTCGCTCAGACGGTCACGACTCGACAGGATCCTTTCGAATTTATAATCCATGCAAATTCAAACTGACAGTCGTGGCATTCCATATCGGTTGGCAGGTTTTCTGGAGAATAGCAGAATCGTCAACAGCGTAGAAAAATTGCGAATATTAGCAGGTTATTAAGTTTATAATTATGATAATTTTGACTATGAAAATAGTTTTGCGATTCTGTAATTTATTTTTAAATTATTTGTTGTTTCATAATTATTATTTGTTCAGAATAATAAAATTCTGTAAAATTGAAAATTCTTTATTAATTTTTAGTAAATAAAAAATATATAAAAATATAACAGCAAAAAATTCACATAGTTTCAGTGTTTATAAATATTTAAGAAATAAATCTAAAATGTATAGGATATGAATTTCAAATTTATTGATTTTCAAGTACCAATTTTTCTCAAGTTTCAAGACTATTTGGACTATTTTGAAGCTTCCAATTCTAGAACTTTGAAGAATATCCTGTTCATAAAATAAAAGCAGTAAATTATTTTTATTTTACAAACTAAATTAATGAAATTTTCCTGAATAGCTCAGAAAAAAATTAATAGTTCTTCCCAAAAAATTGGACACAATTTCGTTTTTATTTCACTTCAATAAAAATCCATAAAAATTCAATCATTTTTGTAACTATAAAAAAATTAGTCTCGATGTTAAAAAAAAAATGATGATTGCATTTTACAGCTGTGCAATAATTGGAAAAAGCAAAATAAAAAATTATTCATTAGTTTAATGAATGAATAAATAAATCGATCAATGTACCACAATGTACGGATAGCAGTTACCAATAAAGACTATGTCTCAGCGGTATAATTAATCGCAAGAGTTTGCATGAATTAAATATAAACTGCGGATGATGAAGTACCGGCAACGAAGACGAAGGACGAAATGGGCGTGAGTGTCCGAACTGAATATATGTATAGATATATACGTACACGTTAAATTTAGTTTGCCTTCTGTGCAATTAACCTGGAACTGAAGAGAAGCTTGTCTGCGTTCAAGGACGTCGGGCCATGCAGTTCGAGTTCTATAGTGGCCAAAAGAGAATGAAAGAAGAAGATGCTGCCCCCAAAGTTGGTTTAATACGGTAGCTCCCGACTGCCTGGCTTATTACATGCATGGCTTTAATCGTATTAACATCCAGATTGGGTCTCTGCTATGGTAGGATTATATATGGGGTATTCCTAGCCAACTCAGTAAGCGTTCAACTCCTTTTGACTCCTTCAAAATCGCTCCATAATTTTTTATACTACTCTATATGTTCGAAAAAACACTTTTTAATTTTTTTAGATTTTTTTTACAGGAACTTTTTTTTCATCAATTTTTTTAATAAAAAAAATTTGGGCCTCGATTTGAAAATTTGAAATTATTCTTAAAAATACTGTACTAGATAGAATTAGAATTTGGCCTCACTAAATTAATTCTCCAGTCTCAGTATTAATCAAAATACTCGATTAAAAAAAACTTTAACTAAACTTTAAATATTTTTTTGGAGTATAATCCGTATTTACTAAAAAAAAAAAAAGATTTGGGTAGATTGAAATTTTGTGCGTTGATGCAGAATTTTTTTTTTGAAATACTCACTTTAGTAGATTCTTGTGAATTCATAAAAACTAACAAGAATATAAAAGTGCACCAATTACCAATTATTTGTACTCTTTAGAATTAAATATAAATAATATTGTGAATATCTAGTAATAATTCTTCTCTTTATTTGTAAGGACAAAAAGAGAGTGTAATTACTGTAAGAGAACCATAATTTCAGAATTTTATTACGAATTCAATACATAATTTTTTTTTAAAAAGGAAATATGGTTCATAATTGTATGGTTTTTGCCTCAATTTTTTTCTTGCATTTTAAGCGAATCATAAATATAAGTAAATCTGTAACTTGCAATTTATCAGAATAAAAAGCAATTACTGTAAGAAAACCATAATTTTTAAATTCTATTACGAATTCAGTACATAATTTTTCTAAAAAAGGAAATATGGTTCATAATTGCGTATATTTTTGCCTCAATTTCTTTTCTTGCATTTTAAGCGAATCATAAATATAAGTAAATCTGTAACTTGTAATTTGTCAGAATAAAAAACAATTACTGTAAGAGAACCATAATTTTTTTTAAAAGAAAATACGTTTCGTAATTGTGTATATTTTTGCCTGAATTTTTTTTCTTACATTTCAACCAAATCATAAATATAAATAAATCTGTAACTTGTAATTTGTCAGAATAAAAAGCAATTACTGTAAGAGAACCATAATTTTTTAATTTTACTACGAATTCGGTACATAATTTTTTTTAAAAAGGAAATATGATTCATAATTGTGTATAGTTTTGCCTCAATTTTTTTTCTTACATTTCAAGCAAATCGTAAATATAAGGAAATCTGTAACTTGTAATTTGTTAGAATAAAAAGCAATTATTGTAAGAGAACCATAATTTTTTAATTTTACTACGAATTCGGTACATAATTTTTTTTAAAAAAGGAAATATGATTCATAATTGTGTATAGTTTTGCCTCAATTTTTTTTCTTACATTTCAAGCAAATCGTAAATATAAGGAAATCTGTAACTTGTAATTTGTTAGAATAAAAAGCAATTACTGTAAGAGAACCATAATTTTTTAATTTTATTACGAATTGAGTACATAATTTAAAAAAAAAAGAAATATGGTTCATAATTGTGTATAGTTTTGCCTCAATTTTTTTTCTTAAATTTCAAGTAAATCGTAAATATAAGTAAATCTGTAACTTGTAATTTGTCAGAATAAAAAGCCTCTGCGAGAAATATAAGTCAATTTCTCTCGCAGTCGTTGTTTTCGGGCTTCTTTTTGGGCATTAATAGTCGTCTCGATGTGGCGGTGCAGGATGGCAGAGGGGCGAGTCGGTTAAATGGGAGAAAAAAAAATTCGGTCTACCTATATAGAGTTTGGGGGGCTCGAGAGCAGCGAAGAGTGTTCGGGGTCACTACACCCGAAAGGAGTGACTTTTTGGCCATCTGTATCGTCCCGCTCTTCGGCACAGCATTTTCTTCAGTGCACTTTGGATCCTCGGGCCCTATTACAAGCTTTGCACGCGTTACACTCTTCACAACGTTTTTTTTATTACCGATCGACTTTCCGAGATCGTATCGTCTATCTACACAAAGAAACACTTAACAAACTGGAAACGAGTAAGGGTAACAAAATAATATCCTTTACTGTAGTATCTTACTTTATGCTGGATTTTTTTATGGTGCAAAAATTTATCCCCTTATTTTTTACTCTGGCGAAAAAAAAAATCAAGATTGATCTGTAAACTCGGCATTTTTTTTTAGCGATGACATAATCTGTGGCAAATAAAAATGTACACAATTATATTTAATTGTGTAATTGTGTATATTAAATATAATTATAATTAATTATATTTATTTTTTTTCTGTAACAATTTAACAACTTAACTATTGTTACAGAAAAAAATGTATTGAATTTATGAATGCAAGGGGAATATTTTAAAAAAATTGTGTCTCGTTTTTTGTTCGCTCCTGCTATTTATTTTATTTAAATTTATTTTATTTTTTCTAGGTGAAATCATGTGAGAGTTTTATTAGCAAAGATTAGAAGAATAAAATAAGAACTGAATGAGTAAAAAGAAATATAATACTTAGAATTTCTAAAAAAAAGGATTTTATTTTTTTTTTTTGGTAAAATTTTAATGCATTTTCTTACTAATGAGTGTTAAACAAATTATTGGTGTATTATTATTTATAAAATAAACAAATAAGTAACTTTTGTTTAAAAAAATAATATGATGGATGCAACTACTGATTAGAAGAAAATACTAGAGATTTTAATTTTTTTGGGTTGACAATTGATTAATCCTGAAAAAAGTTATTATAAAAAATTAATAATGCGTGAAAATTGCTCGAAAATATAATCTTATAGCTATGAAAAAAACGATTTAAAAACGTTAGAAAAAGAAATCTATTTCTTCTCTTTTTTTGAAATATTAAATGCCTATAATTTGGGATCAATCTCGATCATCCTAATATTCACGCGTGAGTTGTCAAGGCATTTTGCTACTGTGTTACGTTGCGCAGGTATATTTTTTCCACGGTTTTTATGGCTGCCTAAAATTTAGAGGGTCGCCCATGGATCACATAATAACAACATTTACACACAAACCCAAACTGACCCACTATAGGGTTCGTGGGATTATAATAAATCGGAGCATTCTACACGGTCACGATGTGTTAAGATCTATAGAGATCAGAAACAGAATAATGTATGCATGCTCACGTTTGCGATTATTATACTTAAGAAATTCGAACAGCGGTAGAATCATAATTCAAATATTCTTCCATTTTGAATGATGGTTTAAATCGAATGTCAAGGTTGAATCGAGGTAACTTAATACCATGAGAATTTAGACATTTTTCAAAAATGTACTAAAAAATTTGGACAGCAAAAATTGATTCAATTACTATTTCTAATTCAATTGATTTGAGTAATATATAATAATTGATAATTAAAATTTGATCCAATATAAAATTAACTTTCTTCCAAAAAATTTTTAAAAAATGTTAGTTTAAAAATTCTGGAAAAGTTCGACAAATAATCAAATTCTATTAGAAATTGGTCCTATTTTTTATTGATTTAAAAATGATAAAAACGTTAATTTTTGCATTATCATTAGTTTGCTATTTTAATTAACAAAAATATCGATTTTTTAATAAAAAATCTTTTCCACGGAAAAACCACTTGGCTAAAAAAGGGTTAATATAAAAAAAATATTTCGACTGCTTTGTTGCACGAAACTGTGACTTAAGATGCGAATGAGGATCGAGATGTCAAAGTTAGGGTCACGTATGCGTGAAGAACGACTACCTGCCACATTAAATTTTCTTTTACGATCGTCCAGCACAGCTTCAAAATCGGGTTCCATGTATTCTCCTATATATTGCTGCATTTCACGTTGATTTCTCGGAAAGGAATCGAGTTAGATGAATTAATATTCAATCCCACAGCTATTATCTTGTAGTCAGAATTTTTTTATTTGTTTTTCGTTATTAATAAAAATTTTTTTTTACATAAAGTCCTTGACCAGAAATTCAAGAAAAAAATAGTTGCACTTTAATATATAATATGGAGCTCCGGCTTGAGTCTGTGGAAATATTCATATTATAAACTGGTCAGAGTTTGTGGGTTATTAAAATAGTTAAGAAATTGGGCAACATATTTTGAATTTTATGTTTATAGCTTATTCCATTGTATAGCTTCAATTGCCTTTTACATCCCATCCCATCAAATTTAACTTTATATATGTTTACATAAAAATAAAATCAGAAATAAAACAATGATATACAAAAAAAAAATTTTTAAACCTACTTTTTGTGGAATAAACCAGGAGTACGATATTTTTAGATATCTCAAGCTCAAAATTTAATTTGACAGTCTTAAAATGTCCTAATACTAGAAGAAAAAATAGTGCGGCAATCCGTATATTAAAAAAGGTTTTAAAAAGATTATACGTTTTATGTTTTATTTTTTATATGTACTTTAAGAAAAATAATCCTTCTAATACGTATTCCAAAAAATTGCTTATTTTTGATTTTTGATTTTTAAAAAATTATATTAAAGATTATAAATTATGTTGAAATTCAAATTGATCTACTCGATGCTGGTTTCGGTATTTTTCTTTAGTGTTTTGTTAAAATCCCCATGACATTTTTTTGTAAAAAAAAGGATTGCTTCCGAATAAATATTATTCTTACTTCGCATACGACGAAATAATTTTAACAAATTATACTCGACAAAAATAGTCCAACAAATCACATTTTAAAAAATAGTTCTTTTCAAAATTATAATCTATTCGCTTTTGAAATTACTATTTAGGGCAATGCCCTCAACATTTTTTATTATTATTCAGGCTCTTCGTTATTATAATTTTTTATATATTTTTCAAAATTGTGTTAAAGGACCTAATTTATGATCGGAGAGTCCGAAATTAATACTCGTAAAAAATAGTCCGTAAATCCGCATTAAAAAAAAAGTTATTTCCAAAATTATATGATTTTAATTTTTTATATTAATATTTAGGAAAATGCCCTAAACATTTTTTATTATTATTCATACTCTTCGTTATTACAATTTTTTATACATATATTTTTTAAATTGTGTTACAGGACCTAATTTATGATGTGATATCGCGTGTATCGGGAGTCCGAAATTAATACTCGTAAAAAATAGTCCGCCAATCCGCATTAAAAAAAATTGTTATTTTCAAAATTATAAGATCTTAATTTGAAATTTATATTTAGGACAATGCCCTTAACATTTTTTTTATCATTCATACTCTTCGTTATTACAATTTTTATACATATTTTTTATTGTGTTAAAGGACCTAATTTATGATCGGGGAGTCCGAAATTAATTCTCGTAAAAAATAGTCCGTAAATCCGCATTAAAAAACAGTTATTTTCAAAATTATATGATTTTAATTTTTTATATTAATGTTTAGGAAAATGCCCGTAACATTTTTTATTATTATTCAGACTCTTCGTTATTACAATTTTTTATATATATTTTTAAAATTGTGTTACAGGACCTAATTTATGATGTGATATCGCGTGTATCGGGAGTCCGAAATTAATACTCGTAAAAAATAGTCCGCCAATCCGCATTTAAAAAAATAGTTATTTTCAAAATGATAAGATCTTAATTTAAAATTAATATTTAGGACAATGCCCTTAACATTTTTTATTACCATTCATACTCCTTGTTATTACAATTTTTTATATATATATTTTTTTATTGTGTTAAAGATCCTAATTTACGATGTAAAAAATCTGTCTATTATCTCAGAGGCCCGGCAATATTTCGGATGATGTGATATCGCGTGTATCGCGAGTCCGGAGGCACGCTTCTGTCCGAACTTCACGAGACAAAAGGAAGAAATAAAAATTAAAAAAAATGGCGAGCTGCGAGTGGCTTCGACGAAGGGTCGATTCACGCAGCCAACTGAGGGCTTCGAAAGAGTGGCACGAGTATGAGTGGGTGCAAGAGTTGGCGAGAGAAAGAGAGACAACGACGACGGGAGAAAAACATCTCTAGTCTTGATCAAAAAGAAGAATACGACCACAACGAAGAGGACGAAGAAGGGAGAAGACCAAAGAGAAATAAAGCGCTGAAGAGACGCGCAGAAAACGTATAGTACATACAAAATGGAGTGGAGAGCAAGAGGAGGGACGATATGTTCCAGCAGAAGGTCTGGACAGCCCCGCAAGATTTTGAAGAAAGAGAAGACATAAAATTATTGGACAACGAAGACTCCGAAGGGCCCACGACGGAATAGCGAAGGCGATTTAAAAAAAAGACCCTAAAGATTACAGTCGACATCACATTTTATAAATTTTGTGGAAAAAAATATATGAGGTTTTGGAAAATATTATAATTTTTGTTCGGGAATGAATGAGAGGATTTTTCTCTTTTTTTTTAAATATCGTTCGCCATGTTGTAATGAAAATTTGAAGATAGATTGTAATAAGGAAATTTATTGATAAATTAATCTTTATTTTTTTAGTGAATGCTTAATCTGTAAAATGTTAGAAGATTTTGTGTGGTTTGTGGTTAGAGCGAGTTAGATTCCTACTGCATTACATTTTTATTATAGTTCTGGTACATTTTTCGCGGTAAAATTCAAAATTTGTATTTGACCACAGAAAACACCCGTTTTAATCCTTTTTATTGCGAATTTAAAAAAGTCAGTTTTGTCCTTTTCTGATTCCAGAATTCATAGATCCGACTTTCGGTCGGAAAATCCAACCCAAAGTTTGTTCTCTTCAAGATATCTAATTTTGGTCTTGACTATCGTTCTCAAGTCGCATATTCCACCACAGAAAACAACCATTTCAAACCTTTTTATTGTGATTTTTAAAAAAAAGTCACTTTTGGCCGTTTCTGATTCCAGAATTCACAGATCCGACTTCTGGTCGGAAAATCCAACCCAAATTTTTTTTTTCTTCAAGATATCCAATTTTGGTCTTGACTGTCATTCTCAATTCGCATATTCCACCACAGAAAACAACCATTTCAAACCTTTTTATTGTGATTTTAAAAAAAAGTCACTTTTGACCGTTTCTGATTCCAGAATTCACAGATCCGACTTCTGGTTGGTAAATCCAACCCAAATTTTTTTTTCTTCAAGATATCCAATTTTGCTCTCCACCATCTCTCTCAAGTCGCATATTCCACCACAGAAAACAACCATTTCATATCGTCTTATTGTAATTTAAAAAAAAGTCACTTTTGGCCGTTTCTGATTCCAGAATTCACAGATCCGACTCTAAGTCGGTAAATCCAACCCAAATTTTTTTTTCTTCAAGACATCCAATTTTGGTCTTGACTATCGTTCTCAAGTTGCATATTCCACCACAGAAAACAACCATTTCAAACCTTCTTATTGTGATTTAAAAAAAAAGAAGTCACTCTTGGCCGTTTCTGATTCCAGAATTCACAGATCCGACTTTCGATCGGAAAATCCAACCCAAATTTTTTTCTCTTCAAGATATCTAATTTTGGTCTTGACTATCGTTCTCAAGTCGCATATTCCACCACAGAAAACAACCATTTCAAACCTTTTTATTGTGATTTTAAAAAAAAGTCACTTTTGGCCGTTTCTGATTCCAGAATTCACAGATCCGACTTTCGGTCGGAAAATCCAACCCAAATTTTTTCTTCATCAAGATATCCAATTTTGGTCTTGACTATCGTTCTCAAGTCGCATATTCCACTACAGAGAACACCCATTTCAAACCTTTTTACTGTGATTTAAAAAAAAATCACTTTTCTTCGTTTCTGATTCCAGAATTCACAGATCCGACTTTCGGTCGGTAAATCCAACCTAAATTTTTTTCTCTTCAAGACATTCAATTTTGGTCTTCACTATCATTCTGAAGTCGCATATTCAACCCCAGAAAACTCCCATTACAAGCCTTTCGACTATAATTTTCAAAAACATCACTTTGCTCAATTCTGATTTCTCTGATGTCTCATCCGTACGTGTGACACACTTTGTTCCTCTTCCACGACCTCATCCTCACAATTGTTCAATCCCCGTGATATATTTCACTGCAACAAATAATTGAATCATAAGTTATTATTCAGCGCAGTGTATCTACAATTTTCAAAAACATCACTTTGCTCAATTCTGATTTCTCTGAATTTCATTTCTCTGATGTCTCATCCGTACGTGTGACACACTTTATTCCTCTTCCACGACCTCATCCTCACAATTGTCCAATCCCCGTGATATATTTCACTGCAACAAATAATTGAATCATAAGTTATTATTCAGCGCAGTGTATCAAGAAGAGGGCATCGATGGGATTGTTGATTATTCCGAGAAGTTTGGAGGGTTCTTTTCGCAAGTGCCACACGTTCAACCATTTCTCTCTCTCTCTCTCTCTCTCTCTCTGTTCTTCTTCTTCTTCTTCTTCTTCACCATATCCAATTTTTCTCCATCTCCTTTCTCCATCGGTTTCTCCATGGCGTATTTATCTCGCGACTGAAAAGTGCCTGAGCGCCGGTAGCTGAAGTAGCGCGTGTTGCGCGGTAGCAGTTGCACGTAGGAACACTCGACGAGAGAAGTGCTGGACCAAGAAAGAAAGAAAAAGATAAAGGTAGAAAAAGAGAGAAAGTGGAAAGAATATATGAAAGAGGAAGCGAGTAGAGAAATGGCGAAAAAGGAAGAGAACGAAAACGAGTGGTTTACGAGTTGGGGAGCAGCTCTGGGCCCTCGAAAAGGACGAAAAAGAGAAGAAGACAAGCTGTGAGGAGAATCGAGCCTGGCAGCAACACAGCAGCACCAGCAGAACCAGCAATACCAAGAGAGTGCGAAGACCATGGAAAGAATATCGCAGAGACAAAGAAAGCTATAAAATATATGTATAAGGATTCGTTACACGAGAGAAAAAGAGAAAGAGAGAGATTATAATTCTCTGCTTCCTTTTTTTTCTTTTTTTTCCTTCCTTTATTTGTCTCTTTCTCTCTCTTCTTTTTTTCTGTTCTTCGTCTTCGTCTCTCGATGAAATTTATATTTTCGTGGAAGTGCAGCCGATTCTCGCACCCTCGTAATTATAACGACTCCTGCAAAAGAGAGAGAATGTAATTATATGTGGCTCTAAAAGATTCTTTGGCTAAGAATAGCGGAAATTTAACACTTAAGGGGAGGGAGTCAGGTAAAAAAAATTGATTTTGGAAATTCAATATCATCCAAATCCTATTGCATATAAAAATGCCCAATGCACTATATTGTTGGTGCTCGATGAAAGGATTTTTTACTGTCGCCTGACTTGCATAGGCTTTTCAATATTATCCTAAGCAAAGTTCTTAGGTTTTCCATTCTGCGCATGATTCAGATCAAACTACTAGGCAGATTGGAATGGTTGACATCTCATTTACTTCTTCATGAAAAGATACACCGGCTAAATGGAGAAAACTATTTTTATTCATTCTGAAAGCAAAATTAATGACTGATTTAGAAAATAGCATAAAATTTATTTATTAATAATTATGTCACTTAAAAAATATTACCTTTTATTAATATTTGCTCCATTTAGCCGGTGTATCTTTTCATGAAGAAAAAAATGAGACGTCAACCATTCCAATCTGCCTAGTAGTTTGATCTGAATCATGCGCAGAATGGAAAACCTAAGAACTTTGCTTAAGATAATATTGAAAAGCATATGCAAGTCAGACGACAGTAAAAAAACCTTTCATCGAGTACCAACAAAATAGTGCGTTGGGCATTTTAGCATATGCAAGTCGTCTGACTTGCATATGCTTTTCAATATTATCTTAAGCAAAGTTCTTAGGTTTTCCATTCTGCGCATGATTCAGATCAAACTACTAGGCAGTTTGGAATGGTTGACGTCTCATTTTCTTCTTCATGAAAAGATATACCGGCTAAATAGAGCAAACTATTTTTTTTCATTCTGAAAGCAAAGTTAATCACTGATTTAGAAAATAGCATAAAATTTATTTATTAATAATTATGTCACTTAAAAAATATTACCTTTTATTAATATTTGCTCCATTTAGACGGTGTATCTTTTCATGAAGAAGAAAATGAGACGTCAACCATTCCAATCTGCCTAGTAGTTTGATCTGAATCATGCGCAGAATGGAAAACCTAAGAACTTTGCTTAAGATAATATTGAAAAGCATATGCAAGTCAGACGACAGTAAAAAAACCTTTCATCGAGTACCAACAATATAGTGCGTTGGCCATTTTAACATATGCAAGTCGTCTGACTTGCATATGCTTTTCAATATTATCTTAAGCAAAGTTCTTAGGTTTTCCATTCTACGCATGATTCAGATCAAACTACTAGGCAGATTGGAATGGTTGACGTCTCATTTTCTTCTTCATGAAAAGATATACCGGCTAAATAGAGCAAACTATTTTTTTTCATTCTGAAAGCAAAGTTAATCACTGATTTAGAAAATAGCATAAAATTTATTTATTAATAATTATGTCACTTAAAAAATATTACCTTTTATTAATATTTGCTCCATTTAGCCGGTGTATATTTTCATGAAGAAGAAAATGAGACGTCAACCATTCCAATCTGCCTAGTAGTTTGATCTGAATCATGCGCAGAATGGAAAACCTAAGAACTTTGCTTAAGATAATATTGAAAAGCATATGCAAGTCAGACGACAGTAAAAAAACCTTTCATCGAGTACCAACAATATAGTGCGTTGGGCATTTTAGCATATGCAAGTCGTCTGACTTGCATATGCTTTTCAATATTATCTTAAGCAAAGTTCTTAGGTTTTCCATTCTGCGCATGATTCAGATCAAACTACTAGGCAGATTGGAATGGTTGGCGTCTCATTTTCTTCATCATGAAAAGATATACCGGCTAAATAGAGCAAACTATTTTTTTTCATTCTGAAAGCAAAGTTAATCACTGATTTAGAAAATAGCATAAAATTTATTTATTAATAATTATGTCACTTAAAAAATATTACCTTTTATTAATATTTGCTCCATTTAGCCGGTGTATCTTTTCATGAAGAAGAAAATGAGACGTCAACCATTCCAATCTGCCTAGTAGTTTGATCTGAATCATGCGCAGAATGGAAAACCTAAGAACTGTGCTTAAGATAATATTGAAAAGCAATATGCAAGTCAGACGACAGTAAAAAAACCTTTCATCGAGTACCAACAATATAGTGCGTTGGGCATTTTTATATGCAATAGGATTTTGATGATATTGAATTTCCAAAAAAAAATTTTTTTACCTGACTTCCTCCCGTTAACAACGTGGTTCGTTAAAAATAAATTAGAAATTATGTTTTCGGAAATTTATTAAGTGAAAAAAAGACAGGGAGGATATTGTTTAGTGTTGTACGTTGTTTTTCACTTTTTTATTATTGAATATCGTGAAGAGTATTAAAAAAATTGCAAAGGTAAAAAAGTAGGAAATTAAAAAAATAATTTGGGTTTACATGAATTTAAAGAGCTGGTATCTAAAATTAAGGGCCAACTATATAAAGTTGAGAAGAAAATTGGATTTTAGTAATACGATATAAAAATTTTCGCAGACTCTCGAATCGTCCAGGAAAAATTTATATCTGCATGGAAATTGCATTTTGATTCTTTGGCTATTCAGAGATTTTTTATTCAGGAGAAAAATTCAAACCGCTTTTCCGATTACGGCCAAATTTAATCCGAACCAATGTAACTGAAATTATGAAGAACTATATTTAGCAGGTCGTACATTTAAAAACAATTTAGAGCATACATCCACTTTTTTTTTTTAATTAAAAATAAAAACACATGCACATTGATATTTTTTGCTAAACAATTTTTCTCAATGTTTTAGACCATTTTCAGTGTAATGACATGAATATCTTAAAATATACACTGTAAAAAAATCTACTTGAAATTTGATGTACAAGTACTGGAAATTTTTTATCCATAAACTGGTACACTTAATATATAAGTGAGATGTAAAATTAATGCATGGTATAATAATTTTGATAATTTACTTTATTTTATTGTAAAACTATATTATTTTTATAATTTTCATTAAATTTACTGTAAAAGTACATTAATTTCATATCACAATTGGACATTGAATTTAATTGACGAGTTTATGCATAAAAACTTCCGATCTTATTTAACAGTGTAAAAAAAAATGGAAACTCTATTAGGAATGAAAAAAATTACACTCGATTTAGGTACCTTTTTGTAGCTCCACTGCAAGAAGTGTCATTCAGTGTCCCTTCGCCATAAATTCACAACGATTAACCCCGAAGTAAATTTCACGACTATCGGGTTATAAGCAAAAGTTTCTTGCCCCATGAAGAAAAATGTAAAAAGTAAAAATTGAGTTCCCGCGTTACTCGAGTATTATACGCTGTATAGTAAAAACTACAAAAAAAGAAAATGAGAGAAAACAGCAGAGCCAAATAATCTGGATCTTATGAACGTGTGGATAAAAAAAACTGAATAATTACAGCTACGGAATATTATAATTGATTGTAAAAAAAAGTTACTTTCAATTATTCGTAATTCTTGCAGAACCATTTTCTTAAATTATGCTAAAAAATTAGTCATAATCATTTAATTGAGAAAAAGAAATTTATATAATTTATCATTTTTGTATATTTAAAGAAATTAAATTTCGTATGCTTTATCATTTAAATAATTCGAAAAAAAATACAAAAACATTTTGTCAAATTATAAATGTAAAAATATCCAATAAAAAAAAAGAAAGTCTGCGGACTCTTACTCATAAAACTTTTTTTTTAAAAGGTTTAATAATTTACTCTGAGAAAAAAAAATATATGAAAGAACTACATTAGCGTTCAAACGAGTTTTTCGTTAGGACAACCAAATGTTTAGTTTCTTCAATAATTATTAGATTTAGTTGCGTAAAATATATTTGCGATAACCAAAATATTTCTTATACATTCAAACATTTTTTTTCAGTGTCATAGAATGTATTTAAAAAAATCTTTTGTAAGTCAAAGTTTTTTACTTATGCCATAAATCTCCGATACAACATATTTCATCTTTTATATCTTGCATATTAAAACTCTTTTTAAAAAGGTTTAATAATTTAATAAAATTTTCATTTTAATAAAAGTTTAATACAATTTATTTTTTAAAATCTTTTGTGAGTTAAAGTTTTTTACTTATCCCATAAATCCCCGATACAACATTTTTCATCTTTTATATCTTGCATATTAAAACTCTTTTTAAAAAGGTTTAATAATTTAATAAAATTTTAATTTCAATAAAAGATTAATAAAATTTATTTAAAAAAATCTTTTGTGAGTTAAAATTTTTTAATTAACCCATAAATCCCCGATACAACATTTTTCATCTTTTATATCTTACATATTAAAACTCTTTTTAAAAAGGTTTAATAATGTAATAAAATTTTAATTTTAATAAAAGTTTAATAAAATGTATTTTAAAAAACCTTTTGTGAGTAAAAGTTTTTTACTTATCCCATAAATCCCCGATACAACATTTTTCATCTTTTATATCTTGCATATTAAAACTCTTTTTAAAAAGGTTTAATAATTTAATAAAATTTTAATGTTAATAAAAGTTTAATAAAAATTATTTAAAAAAATCTTTTGTGAGTTAAAGTTTTTTTTACTTATCCATAAATCCACGATACAACATTTTTTATCTTTTATATCTTGCATATTAAAACTCTTTTTAAAAAGGTTTAATAATTTAATAAAATTTTAATTTCAATAAAAGATTAATAAAATTTATTTAAAAAAATCTTTTGTGAGTTAAATTTTTTTAATTAACCCATAAATCCCCGATACAACATTTTACATCTTTTATATCTTACATATTAAAACTCTTTTTAAAAAGGTTTAATGACTTAATAAAATTTTAATTTTAATGAAAGTTTAATTAAATTTATTTTAAAAAATCTTTTGTGAGTAAACATTTTTTACTCATCTCATAAATCCCCGATACAACATTTTTCATCTTTTATATCTTGCATATTAAAACTTTTTTTAAAAAGGTTTAATAATTTAATAAAATTTTAATTTCAATAAAAGATTAATAAAATTTATTTAAAAAAATCTTTTGTGAGTTAAAATTTTTTAATTAACCCATAAATCTCCGATACAACATTTTACATCTTTTATATCTTACATATTAAAACTCTTTTTAAAAAGGTTTAATAACTTAATAAAATTTTAATTTTAATAAAAGTTTAATAAAATTTATATTTAAAAATCTTTTGTGAGTTAAAATTTTTTAATTAACCCATAAATCCCCGATGCAACATTTTTCATCTTTTATATCTTGCATATTAAAACTCTTTTTAAAAAGGTTTAATAATTCAATAAAATTTTAATTTTAATAAAAGTTTAATAAAATGTATTTAAAAAAATCTTTTGTGAGTAAAATTTTTTTACATATCCCATAAATCCCCGATACAACATTTTTCATCTTTTATATCTTGCATATTAAAACTCTTTTTAAAAAGGTTTAATGACTTAATAAAATTTTAATTTTAATGAAAGTTTAATAAAATTTATTTTAAAAAATCTTTTGTGAGTAAACATTTTTTATTTATCTCATAAATCCCCGATACAACATTTTTCATCTTTTATATCTTGCATATTAAAACTCTTTTTAAAAAGGTTTAATAACGTAATAAAATTTTTATCTTAATAAAAGTTTAATAAAATTTATTTTTAAAAAATCTTTTGTGAGTAAACATTTTTTATTTATCTCATAAATCCCCGATACAACATTTTTCATCTTTTATATCTTGCATATTAAAACTCTTTTTAAAAAGGTTTAATAATTCAATAAAATTTTAATTTTAATAAAAGTATAATAAAATGTATTTAAAAAAATCTTTTGTGAGTAAAATTTTTTTACTTATCCCATAAATCCCCGATGCATCATTTCTCATCTTTTATATCTCGCATATTAAAGCTCTTTTTAAAAAAGTTTAACAATGTAATAAAATGGTAATCTTAATAAAAGTAAAATAACATTTATTTTTAAAACCCTTTTGTGAGTAAAAGTTTTTTTGCTTATCCCATAAATCCCCGATACAGAATTTTTTCTCGAAAACATTTTCGACCCATCTTTTATATCTTGCATACACATTATTTCCGCAGGCCCTGTTTACGAACTTAGTCAGTTCTCGTCGTTGGAACTGCAACAAGTGGCGTCCAACGGTGTGCAATTTTCTCTGGCAACCTCAGCACTGCCAGGCAATTACGGTTTCTTATCCGTGGCTCAGTTTTCTCTCTTTCTCTCGAGTCCGCGAGCTACAAGCTTCCTCTCTTTGTACTGCAAATCCCTTCCCTTTGCTTCTGGGTGCGTTGAGGTGCCCTCTGGTAAACTCGTGGCTCTCTGTATTCGCCTTTGGCATGGTTTTTACGCATTCGCGACAGATCAGTCGCGGCTTGAGCCTAGCAAAGACAAAGTGACTGCTTTTGGTCTTGACGTGCATTTCTGAGCATCCCAATATTTTTTTTATAATTTTTTATTTTTTTATATCCATCAATTGCAGCTTAATATAATTATTCAGTCTGTGCACTCGATGCATTTGCGAATTATTGCGAGTACTCGAAATATTTTTATGACCTGCCTCTTGGCGAGTACATTGCAGCAAGAAATATCTTTGAAATTGCCTTGGTGCTTTTTCTGCCAGTGGTACTTACAGCTGGCAAGTATCACCGCTATCGCAAATGCCTCGTAATTATCCACCGCTCTGACTTGTGTTTTATTCTCTTTCAAACCACCGCACGACTATTATATTCTTCTTCTCATCATTTTGGCGCTCTAATTCGACGAAGAAAAGTGCATCCATTTCATGGACGTACGTGCATTTTTTTTTTTTTTTTTTTTTGTGGTTCAATAATTATTTAATACGGTCTTGCACATATGAGTTATAAATAAGCAAATAAAAGTATTACATGAGGGAGAAGGAAGCGGAAGGATAAGACGTTGGGAAGTTGAAATTTGCATGTTGCTTGAGATTTTTTTAAGAGTGGTGGCAAAAACAAAATTAAAGTCTTGTAAAATATGAAACATTGAAAAAATTTGGAGGTTATTTCGGGAGAAAGTTTTAGGTGGTAGCTCTAATTTTTTTTGCATGTGGTTGAGATAATCTGAATAGGATATCAACTTTTTTCGATGAAGGAAAAATGTTACTAAATTTTAATGGTTAAAATTTTAGAAAAAAAATCGTAATATTTGTAATCATAATTGCAATTATGAAATACTATTCTTTTCTTCTAAAATGTTATGGAGTTTAAAACCTGATTAGTAAGTCAGTCACTTTAAATATATAGGTTTATGATATAAAAAATTATGTACATCGCCTTAAAAAAACTGAATATTTCCGTCTTAAATTAAATTCAATAACATTTTTTTGTAATGTTTATGCAATAATATTGGTTGTAATTTAATGTAATTTTTCTGTGCTTTCCGGACCATTTTGATGATCTTATAATGACTTTTTTTAAGTTGACCGCAAAACAAATTCTTTTATTTAAATTCTTTTTTTACAGATTCATTCCAAATTCAATAACGATCCTCCTTTAACATAGTTTTATTTATAAAAAATTATTTAGCTCAACAGCTAAAAATTTGCGTATGCTAAAGAGCATAGAGACATTTTTCGAAAATTACAAAGTCAAATAAAATTTGAAAATATTTTTGATTTTTTTTTTAAATTATCACACATAAAGGCATCGACCTGCTTCACATGTTTGCTAAATTTTAGCCCGATTGTTAAAGCAGTTTTTAATATATGTAAGTTTGAATTTTTCATGCCGGCTACACACACATACATACATACATTTTTTTAAAGCCACCTTTCCCGATATTTCGCACTATTTTTAGTGTCCTGACATGAAAATTTCGAAAAAAACTAAATTTCCAATTTTTTTTTAAATTCATAATTCCATAAAAACCGAACTTTTTTTACAGATCCAAATTCAAATTCAATTCATCCAAATTTCCAAATTCAATTCTGAATGTCCTTTAACATAATTTTATTTATAAAAAATTATTTGCTAAACATTTGCGGATGTTAGAAAGCGCAGGGAAATTTTTCGAAAATTACAATATCAAATAAAATATTTTCATATTTTGTAATTAATAAAAAAATAAATTATCACAATATTAAAATTATCACTTGTAATACCACAAGAGCTTTGAAATTATCGGATATTTCCTGACAGGTTCGTTGCAAACAAATGAACGAGTCAAGTTTTCCAGGTTAAAAAATCACGAGCGCGTAGCGCGAGTGATTTTTCTGGAAAACTTGACGAGTTTATTTGTTTGCAGGGAACCTGGAGGGAAATATCAGATTAATTTCGAAGCTCGAGTGGTATTCGGGGGATTATTTTTTCTATTCAAATTGCGACAAATGGAATTGCACCATGAGACAAAAATTATCATTCTGACAAGGAAATTTCATAATCAGAACAAAAACCTATGTTGCATCCAACACATATTTTCTCTCTGCACAAAATGCAGTGAATTGCGCCCAAATCGATTTTTTACTCTTTTCTGTATTTGCCGGGACATTTTGTTTTATTTTTTTAGCGATGTTCTGAAGCGATTCATCACCAAATCGCTTTTTTGACTCACTCATATTGACGACCGTTAATAGTACCTTGACGTTTTAAAGATTCGCAGAGGTTACAAGTGTCAAAAAAATTATTGTTTATCGCTTAGCAACCGAGCCGGGAAATTTTCGAAAAATTATCGATATAATTTTACCCTAGCTGTACCACGTGATGTTGAATACCGCGCTCTGATTGGTCGAAATTGGAGTTGAAAAAATAATCAAAAAAAAATTAATATTTGATAAAAATTATCAAAAGCGTCGACCTGCTTTACATGTTTGCCAAATTTCATCCCAATTGTTAAATCAGTTCTTGAAATATATAAGTTTGAATTTTTCATGCCAACTACACACATACATTTTTTCTAAACCACTTTTCTCGACATTTCACACCATTTTTAGTGTCCTGATATGAAAAAGTCGGGAAAAAAAATTTCACGAAAACTTCCTTCTATGAGGAAGGAAAAATCATCATATGGTAGGTTAAAATTGCGTCTTGTATAGTTGGCACACTCCGACGAACCACGAGGGCATCACGGAGAAGTGGACGAGGTGTAGAAGTGGCGTATACAGAGACGCTGTGAGTGTATGACCGGACTTTGAACCCGATGAGAGCACCACAACGGCAACGATGAGGACTTCGACCAATGCCGTGGAGTACTACGTTTTGGACGAACGAGAGAGAAACGTAGACGTTGCGTACACAACGTCGTCGTTTGAGAAGAAGGGCCCGTCCTCCGAGGTCTCGCACGATTGGCTCCGAGCAATATTCCTTTTCTCGGTTCAGAACACTCGAGGCAATCTCCTCTCGCTTCTTGGTCCACAACACTTTGCTCCTTCTAAGCTTTCTGTGCCTCACTATGCGCTCTGTTTTGCTTTCTCAAAGCGCTTTGTGTGTTTAAATAAAGTATCGTTCATACCATAAAGTAAACACAATCAATGGAATGATTCTAAAATCTTGTTTATGAATTATTTTTAATAATTAATAATTCTCGGAAATAAATTTAATTAGTAGTTTTCGTGCAATAACCTTCTGCAGTTTATATATTTTTATAAAAAAAATTTATGGATGCAGAATTTGAATAAAATGGTTTTATAGATGTTTCGCTTTTAATGCACTTTGTGTGTTTAAATAAAGTATCGTTCATACCATAAAGTAAACAATCAATGAATTGATGCTAACATTTTGTTTGTGAATTACAATGAGACAGAGTTGGGCAAAATTGTAATGGAAAATTACAAAATACAAATTACTGGAAGTAATTGTATTTAATTTGAAATCCAATACAATTACAAAATGTAATTGTATTTAATTTGAAATCCAATACAATTACTGAAAGTAATTGTATTTAATTTGAAATCCAATACAATTACTGAAAGTAATTGTAATTAAAGCAGTAATTTCTCAACTAAGTAATTTTTGCTGCCCAACTCTGCAATGGGATACATTTTAATTAATAAACAGTACAAGTATTTTATTGGACACTGTATATAAAGTTTTATGTCATCATCTATATTAATAATTCTGCGAATGGATCGGGCAATGTCCAATGGACCATCGATCTGAGTCCTTCAACCCATACGTCTTACGCATCTATGTTATACTCTATTAAGGGGAGGGAGTCAGGTCCAAAAAATTGATTTTGGAAATTCAATATCATTCAAATCCTATTGCATATAAAAATGCCCAACGCACTATATTGTTGGTACTCGATGAAAGGATTTTTTACCCGTCGTCTGACTTGCATATGCTTTTCAATATTATCTTAAGCAAAGTTCTTAGGTTTTCCATTTTGCGCATGATTCAGATCAAACTACTAGGCAGATTGGAATGGTTGACGTCTCATTTTCTTCTTCATGAAAAGATACACCGGCTAAATGGAGCAAACAATTTTTTTTCATTCTGAAAGTAAAGTTAATCACTGATTTAGAAAATAGCATGAAATGTATTTA
This sequence comes from Ephialtes manifestator, assembly GCA_963970395.1. Lineage (NCBI taxonomy): Eukaryota > Metazoa > Arthropoda > Insecta > Hymenoptera > Ichneumonidae > Ephialtes > Ephialtes manifestator. The sequence continues at coordinate 35,602,471 of OZ019972.1, forward strand.
TTAATAATTATGTCACTTAAAAAATATTACCTTTTATTAATATTTGTTCCATTTAGCCGATGTATCTTTTCATGAAGAAGAAAATGAGATGTCAACCATTCCAATCTGCCTAGTAGTTTGATCTGAATCATGCGCAGAATGGAAAACCTAAGAACTTTGCTTAAGATAATATTGAAAAGCATACGCAAGTCAGACGACTTGCATATGCTAAAATGTCCAACGCACTATATTGTTGGTACTCGATGAAAGGATTTTTTACTGTCGTCTGACTTGCATATGCTTTTCAATATTATCTTAAGCAAAGATCTTAGGTTTTTCAATTTCCGCATGATTCAGATCAAACTACTAGGCAGATTGGAATGGTTGACGTCTCAGTTTCTTCTTCATGAAAAGATACACCGGCTAAATGGAGCAAACTATTTTTTTTCATTCTGAAAGTAAAGTTAATCACTGATTTAGAAAATAGCATGAAATGTATTTATTAATAATTATGTCACTTAAAAAATATTACCTTTTATTAATATTTATTCCATTTAGCCGATGTATCTTTTCATGAAGAAGAAAATGAGATGTCAACCATTCCAATCTGCCTAGTAGTTTGATCTGAATCATGCGCAGAATGGAAAACCTAAGAACTTTGCTTAAGATAATATTGAAAAGCATACGCAAGTCAGACGACTTGCATATGCTAAAATGTCCAACGCACTATATTGTTGGTACTCGATGAAGGGATTTTTTACTGTCGTCTGACTTGCATATGCTTTTCAATATTATCTTAAGCAAAGTTCTTAGGTTTTCCATTTTGCGCATGATTCAGATCAAACTACTAGGCAGATTGGAATGGTTGACGTCTCATTTTCTTCTTCATGAAAAGATACACCGGCTAAATGGAGCAAATATTAATAAAAGGTGATATTTTTTAAGTGACATAATTATTAATAAATAAATTTTATGCTATTTTCTAAATCAGTGATTATCTTTGTTTTCAGAATGAAAAAAAATAGTTTGCTCCATTTAGACGGTGTATCTTTTCATGAAGAAGAAAATGAGATGTCAACCATTCCAATCTGCCTAGTAGTTTGATCTGAATCATGCGCAGAATGGAAAACCTAAGAACTTTGCTTAAAATAATATTGAAAAGCATATGCAAGTCAGACGACAGTAAAAAATCCTTTCATCGAGCACCAACAATATAGTGCATTGGGCATTTTTATATGCAATAGGATTTGGATGATATTGAATTTCGAAAATCAATTTTTTTGACCTGGCTCCCTCTCCTTAACTTATGATGAGAATGAGAAAAAAAAATAGAAATGAAGTTCGTTTACGTTATGAAATTAAGATAATTAACAAAACTTTTATGGGATTTAATGAATAATTTTTGTGCAATCATTTTCTGCAGCTTTTGTATTTTTTACAAATGTCTTTAACTACGGATGCTGAGTTTTAAAAAAATGGATTTGAATAATGCAATATGAAATAAATAAAAGCTGAAGAAATTAGCAGCATCATATTCTTTTTCGGTTTTTTATGATTCTTGGAGATTTTCTACAAGAATAAATATTTTTTTAGTACTCGATACAAAAAATTGAAAAAATCATTAATAAAAATAATAATATAGTGTTAAAAATGATGATGTTTTTGAATAAATTTAATGTTTAAGATCTTGAATTTTTTTAAATTATTTTATCTCTGAATTTAACGATAAAATTATTATTTTTTTATTATGCAATCGATCCTCTTATGATTTATTTTCATTTAATTTAGTGCAAAAATATTTATTATATAAGTGTTATTTGCATTAAGTCTTGTTAATGAATTCTAAAAATTTAATAATTAAAAAAATAAAATAAAAAGTCTATTGCAAATAATTTTTTTACAACATCGCTCAGTTTGTTGACGGAAACGACGTGATTTTCTGTAACCAGACAGAACCTGATATCTAATGACCTAGCCCAAGTCTCTTGTTGATAATATATCAGTTGAATAACCAGTTCACGTTTACACCGACTTAATAAGGCAAACGATTTTAAAAAATGTGTCTCATAAATAGAATTCCCAGACTTGTGCACTGAATTCGTTAACCGTTAACCGATAATGCAGATTCAGGTCTCGGTCCAGTTAGGTTTGTTTACTAACATCAACGTGAGCGAGAACTAGGAAACTAGAATCGAATTCACTATCTAATACATTTCACACTATCATTCTCATAAAAAAGTAATTTAAATATTCATATTTGATCCAATCTTCAATAACATATTTCTTTGGCAAAATCATATCACTTATTTAATCAAATTATGTAATTCAAATCGAATTCAATTTTATTTATAAAATATATTTTTATACCAAAGGAATATATTATGAAAATTGCTATTGGAAAAAATGATATTGATTTCGGCGAAATAAATTTTAAGTTCATCTATAAAATTGGCAAAATATTTTAAAAATGTAAAATGCGCTTAGGACAATAGTTACCATTTTTGGTAATTACAGCACCCTTTAATTATCATGATTTTTGGATGAACAATTGCAACACCATTTACTTTTTATAATTTTTAGATGATTAATGCCAAAATTATTCTATTTTCTAGATTTTCAGTTGCATAATTAAAGCACCATTTAATTATATCGATTTTTAGATGATTAATTGCAGAATCATTTAATTTTTATTATTTTTAGACAAGCAATTGCCGCACCATTTAATTATCATGATCTTTAGATTTACGTTTTATAATTTTTAGGTGATTAACTGCAAAATTATTCTATTTTCTAGATTTTCAGTTGTACAATTGAAGCACTATTTAAATATACTGATTTTTAGATCAGTAATTGCAGAATTATTTTATTTTTATTATTTTTAGATAAGCAATTGCAGCACCATTTAATTATGATAATTTTTAGGTAAACAATTGCAGCACCATTTAATTATGATAATTTTTAGGTAAACAATTGCAGCACCATTTAATTATCATGATTTTTAGATTTACGTTTTATAATTTTTAGGTGATTAATTGCAAAATTATTCTATTTTCTAGATTTTCAGTTGTATAATTGAAGCACTACTTAAATATACTGATTTTTAAATGAGTAATTGCAGAATCATTTAATTTGTATTATTTTTAGACAAGCAATTGCAACACCATTTAATTATGATAATTTTTAGGTAAACAATTGCAGCACCATTTAATTATCATGATTTTTAGATTTACGTTTTATAATTTTTAGGTGATTAATTGCAAAATTATTCTGTTTTCTAGATTTTCAGTTGTATAATTGAAGCACTATTTAAATATATTGATTTTTAGATGAGTAATCGGAGAATCATTTAATTTGTATTATTTTTAGACAAGCAATTGCAACACCATTTAATTATGATAATTTTTAGGTAAACAATTGCAGCACCATTTAATTATCATGATCTTTAGATTTACGTTTTATCATTTTTAGGTGATTAATTGCAAAATTATTCTATTTTCTAGATTTTCAGTTGTATAATTGAAGCACTATTTAAATATACTGACTGATTTTTAGATGAATAATTGCAGAATCATTTAATTTTTATTATTTTTAGACAAGCAATTGCAGCACCATTTAATTATGATAATTTTTAGGTAAACAATTGCAGCATCATCTATTTTTCATTATTCTTAGTTAAGCAATTCCAGAATTATTCAATTTTCTAGATGTTCAGTTGCATAATTGATGCACTATTTAATTATCTTGATTAATTCCAAAATTATTCAATTTTCTAGATTTTCAGTTGCATAATTAAAGCACTATTTACTTATATCGATTTTTAGATGACTAATTGCAGAATCATTTAATTTTTATTATTTTTAGACAAGCAATTGCAGCACCATTTAATTATCATGATTTTTAGATGAACAATTGCAACACCAATTTCCTTTTATAATTTTTAAGTGACGAATTGCAAAATTATTCAATTTTCTAGATTTTCCGTTGCATAATTGAAGCACTATTTAATTATTTTGATTTTTAGATGAGTAATTGCAGAATCATTTAATTTTTATTATTTTTAGACAAGCAATTGCAGCACCATTTAATTATGATAATTTTTAGGCAAACAATTGCAGCACAATTTAATTTTCATTATTCTTAATTAAGCAATTCCAGAATTATTCAATTTTCTAGATGTTCAGTTGCATAATTGATGCACTATTTAATTATATTGATTAATTCCAAAATTATTCAACTTTCTAGATTTTCAGTTGCATAATTAAAGCACGATTTACTTATATCGATTTTTAGATGACTAATTGCAGCATCATTCAATTTTTGTTATTTTTAGATAAGCAATTGCAGCACCATTTAATTATCATGATTTTTAGATGAACAATTGCAACACCATTTTCCATTTATAATTTTTAAGTGACGACTTGCAAAATTATTCAATTTTCTAGATTTTCCGTTGCATAATTGAAGCACTATTTAATTATTTTGATTTTTAGATGAGTAATTGCAGAATCATTTAATTTTTATTATTTTTAGACAAGCACCATTTAATTATGATAATTTTTAGGTAAACAATTGCAGCACAATTTAATTTTCATTATTCTTAGTTAAGCAATTTCAGAATTATTTAATTTTCTAGATGTTCAGTTGCATAACTGAAGCACTATTTAATTAATTTTTAGACAAGCAATTGCAGCACCACTTAATTATCATGATTTTTAGATGAACAATTGCAACACCATTTTCCATTTACAATTTTTAACTGACGAATTGCAAAATTATTCAATTTTCTAGATTTTCCGTTGCATAATTGAAGCGCTATTTAATTATCTTGATTTTTAGATGAGTAATTGCAGAATCATTTAATTTTTATTATTTTTAGACAAACACCATTTAATTATGATAATTTTTAGATAAACAATTGCAGTACCATCTAATTTTCATTATTCTTAGTTAAGCAATTCCAGAATTATTCAATTTTCTAGATGTTCAGTTGCATTATTGAAGCACTATTTAATTATACTAATTTTTACATAAATAATTGCAGCATCATTTATTTTTTATTATTTTTAGGCAAGTAATTGCAGAACCTATAAAATTTCATGATTTTATGACTCGTTTCTCTTAAACTGCTTACCGAATCAGATCACAAAAATAGTGTAAATGATTCTCTATCTATATAAAGCTTTGCAGCTGTATAGAGCAATAAGGTAGGAAGAGAGCGGAAGGAGCGTTGCACCCACCGGACTTTGAACCTGGATCGTGCAGGTAAACAACAGGTACGATGCACCCCGCAAGCGCGCGTCCCTGTGATTCTCAAGTACAGAGCCACTGCATCGCAGCAGAAAGTGCGCGAGCGAGGTCGTGAGTAAGAGAGAAAAGGCTGAGTCGCTCGAAGTTACACTCGGGCCGTTCAGGCCTGAACGTAACGACCGAGAGAGGAAGAAGGATGCGCCAACAGAAAGTGGATAGGACTCTCGCGAAGTCACGAACGAAGCTACGCGAAACCTCGAGTGTATCGCAAGTTAACGGCCCCCACTACGACACGCCTTCTCACCGAGTGCCTCTGTATTTCTTTGCTCTCCTATACTGCACCCTTTACGATTATAATCTTTGTTGTCATGGTGTTATTGTTGTTGTTTATGCTGTAGTATCGATGATATCAAATTGTGTCGCACTCCCAGAGTGCCGAAACTCATTTAGAGTCCCTTTAGTTCACGAAAAGAAACAATTCGTCGATAATTAGAGAGAATTATTTATTTAAATATTCGCTACGATACAAACACGTCCGATCTCTTCGCGATTTTTCGCTAAACTAACTGTTTATGCTTTATTTATTTCCATGGAAACAACATATTCCGTGTTCTGTTCTGTTTTCACTCACCGAGTGCCTCTGTATTTCTTTACTCTCCTATACTCGCTACTATTGCACCCTTTACGATTATAACCTTTGTTGTCATGGTGTTATTGTTGTTGTTTATGCTGTAGCATCGATGATATCAAATTGTGTCGCACTCCCAGAATGCCGTAACTCATCTTGAGTCTCTTTTCTGTTTTCACTCACCGAGTGCCTCTGTATTTCTTTGCTTTTACGAATATAAATAACCTTTGTTGTCATAGTGTTGTTGTTGTTTATGCTGTAGTATCGATGATATCAAATTGTGTCGCACTCCCGGAGTGCCGTGACTCATCTAGAGTCTCTTTAGTTCACGAAAAGAAACAATTCGTCGATAATTAGAGATAATTATTTATTTAAATATGCGCTATGATACAAACACGTCCGATCTCTTCGCGACTTTTCTCTAAACTAACTGTTTATGCTTTATTTATATCCTTGACAACGACATATATTTCGTGTTCTCTTCTGTTTTCACTCACCGAGAGCCTCTGTATTTGTTTGCTCTCCTATATTCGCTACTATTGCATCCTTAACGATTATAACCTTTGTTGTCATAGTGTTGTTGTTGTTGTTTATGCTGTAGCATCGATGATATCAAATTGTGTCGCACTCCCGGAGTGCCGTAACTCATCTAGAGTCTCTTTAGTTCACGAAAAGAAACAATTCGTCGATAATTAGAGAGAATTATTTATTTAAATATTCGCTACGATACAAACACGTCCGATCTCTTCGCGATTTTTCTCTAAACTAACTGTTTATGCTTTATTTATATCCTTGACAACGACATATATTTCGTGTTCTCTTCTGTTTTCACTCACCGAGAGCCTCTATATTTCTTTGCTTTCCTATACTCGCTACTATTGCAACATTTACGAGTGTAACCTTTATTGTCATGGTGTTGTTGTTGTTGTTGTTTATGCTCTAGCATCGATGATATCAAATTGTGTCGCACTCCCGGAGTGCCGAAACTCATTTAGAGTCCCTTTAGTTCACGAAAAGAAACAATTCGTCGATAATTAGAGACAATTATTTATTTATATATTCGCTACGATACAAACACGTCCGATCTCTTCGCGATTTTTCGCTAAACTAACTGTTTTTGCTTTATTTATATCCATGACAACGACATATTCTGTGTTCTGTTTATTTTTAAGTAATATTCCGCAATTGGCTCATGATAATTGTATTAATGATAAATTACTTTTAGCATTTACCATAATTATTGCTCACGGTATCTTCAATGACGTTAATTTGTTTTTCTTGATTATGATGCTTACGAAATATTATAATTTATTGTGAAATATTAATTTTTCTATATAATTTATAATTATTACGGAAGCTCTCCTACTTTTGCTACTACTGCATCCTTTACTTGTGTAACCTTTGTTGTTATCGTTCTTGTTGTTGTTGTTTATGTTGCAGCATCGATGATATCAAATTTAATTGACTTGTCATCATTTTATTAATATTTGCATGTTTGAACCTTTACTGTTTATGAAATTCAATGTTCTTAATATCGCTAATTGCATTTTTTCACATTTATTTCTTCATTATTATACCTACGAAATATTAATCAACGGCATTGTAGTTATAAAAAATATTGATTTTGGATGTTGATTACGTAGAAAAGTTTCAAATAAATTTCGTAAAAGAAGATGCTTAAAATATTCAGAAGTACTTAAAAATAATACATAAACTCGGTTTTTGCGATTTTTTTTGTTCAGAAACGTGATTTACATGATAAACTTCACATATTTTATATTCCAGTTTTGATGACCCTTTTAAGACAGTTTTTATGAAACCTGTTCAATTATCCTCAACCTTCTTATATACACTATGGACCAATCCTGCAAAAACGTAGCCAAAGCTCGCGACTTTTCACCCATTTTTTGAACCAATTTTCACCAATTTTATTTGAACATTGTTAGAAAATTCATTTTTTAAATCTTTGAAAAAATAAATATCTACATATTTTTTAAAAATGTGTTTGTATATTAAAACATTTATTTAAGTTCCATAAAAATTTCTTCCATACAGTTCGTGACGTATAAAAATATTGCAAATATTGCTGAAATAATAACAAATATTGCTAAACGACATTTCGAAAAAAAAAAAAAAAAAATGTGATGCATGTCACAATCGACATCATTATTCGGCTTCGAATCCACATTTAATCTCATCAAAGTTTCTACATTTAATAGTAATAAAGTTTCTCATCGCAGCGACAAAATTGATAAGAATAGCCTATTCTTCAAAACGGCATAAAAAATTGAAATCTAAAAGGTCGCATAAAGCACATTTAGTTTCATCAAAGTTTCTACATTTAATAGTAATAAAGTTTCTCATCGCAGCGACAAAATTGATAAGAATAGGCTATTCTTCTAAACGGCATAAAAAATTGAAATCTAAAAGGTCGCGTAAAGTATAAGTACAACATAAATCACCTTTACAGTGCCACGTGCACGTTGGGTCAATGACCTCGCTATGTGAGCGCTGTAAACAACAGGTTCGTTGCACTCCATCTCAACCGCAGTGATGCTCGAATGATGCGCAACAATTTTTTCCTTACAGATGCAAATCAGACCCAAGATTACAGGTCCATTCAACTACATGATCTTGTGTACACGTCAAACATCTGAAGCTGATAATTTTTTTACTCAGAAGCAGAATTTTTGTGGCTACCAAAAATTTTTTGTTGCTATATTTAGCAGTAAAATCAATATGACGCTTTAATCACATATTAATTATTACGATTGTCTTTGTGATTAATATGTAATTTAAGCGTCATATTGATTTTACTGCTAAATATAGCAAAAAAAATGTTTTTGATGAAGTGATGAAGTTTAGTTAATTTCCATTTTTATGATATCATTTATTTTCAAAATCTCTTTTATTTATATTTAATGTTTGTTGCAGGCATTTTTGAGCTTCTGTTATAATTATTTTTATTTAATTTTGCGAACTAATTTTTTGTTGTTTTAGTTTCTTTATTTATGTTTTGGTTGATTACCTATGTTTTGTATCTGTTTGGGTTAAAAATTGGAAAAAATCTTATTAGTCCTTAATTCTATTGTAAACTGATATTAAATCTAATTTTATATATGGGGCATTCCATCTGAATTTTTCATACTTTGACCTTGACCCGCCCTTCAATAATTTTACCAATTTTTGTGAAGCAGAATTTTTGTGGCTTTTTACCAAAAACTTTTTTTTTCTATATTTAGCAGTAAAATCAATATGACGCTTTAATCACATATTAATTACTACGATTGTCTTTGTGATTAATATGTGATTTAAGCGTCATATTGATTTTACTGCTAAATATAGCAAAAAAATGTTTTTGATGAAGTGATGAAGTTTTGTTAATTTCCATTTTTATGATATCATTTATTTTCAAAATCTCTTTTATTTATATTTTGTATTTGTTGCAGGCATTTTTGAGCTTCTGTTATAATTATTTTAATTGAACTTTGCTAACTAATTTTTTGTTGTTTTAGTTTCTTTATTTATGTTTTGGTTGATTCGCTATGTTTTGTATTTGTTTGGGTTAAAAATTGGAAAAAATCTTATTAGTCCTTAATTCTATTGTAAACTGATATTAAATCTAATTTTATATATGGGGCATTCCATCTGAATTTTTCATACTTTGACATTGACCCGCTCTTCAATAATTTTACCAATTTTTGTGAAGCAGAATTTTTGTGGCTTTTTACCAAAAACTTTTTTTTTTCTATATTTAGCAGTGAAATCAATATGACGCTTAAATCACATATTAATTATTACGATTGTCTTTGTGATTAATAATTTGTGATTTAAGCGTCATATTGATTTTACTGCTAAATATAGCAAAAAAAATGTTTTTGATGAAGTGATGAAGTTTTGTTAATTTCCATTTTTATGATATCATTTATTTTCAAAATCTCTTTTATTTATATTTTGTATTTGTTACAGGCATTTTTGAGCTTCTGTTATAATTATTTTTATTGAACTTTGCTAACTAATTTTTTGTTGTTTTAGTTTCGTTATTTATGTTTTGGTTGATTCGCTATGTTTTGTATCTGGGTTAAAAATTGGAAAAAATCTTATTAGTCCTTAATTCTATTGTAAACTGATATTAAATCTAATTTTATATATGGGGCATTCCATCTGAATTTTTCATACTTTGACCTTGACCCGCCCTTCAATAATTTTACCAATTTTTGTGAAGCAGAATTTTTGTGGCTTTTTACCAAAAACTTTTTTTTTCTATATTTAGCAGTAAAATCAATATGACGCTTTAATCACATATTAATTACTACGATTGTCTTTGTGATTAATATGTGATTTAAGCGTCATATTGATTTTACTGCTAAATATAGCAAAAAAAATGTTTTTGATGAAGTGATGAAGTTTAGTTATTTTCCATTTTTATGTTGATATAATTTATTTTCAAAATCTCTTTTATTTATATTTTGTGTTTGTTGCAGGCATTTTTGAGCTTCTGTTATAATTATTTGTATTGAACTTTGCTAACTAATTTTTTGTTGTTTTAGTTTCTTTATTTATGTTTTGGTTGATTCGCTATGTTTTGTATTTGTTTGGGTTAAAAATTGGAAAAAATCTTATTAGTCCTTAATGCTATTGTAAACTGATATTAAATCTAATTTCATACATGGGGCATTCCATCTGAATTTTTCATACTTTGACCTTGACCCGTCCTTCAATAATTTTACCAATTTTTGTGAAGCAGAATTTTTGTGGCTTTTTACCAAAAACTTTTTTTTCTATATTTAGCAGTGAAATCAATATGACGCTTAAATCACATATTAATTATTACGATTGTGTTTGTGATTAATATGTGATTTAAGCGTCATATTGATTTTACTGCTAAATGTAGCAAAAAAAATGTTTTTGATGAAGTGATGAAGTTTTGTTAATTTCCATTTTTATGTTGATATAATTTATTTTCAAAATCTCTTTTATTTATATTTTGTGTTTGTTACAGGCATTTTTGAGCTTCTGTTCTAATTATTTTTATTGAACTTTGCTAATTAGTTTTTGTTGTTTTAGTTTCGTTATTTATGTTTTGGTTGATTCGCTATGTTTTGTATTTGTTTGGGTTAAAAATTGGAAAAAATCTTATTAGTCCTTAATTCTATTGTAAACTGATATTAAATCTAATTTTATATATGGGGCATTCCATCTGAATTTTTCATACTTTGACCTTGACTCGCCCTTCAATAATTTTACCAATTTTTGTGAAGCAGAATTTTTGTGGCTTTTTACCAAAAACATTTTTTTTCTATATTTAGCAGTAAAATCAATATGACGATTAAATCACATATTAATTATTACGATTGTCTTTGTGATTAATATGTGATTTAAGCGTCATATTGATTTTACTGCTAAATGTAGCAAAAAAAATGTTTTTGGTGAAGTGATGAAGTTTTGTTAATTTCCATTTTTATGATATAATTTATTTTCAAAATCTCTTTTATTTATATTTTGTATTTGTTGCAGGCATTTTTGAGCTTCTGTTATAATTATTTTTATTGAACTTTGCTAACTAATTTTTTGTTGTTTTAGTTTCTTTATTTATGTTTTGGTTGATTCGCTATGTTTTGTATCTGTTTGGGTTAAAAATTGGAAAAAATCTTATTAGTCCTTAATTCTATTGTAAATTGATATTAAATCTAATTTTATACATGGGGCATTCCATCTGAATTTTTCATACTTTGACCTTGACCCGCCCTTCAATAATTTTACCAATTTTTATGAAGCAGAATTTTTGTGGCTTTTTACCAAAAACATTTTTTTTTCTATATTTAGCAGTGAAATCAATATGACGCTTAAATCACATTAATTATTACGATTGTCGTTGTGATTAATATGTGATTTAAGCGTCATATTGATTTTACTGCTAAATATAGCAAAGAAAATGTTTTTGATGAAGTGATGAAGTTTTGTTAATTTCCATTTTTATGATATAATTTATTTTCAAAATCTCTTTTATTTATATTTTGTATTTGTTACAGGCATTTTTGAACTTCTGTTATAATTATTTTTATTGAACTTTGCTAACTAGTTTTTGTTGTTTTAGTTTCGTTATTTATGTTTTGGTTGATTCGCTATGTTTTGTATTTGTTTGGGTTAAAAATTGGAAAAAATCTTATTAGTCCTTAATTCTATTGTAAACTGATATTAAATCTAATTTTATATATGGGGCATTCCATCTGAATTTTTCATACTTTGACCTTGACCCGTCCTTCAATAATTTTACCAATTTTTGTGAAGCAGAATTTTTGTGGCTTTTTACCAAAAACATTTTTTTTCTATATTTAGCAGTAAAATCAATATGACGATTAAATCACATATTAATTATTACGATTGTCTTTGTGATTAATATGTGATTTAAGCGTCATATTGATTTTACTGCTAAATATAGCAAAAAAAATGTTTTTGATGAAGTGATGAAGTTTAGTTAATTTCCATTTTTATGATATAATTTATTTTCAAAATCTCTTTTATTTATATTTTGTATTTGTTACAGGCATTTTTGAGCTTCTGTTATAATTATTTTTATTGAATTTTGCTAACTAATTTTTTGTTGTTTTAGTTTCTTTATTTATGTTTTGGTTGATTCGCTATGTTTTGTATCTGTTTGGGTTAAAAATTAGAAAAATCTTATTAGTCCTTAATTCTATTGTAAACTGATATTAAATCTAATTTTATATATGGGGCATTCCATCTGAATTTTTCATACTTTGACCTTGACCCGTCCTTCAATAATTTTACCAATTTTTGTGAAGCAGAATTTTTGTGGCTTTTTACCAAAAACATTTTGTTTTTCTATATTTAGCAGTGAAATCAATATGACGCTTAAATCACATTAATTATTACGATTGTCTTTGTGATTAATATGTGATTTAAGCGTCATATTGATTTTACTGCTAAATATAGAAAAAAAATGTTTTTGATGAAGTGATGAAGTTTAGTTAATTTCCATTTTTATGATATCATTTATTTTCAAAATCTCTTTTATTTATATTTTATGTTTGTTGCAGGCATTTTTGAGCTTCTGTTATAATTATTTTTATTGAACTTTGCTAACTAATTTTTTGTTGTTTTAGTTTCGTTATTTATGCTTTGGTTGATTCGCTATGTTTTGTATCTGTTTGGGTTAAAAATTGGAAAAAATCCCATTAGTCCTTAATTCTATTGTAAGCTGTTATTAAATCTAATTTTATATATGGGGCATTCCATCTGAATTTTTCATACTTTGACCTTGACCCGTCCTTCAATAATTTTACCAATTTTTGTGAAGCAGAGTTTTTGTGGCTTTTTACCAAAAACATTTTTTTTCTATATTTAGCAGTGAAATCAATATGACGCTTAAATCACATATTAATTATTACGATTGTCTTTGTGATTAATAATTTGTGATTTAAGCATCATATTGATTTTACTGCTAAATATAGCAAAAAAAATGTTTTTGATGAAGTGATGAAGTTTTGTTAATTTCCATTTTTATGTTGATATAATTTATTTTCAAAATCTCTTTTATTTATATTTTGTGTTTGTTGCAGGCATTTTTGAGCTTCTGTTATAATTATTTTAATTGAACTTTGCTAACTAATTTTTTGTTGTTTTAGTTTCTTTATTTATGTTTTGGTTGATTCGCTATGTTTTGTATCTGTTTGGGTTAAAAATTAGAAAAAATCTTATTAGTCCTTAATTCTATTGTAAACTGATATTAAATCTAATTTTATATATGGGGCATTCCATCTGAATTTTTCATACTTTGACCTTGACCCGCCCTTCAATAATTTTACCAATTTTTTATCAGAAAGTATTTTGAAAAAGAAAAGACACGTATTTTTATGTTTGGCGCTACGAGCGATATTTCCGACAGATGAATTTTTATAAAAATCTGAATTTTTCGGTATTTATATTTATTTATTCGTTAATATCTTGAAAATTAGCAGTCCTATAAAAAATTGTCTAAGATCAAATTTGTTCAGTTTATGAAGAGCTAAATAATGTACATAAAAAATGTTACTTTCGTTTTACTAACTTTTTGTCTTATGACGTTAAACAACAAAATATCGTTTTTCAAAAAACCGCAACTTTTTATCATTTTTATGTACTCACGGAAAAATTCTGTTTGAAATTACGAAATTTTTGAGATCCTACGCAGAATGGCAAGATTTTTTAATTCGAAGTTCTACATAATTGAAGTTTTTTTAACATCCTGAATTATTACGTAAAGCTTGAATTACGTAGTACTTTTGGAAAAAAATACCTGCCGACCTGCATAGGGTTTCAAAAGTTTTGTTATTTTGCACAGAATTTTTATGTAAGTATACAAAAATTATAAAAAATGGCGCTTTTTTGCAAAACGATACTTTGTTGTTTAACGTCATATAACAACATTTTAGAAAAACTACAACATTTTTTATATACGTTATGTAGCTCTTCATAAACTGAACAAATTTGATCTTAGACATTTTTTTATAGGACTAATATTTTTCAAAATATTACCGATAAAAATAATATCAATACCGAAAAATGCAAACTTTTGCAAAAATTCGTCTGGTCGAAAATATTGGACGTAGCGCTAAACAAAAAAATACGTGTCTCTTATTTTTCAAAATACTTTTTGATAAAAAATTCTCAAAATTATTGATGGACGTCATATGGAGTCAGAGCGTGAAAAATTCAACTGAAATGCCCCATACAATATTTACATGGTTATATGATGAGAGACGAGCGTTTAGATATACAATAAATGTAGCACAGCTGCCATATAGTTTGTGAAACGATTGCAGCGCCAGTTACCGACACGTATTAAGCTTTAGTTAGTGGCGTTGCCGCAATAGCGTTGATTTCGTGGTGTCGACGTGAACGAAAACGACGCTGCTGTCGTGGTTAGTGCTGGCCGTCGGTGTCTCTGCTTATATGTAGGCTTCTGCTGATGCTCGAAACGAAATCCACAACCCGAGGCTCACTACTGTAAGACAGTCGATAATTATCTCGGTCGCATCGGTTTCTTGCTTTTAGCGTTTTCGTTTATGTTGCTCCGAGGCTCTGTACTTTTAGACGAGCAGTTTACCCCCGGAAAAAAAACTTCTATAGCTATCGAACGAAAGAACCGACCACCGGTGTTTTAGTCTACAGTTTTTATATTAAAATTCACTTTTTGTCGCACCATATTATTTTTATTAGAATTGTTGTCTTAGTTACAATTTTGGAAATATATGAAAAAATTATTATTTACTGTTTTTATTGCTATCATTTATATAGTCATTGATTTTTTGTTGTACCATATTTTTAAATTAGAATTGTTGTCTTAGTTACAATTTTGGAAATATATGAAGTAATAATTATTTACTGTTTTTATTGCTATTAATTTTACGGTAATTTACGCTTTGTTGTAACATATTATTTTTATTAGCGTTGTTGTCTTAGTTACAATGTTGGAAATATATGAAAAAAATATTATATACTGTTTTTATTGCAATCATTTATACGGTCATTGATTTTTTGTTGTACCATATTTAAAAAATTAGAATTGTTTTAGTTACAATTTTGGAAATATATGAAGTAATAATTATTTACTACTTTTATTGCTATTAATTATACGGTAATTTATTTTCTGAGGTACCATATTTTAAAAAATTAGGATTGTTGTCTTAGTTACAATTTTGGAAATATATGAAAAAATTATTATTTACTATTTTTATTGCTATCTGTAATATGTTAATTTATTTTTTGTCGTACCACATTATTTTTATTAGAATTGTTGTCTTAGATACAAAGTTGGAAATATATGAAAAAATTATTATTTACTGTTTTTATTGCTATTATTTATACGGTAATTTACTTTTTGTCGTACGATATTATTTTGATTAAAATTGTTGTCTTAGATACAAAGTTGGAAATATATGAAAAAATTATTATTTACTGTATTTATTGCTATCTGTTATATGTTAATTTATTTTTTGTCGTACCACATTATTTTTATTAGAATTGTTGTCTTAGTTATAAAGTTGGAAATGTATGAAAAAATTATTATTTACTGTTTTTATTGCCATCATTTATATAGTCATTTATTTTTTGTTGTACCATATTTTTAAATTAGAATTGTTGTCTTAGTTACAATTTTGGAAATATATGAAGTAATAATTATTTACTACTTTTATTGCTATTAATTATACGGTAATTTATTTTCTGAGGTACCATATTTTAAAAAATTAGGATTGTTGTCTTAGTTACAATGTTGGAAATATATGAAAAAATTATTATTTACTATTTTTATTGCTATCTGTTATATGTTAATTTATTTTTTGTCGTACCATATTATTTTTATTAGAATTGTTGTCTTAGTTACAATGTTGGAAATATATGAAAAAATTATTATTTACTGTATTTATTGCTATCTGTTATATGTTAATTTATTTTTTGTCGTACCACATTATTTTTATTAGAATTGTTGTCTTAGATACAAAGTTGGAAATATATGAAAAAATTATTATTTACTGTTTTTATTGCTATCATTTATACGGTAATTTACTTTTTGTCGTACGATATTATTTTTATTAGAATTGTTGTCTTAGTTACAATGTTGGAAATATATGAAAAAATTATTATTTACTCTATTTATTGCTATCTGTTATATGGTAATTTATTTTTTGTTGTACCATATTATTTTTACTGGAATTGTTGTCTTAGTTACAATTTTGGAAATTATGAAAAAATTATTATTTACTATTTTTATTGCTATCATTTATACGGTAATTTACTTTTTGTCGTACGATATTATTTTTATTAGAATTGTCTTAGTTACAATGTTGGAAATATATGAAAAAATTATTATTTACTATTTTTATTGCTATCTGTTATATGGTGATTTATTTTTTGGGGTACCATATTTTTTAAAATTAGAATTGTCTTTGTTAAAATTTTGGAAATATATGAAAAAATTATTATTTACTATTTTTATTGCTATCTGTTATATGGTAATTTATTTTTTGTCTTATATTATTTTTATTAGAATTGTTGTCTTAGTAACAAAGTTGGAAATATATGAAATTCTCATAATGTTTTTATATATGCTTTATTATATGCTGTATTTTTTGGTAATTTTTGTTACTAAAAATAATTATTATTTCGTTCAATTATTATAATGCAAGTAAACAATAGTAATGTTGAGTAAAATTGACCACAGAAAAAATTACTGTACGTATAACGTTTAATAAAAAAATATTACTTACTATTTATATTATAATATACAACATTACTATTGTTTACTTGCATTATAATAATTGAACGAAATAATAATTATTTTTAGTAACAAAAATTATCAAAAAATACAGCATATAATAAAGCATATATAAAAACATTATGAGAATTTTTGGACACATAAATTATTGAAAATATTGTTTTTTCTCATTGCACAATTTTGGGAGAAAGTTATATTGTTACGATCCACCTAATTTGCCCCACAGAAATATATCTATTCTCGATATGCATAATATATTTAACATATATTATTTAGTGTACGTGAAAATTTTTTTTTTTCTTTACTTTCAAAGACAATTATAATTTTTAGATTACGACAATGGTAACCATTGTCGTAACCTCAATTTTATGTAAAGTGCATTTTTTTCGATATTGTCAGAATAGAGATGGAATTTCGGCCGCTTGGACACGCTTGACCCTTTTTCTCCTTCTCTGTGGCCTACCATCAATTATATAAGAGAATTTCGAAAATTCATTCCCGGGTTATTTCAGTTATTTAGGTTACTTCGAGACCCGCGCATGCATTCGATAAAGAATTCTGTGCTATATCTCTGTTCTTAACAAAGAAGCAGCAAACGAGGCTTAAAATTTGAAAGAAAAATAAAATGTATGAAATCCAGTAATTAATAATAATAATTAAAAATGCCTAAGGCTTATAAACAATTAATTTATTATAACTATGAAATTTCAAATTCCATATTTTTTCTATAAAATAATTAATAATAAGATAAATTATTTTAAAAATTGACAAATTCTAGAAATTATTATTGAAATCACAGATATTAGAAAAAAAAATTAAACCATCAAAAGTTGTGGAAATTTCAAATTTTATACTTATTCTTTAATTTTGTCATTTGATTGAGAAATTATAGCATTTTAATTGTCAGAAAATAAAATAATGTCGTATTATGAATACGAGGCGAATTTTTCGTTGAAATTTTCATCTTGAGATTAAACTTCGAGATGAAAGTAAAGATAAAACTCAAGATTAATCACAAGATCGAACTTCATTAACGTCGTGACGATTTTATAATTTAAGCATGAATTATCATATCTTATCAACGTTGTAAAAATCATCGACAACTGTCATAGCAGTTCTTCAAAGTCTTTCAGTATGAGTAATAAATTTTCTGTTTTACTGAGGATGCAAATAGGTCAGGGATATTTCATTAAATTGAAGGCACTTGACGAATTTCAGTTGCGAGATAATTGTCGAAATTTCGAGCGCCACACGACCATTCCTATCGCTTCCGGTATTTCTTATCATGCACTCATGTACTATTTAATTTTATTTCGACTAATAGACCCGAATAACTTCTGACAATTATTTCTACTATTTTCCTTCTGAAAATTGAGTTACAAAAAAAAATAAAAACTGAATAATTAAAATAGTTATAAAATTACATTATAAAAGAATTATCATTAATAAATGATAATTATTCTTAATTTAAAGAAATTAGTTATTATTGTTATAATAACTAAGTTTTTAATAATAAGAAAAATTAACCTTTTTACTGTTAACGGAACTGAAAACTGAATAATTAAAAATAGTTCTAAAATTACATTATAAAATAATTATCATTAACAAATGATAATTCTTTTTAGTTTAAAAAAATTTGTTATCATTGTTATATTAACTAATATTTAATAATAGGAAAAATTAACCTTTTTACTGTTAACTAAACTGAAAACTGAATAATTAAAAATAGTTATAGAATTACATTATAAAAAAATTATCATTAACAAATGATAATTCTTTTTAGTTTTAAAAAAATTAGTTATTATTGTTATAATAACTAATTTTTTAATAATAGGAAAAATTAACCTTTTTACTGTTAACTATTCTTCAAATAAAAAAATCGTGAATGTCGAAATTTTCATGGTTGAAAACAGTTTTAAAAAATATATACAACTTTTCAAATATTTACGTGTAAATATTTTTTTCTTTAAAAAAAATTGAATTTTTTTTATTTCTATTTATTATTTCTTATTTCTAATTCTTATTTCTCTTATTTATAAGAATTGTGTATTATTCCTGCATTTTTACCAGAATTAAAAAAAATTGTTTTGAAGTATAATTATTTTTTCAACGTAGCAAATATTTTACGGTGGAAGTTAAAGGGTTAAAAAAATGCGTGTCTAAAGATGCTCATCTCCTGTTCAAAAGGGAAAAATTATTACCCGATAATTTCATAATTCTCTTGTTCGAGAAGCTGTTACGTTACGGACGTGAATAGCGTAGTTATTATTTTAAGTAAAGTAGTGAATGCCGCGTACACGCTCTAAAAATAATGGGCTAGCTATATGAACGGCGCGACTTAGCAACAGAGAAAAAACCTCGCGATATGCGTTGAGATCCGGTGAATGGTCGAAATGATTTTGCTCGCACTATACCAATTTAGTTGCTAGACCAGAAAAACATACCAAAAGATCTGTGAATGGATATCGAATAGTGCAATATGTCCTCACTTTCTTTTTTTTCTTCTAGCTTCTTAATGAAATTTTTCGAGGATCAGAATTTTCCTCTTAGTCGCTCGCATTCTCGTGTAAAAAGCAAACAAATATAGTTCCTAATATTGTAGGTTTTTTTAAAATGAAATAATTAATAATAAATGATGAAATAATCGGTAAGCAACAATTTCTCAATTGTACATAAGAAGAATTTTTTCATCAATGCAGCTTTTTTTTTCAATATTCGTGGGGTTGTAATATTTTATGAAAATGATTTTTCAAATTAATATACTACAGATTGTTTAGAATTGAATTTTTAATAATAAATTATTAATGTTATAATTTAAACAAATGTATGGTAAAAAGACGAAAGATATTAAATATCAATTCATTGGAATTGAAAGGCAGAAAGTTCTGAAATATAGTTACTAACACTGTAGGTTTTTTTAATGTCAATAATGAATAATAAATAATGAAATAACCGGTAAGTCAATAATTTCCAAAAAATTTTCAATTCTACATAAGTAGAATTTTTCCAGCATCAATGCAGCTTTTTTTAAAGCTGGTGGAGTTATAATACTTTATAAAAATAATTTTATAAATTAATATACTACAGATTATTTAGAATCAAATTTTAAATTATAAATTATTAATGTTATAACTAAAAAAAAATTCTGAAATATAGTTATTAACACTGTAGGTTTAAAAAAAAAATTAAATGATTAATAATAAATTAATAATGATATATAAAAAGATGTAACATATTAATTCATTGCAATTAAAAGACAAAATTCAGTCTGTCCTTTCATGTTTGTGGTCGTCGAGACGTAGTTTCCGGTCTCACGCAGCTTCCAAATTTCACTCAATTTATTTTTCGTTGGGGTTGCAGCTTCCACAGAAGCTCCTGTGTAATTTAGACGTGCGCACAGGACTAAAAATTGATCCCTTGATGGCCCTCTTGACAAGGACACGTGTGCGCCTTGTTGGTATATTGGAGGAAAACTTAACAAAAAAAAAAAAATAGTTTCCTCGTTATCTCTTGGGAAATCGTGCCACCACGTGTCCTGCCTCTGGTTAATATAAGACTGATGATTTCTAGCGCTCAAAAAGTGCTCCACGAGGCGCTTTAACACACGTATGGTTGCAAGAGGAAAAAAAAGCGACTAATAGATTAACGGAGGAAGAAGAGAGACTCACTTTGAGACATGTGTCATATCGTCTTGAAAGGATGTGAGATTTTTCTGGCTTCCTTCCGGGACAGAGTCAACTGTTTTACATAGAAAACATAGGAAAACATTTTTTTTCTACTTTCCTGACAAAAAATCGTTGCCCCTCGTAAAATTATTTCTTAATGACGATTTTTTTAAATTAATATTTTAGCAGAAACTATAATTTCGTTTTTTTTTGCAGCAGTAAAAATTGCGTTGCATTTTTTATTTAATTAAACTTGAAAATTTTGTCAGTAGCTAAAAAAGTAAAAAATGCGCTGCAATTTTTATTTAATTAAACTTGAAAATTTTGTCAGTGGCTAAAAAAGTAAAAATTGCGCTGCAATTTTTATTTAATTAAACTTGAAAATTTTGTCAGTGGCTAAAAAAGTAAAAATTGCGTTGCAATTTTTATTTAATTAATCTTGAAAATTTTGTCAGTGGCTAAAAAAGTAAAAATTGCGTTGCAATTTTTATTTAATTAAACTTGAAAATTTTGTCAGTAGCTAAAAAAGTATAAATTGCGTTACAATTTTTATTTAATTAAACTTGAAAATTTTGTCAGTAGCTAAAAAAGTAAAAATTGCGTTGCAATTTTTATTTAATTAAACTTGAAAATTTTGTCAGTAGCTAAAAAAGTAAAAATTGCGCTGCAATTTTTATTTAATTAAACTTGAAAATTTTGTCAGTAGCTAAAAAAGTAAAAATTGCGTTGCAATTTTTATTTAATTAAACTTCAAAATTTTGTCAGTAGCTAAAAAAGTAAAAATTGCGCTGCAATTTTTATTTAATTAAACTTGAAAATTTTGTCAGTGGCTAAAAAAGTAAAAATTGCGTTGCAATTTTTATTCAATTAAACTTGAAAATTTTGTCAGTAGTTAAAAAAGTAAAAATTGCGCTGCAATTTTTATTTAATTAAACTTGAAAATTTTGTCAGTAGCTAAAAAAGTAAAAATTGCGTTGCAATTTTTATTTAATTAAACTTGAAAATTTTGTCAGTAGCTAAAAAACTAAAAATTGCGCTGCAATTTTTATTTAATTAAACTTGAAAATTTTGTCAGTAGCTGAAAAAGTAAAAATTGCGCTGCAATTTTTATTTAATTAAACTTGAAAATTTTGTCAGTAGCTAAAAAAGTAAAAATTGCGCTGCGATTTTTATTTAATTAAACTTGAAAATTTTGTCAGTGGCTAAAAAAGTAAAAATTGCGTTGCAATTTTTATTTAATTAAGCTTGAAAATTTTGTAGGTGGTTAAAAAAGTAAAAATTGCGTTGCAATTTTTATTTAATTAAACTTGAAAATTTTGTCAGTGACTAAACCTGAACTTGGGCTTAAAAAAATAGTAAACGCAAGAGCTGCTATCGCGTGCTATGATTATTTTATGTTTTACAAATCGTATAATTTTAAGTAATTACAAATTTTCAAAAATAATTTCCATAATCTCTAAAATTGTAAATTTTTTAAAAAACACAATATTTCTACAATAACTAAAAGATATTTAAAATACGTTGAACAAAATATTAATATTTGTTAAATAATTAATTCTTCCCAATACATAAAACTATTTTTATAGAATTTGAAAAAAAAAATGCTCATTAAGAAGCCAAAAGTATTTTGAATACAATTTTATAAGAAATCAACTCATCTTTTTGAGAGCATCGACTTCCCGTACGCAATGGGCCATTAAAAGTGTATCGACGTTGAAGAAATTAATCACCAGAGCTTAAGTAACAAATGAGGCGTTTGGTTTTGTAAAAATTTGCAACGGTTCCACGGTCACATATTTAAGATGGTGCTACCACGGAGAATCAGGTAATACAGCAAATAACCGAGAGTACCAATACTTGAACCGATGAAAATACCCATAAAATGCTTAAGAGCGCACACTAAGAAACTTACACCGGTTGTAATACTCGTTTGCACCTGCCGTAGTAATTTTCCCTCTTTGAGTTGCCAGTTCAGCTTCTGGCGGAAGAGCCTGCGGCTACTGCAACGCAGAGACGTGACGAAATTACGCGATCCAACGAAATCATTGAGCAACTGAATTCTCAGAAGCTTTGACCGATTTAAAGGAATATTTGGAAATCATCGCCTTAAGGAATATTTCCAATTTTCACGATTTTTTTTCGGATGGTTACTATACGCCGATCAATCTGAAATTTTTATGACATATTAAGTTAATCATGAATGACAGAAAATGATTTTTTATAAGACGATTTTTATTGTTTAAATATTTTTTTTTAATTGTTGAAAATAATGTTGATAAAAAAGATAGCCTCATGGTGGACATCCTAGGGGTCGCAAATTTGATCTAAAAAAAACCCAAAGGATTATTAATTAGTATGCGATTGGCCATCGCGCTATGGAGGCTTTTTTTAAAATCAAAATTGACAAAATGGCGGCGGTTTGAACAAAAAGTACCGATTTTAGCCGTTTTTTTCGACAGTTTTTCTTTTAAAAAAATGGGAAGATTAAAAAAAAAAGCTTCCATAGCACGATAGAGAGTAGCCTGAAGAATGTTCTCCTAAAATTTGAAAACGATCGCTTGAAAACTGTTCCCTGGAGAATGTCCACCGTTTTGAAAAATGTCGTTTTGAGATAAACGCGTTTAAAGTTTCGAGTGTAGAAATTTCATATACCTAAATTGTGTACTTACGACTAATCGGCGATGCCAGGTCCATAAAGTATGCCAGCGAAGTATTTCGAATTTCGCTTTAAAAATTTATGAGGATATTTTTGACCGTATATAACACGACTTTTTTCAATTTCCTGAGATTTCTTACTTGAAAATTTCGGAAAATAATTGGTGATGTCAATAAAACCAGCATCTCGGCTAAATATAAGTATCGGGGTCAAAATTGGCACCAAATCATAAAATGAGAATTTCGTTCTAATTAATTTCTTTATGATATACCGACTTTTTTTTCAAAGAATTAATTTGATTATAAAATTTTTGAAAAAATCATTTGACTATATTTTTTTTCTTTGCTCGACAAAATATCGAAAAAAAGTTCTGAACGGATGGTTAAAAAAATTCTGATCTGATGAAGATTATCAATTTTTTTTCATCACCAATTTGACGTATTTTCCGCACTTTTCCTATCTAAGGAACGTAAAAAACTGAGACAAATCGTTTTTACGAAAGTTGAGACGGTGCCCGTTTTGCCCCCAATCCCGATTTTTAATGGAGCTGCCCATTTTGCCCCCATTTCCTCCACTAATGGATAAGACGACAAAAAAAATCAATTTTTTTTCACACTAAAAAGATCCCTTAATCGTAAAATAAAATAAAAATAACCTTTTTTGTTTCATAAAGAATAGGCGTTTTATTTAAATCCATATGTGTTAGTTTACGTTTTTTTAGACTCTCTTAAATCTAGGATTTATAATGGTAATTAATAATTATACATTTATACGTTGCTTGCACGTGTGCATAAACGAAACTGAGGCTTTCATCGATACGAACAGAGTTGGCAACCCTCTCATTATTTTTCAACTCTTTTTTTATTCATTAATATGCTCCATAAATTATTTTACATCAATCGTCTCTTCAAATTTTCTCCACGATTAATAATAAAATGTCTAAACATTTGATTGAACACAAAAATAATTTATTTCCCCAAATTCATTTAGAGCCATAAAAATTAAATATAAAAAATTGTTCATTTCTTTTTTTTCATGATTTCGCGTTTGATTTTTTGTCTTTAGTGAAATGATTAGATATTAAACTGCAAGAGTTTGAAAAAAAAATGATCAGTATTAAATAATTTATGGAGCAGAGTAATTTTTCACCGGGATGTTCATTATCAAACCCAAGTTCATTATCCTCTTTCGCTCTCGGGTATACAAATTCACACCCACACATTCCATCATACATACACATACAATCGACCCTCGAGCGATTTTTTTAAATTTTCCCTACCATTACAATAATTATCGCTACTTTAATCTAATTAAACGATAAAAAGTACGAGCTAAGTTATGCTTACTGAGATCATACTAATACATCACAGGGTTACATAGACATTAGTGTTTTTTTTTCTTCTTTTCTTCATTGTCGCTATTTATTTCTTTCTCTAGTACTCGTTCGACGAACCGACGGACTTTGTGTCTTTTTCAGGACCTCAATAATTATTTTATTTTAATTTTTTTAAATTTTTTCACTGCGTCTTCCTGGCCAGAACTTTTACCAAGGATCGAATCCTTGGATAAAGCATAAAAGTGCAAAATCCCGTTCATGATTATTTACAGAGGCGTCCTCAAATTATACTGTTTTGCACGTAGTTAAAAAATCATTGCTTATTAATTTTCTTGCTTTAATCTGAGGCTTAAGTTTAAGCTTTGAACTGTTGTTGTTATTACTTTTTTTTATGTTGCTTAATTCTTAAGTTTCGAACTTTGCTCTTACTCTCTTGTTTTTACCCGCGGATTTCAAGGCAAGAATTATTTTATGCTGTCCTTTGACTGCACTTGGAAAAAATTGCAATACGCCTCTATTTAGCTCCTTTTTTTTTTTAAGCATTATTCGGCTACCGCGAGACTCAACAGTTCGAATTTCGAGCTACTGACCGAAGATTGGATACGAAAAAAATAGCTTGTAACCACCAGTCGTATTTTTTGGTTATAATCTCAAAAGAAAACAATATGAAGTTGGAAAAAAGCGTGAGATAATCGATGAATTATCGTTATTGAAGGCTTAAGGGGGCGGGGAGAGATTACTCGAGTCTTGGCGAAAAAGTATATGGAAATTTTCGATTATTTATTCGTGCATTCGGAATCTGTGACTTGTTTTCTCTCGTCGCTCAGAAAAAATATATTATTGAAATTACGCATGAATATTTGTTTTAAAAAGAATTTTATTTTTATATTTCCAACAAAAAAAAAGGATTCGAATATATCTTTTATATATTCGGAAAATACATCGGAAAAAAATTGAATTTTTCGTGGTCGTTTTTATTTATTTGGATGAAAATATATTTTCGTATTTTTATTATTCGGAAAATATATAAAATAATATATTGGAAAATACGAAATTTTCCGTGAAAATCCTAACACAGGTTATATATTTTTTATATAATTTGAAAATATTGACGAAAATATATTTTTGTATATTCGTAAAACATATTAAAAAATACATTCGAAAATATGAAATTTTTCGTGGAAATCCTCATTAAGGTTATATATTTTTCATACATTTGGAAATTTGGCCGAAAATATATTTTTAATATATCCCTTGGAATATGTCCGTCAGATGTGCCACAAAATTTTTCGGAAAAAACATATTTTATATGTTTAAAAATATATTTTCGTATTTCCTTGATGCTTATTTCAATAAATATACTTTTCTGGGTGTTAAAAACGCGAAAACGAGAATTGGGAAATGAAAAACAGGCGGAGAGGTAGCGGGAATCGAGACTCCAGATTTTCTTGTTTCTCAAAACACTACGAAAATAAGAGAAAAGGTAAAGAGAAAGAACAAAATCGAGGAATAATGATTTGGCATCGGCTGTACTTTTGCAATGTCGTACAGGAGATCAATGCTTAAACTCTTGGGTAACGTAGTACAGCTACTTTGAAATCTCTGACGAGAAAATAAGCCTTAAAAAAAAAAATACTCAAAGTGATTTTGTAATTTTACGCGAAAATTACACAATTAAAATTCGAGATCCAAAAAAATCATCAACAAAATAATAACCGAGTGTACGCGACGCTGTCCAAACAATTGAAATATCACGTTAGGGAGAGAATTCCGCCCTCGATTTTCGAAAATAATGCAACACGAAGAAAGGATCAATCCGCGGTTGATGACGAAGTTTTGTAGGACTCGTCGCGCAACACTCCGGGCATAATTTTACGAATAGTCAGTCAAAAAAAAACTAACCGACAAACCGAGTTTAAATATCGTGCGTTGGATATTTATATTTGAACGCGTTTTACATTCGTCACAATAAATTTCGCTATTTGGTCTTTTGGATCTCGAATTGTTTCTCAAAATTCAATAGGATGGGAACAAAAATGTTCCATTATGTTGTTTGCAATTTTTTTTTTGAAGAAACGCGAAGAAGCTGCAAAGATTTTTCACGTTTCCTCAACATTTTTTTCATCCCTCGTTAAATGATTAAGTGAATTTTGAAAGATGTGAGCAATTTTAAGGCCAAAAACCGTCAGAGACTTCATAGAAAATACATATACTCTCTCTCTCTTACGTTCTAAATGTAATTAATTCTAATCCCTTATAGACTACGATTGTCGCACATGCGATTCGCTGTGCGCACGTGCCTTTTCCTTTTTTTCCTATTTTTAAGCCTATCCGAGAAAAAAAAACGAAATAAACGAAGAATATATTACAATAATTTTTGACATATGTCTCTTGCTAATTCTGCCTAGCCTATACGATGTA
This sequence comes from Ephialtes manifestator, assembly GCA_963970395.1. Taxonomy (NCBI): domain Eukaryota; kingdom Metazoa; phylum Arthropoda; class Insecta; order Hymenoptera; family Ichneumonidae; genus Ephialtes; species Ephialtes manifestator. The sequence goes on from OZ019972.1 coordinate 35,629,681, forward strand.
AGCAATCTCCATCACGCTCCGTTTCTCATTAATCTTTTTCCGCTTCGCTCGTGTCACAAGAGGAATTTTATAAATTTTAGCCCTCCGAAAAAAAAAGAAAAAAAATAGATTTTCGGTTTTTTGGGGCAGAATTTGACATCCTCTTGTAAACGAGTTTTTGCTGAATTCAAGAAATGATTCTTCGTGCTCGATCCTCCAAATTAAGGCGATCTTCCTTCTCTCCCTCTCCGTTTATTATCTCTATACATATATTGTCTTTCGGTCGTGTTTTGTGCGTGTCAGGCGGATAAATCTACATGAATGGCACAGCCAAAGGACTTGGCGGTCCTCCTTTTAATTTTTCACGATCCGGAAGCCGCGCGCTATTTTTTTTTATTAATATATTCGATATAATTAATAATTTTGTTCTTTTTTCTTCTCACGGCCTCCAAGATTGTCGTATTCACAGAATTTCAATTTTTTTCGGGAGGACTGCCGCGCGATTGTTTATCTCATTGCGAGAAAAAAAGTATATAATATTATATATAAAATAGAAAAAAAAAAAAAAAAAGAAAATTAAAAAGACGTTATTTTAGGAGCGGCTTCAGAGGTGGGTGAGATACGATTACACAAGTCAAATAAATGACACGATTTTATGAGGAGTAAAAAAAAACTCGAAATCCGAGGGGTTTTAGCTGCGTATCTGACCCGCGTTGCGGGCTATTTTCTCCGGTGGCTCGACTATGCTCTTCGTGCTGCCGTTCGACGAACGCTTGCAACTCTTCATGAAATCTGAAACAGAAAATAAACAAATGGTTTTTTAAAATAAATTTATTTATTCACTTACAATTTATGAGATATCTTACTGTAATCTTTTATATTCTTTCATGATAATAATATGTTTAAAAAAATATATTTAAATATTTAATTTATTAAATTAAATTATATATATATTATATATTTTATAATATATTTAATTTTAATTAAATATTAAATTTTTAAATATTTTTTTATGTTCAAAATGGAAGCGAGTTTTTTGTCAGAAATTTGCGATAAGCTTTTGAAATTTAGTGAAACGCGACATTCTTTTTCGACTTTGGTGACCTTAAAAGTTGGAACCATGATAATCAGGATTCTTTAACTGGTCATTACTCTTATTACTTTTATCATTCGGAAGAACTTGCCAAAATGATGAAAAATAATGAATTTTATTTTCAGAATCACTACATTTTTTTTAATCGATGAATCAATTTGATATAAAAAAAATTGAGAGAAATACAATCATAAGCGAATCTTCCAAATTTTTCTGGCTGAAAAATTCTATCAGATGAAAGTAAAATAAGTGAATTTTTTTTTTTTTAACGATGAATTAATTTGATATAAAAAAAATGGAGAGAAATACAATCATAAGCGAATCATCCAAATTTTTCTGGCTAACAAATTCTATCAAATGAAAGTAAAAGAAGTGAATTTTTTTTTAATCGATGAATTAATTTGATATAAAAAGAATTGAGAGAAATACAATCATAAGCGAATCTTCCAAATTTTTCAGGCTGAAAAATTCTATCAGATGAAAGTAAAAGAAATGAATATATTTTTTTTAATCGATGAATTAATTTGATATAAAAAAATTGAGAGAAATACAATCATAATCGAATCTTCCAAATTTTTCAGGCTGAAAAATTTTACCGGATGAAAGTAAAAGAAGTGAATAACTACCAAAAATTTTCCAAACATATTCCTGTCAAATTCACCACATTTGCTACACACATCCTGCACATCCCAAGCCAAAAATAAATACAACATTTCCCCCTAAGCGCAGCATCCGGAAAATGCCATATCGGAAAACATCTGCTCATTTTTCCCCTCTCTAGAGGAAAGATTTTCCTGTCTGCAGTCTGGCACGTGTCGAGGACGTCACTTAAAGCGAAAAGATCAGCGAATGGCGTTTAAATCACGTGACACGTTCTTCGTACCCTCGCTATTCTATCTATTGTGTTTCGATTGCAGATTTACATTATCCTAGGGAAGCTGCGACTTTTCCCCTCATAAATCATCTGGCACGAGCCTAAATAAAAATAGGGTAACGAAAAAAAAAAAAAAAAAAAAAAAAAAAATATCCATAGACGTCGACGTCTATTATTAATAATAATAATAATAAAAATAAAAGTCATTGTCGGCTAATTTTTCTCGGCTTCGCTTCTAAATCTCTTCACGACTCGAGGTGCTTGAGATAATTTATCGCCAGATAACCAGTCGCGTCATAGCATCGCGTATATATTCTCTATATATATAATGTATGTATATATACATATATATTTTATTTTGATGTCACGTATTTCGCGAGAATGAAGCTTGGCGAGAATCAACCGAGGTGAAGTTGGGGTTGGTCATGGCTGAAGTTTCATTCGAATCGCAAATCGCTACATTGATTATATATATTTTTTTTTGAAAGAGAAAATACTTACAATGAAATTGTGTTTATATTATCTATAGCATTGGATACTTCTATCCTTGCATAACGAAATGCAGGACAATAAATTGTTACAAAACAAGCGATGGTATATGAGTTGGATTCGAAAGTTGCAAAACATTGAGATTGTGAACGAGTATATATATGCATATATTATATTTTATCGTACTTAATGATAATAATAATAAGTCTGCTGCTATTGAGTGCTAACCAAGGTCGCCGAAATGCTTTTATCCTTTTGCGGTTTACACTTCAATGATACAGCAAATATTAAACGAATATTAGCGCGATTAGCCAAGCGATAGATGATTATTTTTATCACGATTGTATTTCATTTCACGGATGTATTAAACAGCGCCGAACTGACGTAGATTTAAGCGGGAAACAATCACTGGATTTCTTTTTTTGTTTGAATTATTGAATTTGTAAAAAGACTAGAATTTTTAGTAATTTTAGAACTTATTAAAATTAGGGATTTTGTCAATTCTAGTAAAGTGGGATTAGAATTCTAGTATTTTATTGAATTATTGAATTTGTCAAAGGACTAGAATTTTTAGTAATTTTAGAACTTATTAAAATTTTAGTGAACTGCTATTAGGGATTTTTGTAAATTCTAGGAAAGTGGGATTAGAATTTTAGTATTTTATTGAATTATTGAATTTGTCAAAAAACTAGAATTTTTAGTAATTTTGGAACTTATTACAATTTTAGTGAACTGCTATTAGGGATTTTTTGTAAATTCTAGTAAAGTGGGATTAGAATTTTAGTATTTTATTGAATTATTGAATTTGTCAAGAGACTAGAATTTTTAGTAATTTTGGAACTTATTACAATTTTAGTGAACTGCTATTAGGGATTTTTGTAAATTCTAGGAAAGTGGGATTAGAATTTTAGTATTTTATTGAATTATTGAATTTGTCAAAAAACTAGAATTTTTAGTAATTTTGGAACTTATTAAAATTTTAGTGATCTGCAATTAGAAATTTTTGTAAATTCTAGGAAAGTGGGATTAGAATTTTAGTATTTTATTGAATTATTGAATTTGTCAAAAAACTAGAATTTTTAGTAATTTTGGAACTTATTAAAATTTTAGTGAACTTCTATTAGGAATTTTTTGTAAATTCTAGTTAAGTGGGATTAGAATTCTAGTATTTTATTGAATTATTGAAATTGTCAAAAGATTAGAATTTTTATTAATTTTAGAACTTATTAAAATTTTAGTGATCTGCAATTAGAAATTTTTGTAAATTCTAGTAAATTCTACAATTAGGAATAGAATTCCAGAATTTTTATAAATCCTAGGGTGACTTTTTTTAAAATGGAATTTATTATAATTGACGAGATTTATTATTGCAATTATATCGCTATTTAAAAAAAAAAAAAAAAAAAAAAAATGCAATTTCTCCAGAAGTGTTTAAAATTTAATTTAAAAATATGGAAAATATTTACAAACACTAGAATTTTATTAGAAACACATCCTAAATTTTTGTTTCAGGGCACATAAAATTTGTAAAAGTTGGGGTGCAATTTTTTATTCACTATTTTAAGGTAGTCGAGGAGATAATAAATTTTTCGTACGTGACGAAAGATGCAAATAATAATTGTATTTACGGGTATTAAAGCGACGGCTGGTTTTCCACTCCCTTTTCCCCCTTATCACAGAATGTAAATCCTTGACGGAGGGTACGAGAGACATTAGGGGGGCACAGCTGATATTTCCTCAGTGCAGAGCACGTGGGAGCTCAGCAGAATGGATTCCATGGGGGAAATTGACTAGGGGAGCGAGTTGACGGGGGGGAGGGGGTGCAACCCGGAACGGTCGAGACCCGTGCCGAGGGGTAAAAACTGCAACGTCCCAACCGCACTCAGAACTAGCCCATATGCCCCGGTAACAGCTGACCGCGTGCTCAATAATTAAGTACGTTACAAAATTCGTCTTTCAACCCATATGTCGATTCTTACGCTTTTCAAATGGGAACGTAAAAGTATTTTTGAAAATTTGAACGATTTTTTTTTTTATTACAAAATTACCAAAATATAAAAAGGTACATTTGTGTCAGAAAAAAATTAAGGCCAAGCTATTTTTTCAATTTTCTATTTTGATATTGTAAATTAATATTAGTCAATTTTATAATTTTTTAATTGTAAAATTAGAAAATTATAGTTTTTCAATTTTTAGTTGTAAAATTAGAAAATTATAGTTTTTCAATTTTTAGTTGTAAAATTAGAAAATTATAGTTTTTCAATTTGTAATTGTAAAATTAGACAATTGTAGTATTGCAATTTCTAATTGCAAAATTAGAAAATTATAGTTTTTCAATTTTTAATTGTAAAATTATAAAATTACAGTTTTTCAATTTTTAATTGTAAATTTAGAAAATTATAGTATTGCAATTTGTAATTGTAAAAATAGAAAATTATAGAATTGCAATTTTTAATTGTCAAATTAGAAAATTATAGTATTGTAATTTCTAATTGTAAAGTTATGAAATTATAGGATTGTAATTTTTAATTATAAAACTATAAAATCATAGTTTTGCAATTTTTATTTGTAATTTTTAAATATAATATTATAATTTTGTAATTTAAAATCGTAATTTTTTAAAAAATTCCACAAATTGTGTGTGGAAAAGTGTATTTACTTTCTGCTGTTTCTTCTTTATTTTTCTTTAGAGGAAAAGATTCAATTGTATGGAAATGTGAATGAGACGACGAGAAGTACGACAAAAAAAAAAAAATACAAACAAGTTGAAGGGCCCACACGGGGAAGACAAGAGAATGATGCACGCTAGAGCGAACTCAGAGACCGGGAAGAACGTGCTGTTGGGCTTTCGTCACGTCCTGAAATAGGAGCGACGCGTGGGTGCCGTGCATTGGCGGAATAATAACAAAAATACGCAGCCGTGACGCTCTCCTAAACTGCGGGGAAGTTAAAGATGGCCACTCTACAGTTAGTAAACAAAAACAATGGAGAAAAGATTTAAAAAAAAAAAAAATTATCGTAAAAATGTAATTAATACTCATTACATGCCACTTTTATAATGTGTTGTAGTATTTGTCATTTTTTCTATAAAATATTCTATATTATATTTTATTACAAGGCATTTTAGGCATTTTTCTACCAAATTTCTAAAAAAAAAAATCTAAAATAGTATTTAATGGCAGAGGAAAATTTTTCTAAAATTATTTAGTGAGCATAAAAATTTATCAGTAAGTTATATAATTTGTAAGCATTTGTACTAAAGATTAGAAATCATTTTTCTCATTTTTTAGAGAAATTTTAATCTTGATTATGAGAACACAAAATTATACGCAAAAACGTTGCTTTGAATACTTTTTTTTTTTTTTTTTATTAATCTAACCATAAGCTTCAAATTTTCGTTTAAGTTTCACGTATTTTTAAGTACAAAAAAAAGAACGCATAAAAGTGTCAGTATAGAACAAGCGAATTATGGTGACGTCGTCGCTTGCAGCGTTATCATGCGTTACTCGTCATTATTTCAATTGGCAGTCTCGTAAACAACGAATTTTTAATTCACCACCGTCGTAGGCTTTACAACCCAAGCGAAAAACGTACATACTCCGCAATGGAATTGACCCAATGTCTGTTTTTTTTTTTTTAATCCTCTTTGTTTCGCTTTCACGCATCGTTTATACGATATATATGCTGCTATATTATTGTGATACTATTTTTCAGGACTTAAAACTGAATAAAACATGATTTTTTCCCAGGAATTTTTTAACGCCTGTTATTAAAAGAATTACACGTAATTTCACAAAATTATTATTCTTTTTAAATATGAAATCATTGATAAGAAAAATCTTAAATTTTTTCAGAAATTTTTTTATCACATACTATTATAATTATTACGCGTAATGTCACAAAATTATTATTTAAAAAAATATGAAATCATTGATAAGAAAAATCTTAATATCAGGAATTTTCGAATCGCGTACTATTATAATTATTACGCGTAATTTTACAAAATTATTATTTTTTAAAATATGAAATCATTGATATGAAAAATCTTAATTTCAGGAATTTTTGAATCCCGTACTATTATAATTATTACAGGTAATTTTACAAAATTATTATTTAAAAAAATATGAAATCATTGATAAGAAAAATCTTAATATCAGGAATTTTTGAATCGCGTACTATTATAATTATTACGCGTAATTTTACAAAATTATTATTTTTTAAAATATGAAATCATTGATAAGAAAAATTTTAATTTCAGGAATTTTTTAATCGCGTACTATTATAATTATTACGCACGATTTTTCAAAACTGATATGAATATATATATTTTTTAAATATTGAATCTTTGCCTTGGAAACTCTTGCAGTGTGCACAGATTTATTTTGCCAAGGTTACATGGAGTTATACAAAACAGATGACGAAAAGGTCACTGAAATTGCATATATATGTAATTACGCGACGATAACGAGCGTAATCGCAGACACGTTCGATGCGATTTACGAGCAATCGTTGCAAATTCAAATATACTTGGTAGGATAAAACCAGTGGCCGATATAATCACGATGAACTCTTTCTTTCTACGCTGCGACGAAAACATTTGTGAATATATATTAATAAAAGCGTGAATATTATGCGCCGGTTTTTGATAAGAGATTTAACATTTTTGTAATTTGCATCTTCAAATTTACCGACAATAAATAATCCGAAATCTTTGTACATTTGCACCATGATTAACCGGATAATTAAATTATTTGAAGCATCGTTCGAGTTCGTTAACTCTTTTCACTTTGCACAAAAACGTGCTCGGATAATCGAGAGACAAACATTACTTTTTATTCATATTTTTTTGCTAAAAGATTCGGTCGAATACTTTATAAGTTACAGTTATATGAATTTCTGGCCTTTCATCACAGACACATACATCCGGATCATTTTTCTAAACCACTTTTCTCGACGTTTCAGATCATTTTAAACGTTTTGACATAAAAATCTCGAAAAAAGAAAAACAAAGCTTCTTCTACGTCACACACAATCGTGACTTTTGTATCAATATTAAAGTCACACACTCCACGTGACTTTTATTTTTTTCTTAAAATCACACGAAAATCTCGTGATTTATAGTTACTCGCAAAAGTCACGCTGATCAACGTTAATAAAAGTTCGCCTAGTTCATGTCTCGATAAAAGTAATGCTGTAAGGTTATGCACGTAGTTCAGTAAAAAAAAAAAGTTACGCTTATTATTGCAGAACGACGGTATATCTACTGTATATAAAGATTGGAATGATCGATTTCGGTGATAAATAATCAAACGTGTTTTTATTCTAATGATTTCAGATGCGATCAAGTAAATGCCTCAAACTATTCCATGTTTATAATTTAAACATGGAATAAAAATAAAAACCTTATACCTCAAATAAACAATAAAAATAAATATTTACAAGGATGTGAATAGCCGAGTGGTCTAAGACTCCGTTTCATAACCGTAGGGTTCCGGGTTCGAGTCCCGCCGACGACATAAAAATTTTCATTAATTTTCAGCGAACAAATAGCACCAAATCGGCGAATATGTCGAAATTTGAAGACAAAAAAACTAAAATAAAGCTCAAATGCACAGTAAATAATTATTTTCTAAAAAAAAAGTTCGGCCTTTTTTGGTTTCTGCAACGAGAAAAGGATTAACAGAAACTAACTTTTTTAAAAATTGATGAGCGTGACTCTTACGAATAATTATGAGTCACGTAAATTTTGTATGACTTTTGCAAGTAACTATAAGTCACGAAAACTTTGTGTGATTTTAGCAAACAAAAACTTAAAGTCACGTGGAGTGAGTGACTTTAATATTGATGCAAAAGTCACGATTGTATGTGACGCTAGACACGGCGAAAAAAACAAAAACAGAAACTAACTTTTTTAAAGATTGATCAGCGTGACTCTTACGAATAACTATGAGTCACGTAAATTTTGTGTGACTTTTGCAAATAACTATAAGTCACGAAAACTTTGTGTGATTTTAGCAAACAAAAACTTAAAGTCACGTGGAGTGAGTGACTTTAATATTGATACAAAAGTCACGATTGTATGTGACGCTAGACACGGCGAAAAAAAAACAAAAACAGAAACTAACTTTTTTTATGATTGATAAGCGTGACTCTTACGGATAATTATGAGTCACGTAAATTTTGTATGACTTTTGCAAATAACTATAAGTCACGAAAACTTTGTGTGATTTTAGCAAACAAAAACTTAAAGTCACGTGGAGTGAGTGACTTTAATATTGATGCAAAAGTCACGATTGTATGTGACGCTAGACATGGCGAAAAAAAAAAACAAAAACTAACTTTTTTCAAGATTGATCAGCGTGACTCTTACGAATAACTATGAGTCACGTAAATTTTGTGTGACTTTTGCAAACAACTATAAATCACGAACACTTTGTGTGATTTTAGCAAAAAAAAAAACTAAAAGTCACGTGGAGTGTGTGACTTTAATATTGATGCAAAAGTCACGATTGTGTGTGACGCTAGACACGGCGAAAAAAAAAAACAAAAACTAACTTTTTTCAAGATTGATCAGCGTGACTCTTACGAATAACTATGCGTCACGTAAATTTTGTGTGACTTTTGCAAATAACTATAAGTCACGAAAACTTTGTGTGATTTTAGCAACAAAAAAAACTTAAAGTCACGTGGAGTGTGTGACTTTAATATTGATGCAAAAGTCACGATTGTATGTGACGCTAGACACGGCGAAAAAAACAAAAACAGAAACTAACTTTTTTAAAGATTGATCAGCGTGACTCTTACGAATAACTATGAGTCACGTAAATTTTGTGTGACTTTTGCAAATAACTATAAGTCACGAAAACTTTGTGTGATTTTAGCAAACAAAAACTAAAAGTCACGTGGAGTGTGTGACTTTAATATTGATGCAAAAGTCACGATTGTATGTGACGCTAGACACGGCGAAAAAAAAAACAAAAACAGAAACTAACTTTTTTAAAGATTGATCAGCGTGACTCTTACGAATAACTATGAGTCACGTAAATTTTGTGTGACTTTTGCAAATAACTATAAGTCACGAAAACTTTGTGTGATTTTAGCAAACAAAAACTTAAAGTCACGTGGAGTGAGTGACTTTAATATTGATACAAAAGTCACGATTGTATGTGACGCTAGACACGGCGAAAAAAAAACAAAAACAGAAACTAACTTTTTTTATGATTGATAAGCGTGACTCTTACGGATAACTATGAGTCACGTAAATTTTGTATGACTTTTGCAAATAACTATAAGTCACGAAAACTTTGTGTGATTTTAGCAAACAAAAACTTAAAGTCACGTGGAGTGAGTGACTTTAATATTGATGCAAAAGTCACGATTGTATGTGACGCTAGACACGGCGAAAAAAAAACAAAAACAGAAACTAACTTTTTTAAAGATTGATCAGCGTGACTCTTACGAATAACTATGAGTCACGTAAATTTTGTGTGGCTTTTGCAAATAACTATAAGTCACGAAAACTTTGTGTGATTTTAGCAAACAAAAACTTAAAGTCACGTGGAGTGAGTGACTTTAATATTGATGCAAAAGTCACGATTGTGTGTGACGCTAGACACGGCGAAAAAAAAAACAAAAACTAACTTTTTTCAAGATTGATCAGCGTGACTCTTACGAATAACTATGAGTCACGTAAATTTTGTCTGACTTTTGCAAATAACTAAAAGTCACGAGAAAACTTTGTGTGATTTTAGCAAAAAAATTAAAAGTCACGTGGAGTGTGTGACTTTAATATTGATACAAAAGTCACGATTGTGTGTGACGCTAGACACGGCAAAAAAAAACGGAAGCTAACTTTTTTTAAGATTGATCAGCGTGACTTACGAATAACTATGAGTAACGTAAATTTTGTGTGACTGTTGCAAATAACTATAAGTCACGAAAACTTTGTGTGATTTTAGCAAAAAAAAACTTAGTCACTTGGAGTGTGTGACGCTAGACACGGCGTTAATATTGATGCAAAAGTCACGATTGTGTGTGACGCTAGACACGGCGAAAAAAAAAAAAACAAAAACAAAAACAGAAACTAACTTTTTTAAGATTGATCAGCGTGACTCTTACGATTAACTACGAGTCACGTAAATTTTGTGTGACTTTTGCAAATAACTATAAGTCACGAAAACTTTGTGTGATTTTAGCAAAAAAAAAAAAACTTAAAGTCACGTGGAGTGTGTGACTTTAATATTGATGCAAAAGTCACGATTGTGTGTGACGCTAGACACGGCGAAAAAAAAACAAAAACAAAAACAGAAACTAACTTTTTTTAAGATTGATCAGCGTGACTTACGAATAACTATGAGTCACGTAAATTTTGCGTGACTTTTGCAAATAACTATAAGTTGCGAAAACTTTGTGTGATTTTAGCAAAAAAAAAAAAAAAAACAAAAACAAACCAGAAACTAACTTTTTTAAAGATTGATCAGCGTGACTCCTACGAATAACTATGAGTCACGTAAATTTTGCGTGACTTTTGCAAATAACAATCAGTCACGAGAAAACTTTGTGTGATTTTAGCAAAAAAATTAAAAATCACGTGGAGTGTGTGACTTTAATATTCATGCAAAAGTCACGATTGTGTGTGACGCTAGACACTTCGAAAAAAAAACAAAAATAATTCTTACCAGTAAGGAGTAATTGTTGTTTCTTCGCAGTAGCGGGAAGTACCGGCGTGGTCGGAATCTGTGTATCGATGCACTTCTTCTTCCTCCGGCACGTTTCCTCGCCAGAATCATCATCCGAGCCATTGATATTGGTGTTATCATTGTTTTCGCCAATAAGCGGTACTCTCGGTTCTTGTGGTGGAGTTCTTTCGGCTTTGCGACTTGCGTTGGCATTGGTAATTGGCGAATTTTTATTGGAATTCGAAGCGTGTCGTTTTCTCGTCAACGATTTTGTTTCAACGAGATTATCCACTTTTCTCGGTGTGTTTGGCGCGTGTTTACGCAAATAGGGCATTCCCCTAAGTGCATAGGGTTCGGGAATAACGTCCTGCGACGATGTTGGCTTCCATTCCCATCGTGGATTCGTTCGTGGTTTTTCCAAGTGAAAGTCAAAACCCCAACGTTCAGCATCCAGCAAAGATTGAGCTCTGAGTTCGCGCTCAGCGAGAGCTCTTGCAGCAGCATGATCTACAGGCCCGAATAAATCTCGTCTAACGCGATCTAAAGCCGCGCGACTTGGAATAACTCTCGTAGCTCCGCCGCCCATAATACCACGATGACCCATCTCGCTCATCATCGCAGGATTCAAAACACGGGCGCTCATATTTCTCCTCACGATTAATCACCAATCGGAACTTTTTCTACTTCCCCCAACGAAGAAAAAAAAACCCAAAATTGTCCTCTTAACTTTCCTCTCGAAAATTATTCACAATATTATTATTTTCCTTTACGAAAAAAATCGTGATTTATATCCGCCACGGAAAATGTCCAGGAAAATTCGAATAAACCGCCGTTAGGACGATCATTTGTTCTTCGCTGATAGTGAAACGAAGAAAAATTAAGGGATCTTATTAATAATTATTAATAATAATTATATTATTATTTTTCGTTATGAAAAATATCGTGATTTATATTCGCCACGTAAAATGTCAAAAATTCGATTATTCGCTGATAGTTTAGCGAATTAAAAAAATGCTGATTTATTCACGATATTATTATTTTAAGTTATGAAAAAAAAATCGTGATAAAATTCGAATAAACCGCCGATAGGTTGATCATTGGTTTCTCCGGTGGATAGTTGAGAGAAGAAAAAATGGTGGGGACTCGTTTGGTGCGCTTGGAATTAGGCGCGATGAAAAACGCGCACGAGGATGGCTTTCCTGGAATTTAGTTCCGTCGTGAGGCCGAGTCACACTCTTCGACGTTCTCGTATCTTCGTGTGGGTAATTCTCGTTGCGGGCGGACGCGCGAATTACACACACATGCACATATATATATATATAATAGTAACACGCACTCACTCACGCACTAAGTTCGAGTAGTGGTATTTTTATTAACGTGGTGTTGGTTAGTTGTCGTATTAGTATTGGTAAAACGAAGCCCTGAGGCGCGGGTAAAACTGGCAACGTCGCCGATTCGCCCAGTTCGAAAGTTACGAGAGAGTATATAACGTTTCTATATCTATAGTATGTGGAACGAACGAATGACGATGGCTCCCGTAGATTCGGCGGGAGTTGCCGAGCACGTTTTCCACTCACTGTGACGCCTAAGCGACGTTTATAAACCTTGAAGAAAAAAAAACGAAACGTCGCACACACATAAAAAACGAAAAAATCAAACAAATATAACTATTTTGTTAATCGTATTCGTGGCAGGAAATATCCGTTTTACAGACTTTCACGTGTGATTATCAACACTTATTGTTTGTACACTTTTCTTTTTATTTCGTAATTTCGTAGATTTTTTTTTGAACGATCCACGTGCAATTGATATTTTCGAGATTTTTGCGATTTTTTGACTCTCTCACTCACGCGGCAAATCCCACTTGATTCTCTCTTGGCAACGTCGATGCTCTCACTCGACGGCGTCCACCAGCAGCGAAAGATATTCCTCACAGTTTGTATATCTGGCAACGTCGCACGTGCACTGTGCGTGCGCTACACCCAAGAAACGGCAGAGATACTATATATATATATATATAGTGCGTTCGAATCAGAAGATTCTAAGAGCGAGGAGATTATTTCTCTCTCGCTAGAATCTCAAAAATTCACTATTTCGATCACTTCACTGGTTAAAGTCTCTGAATAAAATGTAAATGGTAGATAAATTTATATTTTCTATGTTATATTGCACGAAAGTCCCACAGTAGGAGAGAAAATCCTATATAACACACGCGATGTTGTTGCCAAGTAAATTTTTACGGTTTTTTTTTTTAACACGAAATTTTATAACGAAAATGAGAAAATAAAAATCTTCGGGGTATTTGTTAACACGCGGTCGTGTGTTTTTTTTTCGTTATGCGCCGGCACACAAAGCACAGAGACTTTGAGCTGCGAGGGAAGCGCGTGCGTGCTTCCCGGGCGATCGTGAAACAACGTTTGAAAACGATTGCGCAGTTACTTCAGAGAACCGCGAGAGAGAAACGGACAGCCGCAAGTTGGCGTGTTGCACGTGCGAAGCGCTCTCTAGCGACTGACAGAAAGAATCGAACGCTGCTGTTAGAAGCTCCGGGCGTCGCTTCCATCCACGAGTCAAATTCTCGGCTAGCTTCGGGTTTATTCGGCTTATCACGAGGAGAGAAACGTATATGTATGTATGGAACTACTAACTCCCTCTTTACTTTTTATCTCTGTCTCGCTTTTTCTCATTCCCCACTACTGACGGGAACATCAAACCCTTTCACGCTTTGGCTTCACGAAATATAACCGCCACTTCGAACTTCCCGCAACTATAGTTCACTCCGCGTAAGCGCACGAGGTCGACGCGCTCCGGACAAGAACACAGTGAGCGACTCTTGCCGCGCTACGCGCAGACGAAAATATAACTAATAAGTACTTAGGGTGACAATATTTGGAGCACCATTTTTTTTTCTTAATATCACCCCTAAATTCCTTTCTTTGTACCCAAAAAAAAAAATGAGTTTCACGAAAATTGCCGCATGTCAATAAATATTTAGAGGTCACTCAGAGTACAATTTGTACATGTTTTCCAAAAATCGCTTTTTTTCTTTTTGTTTTCTCATAGAGGAAGCTTTGTTTTCGTGGAATTTTTTTTTTTTTAGATTTTTATGTCAGGACACTCAGAATGGTTCAAAAGATCGAGAAACGTGATTTGTATGAATATTTTGTATGTGTGTATGTGTGTGTGTGTGTATGTTTGGATTCTTGTTAGCACGATCCGCAATTTTTAAGATATCGGCCTGAAATTTGGTACACAAGTAAAGCGTGGATAGACAAAGGCTAAGTTCAAATTTGGCGCCAAGCCGTCAAGTGTTTAAAAAATTATGATATTTTGAATTTTTTTCTAAAATCAATTATATATAAACGCTCGAACTTTCGCATTTTTCAAGATATTCGGCTCAAATTTGGTCCACGAATGGACTATTATATACTGATAATTTGTATCAAATTTTGTGAAAATCGATTGGAACATTAAAATTTTATGGAATTTTGAATTTTCTGAAAAATTAGTATTTTATATAAATATCTATAATAATAATAATAATATAAAATTTTATATAATCTATAATAGTATAGAGCCAAAATTAATAAATAATCTTATTCATAGAGATGGCTTTGTGAAAAATGAAAATTAATTAGGAAGCAATGTGCAAAGTTCTATTTTGCAACCTTTTTTTTCTTTTTGCTTCCTCATAGAGGAAGCTTTGTTTTCGTGAAAAAATTTTTTTTCGAGATTTTCATGTCAGGGCACTCAAAATGGTCTAAAACGTCGAGAAAAGTGGTTTAGAAAAAATGTATGTATGTGTGTGTGTGTGCGTATGTGTACAATTTTTTGTTAGCACGATAGCCGTCGCAATTTTTAAGATATCGGGCTCAAATTTGAACCACGAGTAAACTGTCGTTAAACAAAGTACGGGATTGAATTTGGAGTTAATCCATCAAGGTGTTTAAAATTTATGGCATTTTGAATTTTTTGGAGAATGTCAGCTCGCGCTCTAACTCTCGCAATTTTTATGATATCCGGCTCAAACTTGGACCAGAAGTGAACTGTTATCAAATAGTATTTGGGATTAAATTTGGTGACAATCCGTTAAAGGGTTCACAATTTATGACATTTTTTAATTTTTTGACATTTTCTGTTCGTGTTCTAACTTTCGCAATTTTTGAGATATCGGGCTCAAATTTGGTCCACAAGTGGACTGTTATTAAATAAAGTTTGGGAGTGAATTTGACGTCAATCCGTTAAGGGGTTTAAAATTTATGGCATTTTGAATTTTTTGTTTGTGCTCTAACTTCCGCAATTTTTAAGATATCGGGCTCAAATTTGGTCCACATGTAGAGTGTGGGTAAACTAAGCATCAGTTCGAATCTGGCGGGAATCTGTCAAGGGGTTCAAAACTAAAGCCATTTAAAATTTTTTAAAACATGGCTGCAAAGTAGAACTTTGCAAATTGCTTCCTCATTATTATTGGATTTTTACAAACCTTCCTCTATGAGGAAGTCAAAATACATTAACATGCTTCCTCATAGAGGTAGATTTGTAAAAATCCAACAATAATGAAGAAGCAATTTGCAAAGTTCTACTTTTTTTCTAATTCACAAGCAAACTCGTGAGCTTGCGCAATTACTTAAACTATCTTCGTACTAACTACACTGAGAGAAATTAAGATGGTACTGGTAACTAATCAGTGATAATTATATTTTCACCATACCTGCGCGGAAAGTTCGACTTCCCGCCCTACGGGCTTTACGTAATTCGAAGTTTCCGCTGCAGATATGGTGAAAAATAGTATACTCCACTGGGGAGTGAAGTAGACTATTCCCAACCGCGTGTTTACTACCCTCGCCTTCGGCTCGGGTGGTAATCTTAAACACGGTTGGACATAGTCTACTTTCCCTCCCTAGTGGCGTAATAGACTATTTATTAGTCCAGGTGACTATTTTTTTTTTTTTTTTTTTCATTCTTTCCATGGTATGGCTTCAATCGCCTTTTACCGCCCTTCCCACCCTTACTCCTATCACTCCCTACCCGCACTTCACTAAGCTAACCTAACTTTTCAATGCGTCCGCAGCCGACTTTAGCTACACTGTACCGCATTTGCCATGGGCACGGGGAAACTGCGGAAAACCCGTATCGGTACAGACGGCCGTATATTCTTCTGATTTCCCGGTGTATTCACGATAGTAACTTACTTAAGTGTAAACACCGAGATCTCAGAAAAACTGACCTCCCGCTCACTGATTAATGTGCCAGCCGATGCATGGCTAAACGGTCACCCATCCAAGTTGTGACCGCAAACAATGCTGCTTAACTCGCGGGACCGCCAGAGCCGCGCACCGACCGCACAACCACCAGTGCCGGTTAGTCCAGGTGACTATTTTTGTAGTTACATTAACTACGTTACTATTAAGGACGATCGGTGACGACTGTCAAAGTCAAATGAGAGATAAATTTTTGTAATCGATTCTTTAAAGTTTAATGCATTAAATAATAGCTGTGGAGGGTGATTTGTATTGAAGCATGTAGACTTAATCCAGAGAAAGATTAATAGTGACGGATTTGCATAAATATTAACTGATTAACGTTTCTTTTCAATGGGATACATTTTCGTTCAGTTTTTTTCAAGTATAATCTATAATTCTTGGCCGATTTGAATGAGTGACAGCTCATTCTCTACCTTAAAAGATACTCTACGAATTGACCGCCTAGATATTTCATAGTGTTAATTGTTTAATAATTCTAGATTGTTGTTTAACAGAAATTAAAATACTTTCATAAACAACAGGCTATAATTACAAAACGATGAACACTATGAAATATCTAGGAGGTCAATTCGTAGAGTATCTTTTAAGAAAAACAATGAGCTATCGTTCATAAAAATCGGCAAAGAATTAAAGATAATACTTGGAAAAAACTGAACGAAAATATATCACACTGAAAAGAAACGTTAATCAGTTAATCTTTATGCAAATCCGTGACTATTAATCTTTCTCTGGATTAAGTCTATATGCTTCAATACAAATCACCCTCCACTGTTATTATTTAATGCATTAAACTTTAAAGAATCGCTCGCGAAAATTTATCTCTGATTTGACTTTGGGAGTGGCCACCGATCCTCCTTAATGTAAGTACGAAAATAGTCACTTGGACTAATAAAATATAATTATCACTGAATAGTTATCAGAACCATCTGAATTTCTCTCAGTGTAGTATGATGTAAGTGTATATATATATATAATATATATATATATTAATATTATACATATTATACAATACATATTAATATTATAATAATATACATTAATATATATATATATATATATATATATATATATATATATATATATATATATATATATATAAATGTTTGTGTGTATTGCGAATGGCGATTATTTTGACGCGTTTTGCACTCGTTGAGTGTCGAGCGAATCAAGGCCATGACTGTGTTACCTCGGCTAGACAAAAGAGGACGCAAAGAGTTCTCTGTCTTACAACGAATTTTTCTGTTTTGTGTACCTCGTTCATATACATATATATATGCATAAGAGAAGAAGATTACGCGCTGGATTTGAGTTTCACATAACGGTAGACGTTCCATATCCACACGCAACGTATACAGCGCGTGTCGAGCCTCTCAACTATACTTCATTCTCTTGCTTACCGCGTCATAACTGTAACACATTATATTTTTATACGAGCATGCGTTTACAATATACGAATCGATAGAACCATCAACAGAATATGGAACGTGTGGATGATTCTAAATAACCGTTCCATAGCGTTATAATCAAGTGTTCTCTCAATAGGCCAAAGTGATAACTATATAAACTCCGGCCAGATATCATAAAGTGTCGAAATAAACGAAACATATGGGAAAAAAATATTCTGTGCATCTGGTAGAATTTTTATGAAAATTTCAATTAATCATTATTGAGGTACAAAAAAAATATTGGATGTGACAATTTTTTTTAGTTATTCAATGACAAATTTTGATTTGTTGGTAAATTTAATTTAATAAAAATGTAATTACAGAAATAATACATTTTTCGACATTTTGAAAAAAATTCAGGTTTTTACAAAAATTGCTATAATTTTGAAATATAATGTTTTACCGATTCTCGCCTGCGTTTATTTTCTTCGTGAATCAAGCGGTAAAAAAAAATTAAATTGACAAAATGTCGATTATTTTTTTTTAATGCTTTACCAAAAGAATCAAGATTTTTTACTTTGTGTTACCAATATTATTTACGAAAATTTCCTTAAAAAATAATTCCATATATATAATCAGCAAAAAATTTCCAATGAAATACAACCTCAAAACCTGAATAAAGCAAAAAAACCTTATGCCAATAAACCCACAACTATTCCAACCATTTCTCAAATCTCGAGAATTAAAACATGCGAAATCCAATGTAAAAAAAAAAATCACGAAAACAAAGATTTCTATCAAGAAGCGCCCAAAAGGCAGAAGACATAAAATCGAATGCAGAATAAACAAGAGCGACCATCTTAGCATCGGAGAATTATTTAGGCGCGAGAAAAACGCCACGTGACACATAGATATAGGAATATGTCGAATTGGACAGCGGCTCACGTTGCTATTAAATAAATCCCGCCCGTTGCCGCTTCAAAACAACGAGAGAAACATATATGGCATACTGTAGTATACTACTACTTGTACTATA
The DNA here is from genome assembly GCA_963970395.1 of Ephialtes manifestator. Classification (NCBI taxonomy): domain Eukaryota; kingdom Metazoa; phylum Arthropoda; class Insecta; order Hymenoptera; family Ichneumonidae; genus Ephialtes; species Ephialtes manifestator. The sequence goes on from OZ019972.1 coordinate 35,648,479, forward strand.
ATATATATCTTATCGCGGGTATTTGTGAGCGTACACATATTTGCGTGGATTATTCGGGCGCGTATGTTTACTCAACGCGCAGCGGTCGCGCATTAAACGACTCCTCCTCGTATACTATTTGCATACGGTCGAGATTATCCGCGCGCGCGATCCGTCAACGTCGACATTGACGTCGTTTCGAGAGAACTCGTCATCTCGCGAGCGAACCTCTCGCTTGCGAATGTATATTATTATTGCCACGAGTGACTGTGAGACGTGCATCTTCTTTCGTGTATAATGAGGCGATGTGGAAAGCACCTGGAGGGGGAAAAAGAGCTAAGGGGCGTTATCTTGTTTTCGCGACGAGTTCACGCTCCCGCCATATTCATGGCTAGTCCAATGCATCACATTTAAGGAGGTTGGAGACGCTCCATACTAGTAAAATCATTGCTAAATTTTTAAAAGGGTTTCTACAATTTCAGATGGTTTACTAATCTGTTCCAAGGTCACATAGCAGCATTAGTTCTTGATATTCAAATACATTCACAGCTGTCATATGAACAGTAAATCGATCAATATCTCCAAATTTCCGATGTCATGTTTTTTCATCCAGTTTTGTAAAAGGGTAAACCGTAATATCAGTCCGATTATGACGAAACATAGCTCATTTTGATCAGTGGAAGATCCTTAATCGATTGACCGTCCGGATTTACTATAGTATCAGGCGTTCAAAAGTTACAGCCATTTGTATACTTGATGTTAGGTTATGATAGGATAAACAAACGGTTGTATCTTTTGAACTACTAATACGATTTAAGAAAATAGACGGCCAATCGATAGAATATCTTTTAGTAAACAAAATGAGCTATTAGTCGTCATAATCGGACTGATATTACGGTTTACCCTTTTAAAAAACTGGATGAAAAAACATAACATCGGAAATTTGCAGATATTGATCGATTTACTGTTGATATCACAGCTGTGAATGGATTTGAATATCAAGAAATAATGCTGCTATGTGATTAACACCTTGGAATAGATTATTAAACCATCTGAAATTGTAGAAAAGCTTTTAAAAATTTAGCACTGATTTGACTAGTGTGAAGCGCTCCAACCTCCTTAAAAGGCAGTGATACTTCCCCCGCCACACCTCAAAATTTCAAAAGCTGTTTTCTCTCAAAAAACAACACAGATTGGGCTTGAATTTTGAGGGAATACGCGGAAGGATGGCACAATTGGGCTAAGCTTCTGGCTCCTCAATCGATTCAGTCGTTTTTTTGTGAGAATTAAAAGAAAAATAGTGCGAGAGAGACAGACCTATAGGTGTTTAACATTGGGCGACGAAATTTCCGACGGTGTACCACTGCCTCTTAAGGGGAGGTGAAACCTACTCCGTCGGTTACAAAAACTGCTATCAATCTTTCAGAGGACACCGAACGTTTTTTGATAAAAGAAAAGTCTTACATCATCGGTCTCTTAATTCTGCATGATGTAAGAATCTCATTTTTCCCAAAAAAGATCAAGTTTTTGAGAATTCTTGTTTCGAAAGATATTCGCTATCTTTCTCGCACTCATGGATGTTTCACCTCCCCTTAAGGGGATGCTGGAGTAGATTTTTTTACCGACTTTGGTCAGTAAAAATAGGCGATTTCGTAGTTTACACTATTCATCGAAAATATGCTACAAATATACTTCAAATTTTGCAGGGATGTAGTAAAAACATTCATGCTTGGGTGTCCGGTCGAATTACTGTTCAAAACATACAAGAAATGTAAGAAATTGTATATTACTGAACCTCTCAAAAAACAATATGGCCGCTCGAAATGTCAACAGGTCCTTTGAGGTAAGATACAAACGTTTCTGGAACTCAGATGTGTTAAATCAGACCGGACACCCATTCTTTGATTATTCCTGAACCTTTCAAAACCGTCGGAATGTCGATTACACAAACCAAATCCACGAATAGTGTATATTACGATTGCAAAGACTGTTTGCTCTTCGCACAGGTTCAGAGCTGGTAAAGAGCATGAATATAGTTCCGTTATTAGGAGACAGGTGGCGCTGTTTACTTTTAGCAAAAGCTCCGAGCCTCTGCAATGCGACCGTAGTATATACTTTATATGGATTTGGCTTGTGTCGTTAACATTCTGATGGTTTTGGAATATTTAGAAATCATCACAGAATTGACGTCCGGTCTGATTTTACATATCTAATTTCCAGAAACAATTATATCGTACAGCAAAGGTCTGTTGACATATGGTGTGCGGCCATTTTGCTTTCGGTATCTTTTGCCAAAAGTAAGCAGACTGCTCGACGCCACCTGTGTCCTAATCGGGAAACTTACCGACCAAAGTCTGTATCAAAATCTACTCCAGCATCCCCTTAAGGAGGTTGGAGACGCTCCACACTAGTAAAATCATTGCTAAATTTTTAAAAGTGTTTCTACAATTTCAGATGGTTTACTAATCTGTTCCAAGGTCACATAGCAGCATTAGTTCTTGATATTCAAATACATTCACAGCTGTCATATGAACAGTAAATCGATCAATATCTCCAAATTTCCGATGTCATGTTTTTTCATCCAGTTTTGTAAAAGGGTAAACCGTAATATCAGTCCGATTATGACGAAACATAGCTCATTTTGATCAGTGGAAGATCCTTAATCGATTGACCGTCCGGATTTTCTATAGTATCAGGCGTTCAAAAGTTACAGCCATTTGTATACTTCATGTTAGGTTATGATAGGATAAACAAACGGTTGTATCTTTTGAACTACTAATACGATTTAAAAAAATAGACGGCCGATCGATAGAGTATCTTTTAGTAAACAAAATGAGTTATTGGTCGTCATAATCGAACTTATATTACGGTTTACCCTTTTAAAAAACTGGATGAAAAAACATAACATCGGTAATTTGCCGATATTGATCGATTTACTGTTGATATCACAGCTGTGAATGGATTTGAATATCAAGAAATAATGCTGCTATGTGATTAACACCTTGGAACAGATTATTAAACCATCTGAAATTGTAGAAAAGCTTTTAAAAATTTAGCACTGATTTGACTAGTGTGAAGCGCTCCAACCTCCTTAAGAGGCAGTGGTACTTCCCCCGCCACACCTCAAAATTTCAAAAGCTGTTTTCTCTCAAAAAACAACACAGATTGGGCTTGAATTTTGAGGGAATACGCGGAAGGATGGCACCATTGGGCTAAGCTTCTGGCTCCTCAATCGATTCAGTCGTTTTTTTGTGAGAATTAAAAGAAAAATAGTGCGAGAGAGACAGACCTATAGGTGTTTAACATTGGGCGACGAAATTTCCGACGGTGTACCACTGCCTTTTAAGGGGAGGTCGGTTGCAAAAACTGCAATCAATCTTTCAGAGGACACCGAACGTTTTTTGATAAAAGAAAAGTGTTACATCATCGGTCTCTTAATTCTGCATGATGTAAGACTCTCATTTTTCCCAAAAAAGATCAAGTTTTTGAGAATTCTTGTTTCGAAAGATATTCGCTATCTTTCTCGCACTCATGGATGTTTCACCTCCCCTTAAGGGGAGGGAGTCACATCAAAAATTTAAAAAAATCGATTTTTCTTCCTTATAGAGGAAGCTTTGTTTTCGTGAAATTTTTTTTGTTCGAGATTTTCATGTCATAACGTTTAAAATGGTCTGAAACGTCGAGAAAAGTGGTTTAGAAAAAATGTCCGTATGTTTGTATGTGTGTGTGTGTGATGAAAGGCCAAAAATTCATATAACTGTAACTTATTACGTATTCGACCGAATCAGCTCAAATTTAAACAACATGTGCAGTACTGGCTAATCTTCAATTGATATAAATTTTACAAAAATCGCTTAAGGCATTTCATTTTTATAAGAATTTTTAAATTTTGAAAAAAGTATGTAAATGCGCTAGCTCGAACGAATTTTTAGCTATCGGGCTGAAACTTCGTATTAACATTGAACAAAGTGATACGACCTTTGGTATTGAATTTGGGTCAAATCGGTAAAGCGGTTCGGTTTTTATGAGATTTTGAATTTTTCGAAAAAAGTTCGTTTTGCTCTAATTCAGGTAAAATTTCAACTAATCGATTGAAATTTTCTACACCGGAAAAATAACATTCAGCCCTGCTGCGGACCAAATTTGGTGATTATCGGTAAAGCGGTTCGGATTTTACGTGATTTTGAATTTTTTAAAAATTTATTGGTGTCGCTCTGGATTTCGTAAAACGTCAGAAATCATCAACTTTGTCAATAATTTTCATCTTTCGCAAAGTTTCCTTTAGGAGGAAACCAAAAAAAAAATAAAGAAACTTCCTCATAGAGGCGGCTTTGTGAAAAGCGAAAAAGAATGAGGAAGCAATGTGCAAGATTCTACTTTGCATCCTTTTTTTTCTGTAAAGACATTCATTTCCATGTAATCTATGTATTAGTAAAGTTATAAGCCGGAATTCGCAAAAATGGCCAAGTTTCTACGGTACCATTCGTATTTAATTTTCCGAAAATTCGTAAAAAATTACCAGAATATTATATTTGAATTTTAAATTATTGTATTTATTTATTGTTTTTATATGCAGACATTATCGGCGATTTTTTGTTTACACAAAATAATTAAGGGTGCTAAAAAAAAAATCAATATTTTTTTTTTCTGTTCGGCTCGAAAATAATAAATTTTCGAGCTTTTCGCGATCTTATATATTTCTTTAAACAATCCACATAGCAAAAAAAATCACAGGTACATAATTCATGATCTTTAATTCGATCGATGAAAAAAAAAATGTATTCGTTAAAATATCAGAAGAAAAATAATGAATTTTTGAGTGATTCACGGTTTTTTATATTCGTACACGTCGATTTTATTTCCGATTGAATATTTCACGCGATATTTTATTGTTAAAGTTCGGTCCGAAACGTTCTGTTGAAGATCTCCAGAGTCACGCGGGTCGTGCGAAGACTTTTCATTGATAATTATCAATTTACGTTGTTGCCGCTCGAGGTTTATTGCCTCGGGGCAGCGGGAAAGCGGATCTCTCTCGTGCTTTGCTGTGTCGCTGCTGCTCCTCGCTACTTGGCCTGTAACTCTGGGCTTGCGTGTGGCTCTTCTCGTTGTAAACAACTTTGCTCGTTCGCCCGCGCTCGAGTCGCGGCCGCGCAACTCTTGCCGAGTGAACCGTAGATAAATGATCGGTCTGGCCAATAGCGATCGTCGTTTCCACACTCCCTCGGCCAAACGCGTGTACGGCTTCTATAAATACACATACGTGTTCACTCCATTATCTCGGTCCCGCACAGCATTCGAGTCATGTTTCCAAAGTTCGTCGCTAGAGTTCGCTCGCATCCAGCAGCGCCAAATATTCGAACCTTAAGAAAATGCCAGGCTCCAAATTTTGTTGTTTATACTACAACTTTAAATTTTCACGCTTGAAAATTTTTTATTTTATAGTTTGAGCAGTTCTGAACATAATTACAAAGTTTGAGCATTCGTCACCGACCAAATTGCTGAGAAATTTAATGTTGAATGTTGTGCAATATATGTGGGCTCTTATGGAAAAGGGTCCGAACTTTTACTTGAAATCAGAATTTGAAATAGTTACAGTTAACTTTCGAACAATGTTAAATACTTTGCGGAATCGTCAGAAGTTCAAGATTCCGCTGATACAATAAAAAAGTGATCTTACCGGGGTTTTTAATTAATAATCGCAACTTAAATGAAGCCGAATAATGCGATAAATTCATAATTTTTATTATACATCAAAAACGAATTTAATATTTTTAAATTTATATATACATATTTTAAAAGTGGAAACGCCGAGATTTAATGGTCTTAATGTTTCCCAAGCCGATATTTTGTAATATCGATTGAAAAAAAGAAAAAGATATTTAAAAAATGTAATGTTTAATATTTTTCAGAGCCCAGCAGCGCCAAATATTCAAACTTTAAGAAATGAGTCAGGCTTAAGATGGTCCGCCACATTTTTGAACTTTTATGCTTGAAAATTTTCTAGCTTAAAGTTTAAGCAATTCTGAACATAATTACAAAGATTGAGCATTCGTCACCGACGAAATTGCTGAGAAGTTTGACGTTGAATGTTGTGCAATATATGTGGGCTCTTATGGAAAAGGGTCCGAACTTTTACTTTAAATCAGAATTTGAAATAGTTACAGTTAACTTTCGAACAATGTAAAATACTTTGCGGAATCGTCAGAAATTCAAGATTCCGCAGATACAATAAAAAAGTGATCTTACCGGGGTTTTTAATTAATAATCGCAACTTAAATGAAGCCGAATAATGCGATAAATTCATAATTTTTATTATACATAACAAAAACGAATTTAATATTTTTAAATTTATATATATATTTTTTAAAAGTGGAAACGCCGAGATTTAATCGTCTTAATGTTTCCTAAGCCGATATTTTGTATTATCGATTGAAAAAATGAAAAAAATATTTAATAAATGTAATGTTTAATATATTTTAGAGCCCAGCAGCGCCAAATATTCGAACTTTAAGAAATGAGTCGGGCTTAAGATGGTCCGTCACATTTTTTAACTTTTACGCTTGAAAATTTTCTAGCTTAAAGTTTAAGCAATTCTGAACATAATTACAAAGATTGAGCATTCGTCACCGACCAAATTACTGAGAAATTTGACGTTGAATATTGTGCAATATATATGGGCTCTTGTGGAAAAGGGTCCGAATTTTTACTTTAAATGAGAATTTGATATACTTACAGTTAACTTTCGAACAATGTAAAATACTTTGCGAAATCGTCAGAAGTTCAAGATTCAACTGACACCATAAAAAAGTGATCTTACCGGGGTTTTTAATTAATAATCGCAAATTAAATGAAGCCGAATAATGCGATAAATTCATAACTTTTATTATACATAAAAAACGAATTTAATATTTTTTAGTTTATATATATATTTTTTAATTTATATATATATTTTTTTAAAGTGGAAACGCCGAGATTTAATGGTCTTAATGTTTCCTAAGCCGATATTTTGTATTACCGATTGAAAAAAAGAAAAGAAATATTTAATAAATGTAATGTTTAATATATTTTAGAGGCCAGCAGCGCCAAATATTCGAACTGTAAGAAATGAGTCGGGCTTAAGATGGTCCGTCACATTTTTTAACTTTTACGCTTGAAAATTTTCTAGCTTAAAGTTTAAGCAATTCTGAACATAATTACAAAGATTGAGCATTCGTCACCGACCAAATTGCTGAGAAATTTGACGTTGAATATTGTGCAATATATATGGGTTCTTATGGAAAAGGGTACGAATTTTTACTTTAAATGAGAATTTGATATACTTACAGTTAACTTTCGAACAATGTAAAATACTTTGCGGAATCGTCAGAAGTTCAAGATTCCGCTGATACAATAAAAAAGTGATCTTACCGGATTTTTTAATGAATAATTCCAACTTAAATAAAGCCGAATATTAATACGCGTTTAATTGAAAATTTCTATTGTACATCAAACACAAATTTAACATATTTAAATTTATATACACGTTTTTAAAAAGTGAAAACGCCGAGAATAATGGTTTTTATGTTTCCAAATCCGATATTTTGTATTATCGATTGAAAAAATAAGAAAAAAAAAGTGCAATGTCTTATATTTTTTAACCGCTGCAGCGTTAAGTACTGCACTACAATCTAAGAAGGAAACGTATCGATAAAGATGTTTGCACGGACCGTTAAAAAAAAAACGCACGTGTACTTTGCGCTCGTCGAGGCAAAAAAGAAAGCCATTGAGAGTTTATCGTCGGAATCGCGCGTGCAGTCGAAAAATTACTCGACCGAAGAAATGCAAACTCTGTTGTACCGGATGAAGTGCACAAAACCATCTGCGAGGATTTTGGGTGTTTGTCTCGAGTCAAGGAACTAGCACCTGTTTCATCGTGAGAGAATGGTCGCCTTTATTATTACGAGACCTGCGCTCGTGAAATCGTATTAGCGACTATAGAGTTTGCATTGCACTCGCGCAGCGTTATCGTTGTCGTGAGCCTGAGCACGCGCCTGTTATGTTCAGGCGCTGATAAATTATACATTTGTCCTTCTCACTCTCCTTTACGTCTCTCTAGTTCTCGTTTCCATAACGAGCTCAAGGTAAGAAATCGAGATCGGTGTAAAGGGAACATAAATAAAAATTGCTGCAGTCTTATGAATTTTTTTCCTTGCAAATTTGTTGATGAAAAAAATGAAAATTGAATAAATAATTGTGGCCCAAAAAAAAGAAATAGAAAAATTTCTCATTTCCTCGATATAATAACACGTAATTAAGAGCCTAAAAAAATAACTGTAATATTATTATAGTGTGTAATTTTTTAAATTAATTAAAAAATTAAGTTCGGCACAAAATGACGGAAAATAAAAATTCTGCCAATTTGCCTGAAAATAATTATAAATAATTTACAGAGAGGAACTTAGTGATCAACTTTAAGGGATGTCCATATAAAGTAACTATAAAATGATTTTAGTGTGATACATTTTTTTTTGAGTTTTTGGATTAACGTTTTTTTAATGTCTTTTAAGCTGATAAAAATCACTTTCTACGTCTTCTCGTTGCGTTTTGGTCGTTGCGTATATATCGAAGAGCCGAAAGAATGTGAACGCAGGTACAATGCGATTTTGGTGGCGCGCGCGAGCACACGACGAAATCTACGTGGATTGAATGAGCAAAAAGCATTGTTCGAGTTGTGGGCGATTGTGCGACTTCCGTGGGAATTCGCAGAACGGAAGTGCAACTCTTTTTTGGAGCCGCACTGACTCGCGTGGCAGCCGCGAACACGCGGTAAGACGTTGCTCGAGAGAATTGTATGAAAGTGCGTGCAGAATTTGCCAAGATTTCTACCCTGTGCACTTTTTTTGTTGCATCAAGAAAAATAAGTAAAAAAATGCAATGCTAAAAAATGACAGCTGTATTTTTCTACGTATAATTTTAGATTTATCATTTTTTATCGAAAATTATTGGATTTTCCGACCGCAAGTTGGATCTTTAAATTCTGAAATCAGAAATGGAAAAAAGTCACTTTTTTTTTAATCATCGTAAAAAGGGTTGTAACCGGTACTTTCTGAGGTAGAATATGCGGCTTGAGAACGATAGTGAAGGCCAAAATCCGATATCTTGAAGAAAAAATTATGTAGGTTCTTTAGGTTACATTTTGCGACGAAAAGTCAGATCTGTGAAGAACCGACCAAAGGTGACTTTTTTAAAAATCATCGTAAAAAGGCATGTAACCCGTACTTTCTGAGGTACAATATGCGACTTGAGAACGATAGTGAAGGCCAAAATTCGATATCTTGAAGAAAAAAATTATTTAGGTTTTTTAGGTTACATTTTGCGACCAAAAGTCGGATCTGTGAAGAACCGACCAAAGGTGACTTTTTTTAAAATCATCGTAAAAAGGCATGTAACCGGTACTTTCTGAGGAACAATATGCGACTTGAGAACGATAGTGAAGGCCAAAATTCGATATCTTGAAGAAAAAATAATTTAGGTTCTTTAGGTTACATTTTGCGACCAAAAGTCGGATCTGAAGAACCGACCAAAGGTGACTTTTTCAAAATCATCGTAAAAAGGCATATAACCGGTACTTTCTGAGGTACAATATGCGACTTGAGAACGATAGTGAAGGCCAAAATTCGATATCTTGAAGAAAAAATTATTTAGGTTCTTTAGGTTACATTTTGCGACCAAAAGTCGAATCTGTGAAGAACCGACCAAAGGTGACTTTTTCAAAATCATCGTAAAAAGGCATGTAACCGGTACTTTCTGAGGCACAATATGCGACTTGAGAACGACAGTGATGGTCAAAATTCGATATCTTGAAGAAAAAATTATTTAGGTTCTTTAGGTTACATTTTGCGACCAAAAGTCGAATCTGTGAAGAACCGACAAAAGGTGACTTTTTCAAAATCATCGTAAAAAGGCATGTAACCGGTACTTTATGAGGTACAATATGCGACTTGAGAACGATAGTGAAGGCCAAAATTCGATATCTCGAAGAAAAAATAATTTAGGTTCTTTAGGTTACATTTTGCGACCAAAAGTCGGATCTGTGAAGAACCGACCAAAGGTGACTTTTTTAAAAATCATCGTAAAAAGGCATGTTACCGGTACTTTCTGAGGTACAATATGCAACTTGAGAACGATAGTGATGGCCGAAATTCGATATCTTGAAGAAAAAATAATTTAGGTTCTTTAGGTTACATTTTGCGACCAAAAGTCGGATCTGAAGAACCGACCAAAGGTGACTTTTTCAAAATCATCGTAAAAAGGCATATAACCGGTACTTTCTGAGGTACAATATGCGACTTGAGAGCGATAGTGAAGGCCAAAATTCGATATCTTGAAGAAAAAATAATTTAGGTTCTTTAGGTTAGATTTTGCGACCAAAAGTTGAATCTGTGAAAAACCGACCAAAGGTGACTTTTTTAAAAATCTTCATAAAAAGGCATGTAACCGGTACTTTCTGAGGTACAATATGCGACTTGAGAACGATAGTGAAGGCCAAAATTCGATATCTCGAAGAAAAAATAATTTAGGTTCTTTAGGTTACATTTTGCGACCAAAAGTCGGATCTGTGAAGAACCGACCAAAGGTGACTTTTTTAAAAATCCTCATAAAAAGGCATGTAACCGGTACTTTCTGAGGTACAATATGCAACTTAAGAACGATAGTGAAGGCCAAAATTCGATATCTTAAAGAAAAAATTATTTAGGTTCTTTAGGTTATATTTTGCGACCAAAAGTTGGATCTGCGAAAAACTGACCAAAGGTGACTTTTTAAAAAATCATCGTAAAAGGGCATATTACCGGTACTTTCTGAGGTACAATATGCGACTTGAGAACGATAGTGAAGACCAAAATTCGATATCTTGCAGAAAATATAATTTAGGTTCTTTAGGTTACATTTTGCGACCAAAAGTTGGATCTGTGAAGAACCGACCAAAGGTGACTTTTTAAAAAATCATCGTAAAAAGGCACGTAACCGGTACTTTCTGAGGTACAATATGCGACTTGAGAACGATAGTGAAGGCCAAAATTCGATATCTTGCAGAAAATATAATTTAGGTTCTTTAGGTTACATTTTGCGACCAAAAGTTGGATCTGTGAAGAACCGACCAAAGGTGACTTTTTAAAAAATCATCGTAAAAAGGCATGTAACCGGTACTTTCTGAGGTACAATATGCGACTTGAGAACGATAGTGAAGGCCAAAATTCGATATCTTGAAGAAAAAATAATTTAGGTTCTTTAGGTTAGATTTTGCGACCAAAAGTCGGATCTGTGAAGAACCGACCAAAGGTGACTTTTTTAAAAATTATCGTAAAAAGGCATGTAACCGATACTTTCTGAGGTACAATATGCGACTTGAGAACAATAGTGAAGGCCAAAATTCGATATCTTGAAGAAAAAAAATTTAGTTTGGATTTTCCGACCGGAAGTCGGATCTAGGAATTCTGGAATCAGAAACGGAAAAAGTCACTTTTTTAAAATCATGGTAAAAAGGATTGTAACTGGTATTATTTTAAAATAAAAATTAGTACAATTTCCACGATACATTTTTTCGGCATTAGTTTTTGTTTAAAAAAAAAATCATGAAATAGCAGACCTCGCACGTGAGTCTTCAGCGAGGAGATGATCTCGATTAATTGCTATGAGAAACTGAGTGACGCTGATAATAACCAATGACTCGCCAGAGCCAGAGTTGACGAAATGTTACAGAATAAATATGAACGACGAATGATACGTCGTTGACGATTCGCCGTCCTAAATATTTAGATATAACCCAGACTGCAATTGTACGCCTTATACTTTCCTCTACGTATGCATGGTATGGTACAAAAAAAAGATGAGGGCAAGGCCTAGATCGTGTCAAAGAGAACGACAGATGTTTCGTTGCCTTCTCGCATAAGTTTGTGAAATGCTCTTCCTCTGTACTATACGTATTACTATAGTAACTGGGTCGTATGCATCACTCCAAATGCCATAAACTTTGTGACTACGAGGGTATTCTCTTGATGCATCTCTTCAATAGAATAGCACGCGTCCTATGTTTTTTTTCTTTCCACAGGAATTTTTTTTTAGCTTCGGTAATCAAAATTTGTGATCTAAAATATAATTGTACAAATGTATAATTTTTTAATAGAAATTTGTTGTGACATCATTTACCTTCTTATTTTTTAATGGATTTAAAAAAATTGCAATTATTTTATAAGTTGGATTTTAAATGGTTTTTTTTCTCGAGATGCGTAAATAAAATTTGGGCTAAAATTGTCTGAATAAAAAACAAAACTTTAATTAATCATATATTTCAATTATGTCAATTATTTGATAAAAGAGAACTGCACGTTTTAATTCTTTTTCGTTTTTTGTCAAATGTTAGAAATTTTACATTTGAAAATATGTACATAGAAAAAATACAATGTGTTGAAAAATAATGCTGGGATTGAAATGTTACTTATTTTCTAGGGGAGGAGAATAAATAAAATAGACATTTTTTATAAATCACATATAAATATATTAATCATTCGTTGATCTACAAAAGCTCACAATTGGACGAGCCTCTGTATGTAATTGTACATAATTTTTTTTTCTATTTTTATTTTTTTCATCATATTGCACTTCTTGTATAAAAATTAATCTGAGCGGATTTTGATATGAAAACATTTAAAAATCGCGCCTTTATATAAATCACAAGGAATTCGAAAAAAAAAAAAATTCAAGCGCATATTACAATTAACATAATTTATCACTCTATATTTTCCTTTCTACTCGATACCTTCGGCTTTTCAAACGATTGCTGACGAATAAATCGACCACAATCAAATATCTCTGACTAGCACAAATTCTCCATTTATATTTAATTAAATATCTTTTAAAAATGTAAAACTATAGCGAGACATCGAAATGTACTCGCAAATAATATCAAAATGTACAAAATGTACTTTTCGTCATTTCTCAGCGAATATAATCTAATAAAATAGTCGATTATATTTATGAATACGTTTTAGTCAATCTCTGAATTCAACTTCTTGATTCTTTCCTTGGATTTGATGCGATTCAGTCTGTTGAGCGTAATTATTTTCTTCTTTTGGTACTTCATTTTCATCCTTTTTCACTTTTTCCCAAATGTAATTTCCAGGCTCAGGTTTTTCGGTTTCGAAATTAAAGTTATACTTTTTCCTCATCTGTAGAAAATACACGAAAGTTAAAAAACTGATTATACAAAAATCGTTAAGCAATTGAAGAAAGCAAAGTTAATGCTATTCTTAAATATATTTCAATGGTTTAGTGTTTACGAGTTTTTAATATTCTTTACAACAAAAATTCTTTTCTTTGCTCTTAACAAATAAAGGTACAATAAAAATAAGCGGTGATTTTTCAAATTACCAGACAAATCAATTTTTATTTAGGGCTAAAAAAACTTCAATAAAAAACATATAATTCTGAATTTCTTTTTACCAATTTTACAAATGTCAAAAGTTAATGAACTTGGCATTAATTCTGACAATTTTTCAATAAAAAATTGTCAGAAAAATGCCTAAAATTTTCTTAAGATCCCCTATTTTTTTTAAATTAATTTTTTTTTTGTTTTTAATCTACTTTTCAGGTAATTTATTGTCAGTTTCTTCAGAACCTTAATGTTTTTTTTTAGAAAATTGAAATAAATTACCTCTTCCCGATGTCTGCGATTAATTTCCATGAGTTCGTTGGTGTGGTTGTCATTAAGGCCTTGTTTTACTTCCGAAATTTCCGAATCTCCATCATCGGCGAAAAGTTTTCTTTTTACTTTAGGATTGCTCGAAATACGAGCTTGTCGCATAGCGATGTGTCGACAATCCTCCTGTGAATCTGCATTTCCGTCTTGCATCGCAAGCCGAGCCCTAAAAACAGAAAAAAAATCATATTACTTCATTGCATTTTTTTTTTTTTTGCATTTTCTGATGTTTTTGTTTTTTGTAAATCTACTGTTGTGCAAAGACTTGGAAAATTTATGTGTCTGGGAATATGCGATAAACGCAACATCCGTAGGTTTTAGGATAATAATAGCATGAGTGAAGGAAGTAATACAGTGGCTGACACAGTATTATCATTATATCTGTGTCATTTTATAGATGAATCGGTCACATACTATCTTCCAACTCCTCTCACACATCCTATTATGCTCAAATGTGAAATAAATTTGTGGAATGGAATGAAATAAGATAATTTATGTCCTGAAATGAGATATTTTATGAAAATGGAACGAGATTAATTTAGGCTCGATGGGTTATGATTGAAATGAAATAATTTATGACTTGAAATTGAAGTGTTTATGTTCGTGTATGTGTCATGATTAAAATGATTTTTTATTGCGAATTTAAAAATGTGATGAACTGAGATGATTAATTACTCCAAATGTATTGATGTGATGAATTGTGATTTATTATGGAGAATTTATTAATGTGATGGGATTTATTACGGCAAATATATCAATGGGATGAACTGCGATTTATTATTGCGAATTTGTTAATGAAGTGAACGGATATGATCGTTTATTGCGTATTTATTATTGAGATGAATTGATATGATTTATTCAATGCGAATTTTGTTCTTTTTGCTTCCTCATAGAGGAAGCTTTGTTTTCATGAAATTTTTTTTTTTCGAGATTTTCATGTCAGTATGCTTAGAATCACCTAAAACGTCGAGAAAAGTGGTTTAGCAAAAATGTCCGTATGTATGTATGTGTGCGTGTGTGTGTGTGTGTGTGTGCTGGGCTTCGAAAATTCAATCTCCTCTCACTCGGTAACCGTTCGAGCGATCCGGCTCAAATTTGGCACGCAAGTAGAGTAGCTGCCCCTCTTTGAATGTTGTGATTTTTGCCAAAATATGTGAAGTCATTAAGATTTTATGTTGATTTTAATTTGTTGAAAAAAGGGCGTGGTCGCTCTAACTTTCGTAAAAGTTCGCCGATTTGGCTAAATAGTTCTTCATAACTGAAGATACGTTCAATGTTGTATGGTATTGAATTTCGACGAAATCGATAAAGCGGTTCGGATTTTATAGAATTTTGAATTTTTCGAAAAAAATAGATTTTGATCTAAATTACGTCGAATTTCAACAAATGAACAGAAATTTTGTACAGACGAAAAATAACATTCAGAAATGCCATGTACCAAATTTGGTGATGATCGGTAAAGTCGTTCGGATTTTACACCATTTTTCATTTTAAAAAAAATGTAGATTTTCGCTATAACTTCCGGAAAAGTTGAGAAAGTACGACAAAAATTTGTATCTAATCAAAATTAGATGTAACAGTGTTTGCAGAGGTGATTTATAGCTGTATAAAACACCTCTGCAAAAGAGACACAAGGTATAAAAAACAAGCCTGCAAAGTCGAACCTTGCAAATTGCTTCCTCAGTATTTTACACTTTTAGCAAAGCTTCCTCTATGAGGAAGCCAAAATTGATCAACATTCTTCCTCATAGAGGTAGCTGTGCTAAAAGTGTAAAATACTGAGGAAGCAATTTGCAAGGTTTTTTGCTAACTTATTGAAGAATGGAAATGTTATGATTTATAAATCCTTAATTGGTTATGATATCAATTGAAAAGGCTGATTAAACAAGAATTCCGGTTTTAATAAGTTATGTATTAGCTAGTTGAAGAAGCTCATCCACGAATTTCAATCAATCTTCCTTAGAAGAAAAGAACATTTATTACAATATCGTCTTTAGCTATATACTACTGTCACCAAATGTCCATTATTATTTTATAGACACTAGGGCATGTCCTGGTTGTCTCAAAAAGGGTTTCGACCCATGTATGAATAAATAAATAGAAAAATAAATAAATGTTATGAAATCAATTGGAGATTGAATTTACAAAATTTCATTGTGTTTATATATTTTTTTAAATGGAATATCAGAAAACTAACAAAATAGTCTGGAATAAATTTTCACTACAATTTAAAAACGTCTCCAATTGGAAATTTACCGCTGATTAGAAAACTGAAAAATTTCCATTTGATGAATAAAATGTTTTATGTTAAAACGTGAAAAATCTGAGATAATAATTTTTTTTAATGGTTTTCACTTGAAATTTTTGGTTTAGTGATTATATTTTGATTTTAAAAAATGGACAATTTCTAATAAAACATTTTTTTTAATAACTATCATTATATATTTTTTTTAGTGGCATAACAAAAAAAAATGTTACAAAGTCGGAATTTACAGCTATTACAATTTCGAAATTATGACACAATTTAAGAAACGGCTAAAAAAATCCGTGGGTTTTAGGATAATAATAGCATGAGTGAAGGAAGTAATATAGTGGCTGACACAGTATTATCATTATATCTGTGTCATTTTACAGATGAATCGGTCACATCCTATCTTCCCCCTCTTCTCACACATCCTATTATGCTCAAATGTTATGAAAACAATTGGAGATTAAATTTACAAAATTTCATTGTGTTTATATATTTTTTCAAAATGGAACATCAGAAAACTAACAAAATAGTCTGGAATAAATTTTTACTACAATTTAAAAACGTCTCTAATTGGAAATTTACCGCTGATTAGAAAACTGAAAAATTACCATATGATGAATAAAATGTTCTATGTAAAAACGTGAAAAATCTGAGATAACAATTTTTTTTTTGCGGTTTTCACTTGAAATTTTTGGTTTAGTGATCATATTTTGATTTAAAAAAATGGACTATTTCTAATAAAACATTTTTTTAATAACTCTGTCATTAAATTTTTGTTTTATTGACAACAAAAAAAAATATTACAAAGTCGAAATTTATGGCTATTAAAATTTATTAATCCAATTGTTTTCAAATGTTATGAAAACAATTGGAGATTAAATTAAAAAAATTTCATTGAGTTTATATTAAATGCGATAAAAAAATGAAATATCAGAAAAGTGACAAAATAGTCTGAAATAAATTTTGACTTTTACTACAATTTACAAAAAGGTTTCTGATTGAAAATTTACCGCTGATTAGAAAACTGAACAATTTCCATTTGATGAATAAAATGTTCTATGGAGAAACGTGAAAAATCTGAGATAATAATTTTTTTTTTTGCGGTTTTCACTTGAAATTTTTGGTTTAGTGATCATATTTTGATTTTAAAAAACGGACAATTTCTAATAATACATTTTTTTTAATAACTCTGTCATTAAATTTTTGTTTTATTGACATAACAAAAAAAAAATATTACAAAGTCGAAATTTATGGCTATTAAAATTTATTAATCCAATTGTTTTCAAATGTTATGAAAACAATTGGAGATTCAATTTTGCAAAATTTCATTGAGTTTATATTAAATGGGATAAAAAAATGAAATATCAGAATAGTGACAAAATAGTCTGAAATGAATTTTGACTTTTACTACAATTTACAAAAAGGTTTCTGATTGAAAATTTACCGCTGATTAGAAAACTGAACAATTTCCATTTGATGAATAAAATGTTCTATGGAAAAACGTGAAAAATCTAAGATAATAATTTTTTAAATGGTTTTCACTTGAAATTTTTGATTTAGTGATCATATTTTGATTTAAAAAAATGGACAATTTCTAACAATACATTTTTTTAATAACTCTGTCATTAAATTTTTGTTTTATTGACATAACAAAAAAAAATGTTACAATGTCGGAATTTATGGTTATTAAAATTTATAAATTCTGACACAATTTAAGAAACGGCTAAAAAAAAATCCTAAATATTTTTATTTAAAAAAATACACGTCATAAAAAAGTGAATTACCGCGGAATGTCGTATATATGTATTTTCTATATTTAGATACTGCAAACGAAAATCAATATCATTCGATTAAAATACCAGAATACTTAAGTAATAGTGATAAGGTACTTAAAAAAACATCTAATCGCAAAATATACCAAAAGCTTTCGAATTGAAAATTTACCGCTGATTATAAAACTGAAAAATTTCTATTTGATGAATAAAATGTTCTATGGAAAAACGTGAAAAATCTGAGATAATAATTTTTTTTTGCGGTTTTCACTTGAAATTTTTGGTTTAATGATTATATTTCGATTTCAAAAAATGGACAATTTCTAATAATTCATTTTTTTAAATAACTCTGTAATTAAATTTTTGTTTTATTGACATAACAAAAAAAAATGTTACAAAGTCGGAATTTATGGCTATTAAAATTTATAAATTCTGACACAATTTAAGAAACGGCTAAAAAAAATCCTAAATATTTTTATTAAAAAAAATACACGTCATAAAAAAGTGAATTACCGTGGAATGTCGTATATATGTATTTTCTATATTTAGATACTGCAAACGAAAATCAATATCATCCGATTAAAATACCAGAATACTTGAGTAATAGTGATAAGGTACTTAAAAAAACATCTAATCGCAAAATATTGTGTCGATGCTCCTGACACTGACCTGATGTATCAACGACACTTCAGTATAATTGGCACACAGCTATATATATATATATATATATCAGACATGCGAACAAAGGTAATTCTATGTTAATACACGCAAGTCGTCAAATTATACCTGCAGTTCTGCTATTCAGTTTCTTTTCATTATCCTACTGCATGTTCAATGCTATTGTAGTCAGCGCAGCGTAAGAAATATGCACTTGTTACATGTGCATACAAGTCACGTGTCTATTCTGATGTTAGTCAAGGCTGCAGACAACTTTTTTAATTGCAAAGTGTAATTATTGATTTTTTTTTCTTAAGCCACGTTAATTTAATATTTTGTTTATCAACAGGAAATTCGATATGGAAATTAACGATATGATAAATAAAAATTAAGTAATTAAGAACCGTAAATTATTAAGTTCCTACGATTTTTAAGCCTTTGACATTTTTTTTTCATTTATATAAATGAATTTAGATTTATTTTTTTATGTATTACTTCTATTTTACAATATACTTGGTTTTTGTATTTAATTTTATATGTGGCATTTGATGAAAATAAAATCCTATATGGAATTTTAATATACCAAATATTTTTAACTAATTTATCAACCAAAAAGTTATTATTTTTTTTTACTAATGTAACTAATTTACGAATTTTACTAATTTATCAACCAAATTTTTTTTTATTAATTTGCCGAATTGACAAAAAAAAAATTCTCTAAAACTATAAGTGAGTAAATATGTTTTTTTTTAAATTACAGAAATTATTGCATAAAATGGAAAACAATTTTTTTTTATCTCTCCCAAAATTGAAATTGAAAAAAAAATTTAAAAGTTGTACAATTAATGAAAAATTAGCGATTTGATAAAAATACGTAACACATAGAAAATTAACACATAAAGCAATAAGCTAATAAATATATTACGAACAAAAAAAAATTGTAAACGAACTTTTTTTATTACAAAGTATAATTATTGTTATTCAACTCACGTCGCGTTCGTTGGATATTTCATTGACCAACTTTCGAGTCCAGAATAAAAAATCCGAATTAAAATTACAATTTTTTAAATGCAAAGATTACACCGAGGAATTTGCACTTAATATTTTTGTCTGTCGCTTGGCGAAGTGTCTGCTGCCAACTGCGAGCAGGAGTCGATTCACAGAGTCGTTAATGTTTTTTATTAGCTCACGTGCGCCTCGAGTCGGATTGCACTTGCACTTGGACACAATTTGTACAAATTTATCGGAATAATAACAAGAATTTTCGCGAAAAACTACGTCACGACGAGACTCCGGAGAATTTTTGAGGCTAAACTCGAGAACTAAGCGACATGAACGCAGACCATGTCACGTTCAACACGAGGGGGATCGATAAATTCGCTCATCGCTCGTGGGGGTGGTTCATTCTCTAGCTAGTACCAAAACTGGGGTGAATCGACGTTCGTGCTGCGCGCGCATAAAGTCCACCCTTATTGTCGCCCATTTTCAATGAAATTCAAATTTTTTTTCTTGGCGCCAAAAATGTAAGAAAAAAAATAATGTTATATTAATTTCGTTAAGTTATTTATATTAATTGTACTATATTTGGGTGATCGAAATTTTTGACAATCTAATAAAAAATAATATGTCTTTATTAGACATGAATGTCAAAAGTCAATGAACTAAGATTTATTTTTTAATACAAAATTATTAGAAAATTCATAAATGGATTTTAAGTTGATTTAAAAAAAATGAATATGTCGTTATTAGACAAATATATTTTTATTTGGTGCTACAAAATGCAAAGCTACATGAATGTCAAAAGTTAATGAACTTAGATCTATTTTTCAATACAAAATTGTAAGAAAATTCATAAATTAATTTTGTTAAGTTGATCTATTTTTTTTTAAATACAAAAATATATTCTTCGCAAAACTACCTTTTAGGTGATTTATTGCCTTTTTTTTTAACAAACGTATTTCTCTCTAGAAGTTGCGTTGCGTTCTTCAGCTAGTACCAAAAATGGGGTGAATCGACGTTTGAGCTGCGCGCGCATAAAGTCCACCCTTATTGTCGCCCATTTTCAATGAAATTCAAATTTTTTTTCTTGGCGCCAAAAATGTAAGAAAAAAAATTGGTATATTAATTTCGTTAAGTTATTTGTATTAATTGTACTATATTTAGGTAATCGAAATGTTTGACAATCTAATAAAAAAAATGTTGTGAGACAAATATATTCTTATTTAGTGCTAAAAAAATGCAAAGCTACATGAATGTCAAAAGTCAATGAACTTTAATTTATTTTTTAATACAAAAGTATCAGAAAATTCATAAATTAATTTTAAGTTGATTAAAAAAAAAATTAATATGTGGTTATTAGACAAATATATTTTTATTTGGTGCTACAAAATGCAAAGCTACATGAATGTCAAAAGTCAATGAATTTACATTTATTTTTTAATACAAATTTGTTAGAAAATTCATAAATTAATTTTGTTAAATTGATCTGTTTTTTTTTATTTTTGTAATATTCTTCTCAAAACTACTTTTTAGGTGATTTATTGACTATTTTTTTAAGAAACGTATTTTTCTCAAGAAGTTGCGTTCTTTAGCTAGTACCAAAAGTCCTAATGTCGCCCATTTTCCATGGAATTAAAAAAATTTGTTGCCTCCAAAAATGTAAGAAATAAATGGTATATCAGTTTTATTAATTGCGTTATATTTAAGGCACGGAAATTTTTGACAATCTACAAAAAAGAAATATATATGTCGTTACAGAAAAATGAAAATTGTAATTTCGACAACCACAATCTTCAAGTTTAACTAAAATTGAAACTAATTTGACTTGTTATTTTATTGTTATTAATTTTTTTTTTAAAAGAGCTGTTCTTTCAAGTAGTAAATATGCTGCCCCTTAATCCCTTAAGTGCCAGACTTAATGCCGACGAAATTTTTTAAATTTATCTTCCGGTATAATTGTTATTGGATTTTTAAAAATTTGTTTAATCACCCCAATAATGCAGAAGCATTTCCTAATGTTATTGATCATTATTATTAATCCATTAAAATTATTCCTAGCTTTCATCATTAAGTCCACTTCATTTAATTCGTGTCCCAAAGTTTTCATTTATTAAAGTTGACGAAGAGAGACAATATTCTGCCGTTAGTCGTACCTGACTTGCTTCCAATATTACTTACATGTCACTGCATTATGCAAGCTAATCGAGGTTGCACTGTTCAGTGACCCTGACTGGTCCGACCACCTTAATAGGTTGTCACTTCTGAACATACACTAGGATTCTAAATAGCACGTGAAAAAAATTTAATTCTTTCAACAATTCTCGAAGAATTTGGTACATAAATGTATTTAACGTTAACTAATCTACATAAATATGTATATAAAGCGATTTTACACAATCGTGCCTACTTTCTCAATAACGTCCATAAATTAAGCAATTCTCTATTAATAAAAAAAAAAGATGGGGGGTCAAAATAGCGAATTATCAAAATGATGAATGGCTAAAATGGCGAATTTCAAAATAATGAACGTCTTAATTTAGAATGGCCATTATTTTTAAATTTGCTGTTTTAGCCATTCTCTATTTTGATAATTCGCTATTTTGATTGCATTTTAATAAGATGGGGGGTCAAAATAGCGAATGGCTAAAATAGTGAATTTCAAAATAATGAACGTCTTAATCTAGAATGGCGATTATTCTGAAATTCGTAATTTTAGTTATTCGTTATTTTGGTAATTCGCTATTTTGAACCCCACCCACATTTTTTTGGTGGGGTTAACTAAGTTTTTTAAACTAAGCCGAAATTTTCCATAAAAAAGAATCATTGATTTACAATTTTTTATTATTAGTTTTTATTTATGTAATTACAATAATAAATATGGAACAAATCGAAAGGTATTAGGTTAAAAAATTTAATAAGACGATTGTTCCTGCGTAAATACAGAATTTATTGCCACCATATATAATGTCCATAAATTCCATATCATCGGGTATTGAAATACCTGCGAGCGATTTGCGCGAAAACTATGACAAGAGTCTTAAAATGGATGTTTTGAGGTTCATAAGAAATGTCATATTTTTTAACTGAGCCAAAATTTTCCATAAAAAAGAATCATGATTTACAATTTTTTATTATTAATTTTTATTTATGTAATTACGATAATAAATATGAGACAAATCGAAAGGTATTAGGGTTAAAAATGTAATAAAACGGTTATTCCTGCGTAAATACAGAATTTTTTGCCACCATATATAATGTCCATAAATTCCATATCATCGGGTATTTAAATTCCTGCGAGCGATTTGCATGAAAACTATGACAAGAGTCTTAAAATGGATGTTTTGAGGTTCATAAAAAATGTTACAATTTTTTAACCAAGCCAAAATTTGAAGAATCATTGATTTACAATATTTTATTATTAGTTTTTATTTATGTAATTACAATAATAAATATGTGACAAATCGAAAGGTAGTAGGGTTAAAAATTTAATAAAACGGTTGTTCCTGCGTAAATACAGAATTTTTTGCCACCATATATAATGTCCATAAATTCCATATCATCGGGTATTTAAATACCTGCGAGCGATTTGCATGAAAACTATGACAAGAGTCTTAAAATGGATGTTTTGAGGTTCATAAAAAATGTTACAATTTTTTAACCAAGCCGAAATTTGAAGAATCATTGATTTACAGTATTTTATTATTAGTTTTTATTTATGTAATTACAATAATAAATATGTGACAAATCGAAAGGATTAGGGTTAAAAATTTAATTAAACGGTTATTCCTGCGTAAATACAGAATTTTTTGCCACCATATATAATGTCCATAAATTCCATATCATCGGGTATTTAAATACCTGCGAGCGATTTGCCTGAAAACTATGACAAGGGTCTTAAAATGGATGTTTTGAGGTTCATAAGAAATGTCATATTTTTTAACTGAGCCGAAATTTTCCATAAAAAAGAATCATTGATTTACAATTTTTTATTATTAGTTTTTATTTATGTAATTACAATAATAAATATGTGACAAATCGAAAGGTATTAGGGTTAAGAATTTAATAAAACGATTATTCCTGCATAAATACAGCATTTTTTGCCACCATATATACTGTCCATTAATTCCATATCATCGGGTATTTAAATACCTGCGAGCGATTTGCGTGAAAACTATGACAAGGGTCTTAAAATGGATGTTTTGAGGTTCATAAGAAATGTCATATTTTTTAACTGAGCCAAAATTTTCCATAAAAAAGAATCATTGATTTACAATTTTTTATTATTAGTTTTTATTTATGTAATTACAATAATAAATATGGGACAAATCGAAAGGTATTAGGGTTAAAAATGTAATAAAACGATTATTCCTGCGTAAATACAGAATTTTTTTCCAACATATACATATAACGTCCATAAATTCCATATCCTCGGGTATTTAAATTCCTGCGAGCAATTTGCGTGAAAACGATATAATGGATGTTTTGAGGTTCATAAAAATAAATTGTCACAACATATCTTATCGGTATAATACTACAGTAAAAAAAAAGGACATATACTATAATAGATAAAGATGAGAACGCGCGTCATATACACACCGCAAGTTTTCTTATCATGTACGTTTGTCGGAAATGAAGGACAGGCACGTGCCACTGAGCGACTAACCTCGGATTCTACGATGCAGTCACTTTCCGCAGTAAATTCTGCAGTATATATGTATATATATATATAGAAACAACAAAAAAGATTGTAGATGTGATCACAACTTGTAGCGTTTTAGCTGAAGGGCACGGGAATTAAATAATACACACGCGCGTACCGGTAAAATAGGTAAAAATTCGCAGTGCCATCTTTAATCTGTATTTTGTACTTCTCAATAAGAAAAATATAAATAAAAATTTCTTGGCGTTCGTGTCGCGAGCAGTTTATTTAGTGCAAACACGCGTAAGGTATTGACAGCTCTAAGCATTCGTATGACAGAAAGCAAAAGGAGCTACGAAACTCAGGAGAGGGGAAGAGCAGCAAATGCGCAAACACGTACGGACGCTGCGGAATCGCAACTGACGCGATGCAATGGAAAGCTCGAGTCCAGCCATAGCCCACTTGCATCTGACGTACTAGCCTAGATTCTATTGGCTAGACGCATGCGCTACACAGTTTAAACAGTTAAGCCCTTGTTTTATGCATTGTAAGGCCAGTCAACTCATTTAAATTCATCTCGTCGATAAATTGCATACTTCCAGTCATTTTGTCATCATATTTAGAGGAATCCAGTTGTTTTCCAATTATTTGTCTTGGATTGGATGGAATTGCCATTTTTTTTCTTTTTTTTACGGCAGGATTTTTTTTAACATTGGTACTTTTTTTTTAAATGAAAGGATAGATTAAAAGGATTCTTCAATAAATTTGTTACTTCCAGGTCTCGGACGGAATTGCAGTTTTTTTTTATGGAAGAATTTTTTTAAATATTGGTAATTTTCTTTAGGTACGGAAAACTCGAGTTCAACCATAGTCCACATGTATTTGATGTACTAGCTTAGATCCTATTGGCTAGACGCATGCGCTACACAGTTTAAACAGTTAAGCCCTTGTTTTATGCATTGTAAGGCCAGTCAACTCATTTAAATTCATCTCGTCGATAAATTGCATACTTCCAGTCATTTTGTCATCATATTTAGAGGAATCCAGTTGTTTTTCAATTATTCGTCTTGGATTGGATGGAATTACCATTTTTTTTCTTTTTTTTATGGCAGGATTTTTTTTAACATTGGTAATTTTTTTTTATGAAAGGTTTGATTAACAGGATTCGTCAATAAATTTGTTACTTCCAGTCATTTTGTCAACATATTCAGAGGAATGTAGTCGTTTTTCAATTATTTGTCTTGGATTCGGACGGAATTGCAGATTTTTTTTTATCGAAGGATTTTTTTTAGATATTGGTAATTTTCTTTAGGGACGGAAAACTCGAGTTCAACCATAGTCCACATGTATTTGATGTACTAGCTTAGATCCTATTGGCTAGACGCATGCGCTACACAGTTTAAACAGTTAAGGCCTTGTTTTATGCATTGTAAGGCTTGTCAACTCATTTAAATTCATCTCGTTGATAAATTGCATACTTCCAGTCATTTTGTCATCATATTCAGAGGAAACCAGTGGTTTTCCAATTATTTTTCTTGGATTCGGAGACATATAGTCGTTGCGATTTTTTTCTTTTAATGAAAGGTTTTTTTTACCATTGGAAATTTAAGAAAAAGTAAAATAGTATAAAAATGGAAATTGAGAATATTCAATTTTGAAGTCATTGCGATTTTCAAAAATGAAAGGATGTTTTTAAACATTGATAATTTTGTGGAATCAAAATAGTAGAAAAATAGCAATTGAGAATATTCAATTTCTAAATTTTTACGTGTTGTAAGGTTTTTTAAATGGACGAGAACTTCTCAGGAAGTTCACTTGAAAATGAGCAGTTTCGTAATCAGCGTGAAATTTCTGATTGGATAAATTTTATAAATTTAATAAGAATCTAAATTTTATTTTTCGACTTTTCACCCCCACAAAAAAGAGAATCACAAAAAATCGAAATTAAAAAATGACGTAATTTTATTTTGGATTATTAATTTTCTATGCTCCAACTTAAAAAATTCGTGAAAAATCAAAAACTCAGTAAACCCCAATTTGGCATATGGCATTTTAAAGCTTCTTTCATTACGAAGAAAATAAGCGTAAGCTGAACTCGCAACTTTATTATTTAATAAATCATAGCAATTTTCGTAAGAACATAAATTTTTTCTCAAAATGTACAATTCTTTTTTTTTTTTTAAGAATTTTTTGTAGTCGTTTACGAAATTTCCAATTAATTTTACCGAGAAATAAGAAAATGTTCATAAAAAATACGACAAAAAAGTGTTTCTTTTTTTTCTTCAGATTTTATTAAAGTAATTGTGACCGTAGTTTGATTAGATTTTAGAATTTGTTTTTACCGAAAAATAATAAAAATGTTCATAAAAAATACAACAAAAAAGTATTTCTTTTAATTTGTAAAATCTAAGTAAGTATAAGTAATACTTAAATTTTTTAAGTATTTTTTTCTTTCTTCAGGATTTATTGAAGTAACTTTTTAAGGTAAATATTGTGAACATAGTTGATTAGATTTTAGAATATTTTTTATTGCACAATTTTCGACAATTTATAAACATTCATTTTGTCCTTAATCATTTAGATTGCTTTCGGAGTAATAATTTTTGCTTCCTCATAGAGGAAGCTTTGTTTTCATGAAAAAAAAAAATGTTTGAGATTTTTATGTCAGGACACTTAGAATTGTCCAAAACGTCCAGAAAAGTGATCTAGAAAAAATGTCCGTATGTATGTATGAGTGTGAATGTATACAACTCCGAAAATTCGAACGCCGATAACTCAAGAACGGTTTTGTATATCGCGCTCAAATTTGGCACACTAGTGTAGCAGCAGATCCTCTTCAACTGTAGCAATTTTCGACAAAATTCGTGCGAAAATTTCGATTTTATGCCGTTTTGAATTTTTTTAAAAAAGGACGTGGTCGCTCTAACTTTCGTACAATTTAGTCTATTTGGCTAAATAGTTGGTTATAAGAGTAGGTGCACTCAATGTTGTTTGGTATTGAATTTGGCTCGAATCGGTAAAGTGGTTCAAATTTTATGGAATTTTGAATTTTTCAAAAAATTAACATTATCGCTCTATTGTAACTTTTGCAAAACTTGAAATAGCGAGTTCAAATTTTGTATATAAATGAAACAATATTCAACCATTATATATGTATAATTTAGTGACAAACGGTATGAAATTTGTAATTTTATGGAATGTTGAATTATTTTTAATAATATACGTTATCACATTTACTTACGAAAACGCTCTAATAATAACGAAATAACGGAATAACGAAATAGAAAAAGCGAATTCACAACATGTTTATTTATCTAATTTAAAAAAGGATGCAAAGTAGAACCTTGCACATTGCTTCCTCATTATTTTTCGCTTTTTACAAAACTTCCTCTATGAGGAAGTCAAAATTGAATAACATACTTTTTTGCTTCCTCGGAGAGGAAATTTTGTAAAAAGCGAAAAATAATGAGGAAGCAATGTTCAAGGTTCTACTTTGTTTGATTTTTCTCAGGAAGGAATAAACCGCGAGTGGGAAGTTCATGGAGAAAAAATTCTCACAAAGTGAAGACCCGCAACTCTATTATTTTATAAATTATAGCCATTTTCGTAAGAGCCTAAATATTTTCCCAAAATGTACTATTATTTTTTTTAAAGAAAATTTTTTTTACCGAATTAATTTTACCGAAAAATAATAAAAATGTTCATAAAAAATACAACAAAAAAGTATTTCTTTTAATTTGTAAAATCTAAGTATGTATAAGTAATACTTTAATTTTTTAAGTATTTTTTTTCTTTCTTCAGGATTTATTGAAGTAACTTTTTAAGGTAAATATTGTGAACATAGTTGATTAGATTTTAGAATATTTTTTTATTGCACAATTTTCGACAATTTATAAACATTCATTTTGTCCTTAATAATTTAGATTGCTTTAGGAGTAATAATTTTTGCTTCATCATAGAGGAAGCTTTGTTTTCATGAAAAAAAAAAAATTTTCGAGATTTTTATGTCAGGACACTTAGAATTGTCCAAAACGTCCAGAAAAGTGATCTAGAAAAAATGTCCGTATGTATGTATGTGTGTGAATGTATACAACTCCGAAAGTTCGAACGCCGATAACTCAACAACGGTTTTGTATATCGCGCTCAAATTTGGCACACTAGTGTAGCAGCAGATCCTCTTCAACTATACCAATTTTCGACAAAATCTGTGCGAAAATTTCGATTTTACGCCGTCTTGAATTTTTTGAAAAAAGGACGTGGTCGCTCTAACTTTCGTAAAATTTAGTCTATTTGGCTAAATAGTTGGTTATAAGAGTAGGTGCACTCAATGCTGTTTGGTATTGAATTTGGCTCGAATCGGTAAAGTGGTTCAAATTTTATGAAATTTTGAATTTTTCAAAAAAATGACATTATCGCTCTATTGTAACTTTTGCAAAACTTGAAATAGCGAGCTCAAATTTAGTATATAAATGAAACAATATTCAGCCATTATATATGTATAATTTAGTGACAAACAAATTTGTAATTTTATGGAATGTTGAGTTATTTTTAATAATATACGTTATCACATTTACTTTCGAAAACGCTCTAATAATAACGAAATAACGGAATAACGAAATAGAAAAAGCGAATTCACAACATGTTTATTTATCTAATTTAAAAAAGGATGCAAATTAGAAGCTTGCACATTGCTTCCTCATTATTTTTCGCTTTTTACAAAACTTCCTCTATGAGGAAGCCAAAATTGAATAACATACTGTTTTGATTCCTCAGAGAGGAAACTTTGTAAAAAGCGAAAAATAATGAGGAAGCAATGTTCAAGGTTCTACTTTGTTTGATTTTTCTCAGGAAGAAATAAACCGCGAGTGGGAAGTTCATGGAGAGAAAATTCTCACAAAGTGAAGACTCGCTGGAGTCCCGCAAAGTTGCGGTAAAAAGTGTCGGTGAACGCGCGGTTGCTTTGCTGTGTATCGGCAAAGTCACGAGGGGAAAAGAGAGCGAGGATGCGCGTTTTACGAACGTTGCGCGACTGCCGGAACTGCGTCCCGAAGAAGTTGCACGGCCAAGTAACGGTAACCACTGTTGGCGAGCCAAAGCAAGTATAGTCGAGTGGTAAGAGGCTAGAAAACAAGCTTCTACTTCCATTGTACTGTCATTATACACCCAGACAGTAAATCATGTTTTTCCGAACAATCGTAAGTTTTTTATTTCTTTCCGGTACATGACAATAATACCAACAAGATTGTACTTATGGAAAAAAAAATCTAACGTATGTGAAAGTAAAAAAAAAATATTAGCCAATTTAATTACTTTCAAAAACCAATCTACAATTTCTTGTACTTTTACTTTTTCGTAATTTACTATCGACCTGTGAATTTTTAGCTAAAAAATGTAGAAGCTTTTCAAACGACAGAATAAAAATAACAGATTCCAAAATTATTGTGAAATTTTAAAAAAATTATATGTATTCAGAAAAAAAGTATTCAACATAAAAAAAAAGTTATTGTGATTTTTTTTTGTCTGAAAGTGTTTAAATTGTAGTAAAGTTAATTTTTTTTGTGGGAATATATATTTTTAAAATTATATTATAAAGAATTAGAATAATTAATTCATTATACCATAAATTCTATAACTTTTTTATATGATTAATAAAAATGTATAAAAAGTAAAAATAAAATGAAATGTTCATAAAAATAATTCACAGTTTGCGGCTTTTGTAACATTTAATGAACTTTTGGTCCAATCACCTAAATTAAGTCGCCTAAATAAAAAAAAAACGAATTTTATTTCATACGAAATTAATAATTTCACAAATCCAACAATTTTGTATATCATCGAAAACATATTTAAAAAAAGGATGCAAAGTAGAACCTTGCACATTGCTTCCTCATTATTTTTCGGGATTTACAAAGCTACCTCTATAAGGAAGTATGTTATACAATTTTTGGCTTCCTCATAGAGGAAGCTTTGTAAATCGCGAAAAATAAAGAGGAAGCAATGTGCAAGGTTCTACTTTGTATCCTTGTTTTAATTAGATAAATATACATGTTGTGGATTCGCTTTTTCTATTTCGTTATTACGTTATTTCGTGATTATTAGAGCGTTTCCGAAAGTGAATGTGATAATGTATATATTTAAAAATAATTCAACATTCCATAAAATCAAAAATTTCATACCGTTCGTCACTAAATTATACATATATAATGGCTGAATATTGTTTCATTTATATACAAAATTTGAGCTCGCTATCTTAAGTTTTGCAAAAGTTACAATAGAGCGATAATGTCAATTTTTAAAAAAATTCAAAACATCATAAAATTTTAATGGCTCAACCGATCTTAACCAAATTCAATAGCGATCACCGGCGTATGAAAGCTCACATTCATACCAATTTTAAGATCAATATCTCGAAAATTCAAAGAGTTATCGCGTAAACAGACATTTTTCAAAAAATTAAAAAACGCGTAATAATTTAACGATGAAGTGGATTTTAACAAAAATCTGTATGAACGATGAGGCTTGATCCCTCTATCTATGGTCCAAATTTCAGCTTGATATCTCAAGGCATTCCCGAGTTATAAAGGTTTACATTTTTCGATCGTGTAACATACACACACACACACACACACACACACATACAGACATTTTTTCTAAATCACTTTTCTCGACTTTTTGGCCCATTCTGAGTGTACTGACATGAAAATCTCGAAAACAAAATTTTTCATGAAAACAAAGCTTCCTCTATAAGGAAGCAAAAACGAATTTTATTTCATACGAAATTAATAATTTCACAAATCCAACAATTTTGTATATCATCGAAAACATATTAAAACAAGGATGCAAAGTAGAACCTTGCACATTGCTTCCTCATTATTTTTCGCGTTTTACAAAGCTACCTCTATGAGGAAGTATGTTATTCAATTTTTGGCTTCCTCATAGAGGAAGCTTTGTAAAACGTGAAAAATAATGATGAAGCAATGTGCAAGGTTCTACTTTGCATCCTTGTTTTAATTAGATAAATATACATGTTGTGGATTCGCTTTTTCTATTTCGTTATTACGTTATTTCGTGATTATTAGAGCGTTTCCGAAAGTGAATGTGATAATGTATATTTTTTAAAATAATTCAATATTCCATAAAATCAAAAATTTCATACCGTTCGTCACTAAATTATACATATATAATGGCTGAATATTGTTTCATTTATATACAAAATTTGAGCTCGCTATCTTAAGTTTTGCAAAAGTTACAATAGAGCGATAATGTCAATTTTTTGAAAAATTCAAAACATCATAAAATTTTAACGGCTCAACCGATCTTAACCAAATTCAATAGCGATCACCGGCGTATGAAAGCTCACATTCATACCAATTTTAGGATCAATATCTCGAAAATTGAAAGAGTTATCGCGTAAACAGACATTTTTCAAAAAATTAAAAAAACGCGTAATAATTTAACGATGAAGTGGATTTTAACAAAAATCTGTATGAACGATGAGGCTTGAGCCCTCTATCTATGGTTCAAATTTCAGCTTGATATCTCAAAGCATTCCCGAGTTATAAAGGTTTACATTTTTCGATCGTGTAACATACACACACACACACACACACATACAGATATTTTTTCTAAATCACTTTTCTCGTCGTTTTGGCCCATTTTGAGTGTACTGACATGAAAATCTCGAAAACAAAATTTTTCATGAAAACAAAGCTTCCTCTATAAGGAAGCAAAAACGAATTTTATTTCATACGAAATTAATAATTTCACAAATCCAATAATTTTGTGTATCATCGAAAACATATTAAAAAAATGATTATAATTTTAAAAAATGTATATATGGGTCATTCCACGGGATTTCGCACAAAAAAAAAACCCGACCGACTCCAATTTTCGCCTAATTTTTTTATATTGTTGACTATGTCAAACGGTGCATCTGTGAATTTTTTGAGAATTTTATTCTTATATTTCGACGAGCCATAAAATAAAAGGTGAAAAAAATGAAAAAAAATCTGACGTCAAGTGGAATAATGATATCGACAAAAATAACTAGGTCAAAATTTTCGTAATTCAACACAGTTTACGGTAAAAATAATCAAAATAAAAAATAAACATAACTTCTATTTTATTTATGTCTTTTACCAAGAAAAGGTACCATTTCGCTAATTTGGCCCCCTCCGATTTCAATACAAAAAATCACGAATTTGCTACATGGAGACCCAAACATTTTAAGCACAAGCCCAAGATGGAGAACGCATTTTACCCATTTTTAAAAAAATATTTCGGGTAATTGATTTTTTTAATTTTCTTCCAATCTTCTGCGTATTTTTTAATGTAATTGGTAATATTAAAAGGAGCTTATGTGATTTTTTTCATAATTTTATATGTAGATGTATTCGATTCATTAAAACGTCGAAATATAAGAATAAAATTCTCAAAAAATTCACAGATGCTCCGTTTGACATAGTCAACAATATAAAAAAATTTGGCGAAAATTTCGGGTTTTTTTTTGTGCGAAATCCCGTGGAATGACCCATATACAATTTTTCAAATGTTTAAAAATTGTTTTGAAAATAATTTGCATTAAAAAAAAAGTATATATATTTTTGTTAAATGTTTAAAAATCGCTGCAAAAATAATTTGTATTCTTTTGTGACAGAAAAGATGTTGATATGCAAACATTTAGCTACTACGATGTTATCAGAATTTCGCAACGGTTGGATTTCAGTCGTAAAAGCTGCGAGATTGGAAATTTAATGAGTCAGAAAGCCACAAGTGCCGTAACGTATCCATTCGCCGGATAAAATATTTCGCCTGAATGAAAAATGCATATTCATTCATTCGTTCGGTGCACCGGGCGCACAGGAGCCGCGCGTGTGACGTTTTACAAATGCACGTGCGTCGCGTTCTCTCTTGAGTAGAAGCGAAACGCGATGGAAATGAACGAACGCTCAGCATATGCCGAATCTCGGAACGCCAACTGGCAGCATTTCCTGCATATCCCTTCAAGCCTAAAATGTATTCAACACCCGCAAGGAAATCTCAACGTGACTTCGAGTAACGCATTAGGTATGTATTTGTTATATATACACATGCTTCAGAAATTTGTAGTTTCGTTGTAATTCAATATTCACAGAAGGATCTACGGTGTTTTGAACACAGAAATATACCGTAACGGAAGGGACTGTGTCAGCAGGGGAAATTAAATAAAATATCCATAAATTTTTGCAACAACGATAAATGTGATTGCCATCGGATAATTATTTATCTGATGGCAAAAATTTGTTTGTCAAATCTGAATAATCAGAAATAAAAATGCAAAGTTTTGTTTAGCACCACTATTTAATTCTCCATGAAAAACTATTAATCGTATGTTTTAACGTAATTGTTATAATATACGATTAATTAAATAGTGGTGCTAAATTTAACTATTTAATTCTCTAAACTATTAACTACTAATTAGTAGTTAATAACTACTTTATAAATTATAATTAATAAATTAACTAATATTTAATATTATAACTAATATAATATTAAAATATTATATTAGTTATTAATATAAATTAACTTTATATTAATAACTATTAATATAAAGTAGTTAATAGTTATTAACTACGTTAATTAACTAACTACTCTAAACTACTAATCTTAAATCTATTAATCGTACGTTTTAACAAAATTGTTAAAATATACGATTAATAGTTTTTCATGAAGAATTAAATAGTGGTGCTAAATTAAACTTTGCACTTTTTATTTATGATTATTCAGATTTGACAAATAAATTTTTGTGAAGAATTATGATGATAAATTTTGAATTCCTCAAAGAGAAAATTTTGAAGAGTTTGGAGAATTATTTACTAATTAAGTTTATTATTTTATTTATATATATATTTATTTTATTTTATTTTATTATTTATTAATTAAGTTTCTAACTAAGAATTAATTATTAATAATCATAATCTTAACCAAATGTGATTGTAATTTTATTTGTGTATCAATATTTACTTTGGTATCTTGAAATTTTCCCATAACAGATTTTTTTTCTTCAGAAATTCATAAATCTTTTTTTTTTTAAGGAAAAGTATTGATTGGTGATTAGTAGGAGAAAAAAAGTTGACATTCCATGAGAACCGAAAGAAGAATTATTCTCTGGGCTTTTTTGATCTTAGAGTTTAAGTGCATTGTAAAATAATTTTTTTTTTGCCAAAAAAAAGGAAAAAAATTGCTATTGCTATCAGCGCGAGAAATCAAGTAAAAATTTAATACAGAATTCAAGCGAATTAATTTTAATCTTGAACAGCATCAACGTAAAATATTGTATAGGACGAAATAAATTGAGCCTACGGTTGTTTTTTAAATCCTACAATGCATTCAATAGTAAGTTCATAAATTCTATTCTTTTTTTTTTTTTTTAGGAACTTCATCCCTTGGTGATCATTGGAAGCAAAAAAAAAAGGTGTTCAACATGACAAGAATCAAGTTTGGAGTCGAAGGGTGTCCTTTTGGATCCTTAATACTAAATCCAACCGCGTCTTCCCCTCTTAGTTAAGGGGGAAGCTTTTTTCCATCTGGCATAAATCCAGAGTTGTAAATGTCTAATACTTATACAAATAATGATGATGATACGACCAGCTCTATAATTATTATTTTATAATAATAACATGTAGCAATTGTAATACGATGATTAAACTTTGGAGTGGCTGCAAAAGTTATTATTTATCAATAAAAATTCACGGTAATCCTTTTGAAAAAATGGAAAAAAATAAGTAATGCATTACTTATTTCTTCCATTTTTTCCACAATTTCTTGCAATATTAAAGCGCAAATTAGTATTTTTTCAGCTATTCAAATGTTTACACTCTATTTTATAATTAGAACATATTATTATTATGAAATCATAATTACAAAACAAATTGTAATGTAAACTATATCTCATGAATTAATGGAGATTTATAACTCTGCATAAATCTGGGATAAATTTATGTCAATGAACAATAATCAATTAATTATTTCATAGTTTTAATAATTTTCGATATGATTCATAAAATATTTATAAAAATAAAAATAGAAGCGTTATAAAAATAATTTTCAGTTTGTAGCTTTTGTGACAGACAAGATATCGACGATATGAAGACATTTTGCTACTATGATGTTATCTGGATTTCTGTGTAAATTCATAAATCTTTTTATAATTTTTTTTTTAGAAATTTCATCCCTTGATTGGAAGAAAAAAAGATGTTCAACATGACAAGAACCAAGTTTTGATCCTCAGTACTAACCCTAATCTGGTTGGTCCCCTCTTAGTTAAGGGGGAAGAATTTTCCATCTGGCAGGAGGAATACATTTCTGTCAGAAGGCAACCCTAAGCAGATAGAAATTTTGGTGCACAGCATAGCAACGAATAATAATCAATTAATTATTCCATAAATTCCATAATTTTCTATGTAAATAATAAAATATTTATTTAAAAAAAAATAGAAGTGTTATAAAAACAATTTTTCCTTTATGGCTTTTGTGACAGACAAGATTATAACAATATATAAATCAATAAATCTTTTTATTACTTTTTTTAGAAATTTCATCCCTTGATGATTATTGGAAGAAAAAAAAGGTGTTCAACATGACAAGAATCAAGTTTGGATCCTCAGTACTAATCCCAATTCGGTCAATCCCCTCTTAGTTAAGGGAGAAGAATTTTCCATCTGTCAAAAGTCAACCCCAAGCAGATAGAATTTTTGATGCACAGCATTGCAAAGTAAACGAACAATAATCAATTAATTATTCCATAAATTCAATAACTTTCGATATAATTAATAAAATATGTATTACAAAAAATTATACCGTTATAGAAACAATTTTCCCTTTATGGTTTTTGTGACAGACAAGATTATAACGATATATAAATTAATAAATCTTTTTATTACTTTTTTTTTAGAAATTTCATCCCTTGATGATTATTGGAAGAAAAAAAAGGTATTCAACACGACAAGAACTAAGTTTGGATCCTCAGTACTAATCCCAATTCGGTCGATCCCCTCTTAGTTAAGGGAGTAGAGTTTTCCATCTGTCAAAAGTCAACCCCAAGCAGATAGAAATTTTGATGCACAGCATAGCAAAGTAAACGAACAATAATCAATTAATTATTCTATAAATTCAATAACTTTCGATATAATTAATAAAGTATGTATTACAAAAAATTGTACCGTTATAGAAACAATTTTCCCTTTATGGCTTTTGTGACAGACAAGATTATAACGATATAAAAATTAATAAATCTTTTTATTACTTTTTTTAGAAATTTCATCCCTTGATGATTATTGGAAGAAAAAAAAGGTGTTCAACATGACAAGAACCAAGTTTGGATCCTCAGTACTAATCCCAATTCGGTCGATCCTCTTTTAGTTAAGGGAGAAGAATTTTCCATCTGTCAAAAGTCAACCTCAAGCAGATAGAAATTTTGATGCACAGCATTGCAAAGTAAACGAACAATAATCAATTAATTATTCCATAAATTCAATAACTTTCTATATAATTAATAAAATATTTATTTTCAAAAATTGAATCCTTATAAAAACAATTTTCCATTTATGGCTTTTGTGACAGACAAGATTATAACAATATATAAATTAATAAATCTTTTTATTACTTTTTTTAGAAATTTCATCTCTTGATGATTATTGGAAGAAAAAAAAGGTGTTCAACACGACAAGAACTAAGTTTGGATCCTCAGTACTAATCCCAATTCGGTCGATCCCCTCGTAGTTAAGGGAGTAGAATTTTCCATCTGTCAAAAGTCAACCCCAAGCAGATAGAATTTTTTATGCACAGCACAGCAAAGTAAACGAACAATAATCAATTAATTATTCCATAAATTCAATAACTTTCGATATAATTAATAAAATATATAAACAATTTTTCGTTTATGGCTTTTGTGACAGACAAAATTATAACAATATATAAATTAATAAATCTTTTTATTACTTTTTTTTTAGAAATTTCATCCCTCGATGATTATTGGAAGAAAAAAAAGGTGTTCAACACGACAAGAACCAAGTTTGGATCCTCAGTACTAATCCCAATTCGGTCGATCCCCTCTTAGTTAAGGGGGAAGAATTTTCCATCTGGCAGGATTCAAAAGTCAACCCCAAGCTTAGAAAAATTTTGATGCATAGAAAAGCGAACGAACGATGTAAATGTCGCGCACGCCTTGCTATTTTATACATTCTCTAGTTTATTCTCCCTCTGAATGCAGAAACCATGAGGTTACGTTTCGATGGCTCCCAGCGGGAGGTTCTACAAAGTATTTCGCATTGGTGAGAAAAAAAAGATATATATATGTTTTTAAAGCCACTGGCGGGTCACGCTGTCTGGCTTTCTGGCATCGTTTACGATGAATCACGTACTTGAAGAGTTTGCGTCGTGAAAGCGCTCGCGCATCGTGACCTCGCCTACGCGATTCGATCTTGCACGAGGTCAGTGAACAAGATGACGCTGACCGTCACTGTCGAGCCTACCAGCAGCTCTATACGGATTAACAATCGCGAAACTCTGTGTTTTGCTCTAATACACTAATACATTAACCCGATTGAATTGTGCAGAGCAAAATGAGAGGGGGAGGGGGAAGAAAAAATAGATTGGGTGATTTCCACCGTTTTTGCTTCCTCATAGAGGAAGCTTTGTTTTCATGAAATTTTTTTTTTTCGAGATTTTCATGTCAGTATGCTTAGAATCACCTAAAACGTCGAGAAAAGTGGTTTAGAAAAAATGTCCGTATGTATGTATGTGTGTGTGTGTGTGTGTGTGTGCTGGGCTTCGAAAATTCAATCTCCTCTCACTCGGTAACCGTTCGAGCGATCCGGCTCAAATTTGGCACGCAAGTAGAGTAGCTGCCCCTCTTTGAATGTTGTGATTTTTGCCAAAATATGTGAAGTCATTAAGATTTTATGTTGATTTTAATTTGTTGAAAAAAGGGCGTGGTAGCTCTAACTTTCGTAAAAGTTCGCCGATTTGGCTAAATAGTTCTTCATAACTGAAGATACGTTCAATGTTGTATGGTATTGAATTTCGACGAAATCGGTAAAGCGGTTCGGATTTTATAGAATTTTGAATTTTTCGAAAAAAATAGATTTTGATCTAAATTACGTCGAATTTCAACAAATGAACAGAAATTTTGTACAGACGAAAAATAACATTCAGAAATGCCATGTACCAAATTTGGTGATGATCGGTAAAGTCGTTCGGATTTTACACCATTTTTCATTTTAAAAAAAATGTAGATTTTCGCTATAACTTCCGGAAAAGTTGAGAAAGTACGACAAAAATTTGTATCTAATCAAAATTAGATGTAACGGTGTTTGTCGAGCTGAAGACGAAGGTTGTAATAACACGAGTTACTTATATGAAAATATACTTTTCGAGCACAAACAAGCCTGCAAAGTCGAACCTTGCAAATTGCTTCCTCAGTATTTTACACTTTTAGCAAAGCTTCCTCTATGAGGAAGCCAAAATTGATCAACATTCTTCCTCATAGAGGTAGCTTTGCTAAAAGTGTAAAATACTGAGGAAGCAATTTGCAAGGTTCGACTTTGCAGGCTTTTTCTTCTTCTTCTTCGCCAAGCTCAAGCTCACAGGAAAACGAATAATATTCCAAGCAAAAAGATTGGGTTTTTAGTGGTTATCTTTAATATCATAATAATGCAAAATTAGTCTGTTAAAAATATTTATTGTAAATATCCATTGAGGGTAAGTGAAGCTTTTTTATAGAATTTATATTTGATGAGTAAGTGAGGTAACAATTTTTATTAAATACTATGGAAATTAAGAGATTTAATATGAAATTTGTTATTTGTCATTTCAAAATAGTGTCGATAAACTTTTGAACAAAATTGGAAGTGTTATTTAGGATGTTCAGTGAAAAGAGTTAAATATTGATTAATATTTAAGTTGTTTGTTCAATGATCCCGAAACTTTTTTATGAAACTTTTCCTCGAAAATATATCCACAAATCTTGACTATTCAAATAATTCTCAAAAGAATAATATGAAATTTGTAAAATATTAGGATTTTTTTTAATAATAATAACTACTCAGAAAAATTAGACAAACTTTTCTACTGAATTGGTCTAACAATTTTTCGTTTTATTTAAATAATTTTTCTGTGCAATTTTTGTATAAAAATTGTTTATTACCAATTATTTTTTTTTACACTGCGAGCTAGAAAAAAATTGGACGTGGTAATTTTTTAGGCGGCTGAATCTCAGTATAATTTGCCATTATAGAACATCATGGTATATGTGGCGTACGTACGAAATGGATAAGAAAGACAAAACTGTGACTATTCAAAAATTTCTCAAAACGAAAATATGAAATTTCGAAATTATTAGAATTTAAAAAAAAATCTCAATTACTCAGAAAAATTGGAGAAGCTTTTCTACAGAATTAGTCTAACAATTTTTCGTTTCATTTAGATGATTTTTCTGTGCAACTTTTGCCCAAAAATTATTTATTACCAATTATTTTTTATTTACAGATCAAGCTAGAAAAAAGTTTTGACGTGGTAATTTTTTAGGTGGCTGAATTTCAGTATAATTTGCCATCATAGAACATCATGGTACATGTGGTGTGTGTACGAAATGGATATGAAAGCCAAAAGTGTGACTATTCAAACATATCTCAAAAAACAAAAATATAAAATTTCCAAATTATTATCAGGATTAAAAAAAAATAATCTACTACTTTTCTACTGAATTGTCTAACAATTTTTCGTTTCATTTAAATGATTTTACTGCCCAACTTTTACATAAAAATTATTCATTACCAATAATTTTCTTTACAGTTCACGTTAGAAAAAAAAATGGACGTGGTAATTTTTAAGGTGGCTGAATTTCATTGTAATTTGCCATCATAGAACATTATGGTGTGTGTATAAAATAGATATGAAAGACAAAAGTGTGACTATTCAAACATTTCCAAAAAAAAAATATATAAAATTTCTAAATTATTTTTAGGATTTAAAAAAAATAATCTACTGAATTGTCTAACAACTTTTCGTATGATCTAAATCATTTTTCTGTGCAACTTTTGCCCAAAAATTATTCATTACCAATTAATTTTTTTATTTTTTACAGTTCACGCTAAAAAAAAAATGGACGTGGTAATTTTTGAGGTGGCTGAATTTCATTGTAATTTGTCATGATAGAACATTATGGTGTGTGTATGAAATAGATATGAAAGACAAAAGTGTGACTATTCGAAAATTTCTCAAAAAAAAAAAATATATAAAATTTCTAAATTATTTTTAGGATTTTAAAAAAATAATCTACTGAATTTTCTAACAATTTTTCGTATGATCTAAATGATTTTTCCGTGCAACTTTTGCCCAAAAATTATTCATTACCAATTAATTTTTTTTTACAGATCAAGTTAGAAAAAAAAGTTTTGACGTGGTAATTTTTTAGGCGGCTGAATTTCATTGTAATTTACCATCATAGAACATTATGGTGTGTCTATCAAATAGATATGAAAGACAAAAGTGTGACCATTCAAACATTTCTAAAAAAAAAATATATAAAATTTCTAAATTATTTTTAGGATGTTTAAAAAATAATCTACTGAATTTTCTAACAATTTTTCGTATGATCTAAATGATTTTTCTGTGCAACTTTTGCCCAAAAATTATTCATTACCAATTAATTTTTTTTTTACAGTTCACGCTAGAAAAAAAAATGGACGTGGTAATTTTTAAGGTGGCTGAATTTAATTGTAATTTGCCATCATAGAACATTATGGTGTGTGTATGAAATAGATATGAAAGACAAAAGTGTGACTATTCGAAAATTTCTCAAAAAAAAAAAATATATAAAATTTCTAAATTATTTTTAGGATTTTAAAAAAATAATCTACTGAATTGTCTAACAACTTTTCGTATGATCTAAATGATTTTTCTGTGCAACTTTTGCCCAAAAATTATTCATTACCAATTATTATTTTTTTTTTACAGTTCACGTTAGAAAAAAAAATTGGACGTGGTAATTTTTTAGGTGGCTGAATTTCATTGTAATTTGCCATCATAGAAAATCATGGTACATGTGATGTGTCTACGAAATCGATATGAAAGACAAAAGTGTGACTATTCGAAAATTTCTCAAAAAAAAAAAAATATAAAATTTCTAAATTATTTTTAGGATTTTAAAAAAATAATCTACTGAATTGTCTAACAACTTTTCGTATGATCTAAATGATTTTTCTGTGCAACTTTTGTCCAAAAATTATTTATTACCAATTAATTTTTTTATTTTACAGTCCATGCTTAACAAAATGGACGTGGTAATTTTTAAGGTGGCTGAATTTCATTGTAATTTGCCATCATAGAACATCATGGTAAATGTGAGATGAATATGGGAGACAAAAGTGTGTCGTTTTGGCTGAGCTGCGGCTGAGGGTGCCATCCGGTAGGTAACTCTGTCTCAACTTGGTCGTTTCTCGCGCTTCTCTTCGCAACACACTCGACTAACGTTACATGCGGGATTTAAACGTGTTACGTTACGTGCGTGTCTCTCCCTTTTCGCTCTCTCTCTCTTTCTCTTTTTCTTTTCCTTTCCCTTGTGCGTGCGCAAGGAACAGGAACCATATAACCACCGGGAGAGAGAGCACGTACTTATTCATCGAAGCACGAAGATAGGAGAGCAACGTGCGGTCTTGAATTTCGCCATCCTCTTCGAGACTCGAGAGCACAACGTAGACACGTTACAAGGTTATTGTGCGTGTTTCCGTGCTGGGTTTTTAATTCAAGGACTCTCACCACCAGGCGCCAACCAAAGAATTCAATGCACCCACATAACACTTTCTTCCTTATCCACAATTTTTGCTGTTCTTCATCTCCTTTTTCTCTTCTGTTTCATTTTATCTATCGAAGCTTCAATCTCACCACAATTAATCAATATACGAATAAAAATGGTTTTAATTTTTTAATTTCTTTAAGGAGACACTTGTATTTTTTTTTAAATCAAAGAAATTATTTTTAGATAATTTTTGTAAATTTTTTTTGGTTTTTTTAATTTCATTTAAGGTACGAAATTAGGAATTGAATGTAAATGGCAAAAGTAGAGCGAAAGTTTTTACAAGATAAACAATGGGTAACATTTTTTGCATTTTTTTATACAAGTTTTTGTCCACAAATCTCCATAGAATTTTTTTGTTAATTATATAATTTTTTTTTGTAAATTTTCTTACCTTTCTTTTTTACGTATGAATTTTTTAATCGCAATTAATGTTCAATT
This sequence comes from Ephialtes manifestator, assembly GCA_963970395.1. NCBI lineage: Eukaryota > Metazoa > Arthropoda > Insecta > Hymenoptera > Ichneumonidae > Ephialtes > Ephialtes manifestator. The sequence continues at coordinate 35,690,785 of OZ019972.1, forward strand.
GGGTTATAAAATTAATGTACTTTTTCAGTTAAATTCGAGTCATTTATTGAATTTACTGTACGATACATTATGCTTATTTTTATATTAAATTTTGTATAACAGTTTATGCATAAAAATTTCCAGTCGAATTTTTTTCCATTGGGACATATCCAATTGTCTATAAATCCAATTTTCCAAAACTGCTACGAATTTAAATCGGTATAAAAATTTTTGTAATGCAGCTGAAAATAGTAAAATGTACCATCGCGCTGTGTTTCGTTGTGGAGCGCAATATGTATTATATTAGTGTATCACTGTAATAGAAAGTCTATCGCCGAGTCGAGTTTAACTGTTTTGCTACACTGCAGGCGAGTTATGCTTCCTGTACGCGTATACGTACTGCTCGAACTCGCGAGTTCTAATATCTACAGAATTTATAGAAAAATTTGCAGCGTGGGCTAAAAATATTTAAGGAATAAATAAAAAATGAGCAAATTCATATTAATTCAATTCACATGGAAAACCTACACTTCCCGAGTTAAAATTTAAACCCTTCCATCACCCTTCGTTGAATGAAAATGGGTAAAATATGCCACTTTTGGAAGTCTATACAAGGGTCTAAGAACCTCATCTCACTCTGTACAACCTAATTGGAGGTCCAAACATAAGAATTTCAGTCTATATTTGAGTCCGTTTACTCCATACGGGTACTATTTGCCATTTTCGGAGGTTTTGACGAGTGTCAATGGAATGGAGGAACCTCCGTTTACCCCGCGGGACTGCTACATTTAGGTTTTGAAGGGGGTCTAAATTTCAACTCGGGTTTTAGAAAAAAATAACCGAAAGTTGTAATACATAAACTCGTCTATCAAATTTAACATACAATTGTGTTATAAAATTAATATACTCTCTCCCACAAAATGAAAGTAAATTATTAAACTTATTTTACAATTTATTAATTTTTAAAAATAAATTATTAACTTTAATATACAAAAATTAATAAAAATATTAAAATTTACCATCGCGCCTTTTTGGACCACAAAATGTATTATATTAGGGTATCACTATAATAGAAAGTCTATCGGCGAGTTGAGTTGAAGTGTTTTGCTACACTGCAGGCGAGTTATGTTTACATCTTACTTCTGCATTAAATTTACTATACCAGTTTATGCACAAAAATCTCCAGTAAGTAAATTCTTTCCAATTAATTTTTTTTTCAGTTAATTTTTATTTCCCACTTAATTTCTTTCTCCAGTTATTTTTTTTTTCAGTTAATTTTTATTTCCCACTTAGTTTTTTTTCGCCAGTTATTTTTTTTTTTCATTGTGATATATCAACTCACCTGTGTCTTGCGGCCAGCATATTTGAAATTCGTTGTTATAAATCCAATTATCAAAACTGCTACGATTTCAAACCAATACACCGATTTTTGTATTACAGCGAAAAATATAAAAATTTACCATCGCGCCGTTTTTTGTTTTGGACCACAATATGTATTATATTAGGGTATCACTATAATAGAAAGTCTATCGGCGAGTCGAGTTGAACTGTTTTGCTACACTGCAGGCGAGTTATGTTTACATATTACTTCTACATTAAATATACTATACCAGTTTATGCACAAAAATCTCCAGTAAGTAAATTCTTTCGAATTAATTTTTTTTCAGTTAATTTTTATTTCCCACTTAATTTTTTCTCCAGTTATTTTTTTTCCATTTTTTCCCAGTTAATTTTTTTTTCATTGTGATATATCAACACACCTGTGTCTTGCGGCCAGCATGTTTGAAATTCGTTGTTATAAATCCAATTATCAAAACTATTACGATTTCAAACCAATATACCAATTTTTGTATTATAGCCAAAACGATAAAAATTTACCATCGCGCCGTTTTTTCGTTTTGGACCACAATGTGTATTATATTAGGGTATCACTATAATAGAAAGTCTATCGGCGAGTTGAGTTGAACTGTTTTGCTACACTGCAGGCGAGTTATGTTTACATCTTACTTCTGCATTAAATGTACTATGCCTAAGTAAATTCTTTCAAATTAATTTTTTTTTTAGTTAATTTTTATTTCCCACTTAATTTTTTTCTCCAGTTATTTTTTTTTCCATTTATTTTTCCAGTTAATTTTTTTTTTCATTGTCATATATCAACTCACCTGTGTCTTGCGGCCAGCATGTTTGAAATCCGTTATTATAAATCCAATTATCAAAACTGTTACGATTTCAAACCAATATACCAATTTTTGTATTACAGCCAAAACGATAAAAATTTACCATCGCGCCGTTTTTTCGTTTTGGGCCACAATATGTATTATATTAGGGTATCACTATAATAGAAAGTCTATCGCCGAGTCGAGTTGAACTGTTTTGCTACACTGCAGGCGAGTTATGCTTACATCTTACTTCTACATTACATATACTATACTAGTTTATGCATAAAAATTTGCAGTAAGTAAATTCTTTACAATTAATTTGTTTCTCCAGTTAATTATTTTCTCAGTTAATTTTTTTTTTCATTGTGATATATCAACTCACCTGTGTCTTGCGGCCAGCATGTTTGAAATTCGTTGTTATAAATCCAATTATCAAAACTATTACGATTTCAAACCAATATACCAATTTTTGTATTACAGCCAAAACGGTAAAAATTTACCATCGCGCCGTTTTTTCGTTTTGGACCACAATGTGTATTATATTAGGGTATCACTATAATAGAAAGTCTATCGGCGAGTTGAGTTGAACTGTTTTGCTACACTGCAGGCGAGTTATGTTTACATCTTACTTCTGCATTAAATTTACTATACCTAAGTAAATTCTTTCAAATTAATTTTTTTTTCAGTTAATTTTTATTTCCCACTTATTTTTTTTCTCCAGTTATTTTTTTTCCATTTTTGTCCCAGTTAATTTTTTTTTCATTGTGATATATGAACTCACCTGTGTCTTGCGGCCAGCATGTTTGAAATTCGTTGTTATAAATCCAATTATCAAAACTGCTACGATTTCAAACCAATATACCAATTTTTGTATTATAGCCAAAACGATAAAAATTTACCATCGCGCCGTTTTTTCGTTTTGGGCCACAATATGTATTATATTAAGGTATCACTATAATCGAAAGTTTATCGCCGAGTCGAGTTGAACTGTTTTGCTACACTGCAGGCGAGTTTTGTTTACATCTTACTTCTACATTAAATATACTATACGAGTTTATGCACAAAAATCTCCAGTAAGTAAATTCTTTCGAATTAATTTTTTTTCAGTTAATTTTTATTTCCCACTTAATTTTTTTCTCCAGTTATTTTTTTTCCATTTTTTTCCCAGTTAATTTTTTTTTTCATTGTGATATATGAACTCACCTGTGTCTTGCGGCCAGCATGTTTGAAATTCGTTGTTATAAATCCAATTATCAAAACTGTTACGATTTTAAACCAATATACCAATTTTTGTATTACAGCGAAAAATATAAAAATTTACCATCGCCCCATTTTTCGTTTTGGACTACAATATGTATTATATTAGGGTATCACTATAATAGAAAGTCTATCAGCGAGTCGAGTTGAACTGTTTTGCTACACTGCAGGCGAGTTATGCTTACATCTTACTTTTACATTAAATATACTATACTAGTTTATGCATAAAAATTTGCAGTAAGTAAATTCTTTACAATTAATTTGTTTCTCCAGTTAATTTTTTTCCCAGTTAATTTTTTTTTTCATTGTGATATATCAACTCACCTGTGTCTTGCGGCCAGCATGTTTGAAATTCGTTGTTATAAATCCAATTATCAAAACTATTACGATTTCAAACCAATATACCAATTTTTGTATTACAGCCAAAACGATAAAAATTTACCATCGCGCCGTTTTTTCGTTTTGGACCACAATGTGTATTATATTAGGGTATCACTATAATAGAAAGTCTATCGGCGAGTTGAGTTGAACTGTTTTGCTACACTGCAGGCGAGTTATGTTTACATCTTACTTCTGCATTAAATTTACTATACCTAAGTAAATTCTTTCAAATTAATTTTTTTTTCAGTTAATTTTTATTTCCCACTTATTTTTTTTCTCCAGTTATTTTTTTTCCATTTTTTTCCCAGTTAATTTTTTTTTCATTGTGATATATGAACTCACCTGTGTCTTGCGGCCAGCATGTTTGAAATTCGTTGTTATAAATCCAATTATCAAAACTGCTACGATTTTAAACCAATATACCAATTTTTGTATTACAGCCAAAACGATAAAAATTTACCATCGCGCCGTTTTTTCGTTTTGGACCACAATGTGTATTATATTAGGGTATCACTATAATAGAAAGTCTATCGGCGAGTTGAGTTGAACTGTTTTGCTACACTGCAGGCGAGTTATGTTTACATCTTACTTCTGCATGAAATGTACTATGCCTAAGTAAATTCTTTCAAATTAATTTTTTTTCAGTTAATTTTTATTTCCCACTTAATTTTTTTCTCCAGTTATTTTTTGTCCATTTTTTTTCCATTTATTTTTCCAGTTAATTTTTTTTTTCATTGTCATATATCAACTCACCTGTGTCTTGCGGCCAGCATGTTTGAAATTCGTTGTTATAAATCCAATTATCAAAACTGTTACGATTTCAAACCAATATACCAATTTTTGTATTAGAGCCAAAAAGATAAAAATTTATCATCGCGCCGTTTTTTCGTTTTGAGCCACAATATGTATTATATTAAGGTATCACTATAATCGAAAGTTTATCGCCGAGTCGAGTTGAACTGTTTTGCTACACTGCAGGCGAGTTTTGTTTACATCTTACTTCTACATTAAAAATACTATACGAGTTTATGCACAAAAATCTCCAGTAAGTAAATTCTTTACAATTAATTTTTTTCTCCAGTTAATTTTTTTCTCCAATTATTTTTTTTTCATTTTTTTTCCCAGTTAATTTTTTTTTCGTTGTCATATATCAACTCACCTGTGTCTTGCGGCCAGCATGTTTGAAATTCGTTGTTATAAATCCAATTATCAAAACTGTTACGATTTCAAACCAATATACCAATTTTTGTACTACAGCCAAAATGATAAAAATTTACCATCGCGCCGTTTTTTCGTTTTGGGCCACAATATGTATTATATTAAGGTATCACTATAATCGAAAGTTTATCGCCGAGTCGAGTTGAACTGTTTTGCTACACTGCAGGCGAGTTTTGTTTACATCTTACTTCTACATTAAAAATACTATACGAGTTTATGCACAAAAATCTTCAGTAAGTAAATTCTTTACAATTAATTTTTTTCTCCAGTTATTTTTTTTTTCATTTTTTTTTCCCAGTTAATTTTTTTTTCGTTGTCATATATCAACTCACCTGTGTCTTGCGGCCAGCATGTTTGAAATTCGTTGTTATAAATCCAATTATCAAAACTGTTACGATTTCAAACCAATATACCAATTTTTGTATTACAGCCAAAACGATAAAAATTTACCATCGCGCCGTTTTTTCGTTTTGGACCACAATATGTATTATATTAGGGTATCACTGTAATCGAAAGTCTATCGGCGCGTTGAGTTGAACTGTTTTGCTACACTGCAGGCGAGTTTTGTTTACATCTTACTTCTGCATTAAATGTACTATGCTTAAGTAAATTCTTTCAAATTAATTTTTTTTTTAGTTAATTTTTATTTCCCACTTAATTTTTTTCTCCAGTTATTTTTTTTTCCATTTTTTTCCCAGTTAATTTTTTTTTTCATTGTCATATATGAACTCACCTGTGTCTTGCGGCCAGCATGTTTGAAATTCGTTGTTATAAATCCAATTATCAAAACTGTTACGATTTCAAACCAATATACCAATTTTTGTATTACAGCCAAAACGATAAAAATTTACCATCGCGCCGTTTTTTCGTTTTGGGCCACAATATGTATTATATTAGGGTATCACTGTAATCGAAAGTCTATCGGCGAGTTGAGTTGAACAGTTTTGCTACACTGCAGGCGAGTTATGCTCCCTGTGCGCGTACGTACTGCTCGCACTCGCGATCAACTACGCGCTCCCGATGCGTAATGCATATACTCCCACTTCTTTTCCTCGGTCTGTTCGTCTCTCGGCAATATGCGCATCTCTGCTAGTCGATGCTGCTGGTTCCAACACACAGTTTGGCTTTAAAAGTCGTAGCTATACACTTTTAGAATTTTTACAACAGTTAGTTAGTCTCCGTCACTCGGTTATTTCTCTCCCCTAACGTGTACGAGTATGACTTAAATACAGCGACGGAGGGAGAGAATCATCGGATGTCGACGTAGGGGAGCATACGACGAGGAGTCAGAAGCAGAAGCTGCGTGTGCACGGACGGCTGCACGCCAGAACGGAGAAATCTATTTCCGGCTAAAGCGTTCCTCGAATGTACAAAGATAGAAGTAATAAGTCGCGAGGATATGAGAATTTAAGCGACTGGCATGACATATAAGTCGTTCAATGCGGCAAAGGCGTAAATGCCAAAAAAGGACAACCGTAGAAACGATTTATTTATGTACAAATAAATGGAATCATTTATATTGATTATTAGAATTATTTATATTATATTCAATTACATATATATATATAAAGATTTATTTGGGTTCAAATAAATCGATCAGTTTATATTGATTTTAAAAATAATTTTTATTTTATATAATTATATATATATATACATGTAAAAAAATGTATGTAATTAGTTAAAATAAAAATTATTTTAATAATCAATATAAACTGATCTGTTTATTTGAAAAAAAAAATTATATATATATATATTTTTTTTTTTCAAATAAATGGATCTGTTTATATTGATTATTAAAATAATTTATATTTCAACTAATTACATATAAACTGATCCATTTATTTGAAAACAAAAAAAAATATATATATACTAGGATTTTATTGTGGCTCGCGCGCTGCGTGCACTCGCAATCTTCCCCCAATCCGGGCTTGTGAAAATTTTTGAAATTTGAATGTGAAACCCCATCAGAAACCTCCCGGAACCCCCCCCCCCCCCCCCCGGCCCGTCAGAAACTCCGTCACTCGACCCCTCAGAATCCTCCCCACCCTGTCAGAATCCCCGTCATTCAACCCCTCGGAAACCCCTCCACCCCGTCAGAAACCCCGTCATTCAACCCGTCAGAAACCCCGTCATTCAACCCGTCAGAAACCCCTCCACCCCGTCAAAAACCCCGTCAGAACCCCCCCGCCCCCCCCCGTCAGAAACCCCGTCACTCAACCCGTCAGAAACCCCGTCACTCAACCCTCCCTACGCTGATTTGAGCTGAATTTTTCTAAGTCCCTCGATTCTTGACACGGCGGCGGCGGCGAGATCTTTTTATAATATAGAGAGATATATAATATATTAAAGAAATATATATATATATATTTTTTTCAAATAAATGGATCTGTTTATATTGATTATTAGAATTATTCTCAACTTCCCAAATATGGTTCGAGATTTGTTATGTTATTCTTCCATATGAAAAATGCATGTAGAATTTTTTTCGGAATTTTTTTTTTAACGTCGTTTATTAGTTATGAATATTTAAAGCTGAATAAAAAACGCCATTTTTTACAAATGTGAATTTTTTTTTAAATACTGCGATAAACAACATTTTTTATCCATAAGCCAAAGTGGACAAATAATTTTTTCTTTTTTTTTTTTTGTACGTTATAATTTTTGAAAAATAAATTTAATGAATTAAAACGACAAATTATTTTCATTGTAATATCTTCAAAGATATTACAAGGAACGTTTTCAGCTTCAAAACAAAACAAAATCGGTTTTTATCTCTCCTGCGCTATTAGCAATTCTTATCAGCTCTTTGGCCGTGAAGTTGCTAAACAAAGGATGTCCAAAATACACGCTTTATCGATCGATAAACCCCAGAGGTCACAGCTCGGCGTCAGGAGGTCTGGTCAGTTATTGGAAAAATCACAAAAGATTCGTAGAAGTGAATAAGTATCCGACATATCAAGAATGAAGAGTAAATTTTACTACATCCAAGAATAACTTGCTGAGAGGCAGTAGAAAATATTCTACTGATATTATATACTGACCTATTTAACCTTCTCCATTAAGGTAGCTATGTCAGTACGCCGGAGTCATAGATACTAGCAACTATCGTCATCGAAGAATAAAATTATTCATTCTTCCTGCATATTCCACAATTAAATTCTAAAATAAAAAAGTTTCATTCAATCATATTACGAAATTATTTTCACGTGCGTAATTAATTTAATAATGTTATTAAAACTAATTTGACTTATGTCTTGACTCGTCCGCCATTGGCTCTGTAAGCACACGACACATCGTGGCAACACCGCAATATCGACCGACTGTTCGACCGGCATCGTACGTTACCGACATGAAACGAGGTTAGGTTTGCGAAGTTTGTTTGGCGAGTCTGCTCTGTCATGTCGAATTCTCCAAAAGAAAGACACGACGTTAGAGCGGATCGCGGAAAAAAACGGCCAATTCATTACGCGTAAAAGAAAAGCGTGGTTCGACAACATTCAAGCAACAAAAAAGCCAGATACAGTGAAGAATCGACGCAAATCAAATTTGATCAACAAATGAAAAATTCAAGAGTATCGATAGGTTAAAAAGTTCGATTTCAGTTAATTACGTCGAATTTAGGATGCGAGCGATCATTTTCATCCATTTTCATTGCAGAACACTACGAGTATATACCGATCGATGGTAACTGTCGCGTATATAGCTGATGTGCAACGTTGCCAAACTTCGGCGCCATCTTGAACAGCTGGTAGAGATTGTTTTTGCACAACGCAATTTCTTGCAATTAACTTACAATAAGTCGCTGAAATGTCCGGTAACTACTACTTTTTATGGTCGCATCGGTTACTTTAAGATCTAACGAAAACGTAGAGCTGTTTAGATGTTTTATATTTCATTTCTGAGATGCTTTTTTCTCTGTTCAAGAGTCAATTTTTTATATTTCTCCATATAACGCCATGTATACAACTATGTTTTAAAAAGTTATTTACTTAATTAGATATCCGGTAACGTATCTCGTAATTCCTCACAAATAAAAGATGAATACTCAGACTTCAAGATATAAAGAATTCGGATGTATCTAACGTATTTCCCTTCGCGTTATAACTACCTTAAGGGGAGGGAGTCAGGTAAAAAAAATTGATTTTGGAAATTCCATATCATCCAAATCCTATTGCATATAAAAATGCCGAACGCACTATATTGTTGATACTCGATGAAAGGATTTTTTACTGTCGTCTGACTTGCATATGCTTTTCAATATTATCTTAAGCAAAGTTCTTAGGTTTTCCATTCTGCGCATGATTCAGATCAAACTACCAGGCAGATTGGAATGATTGACGTCTCATTTTCTTCGTCATGAAAAGATACACCGGCTAAATGGAGCAAATGTTAATAAAAGGTAATATTTTTTAAGTGACACAATTATTAATAAATAAATTTTATGCTATTTTCTAAATCAGTGATTAACTTTGCTTTCAGAATGAAAAAAAATAGTTTGCTACATTTAGCCGATGTATCTTTTCATGAAGAAGAAAATAAGACGTCAACCATTCCAATATGCCTAGTAGTTTGATCTGAATCATGCACAGAATGGAAAATCTAAGAACTTTGCTTAAGATAATATTGAAAAGCATATGCAAGTCAGACGACAGTAAAAAATCCTTTCATCGAGCACCAACAATATAGTGCATTGGGCATTTTTATATGCCACAGGATTTCGATGATATTGAATTTCCAAAATCAATTTTTTTTACCTGACTCCCTCCCCTTAATTTAATTTTTACGACTTAATGGAATGAAATTACGCAGAAAAAAATCTGTCACTATTTTAACACTCTTGCATACTTTTATTTAAAAAATCAGTACTACTATCAGTAAAAAAAAGTGAAATATTTTTTACCGATTTTCACTCGACTGCAAAATTATTATAATTTACATTAACTTTCTCCATTATCACATAAATCACGTTTTGTGTAAATAATTATAAATAGTAAATATAAAAGTTTGATTTTTTTTTTAATTTTGGAAATTTCAAAAAATTTCATAATTTGGAAATTTCGAGAGAAAAAAATTACAATTTCAAAAAAATTCGTAATCTTGAAAACTACAATTTGAATTTAAAATCAAACGGGGAAGCAAAAGAGCAAAAAAAAAAAAAAAAAGTTGGGTATTAAAAATAATAATCGAATGGACTAAAAATGATAATAGTTGTTAAATTTTACCATGATTTTTACATTACATTATTTTTAATTTGTGATTCTTTTTTTTACACTTTTTATGGGGATTTTCGAGTCAGAGGAAGAAACAAAAATGGCTCTTTATTTTTCTTCCGGAAATAACTGCTATCGTACGATGCATGCATGTGTGCATACGTGGTAATTCCTCGTGTTGCAGCAAAGCACGTGGTCTAACACTGCGCCCTCTTCGTTCAGCACGCGCAGCCGCGTCATATCATCAGTCCTTTTAAAACCTCGTACCCTTTTGCCTTCAGCAATGGAAATACGCACGGAAAGAAAAAGAAATGAAGAAAAAAGGAGAAAGCGTTCGAAGCGCAGTGTGTATTATACCGTCACGGTGTTTTATAAATAGTCGCACGCACTTTCAGCTTTTTTCTTTGTTTTCGTCTACAGCAACTCTCGCTAACTGTTCAAAGGGAAAGAACGTGCAAGCGTGATTTTTTTTTCTCTCATAACTTTCCTTTCTCTTTCATTACTTCTCGGAATTCTAAAACTGACCTAGGCAAAAAAATTTACGTCGATGGAAAAACGAGAAAATACTTAATTATATAATTTGTGAATTACTATTTGTCAAATGAAAAGTGAACATTTTTTTTTAATAATCGTGTAATATTTTATTTTATAATAAAAAGAATATAAGTTTGTAGAATTTACAAAAGAACAATTTGTTTAACTCCTTTTTTTTACATTGTATTATTTTTTTAAATATAATAACATTGTAAGATAAATTTATTTACCAATTACTTTTTCAAAACAATTTCAATTTTCAAAATAATAAAAATAATTCATTGAATTGACGTATAAATAAAAAATTCCTTGATTATTTAAAAAAATGTTGATTCTTTACTTATTAATAAGCAGAAAATTTCACCGACAGTAATAGACGCGTGGTCGGTGTGTGGCTTCGGCGGTCCCCAGAGTTAAGCAGCATTATTTGCGGCCATAACTTGGATGGGTGACCGCTTAGCCATGCACTGGTTTGCGCGCCAACTGCTGAGCGGGAGGCAGTTTTTCTGAGTTTCTAACGTATTCTCATACAACAGAAACTCAGTAAAAATAAAGCCGTCTGAATCGGCCAGGTTTTCCGCAGTTTCCCTGTGCCCTCGTGCAAATGCGATACAGTTAGTGCATTAGGATGAGAGGCTGCGGACAACACTCTAGGGGGGGTCTCTATGAAGTGAACGGGGAACGGGGTGTCTATGATGGAACGGGGAAAAGGGGAGAGGGGCAACGTAAAAGACTGAAGAAAGCATACGGAAAAGAAACAAATAAAAATAAGCAGAAAATGTCATACTTTGCTATATCTAAAGAAGTCCAACTGTACAAAACACGAAGGTAGGCAATACGTCGTTTCTACAGAACCCGATTCTACACATCACCGACTCAACACCACCGACTCTACACAACGGCAATTCGACACATGCCTCGATTCAACACAACAGCAACTGTACACATCACCAACTCGACACATGCCTCAATTCGACACAACCCCAATTGTACACAGCCCCGATTCTACACAGTTACAACTGTCACAAGCCAAATGCACAACGACAATACTCTACACAGCCCCGATTCTACACAGGCACAAATGTCACGAGCTAAATTCACAACGGCAACACTCTACACAGTCCCGATTCTACACAGGCACAACTGTCACGAGCTAAATTCACCAAAGTCCCGATTCAACACATCACCGATTCTACACCATCACCAACTCACATCCAATCATAGTGCGCCGATGAGTTGGAATGCTTGAACGACATACGCTGATTGGATGTGAGTTGGTGACGGTGTAGAATCGGTGCTGTGTTGAATCGGGACTTTGGTGAATTTAGCTCGTGACAGTTGTGCCTGTGTAGAATCGGGGCTGTGTAGAGTATTGCCGCTGTGAATTTAGCACGTGACATTTGCGCCTGTGTAGAATCGGGGCTGTGTAGAGTATTGGGCAATACGTCGTTTCTACAGAACCCGATTCTACACATCACCGACTCAACACCACCAACTCTACACAACGGCAATTCGACACATGCCTCGATTCAACACAACAGCAACTATACACATCACCAACTCGACACATCGCCAACTCGACACATGCCTCAAATCGACACAACCCCAATTCTACACAGCCCCGATTCTACACAGTCACAACTGTCACGAGCCAAATGCACAACGACAATACTCTACACAGCCCCGATTCTACACAGGCACAAATTTCACGAGCTAAATTCACAACGGCAATACTCTACACAGCCCCGATTCTACACAGGCACAACTGTCACGAGCTAAATTCACCAAAGTCCCGATTCAACACATCACCGATTCTACACCGTCACCAACTCACATCCAATCAGCGTATGTCGTTCAAGCATTCCAACTCATCGGCGCACTATGATTGGATGTGAGTTGGTGACGGTGTAGAATCGGTGATGTGTTGAATCGGGACTTTGGTGAATTCAGCACGTGACAGTTGTGACTGTGTAGAATCGGGGCTGTGTACAATTGGGGTTGTGTCGAATTGAGGCATGTGTCGAGTTGGTGACGTGTCGAGTTGGTGATGTTTACAGTTGCTGTTGTGTTGAATCGAAGCATGTGTCGAATTGCCGTTGTGTAGAGTCGGTGGTGTTGAGTCGGTGATGTGTAGAATGGGATTCTGTAGAAACGACGTATTGCCGAGTACTGTCGTCGTGCATTTGGCTCGTGATAGTTGTGACTGTGTAGAATCGGGGCTGTGTACAATCGGGGTTGTGTCGAATTGACGCATGTGTCGAGTTGGTGATGTGTACAATTGCTGTTGTGTTGAATCGAGGCATGTGTCGAATTGCCGCTGTGTAGAGTTGGTGGTGTTGATGTGTAGAATCGGGTTCTGTAGAAACGACGTATTGCCCGAAGGTACGATTATGGGCAAAGGACAAAAGAAGGTCAAGTGCAGAGAGGAAGTCGAGTCGGTCAAGTATGAAAAGCGATTTTGTTCCGAGTAAATAGTAATTGGCTCTGTGCCGAAAGTCAGTGACTCGACGACGACAGGCCTTTTGCTTTATCGAGTGAACTCAGAGTATCGAACTCCTCAGGCAAACAACGATCAGTACATGCAGAGAGCGAGAGAAATAAAAGAAAGACACAAACGGACAGAAATTTCGCACTGAAGCGACTATTTTGCCCTTTATTCACTGCCGCACGCTGGAAGTGATTTCACGCTCCGTAGGAATCTTTACCACCGTGCAAGCGCTATCTTCCAGACAGGATTTAGGCGAGGCATCCTGCCGATGTTGTCGCATGTCCCGCGAACGACTAAAACGACGACTGCGGTGGTACAAATATTCAACTGATTGCACTCATTTCCTTCGGTGAGGAATTTTTTTTCTCACACCATCAACTATCGATCTTTGACTCTGTAACTATTACTGCGATAATTTGTTAATATTTTTATTGTAATTATTATTTATTTATTTAAATCAATATAGTTTTTTTTGATATTGCATTTATGTATTGGACATTTCAAGCCTATTATTGCGTTTTTTTGTTCTCACTGTATTTACTATCGATCTTTGACTCTGTAATTATTACTGCGATTATTTGTTGATATTTTTATTGTAATTATTATTTATTTATTTAAATCAATATAATTTCTTTTTTAAATATTGCATTTATATATTAGACATTTCAAGCCTATTATTGCGTTTTTTTGTTCTCACTGTATTTACTATCGATCTTTGACTCTGTAATTATTACTGCGATTATTTGTTGATATTTTTATTGTAATTATTATTTATTTATTTAAATCAATATAATTTCTTTTTTAAATATTGCATTTATATATTAGACATTTCAAGCCTATTATAGCGCTTTTTTTTCTCACTGTATTTACTATCGATCTTTGCCGCTGTATTTATTACTTCGATTATTTGTTGATATTTTAATTGTAATTATTATTTATTTATTTAAATCAATATAGTCTTGTTTAATATTGCATTTATATATTGGACATTTCAAGCCTATTACTGCGATTATTTGTTGATATTTCAATTGTAATTATTATTTATTTATTTTAATCAATATAGTTTTTTTTAAATATTGCATTTATATATTGGACATTTAAAGCCTATTATTGCGCTCATTTCCTTCGGTGAGGATTTTTTTTCTCACTGTATTTACTATCGATCTTTGCCTCTGTATTTATTACTGCGATAATTTGTTAATATTTTGATTGTAATTATTATTTATTTATTTAAATCAATATAGTTTTTTTTTCTTTTTTTTAATATTGTATTTATATACACTGTAAAAATATATACTTATTTCTCAGCCCACTTGAAACCCTTCGGTGCGAGCATTCGATTCTATAACGCAAAACTACCGTTTAACTAAGCAGAAGACTTGTTTGGAAACACTGTAATAGTTTTGTCATTTAAGGAGGTTGGAGCGCTCCACACTAGTCAAATCAGTGCTAAATTTTAAAAAGCCTTTCTACAATTTCAGATGGTTTAATAATCTGTTCCAAGGTGTTAATCACATAGCAGCATTAGTTCTTGATATTCAAATACATTCACAGCTGTTATATGAACAGTAAATCGATCAATATCTCCAAATTCCCATTGTCATGTTTTTTCATCCAGTTTTGTAAAAGGGTAAACCGTAATATCAGTCCGATTATGACGAAACATAGCTCATTTTGATCGGTGGAAGATCCTTAATCGATTGACCGTCCGGATTTTCTATAGTATCAGGCGTTCAAAAGTTACAGCAATTTGTATACTTGATGTTAGGTTATGATAGGGTAAACAAACGGTTGTATCTTTTGAACTACTAATACGATTTTAAAAAATAGACGACCAGTCGATAGAATATCTTTGAGTAAATAGAATGAAAGAAAATCTTTTAGTAAAAACCTCCTTAAGGAGGTTGGAGCGCTCCACACTAGTCAAATCAGTGTTAAATTTTAAAAAGCGTTTCTACAATTTCAGATGGTTTAATAATCTGTTCCAAGGTGTTAATCACATAGCAGCATTAGTTCTTAATATTCAAATACATTCACAGCTGTCATATGAACAGTAGATCGATCAATATCTCCAAATTTCCGATGTCATGTTTTTTTCATCCAGTTTTGTAAAAGGATAAACCGTAATATCAGTCCGATTATGACGAAACATAGCTCATTTTGATCGGTGGAAGATCCTTAATCGATTGACCGTCCGGATTTTCTATAGTATCAGGCGTTCAAAAGTTACAGCCATTTGTATACTTGATGTTAGGTTATGATAGGATAAACAAACAGTTGTATCTTTTGAACTACTAATACGATTTTAAAAAATAGATGACCAGTCGATAGAATATCTTTGAGTAAATAGAATGAAAGAAAATCTTTTAGTAAAAACCTTCTTAAGGAGGTTGGAGCGCTCCACACTAGTCAAATCAGTGCTAAATTTTTAAAAGCGTTTCTACAATTTCAGATGGTTTAACAATCTGTTCCAAGGTGTTAATCACATAGCAGCATTAGTTCTTGATATTCAAATACATTCACAGCTGTCATATGAACAGTAAATCGATCAATATCTCCAAATTTCCGATGTCATGTTTTTTCATCCAGTTTTGTAAAAGGGTAAACCGTAATATCAGTCCGATTATGACGAAACATAGCTCATTTTGATCAGTGGAATATCCTTAATCGATTGACCATCCGGATTTTCTATAGTATCAGGCATCCAAAAGTTACAGCCATTTGTATACTTGATGTTAGGTTATGATAGGATAAACAAACGGTTGTATCTTTTGAACTACTAATACGATTTTAAAAAATAGACGACCAGTCGATAGAATATCTTTGAGTAAATAGAATGAAAGAAAATCTTTTAGTAAAAACCTCCTTAAGGAGGTTGGAGCGCTCCACACTAGTCAAATCAGTGCTAAATTTTAAAAAGCGTTTCTACAATTTCAGATGGTTTAATAATCTGTTCCAAGGTGTTAATCACATAGCAGCATTAGTTCTTAATATTCAAATACATTCACAGCTGTCATATGAACAGTAAATCGATCAATATCTCCAAATTTCCGATGTCATGTTTTTTTCATCCAGTTTTGTAAAAGGGTAAACCGTAAAATCAGTCCGATTATGACGAAACATAGCTCATTTTGATCAGTGGAAGATCCTTAATCGATTGACCATCCGGATTTTCTATAGTATCAGGCGTTCAAAAGTTACAGCCATTTGTATACTTGATGTTAGGTTATGATAGGATAAACAAACGGTTGTATCTTTTGAACTACTAATACGATTTTAAAAAATAGACGGCCAATCGATAGAATATCTTTTAATAAACAAAATGAGCTATTGGTCGTCATAATCGGACTGATATTACGGTTTATCCTTTTAAAAAACTGGATGAAAAAACATAACATCGGAAATTTGCAGATATTGATCGATTTACTGTTGACATCACAGCTGTGAATGTATTTGAATATCAAGAATTAATGCTGCTATGTGATTAAAACCTTGGAACAGATTATTAAACCATCTGAAATTGTAGAAACGCTTTTAAAAATTTAGCACTGATTTGACTAGTGTGGAGCGCTCCAACCTCCTTAAAAAATCGAGGAAAAAATCAGGTATGAAAAATTTCTCTGTACGTTTCCACCAATTGCGTCAGGAAAAAAAATTACAAAAAAGTACGTACCTAATTCTTTACCGCCCTTTTTTAATAAGAAAATTAGAAAAACCCTTTAATGGCCAGGACCAAAAATTTATAGAAATTTTGAAATATTTTCTAAAGAAGAATAGTGGAAAATTGTATAAAAACCAATTTTTCAATTTTTTTTTTTTTGGCTAAACACATTTTTCACTATTTTCGTAATTTTTTTGCAAAATTGTATCATTTTTTTAAAGATGAATTTATAAAAAAAACAAAATGGTAAAATACGCAGGTAAAATTTTTACCTACGTCTTCTATGAAATTATTAGTAACGAACAAATGATGAGATAAAGTTAAAAAAAAAAAAATGTGTCTTTCAAAGTAACCAATAATAGTCGTCTCTGTTCACAGGGTTAAAAAACCGCCTCGAGCTGGACGGACTCACGGTCTGCCTGCCAGGCAGGTGCGTAGCCTCTCGACGAAACACTATGCATTTACGGTCGCGTCGTGAACCGAAACCTCAGCGAATTGTTGCCAACCGGCAGCTTCGAATAAATTCGCTTGCTCTTCTTTCTGCTCTTTACCAAAAAGACGATGGATCCCATAATTCGTTTTCGATTTCTCACCATCCACCGATCGTAACGAATCGATTTTGGCCACAACCTTTTTTTTTTCATCATCTCGATCACGATCGTAAGAAATGTTGTCACTGATTTAGTTATTTTTCATTTCATTCACTACCACTTTATTTTTCCTGTAAGAAATAATTACTTCAGTTACTAGGAAAAATGATGACATAATAATTTGTTTAATATTAATTGATATTTTCCTTATAAATAAAATGCCATGAATTTATATTTCTACAAAGTTCAAATATAATTTGTTAAATATTTGATATTTTAATTTCCGTCAATATAATTTTTTTTTACTGTAGATTCGAAAAACTTACTCTTTTAGTCATAAATAATAATTCATCTATTATAAAAAAAAATTTGATCAGTTTTAATCCAAAATATTATAATTTGATAATTATACGTATTTTTTAAATTACTTTTGATTAAACCAATAATAATTCGCAACTTATACCATTTTTTTTGTCATTATTTTTACTTCCTAATTCAAACCCTCTAATTGTAATCAAATTTTACCGATGTTGAATCACCAAAGGGTGTTAAAAAGTATATTTCAATATTTAAGATTTTTTGAGGCAATATTACTAAATTAATTATTAGCACAATAAAAGTTAAAATAAAAAATTTAAACTCCAGCTTCGTGTGAAAATTACTAAAAAAAGGACGAATAACAATATCTTATCTAACCAAATTTTACCGATGTTGCATTACCAAGGGTGTTAAAAAGTATATTTCAATATTTAAGATTTTTCAAGGTAATATCACTAAATTAATTATTACAATGGTAAAAGTTAAAATAAAAATTTTTGAACTCCAGGTTCGTGAGAAAATTACTAAAAAAAAGGACGAATAACAATATCTTATCTAACTAAATTTTACCAGACTATATTTCAATATTTAAGATTTTTTGAGGTAATATCACTAAATTAATTATTAGGATGGTAAAAGTTGAAATAAAAAATTTTGAACTCCAACTTCGTGAGAAAATTACTAAAAAAAGGACAAATAACAATATCTTATCTAACTAAATTTTACCAAACTATATTTCAATATTTAAGATTTTTTGAGGTAATATCACTAAATTAATTATTAGGACGATAAAAGTTAAAATAAAACATTTTGAACTTCAGCTTCGTGAGAAAACTACTAAAAAAAGGACGAATAACAATATCTTATCTAACTAAATTTTACTAAACTATATTTCAATATTTAAGATTTGTCGAGGTAATATCACTAAATTAATTATTAGGACGGTAAAAGTTAAAATAAAACATTTTTGAACTCCAGCTTCGTGAGAGAATTACTAAAAAAAAAAAGGACGAATAACAATATCTTATCTAACTAAATTTTACCAAACTATATTTCAATATTTAAGATTTTTCTAGGTAATATCACTAAATTAATTATTAGGACGATAAAAGTTAAAATAAAACATTTTTGAACTCCAGCTTCGTGAGAGAATTACTAAAAAAAAGGACGAATAACAATATCTTATTTAACTAAATTTTACCAATCTATATTTCAATATTTAAGATTTTTTGAGGTAATATCACTAAATTAATTATTAGGACGGTAAAAGTTAAAATAAAACATTTTTGAACTCCAGCTTCGTGAGAGAATTACTAAAAAAAAAGGACGAATAACAATATCTTATCTAACTAAATTTTACCAAACTATATTTCAATATTTAAGATTTTTCGAGGCAATATCACTAAATTAATTATTAGGACGGTAAAAGTTAAAATAAAAAATTTTGAACTCCAGCTTCGTGAGAGAATTACTAAAAAAAAGGACGAATAACAATATCTTATCTAACTAAATTTTACCAAACTATATTTCAATATTTAAGATTTTTTGAGGTAATATCACTAAATTAATTATTAGGACAATAAAAGTTAAAATAAAACATTTTTGAACTCCAGCTTCGTGAGAAAATTACTAAAAAAAAGGACGAATAACAATATCTTATCTAACTAAATTTTACCAAACTATATTTCAATATTTAAGATTTTTCGAGATAATATCACTAAATTAATTATTAGGACGGTAAAAGTTAAAATAAAACATTTTTGAACTCCAGGTTCGTGAGAAAATTACTAAAAAAAAAAGGACGAATAACAATATCTTATCTAACCAAATTTTACCAAACTATATTTCAATATTTAAGATTTTTCGAGATAATATCACTAAATTAATTATTAGGACGGTAAAAGTTAAAATAAAAATTTTTGAACTCCAGCTTCGTAAGAGAATTACTAAAAAAAAAGGACGAATAACAATATCTTATCTAACCAAATTTTACCAAACTATATTTCAATATTTAAGATTTTTCGAGGCAATATCACTAAATTAATTATTAGGACGATAAAAGTTAAAATAAAAAATTTTGAACTCCAGCTTCGCGAGAGAATTACTAAAAAAAAGGACGAATAACAATATCTTATCTAACCAAATTTTACCAAACTATATTTCAATATTTAAGATTTTTCGAGTTAATATCACTAAATTAATTATTAGGACGGTAAAAGTTAAAATAAAACATTTTTGAACTCCAGCTTCGTGAGAGAATTACTAAAAAAAAGGACGAATAACAATATCTTATCTAACTAAATTTTACCAAACTATATTTCAATATTTCAGATTTTTCGAGATAATATCACTAAATTAATTATTAGGACGGTAAAAGTTAAAATAAAACATTTTTGAACTCCAGCTTCGTGAGAGAATTACTAAAAAAAAAAGGACGAATAACAATATCTTATCTAACCAAATTTTACCAAACTATATTTCAATATTTAAGATTTTTCGAGGTAATATCACTAAATTAATTATTAGGACGGTAAAAGTTAAAATAAAACATTTTTGAACTCCAGCTTCGTGAGAGAATTACTAAAAGAAAGGACGAATAACGATATCTTATCTAACCAAATTTTACCAAACTATATTTCAATATTTAAGATTTTTCGAGGCAATATCACTAAATTAATTATTAGGACGGTAAAAGTTAAAATAAAACATTTTTGAACTCCAGCTTCGTGAGAAAACTACTAAAAAAAAAGGACGAATAACAATATCTTATCTAACCAAATTTTACCAAACTATATTTCAATATTTAAGATTTTTCGAGATAATATCACTAAATTAATTATTAGGACGATAAAAGTTGAAATAAAAAATTTTTAACTCCAGCTTCGTGAGAAAATTACTAAAAAAAAAGGACGAATAACAATATCTTATCTAACTAAATTTTACCAAACTATATTGCAATATTTAAGATTTTTCGAGGCAATATCACTAAATTAATTATTAGGACAATAAAAGTTAAAATAAAACATTTTGAACTTCAGCTTCGTGAGAAAACTACTAAAAAAAAAGGACGAATAACAATATCTTATCTAACCAAATTTTACCAAACTATATTTCAATATTTAAGATTTTTCGAGGTAATATCACTAAATTAATTATTAGGACGGTAAAAGTTAAAATAAAACATTTTTGAACTCCAGCTTCGTGAGAGAATTACTAAAAGAAAGGACGAATAACGATATCTTCGTCTGGAGTTACATTTCTTGGCGGACGCTCGGTAACTCGTCTCCCGTCCCTTTGTGACTCCTGTGCGAATCTCATCTCGTTTTCCATCTTCGTCGTTTCTGTACACCGAGAGGCTTTTTGCGGTGGTCTTGGTCCAACGATCGGCCACCGGTACGAAACTCCAAACTCTACGACTCCTTACAAGCTGAGCCGCCGGTAAAGATACACTCATGGGTACTGGAGGGCGGCTCGAGCCCTTCGAGAGTCCTCGCACTTGGAAACACAGTCCCACGGTGACTGTTGTCGGATCAGCTGAAATTCAATCGGTTCTGATACACCTGCATGGGAACACTTCTGATTCCCGGAGAATCGTGGCAAGTACCGATTCGATTTATGGTAACGAATTCTCTGGATCTTTACCGCAAAAGCTAATTTGCAACAAATGTGTCGTAAATTTCTGACGAATTCCACAAGAATGTGACATCACACTACTTCACTTCATTTTTTGGTTTATCGATCTCTTAGAATGCCGATTTATTCATTTTTTATCAAGTGTATTCATTTTTTATGCGGGTCATTTTTATATGGCATTTTAAGAAAATAAAAGTCTAATTATTGTATTTGGTATAAAAAATGTCTTTTTTTTCAGACTTTACCATTTATTTGAAGTCAAACTGATTTTAAAGTATTTGAGGTTAAAGTCGTTTCAAAAATCGGTTTAAAGTTGGGTCGTATTTAAATTCGATTGTAAGTTAGAAGGACTTTAAAACCGTAACTATAGTTAGAGAAACTCTAAAACTGGGTTTAATTTAGCGGAATCAAGTTTAAAGTTATAGGACCTCTAAAATGAGGTTTAAGGTTAGAGGAGCTCTAAAATAAGGTTTAAAGTTAGAGGAACTCTAAAATGAGGTTTAAAGTTAGAGGAACTCTAAATCCAGGTTTATAGTTTATGGAACTCTAAAATCAAGTTTGAAGTTAGTAGAACTCTGAAATCAGATATAAAGTTAGTGGAACTCTAAAATCAAGTTTAAAGTTAGTGGAACTCTAAAATCAAGTTTAAAGTTAGCAGATCTCTAAAATCGAGTTTAAAGTTAGCGGAATTCTGAAATCGAGTTTAAGTTTAGCGAAACTCTACAATCGAATTTAAAGTTAGCGGAACTATAAAGTCGAGTTTAAAGTTAGCGGAACTCTAAAATCGAGTTTAAAGTGGGTGGGACTCTAAAATCGAGTTTAAAGTTAGTGAAACTCTAAATGAGGTTTAAAGTTAATGGAACTCTAAAATCGAGTTTAAAGTTAGTGGAACTCTAAATGAGGTTTAAAGTTAATGGAACTCTAAAATCGAGTTTAAAGTTAGTGGAACTGTAAATGACGTTCAAGGTTAGAGGAATCCTAAAATCGGATTTAAAGTTAGAGGAACTCTAAAATCAGGTTTAAAGTTAGAGAAACTCTAAAACCAGATTTAAAATTTTGAATCAATTAAACTGCACCTATAACTGATAATTATCGATACCGTCGCCATATTTAAAGTCCCATAATGGACGCACGACAAAACCGATGCACCATTACACCACATTAATCCACCGCAGATGCGTTTGCTGTGCCAACAGTCACTCTGATATCTCAAAACTAGCCGTCGTTCACTCGAGTCCAACCAGTTTTCCATAGTCGTTACACACCAAACTAATTTCAACATTTGTGGTCGAAAGAGAAAGAAAAATATATATATATATAAATAACACAAGCACCACCAAGACCAAGAGTGTCCTATGAATGCCCTTAATTGGCAAACGCCGTTTGGTTTACCAACATATTATTCCAGCCCTTTCCACCGGTTAAATCCAGTCCCTTTTTCGAGGGCGCGTGTTGCCCCAAACATTAGCGGCAATTTGCATATTTAACTCGCGACCCACTGTCACCTTTCGTACAATATCGAGAACCTTAAGGACCTATCGAAAAAAAATGAAAAAAAAAAAAAAAATGTTTGGCACTTGGATGCGACCTAAAATTCTATGGAAATTAAAGGGAATGCCAGAAGGGATATATTCACTGCTCAGTCGGTTGCGCATTAGTACCGCTGGTCGCTACCGTTGCGCACGAGGAAAACGAGCGGATTAATGTCGCTGAACGAGTTCATTAGGTGTCTCGATATAATGGCATTGTGTACGGTAGCGACGTTGGCTGGCCGAACAGGTCCGGTCGAAAGCCCAGTAACTCTTCTCTCGTAGTGTAGGTATGTGTATAATCGGACGCCAACAACAGACTCTCAACCAGAGGCTACCCGTGTTCCACACGTTATTATTTATTAGCGCGCCGGAGGCTGACAACTCGGGAGACAGAGAAGGAGGAACGTAATGGTTGGAGGTTAGGAGACGTTTCGCGCTCTTTTCTGTGTCGCGACTTTAGGATTTTTTTTTTATACTTCGTTTGTAATATGTATGTAGTAGTATGTAGACAAGAAGAGCGTCTTTAACGGCTGCAGTTTCACCGAACTTTTCGCCGGTTATGAATTTTTTGTCGGATACAGATTTTTTTAAGGGATGTGCGAATTGTGATCGAATTGAATTAGCGAATCGAACTATTCGATTTGGTATTTAAATCGATTATTTGGGGAATTGGGATAATTGAAGACGTCTATAATAATCGAAAATTTACGAATAATTGAAAGATTCTGGAGTAATTGAAAAATTCTAGAAGGATTGATAAATTCTAGAAAAATTGAAAAATTCTCGAATAATTGAAAAATTCTCGAAGAATAAAAAAATTCTCGAAGAATTGAAAAATTCTAGAAGAATTGAAAAATTCTAGAAGAATTGAAAAATTCTAGAAGAATTGAAAAATTCTAGAAGAATTGAAAAATTCTAGAAGAATTGAAAAATTCTAGAAGAATTGAAAAATTCTAGAAGAATTGAAAAATTCTAGAAGAATTGAAAAATTCTAGAAGAATTGAAAAATTCTAGAAGAATTGAAAAATTTTCGAGGATCTGAAAAATTCTCGAAGAATTGAAAATTCTCGAAGAATTGAAAATTCTCGAAGAATTGAAAATTCTCGAAGAATTGAAAAATTTTCGAGGACCTGAAAAATTCTCGAAGAATTGAAAAATTTTCGAGGATCTGAAAAATTCTCGAAGAATTGAAAATTCTCGAAGAATTGAAAAATTCTTGAATAATTGAGGAATTCTTGAATAATTTATTTTCCGAAAATGTAAAACATTTTGAAACGTTCGAAAAAGTTGTTTCAAAAAAATTCGGAAGCTTGTGTATGTGCATCAATGTCTTTTTACTCCCGACTGCCCGCAGGGCAAAAAGACAAGTCTATTTCTATGAAACAATGTTCTCTAAAAGATGTTCTCACTTCTTGACAGTTCTTATAGTAAAGAATTAGAATTACTTTAAAAACGATGAAATACAAAATAATTTCATAAAAATTAAAAAACTCCCGATTTAAAAAAAAATTAGTGTATTTAATTCACGAATTGATCTTCCGACTATAAAATGCGAATGATTCTTTGTTTATTAATTACACTCATTTTTTCAGTCGAGAGTTTTTTCATTTTTATAATTCTTATAACACGTGCGAGAGTCACACGTTTTCGTGTTTTTTTTTTTTTGGACAACATACACTTTATTTTTTTCGTTTTCCTTTTTCTTCCGCTTTTATTTCAGAACTGATGTTCTCTGCTAATGGGCACGTCTTCGACCACGCAGACGTTTGTAAGACCAGCGGAAGGATGAAAAAGAAAAAACACTCCACCGCAGAAGAGGGGAAGCTTAAAAAGAAACTACAAGATTCGAACGTGAACCAAAGAGTCCCTCTCGCTCTTTTTGGGGATGCACAAATTACGCTGTATCCGCTTTCTGTGAGGAATACAGTCCCTTTCGATATTTTTGGGTCCATGTCGTGCAACGTCCTTCGTAAATCATCCCGTGCTTAAGCTAAAACCTTTAATGACAACACTCGAGGATATTAAGCACGCGTTCTATCAGCTGTTGCATTCAGACTCTGTTCAGGTCGAAAAAAAAAGTACAAAACCTGGAAAATGTGGTTTATTTTGTGGTTTTCATAAAAAATAGTTAAGTTATCGAAAAAAAAAAAATCGTTTATTTCGTAGTCAGCGAGCAATTTCCAATGATATAGCTTTTTAAAATTTAATAAAAGACGAAATTTTTTGTTGATCTTCAGATTCCCTGAAAATTTAGGATCGCAGAAATTCGAAATTTTTGTTAAATGGTAATAACTTTTTTTTTCAATTGGGCGTTTTATGATTTTCTTTTTTTATTTATTTTTATAAAGAGCTCGCTGGAATAAAAAAATGACGATGATATTATTAATACATATTAATTATTGCGCTCGTGAGATTGTTTTAAAAAAATTGTCAAAAATAAGGAAAAGGAATGCAACATTTTAACATTTTTGCTACTCCAACTCGTTGTGACATTCATTAAACCGAGAAATAATTTTTTTTTCATGAAAATGTCCAAAAAGAGTTATTTAAAAAAAAATTTTATTTTTTTTTATTAAGATTTATTAATATTGCTATGAATTTTATTATGGATTAGCTACAAACTCGGGTAGATCTGTACTTTACTATAAATTCTAATGATGTTCTGATAGGAACGAAAATCCGTTGGATCGTAAACCACGAATTCATGAATTTGTTACAACAAAAAAGTACAAGATGATCGATCGAGCACATTAACACTCCATAAAGAAATGAGGTGCCCTCAAAAATATTAAATCATGATCCATCATCATCCTGTGGAAACATAATGAAAAAAAGTGATGAATATTGTCACCAAAAGACGAGCGAGATCGATTCGAGACATGGGGATTTTTTTATGAGGCAGAAACCACAATGAATCTGTATAATTCAATTTATTATCATTCAACTTCTGTCTGTTGAACTTACACGTAAGATATTTCTCGTCAGTTCAGCTTCTGAAAAAGTTTGTCCCAAATCAAATTTTAGCAATACCAACAAATTCACTCTGTGTCAATAATTTTTTTGTATCGCGAAGTTATCGATTTTTGCACTTAAATTTTTTTTAAATAAAAATTGAAGATTAATTTTTTTAAATAAAAATTAAAGCTTAATTTTTTTAAATAAAAATTAAAGATTATTTTTTTAAAATAAAAACTAAAGATTATTTTTTTTAAATAAAAATTAAAGATTAATTTTTTTAAATAAAAATTAAAGATTAATTTAAAAAAATAAAAATCAAACATTAATTTAAAAAAATAAAAATCAAACATTAATTTTTTCTTTAGTAAAAATTACAGATATTTTAGAAATGGGAAATTGGATTTGCACTGCACTAGTTGAGTATCAGCATCAACATTATTTAACGACAAACTGATTGCATGTAAACGGACAAAAAATGATCGATGTGAATATGCGATCGCTTAAACTCACAAATCCAATACCTTTAAGGGTCTAGAAAACGTCAAATTTTGTTTTTTATTCAAGTCTTAGGTAATTTATTCTCTATGGAATAGATTTGATTGATCATCTCTTTAATGTCCTTGTACTTCTCAATAACAATCGCAATAGAATTGTCTGCTCCTTTTTTTTTCGCCAGGCAATCGGATAGTATGTGTGAAATAAAAAAATGAAAACATTAAATACAGCAGTGATAGATACGGTAGCCAGTTGCGAGGATTTTACGTCACATCCTGTCACTCTCAAAACATAAAACGATGCATTGAGTGTCGTATTATGCATCTCGATGACAAATCTCTCCACGCTACATTGATTTGCCTTAATATCTATTATCAGAGATGCGTGAACAATCGTCTATTGTGTGGTTCATTCGACACCGTGACGATACCCAAGACATTCGATACTTTAATCGATAACGTTCGTTCTTAGCACGAGAGAAAGTTTATTATCCATGTGAACGTACAAATATGTCAGAGGATCAAAGTATGCAATTTAAAAAAAAGTATGCAGAGTAAAAACTTGCAAATTGCTTCCTCATTATTTTTCGCTTTTTACAAAACTTCCTCTATGAGGAATCCAAAATTATTTAATATATTTCCTCAAAGCTTTGTAAAAAAGGATGCAAAGTAGAATCTTGCACATTGCTTCCTCATTATTTTTCGCTGTTTACAAAGCTCCCTCTGTGAGGAAGCAGTATGTTATTCAATTTTGGCTTCCTCATAGAGGAAGCTTTGTAAAAAGCGAAAAATAATGAGGAAGCAATGTGCAAGGTTCTACTTTGCATCTTTTTTTTTATACCTTGTGTCTCTTTTGCAGAGGTGTTTTATACAGCTATAAATCACCTCTGCAAACACCGTTACATCTAATTTTGATTAGATACAAATTTTTGTCGTACTTTCTCAACTTTTCCGGAAGTTATAGCGAAAATCTACATTTTTTTTTAAATGAAAAATGGTGTAAAATCCGAACGACTTTACCGATCATCACCAAATTTGGTACATGGCATTTCTGAATGTTATTTTTCGTCTGTACAAAATTTCTGTTCATTTGTTGAAATTCGACGTAATTTAGATCAAAATCTATTTTTTTCGAAAAATTCAAAATTCTATAAAATCCGAACCGCTTTACCGATTTCGTCGAAATTCAATACCATACAACATTGAACGTATCTTCAGTTATGAAGAACTATTTAGCCAAATCGGCGAACTTTTACGAAAGTTAGAGCGACCACGCCCTTTTTTCAACAAATCAAAATCAACATAAAATCTTAATGACTTCACATATTTTGGCAAAAATCACAACATTCAAAGAGGGGCAGCTACTCTACTTGCGTGCCAAATTTGAGCCGGATCGCTCGAACGGTTACCGAGTGAGAGGAGATTGAATTTTCGAAGCCCAGCACACACACACACACACACACACACACACACACACACACACACACACACACACACACACACACACACACACACACACACACACACACACACACACACACACACACACACACACACACACACACACACACACACACACATACATACATACGGACATTTTTTCTAAACCACTTTTCTCGACGTTTTAGGTGATTCTAAGCATACTGACATGAAAATCTCGAAAAAAAAAAATTTCACGAAAACAAAGCTTCCTCTATGAGGAAGCAAAAGGATGCAAAGTAGAATCTTGCACATTGCTTCCTCATTATTTTTCGCGTTTTACAAAGCTACCTCTGTGAGGAAGTATGTTATTCAATTTTTGGCTTCCTCATAGAGGAAGCTTTGTAAAACGCGAAAAATAATGAGGAAGCAATGTGCAAGGTTCTACTTTGCATCCTTGTTTTAATTAGATATATATACATGTTGTGGATTCGCTTTTTCTATTTCGTTATTACGTTATTTCGTGATCATTAGAGCGTTTCCGAAAGTAAATGTGATAATGTATATTTTTTAAAATAATTCAACATTCCATAAAATCAAAAATTTCATACCATTCGTCACTAAAGTATACATATATAATGGCTGAATATTGTTTCATTTATATACAAAATTTGAGCTCGCTATCTTAAGTTTTGCAAAAGTTACAATAGAGCGATAATGTCAATTTTTTTAAAAATTCAAAACATCATAAAATTTTAACGGTTCAACCGATCTTAACCAAATTCAATAGCGATCACCGGCGTATGAAAGCTCACATTCATACCAATTTTAAGATCAATATATCGAAAATTGAAAGAGTTATCCCGTAAACAGACATTTTTCAAAAAATTAAAAAACGCGTAATAATTTAACGATGAAGTGGATTTTAACAAAAATCTGTATGAACGATGAGGCTGGATCCCTCTATCTATGGTCCAAATTTCTGCTTGATATTTCAAGGCATTCCCGAGTTATAAAGGTTTACATTTTTCGATCGTGTAGCATACACACACACACACATACAGACATTTTTTCTAAATCACTTTTCTCGACGTTTTGGCCCATTCTGAGTGTACTGACATGAAAATCTTGAAAAAAAAAAATTTCATGAAAACAAAGCTTCCTCTATGAGGAAGCAAAACGAAAAATAATGAGAAAACAACATGCAACACTTTGCATCCTTGTTTAAAATCATCGTAAAAATGAATTGGGAACGATAGTGAAGGCCACAATTCGATATCTTAAAGAAAGAAAAAATTTGGTTTGGATTTTCCGACCGGAAGTCGGATTTGTAAATTCTGGAATCAGAAATGGAAAAAAGCAACTTTTTTTAAAATCATGATAAAAAGGCTTCCAACCGTTATTTTCTGTGATAGAATATGCGACTGGAGAACGATAGTGAAGGTCAAAATTTGATATCGTGAAATAAAAATTTAGATTGGATTTTCTGACCGGAAGTTGTATCTATGAATTCTGGAATCAGAAATGGAAAAAAGTATTTTTTTTAAATCCTGGTAAAAACGCTTGTAACCGAAATTTTCTGCGATAGAATATGCGACGATATCTTAAAGAAAAAAATTGGGGTTGGTTTTTCCGACCGGAAGTCGGATCAGTAAATTCTGGAATCAGAAACGTATAAAAGTCGCTTTCTTTTTAAATCATATTAAAAATATTTGTAACTGGTATTTTCTGTAGTAGAATATGCAACTTGAGAACGATAGTGAAGGCCAAAATTCGATATCTAAAAAAAAAAAAATTTGGGTTGGTTTTTCCGACCGGAAGTCGGATCAGTAAATTCTGGAATCAGAAACGTAAAAAAGTCGCTTTCTTTTTAAATCATATTTAAAAAATTCGTAACTGTTACTGTAACTATTTTCTGTTGTAAAATATGCGACTTGAGAACGATAGTGAAGGCCAAAATTCTTAATAATTCTGCATCATTATTAATTTCCAACGCCGTTGATAAATAAAAAAATTCTTGCAAAATTTACTGAAACTTTGATCGAATCAAATTTTAATTCAATTATACAAATATACGTATAAAACCTACTGAGTCTTAAAAAACAATATTGCCATTGAATTAATCAGTTTGTCCCCTAAAAATAACTGAATTTCCAATACAATTATGATATTCAATCGACTTTCAATTTTCGACTGTTCAGTGCGTAATATATTATAATATTATAATTTATATGTGCACAAATTTTCATGGATTCGGTGAAGTAAATATCTGTGGGGGGATATTATAATTAGGGAATTAGTTGGCATTATCGAAATGGCCAGCTAGTATGACAACCATTGAGCATGAGTAACAGCTGCGCGGTGAGCTGCTTGCGGGGGTTCTCTTTGCATTCTTCGTTCCTCGCAGACCCCCCATCCCCCTCTTTTTCCTCGGTGGGGCACCCAGGAACCCCTTCGAGAGCGGCTTGCCGCGGCGCATCACCGCATTATAATTAACCGTGCCGTACTCTTGCAGCCGCCACCCCCATTTACGATTCTCCTTCACTATACGAAGTATTATTATATCTGCTCACATTATATGGGGCAAAATGGAGCACAGGTTACAAAAAATTACGGCAATTAAATAAAAAAAAATTGACAAGATAACAATAAATAACGAAATTGAAATTTGTGCTTCTGACAAAAAATATTTTGTTCACGAATTTTGTTGCTGTTAATTTTATAAAAAATTAATTATTATTTTCTAGATGAAAAAAAGAAATTTTCTTAAACCGGAAATTTGATATGGAAAATGGAGCAAAATTTTTCTGCCTTATGTTGTAATACAACATAATGCAGTTTTAGGGATGTTTGTGGAGAATATTTCTTTTTGTTGAAGGCATAAATATTTTTTACTGGACAGATTTGTAATTTTAAACGAAAAAAAATGTAAAATCATGTTTAAGCAATTTTGGAGAATTCTTATCCGAGAACCATTTTACTGGGGATAAGCCACATCTTTTTATTTTTTATTATATTTTTACATACTTTTTTATTTTATTTTGAGACTTTATTGCAGATGAATAATAGGGTGAAGTTTTTTTGAAGAAATCACAAAAATTGAAGATTGTAACAACAATCATAGCAGAACTGAAATGACTAAAAAATAGTTAGTCAACTGGAAAAAGTATAATCTTTAAAAAAAAGCATTTTTATTCAGATTCATTTTTTTCAACTTTAAACCCATGTTAAAAATAAAAGCAAACGTTTCATTCGATCATAAATCAGTTTTGATTTGCGTCAAGAAAATTCTGAAAAAAACACCAACATTATTGAAAGTATTTTATTGTTCAAAGATGTTGACAGAAAATTTCTTTATTCATGTAAAAGGAATTTTCTGATACTTTTTTAAAAAAAATTTCATAATTCAGATATGCCATTAATTTCCAAAAAAAAAAGTCACAGTTAGATAATGCTTGTAAAAATCATATATATTTAAAAAACAAAAATGATTTGTCAAAATTACAATCATAGCTTCAACATAAAGGAATTTAATTGGATTTAAATAGTAATATCGATTCTAAATATTTACACATTTTGTTTTTCTTACAAAAATAAACCACTTTTCTCCAAGAAATAAATGCTAATAAGATAAACCACTATAAAACCCATTTAGCCCCCATATCATACATTCCACAATGTATGTTTTTTTCTTACAAAAATAAACCACTTTTCTCCAAGAAATTAATGCTAATAAGATAAACCACTATAAAACCCATTTTGCCCCCATATCATACATTCCACAATGTATATTTTTTTCTTACAAAAATAAACCACTTTTCTCCAAGAAATTAATGCTAGTAAGTAAACCACTATAAAACCCATTTTGCCCCCATATCATACATTCCACAATGTATGTTTTTTTCTTACAAAAATAAACCACTTTTCTCCAAGAAATAAATGCTAATAAGATAAACCACTGTAAAACCCATTTTGACCCCATATCATACATTCCACAATGTATGTTTTTTTCTTACAAAAATAAACCACTTTTCTCCAAGAAATAAATGCTAATAAGATAAACCACTATAAATCCATTTAGCCCCCATATCATACATTCCACAATGTATATTTTTTTCTTACAAAAATAAACCACTTTTCTCCAAGAAATTAATGCTAATAAGATAAATCACTATAAAACCCATTTTGCCCCCATATCATACATTCCACAATGTATCTTTTTTTCTTACAAAAATAAACCACTTTTCTCCAAGAAATTAATGCTAATAAGTAAACCACTATAAAACCCATTTAGCCCCCATATCATACATTCCACAATGTATGTTTTTTTCTTACAAAAATAAACCACTTTTCTCCAAGAAATTAATGCTAAAAAGATAAACCACTATAAAACCCATTTTGCCCCCATATCATACATTCTACAATGTATATTTTTTTCTTACAAAAATAAACCACTTTTCTCCAAGAAATAAATGCTAATAAGATAAACCACTATAAAACCCATTTAGCCCCCATATCATACATTCTACAATGTATGTTTTTTTCTTACAAAAATAAACCACTTTTCTCCAAGAAATTAATGCTAATAAGATAAACCACTGTAAAACCCATTTTGACCCCATATCATACATTCCACAATGTATGTTTTTTTCTTACAAAAATAAACCACTTTTCTCCAAGAAATTAATGCTAATAAGATAAACCACTGTAAAACCCATTTTGACCCCATATCATACATTCCACAATGTATCTTTTTTTCTTACAAAAATAAACCACTTTTCTCCAAGAAATAAATGCTAATAAGATAAACCACTATAAAACCCATTTTGCCCCCATATCATACATTCCACAATGTATGTTTTTTTCTTACAAAAATAAACCACTTTTCTCCAAGAAATAAATGCTAATAAGATAAACCACTATAAAACCCATTTTGCCCCCATATCATACATTCCACAATGTATGTTTTTTTCTTACAAAAATAAACCACTTTTCTCCAAGAAATTAATGCTAAAAAGATAAACCACTATAAAACCCATTTTGCCCCCATATCATGCATTCCACAATGTATGTGATGCCATAAAGCACAAAATGCACGTGTTTACTCATTCGTACCAATATTATATTTGCAGCGATGAGCAGGGGAAGCTTCATCATGGCAGAAAAGTGTGCAGGGCTTCTCTCTTCCTGCCTCACGTGGCCCAATCACCCCCTACACGTTGCTGACGACGCCAGACCCTTTGAGGGGGATAGGGGGGGCCCCTATACCACCCAGGGCCTCCAGGTGGATGGGTACGTTACAAAATGCGACTGCGATCCACCGAAGCTCATTCCTCAGCTGCCTAATTTACGAGGATTCGACCATCGGTCATACTAGTGGCATTTTTCTTAGTCTATGTGTTATATTTGTGCTGCGTGCGCGTGTCACCGATTTTGCGTGGGCGTTTCGCCTCACGCACCGTTTTCCGTCTGCTGAATGACGAGAAAATGCTCGTTATATAATTTAGATCATGGACAGGATCCGGACACGCGCTTGGCACTGACGTGGCCATTAGATCTGACTATAGATAGGAAAATTGGTTGCATAATTATAGGCTTTGCAGCTCGTTTTTGGTGGATCTGGTAGAAAATAAAATGCCCCGAAAAGTTGACACGTGCGCGTGACACGTTTCGTAATTATGGCTTTTTTTTAAACCATTTTTTCAAAACTCACTTTATTTTCAGATCGAACTTTTTTTTTTACCTTTATATTAATTTTCGATTCTTCACTTTTTGCAACTAATTAGCGAAACTTGATTTTATGCAGGAATTCCTCTTAAATAATCGTTGAAATTGATGTTTTTTTTTCATACATTTTTTAAATGCAATGTTCAGATATTTGCGAATATTTAAATATGAAGGTAATTGAATTATACTTGAATAGACATTTACGCAGTCACTTTTCTATTGCATAATACAATTGAAGAAAACAAAAAGTAAAGTAAATTGCAAAACAAATTGTATTATAATTAATTAGAATTTTTGTAATAGTCAATTTTTCTCCCACTATAAATATTAAGGAAAGAACGAATTCGATTTTTAATTTCTATATTACTTAATTTTTTTGCATCAATTACAAAACAAATTGTATTATAATTAATTAGAATTTTTGTAATCGTTAATTTTTCTCTCACTATAAATATTAAGGAAAAAACGAATTCGATTTTTAATTTCTATATGAATTAATTTTTTCGCATCAATTGCAAAACAGATTGTATTATAATTAATTAGAATTTTTGTAATCGTCCATTTTTCTCCCATTATAAATATTAAGGAAAAAACGAATTCGATTTTTAATTTCTATATTACTTAATTTTTTTGCATCAATTACAAAACAAATTGTATTATAATTAATTAGAATTTTTGTAATCGTCAATTTTTCTCCCACTATAAATATTAAGGAAAGAACGAATTCGATTTTTAATTTCTATATTACTTAATTTTTTTGCATCAATTACAAAACAAATTGTATTATAATTAATTAGAATTTTTGTAATAGTCAATTTTTCTCCCACTATAAATATTAAGGAAAAAACGAATTCGATTTTTAATTTCTATATTACTTAATTTTTTTGCATGAATTGCAAAACAAATTGTATTATAATTAATTAGAATTTTTGTAATAGTCAATTTTTCTCCCACTATAAATATTAAGGAAAAAACGAATTCGATTTTTAATTTCTATATTACTTAATTTTTTTGCATCAATTACAAAACAAATTGTATTATAATTAATTAGAATTTTTGTAATAGTCAATTTTTCTCCCACTATAAATATTAAGGAAAAAACGAATTCGATTTTTAATTTCTATATGAATTAATTTTTTTGCATCAATTACAAAACAAATTGTATTATAATTAATTAGAATTTTTGTAATCGTTAATTTTTCTCCCACTATAAATATTAAGAAAAAAACGAATTCGATTTTTAATTTCTATATTACTTAATTTTTTTGCATCAATTACAAAACAGATTGTATTATAATTAATTAGAATTTTTGTAATAGTCAATTTTTCTCCCACTATAAATATTAAGGAAAAAACGAATTCGATTTTTAATTTCTATATTACTTAATTTTTTTGCATCAATTACAAAACAAATTGTATTATAATTAATTACAATTTTTGTAATCGTCAATTTTTCTCCCACTATAAATATTAAGGAAAAAACGAATTCGATTTTTAATTTCTATATTACTTAATTTTTTTGCATCAATTACAAAACAAATTGTATCATAATTAATTAGAATTTTTGTAATAGTCAATTTTTCTCCCACTATAAATATTAAGGAAAAAACGAATTCGATTTTTAATTTCTATATTACTTAATTTTTTTGCATCAATTACAAAACAAATTGTATTATAATTAATTAGAATTTTTGTAATCGTCAATTTTTCTCCCACTATAAATATTAAGGAAAAAACGAATTCGATTTTTAATTTCTGTATTACTTAATTTTTTTCCATCAATTACAAAACAAATTGTATTATAATTAATTAGAATTTTTGTAATCGTCAATTTTTCTCTCACTATAAATATTAAGGAAAAAAACGAATTCGATTTTTAATTTCTATATTACTTAATTTTTTTGCATCAATTACAAAACAAATTGTATTATAATTAATTAGAATTTTTGTAATAGTCAATTTTTCTCCCACTATAAATATTAAGGAAAAAACGAATTCGATTTTTAATTTCTATATTACTTAATTTTTTTGCATCAATTACAAAACAAATTGTATTATAATTAATTAGAATTTTTGTAATCGTAAATTTTTCTCCCACTATAAATATTAAGAATAAAACGAATTCGAATTTTGATTTCTATATAACTTAATTTTTTTAGAATTTTTTGTCTTTATGCAATGCACAAAATAAGTGCAATTTTCGATTAATTTTTATTTCCAACAAACAACAATCAAAAATAAAATATGTTTCAAAAAATTAAACAATTCATGGAATAAATAAGTAAAAGGGGTGAGTTTATGTGGGGGAGGGTCGCAACACTATATTTGACAAAATTATGGTGTAAGCTCGAAAAATGCATGAATCATAAGCAGCTGGTGATTCTCAGATATAAGTTTACATGTCATACGTTTGTCGTATTGTATAGTCGAATTTGGCGGTCGTGCCTGCTGTATTTGACATTCTGACATTATTTATTTATTCAATCGATACTAGAAGAATATAGAAATTGGGGAAACATGAAGTTGTCTCTGTGCTTTGAATTTTTTTTTGTTCCATCATCGGCAGGAGCTGTTTTTATGGAGCAGCTGTGTCTTTTACTATGGTAGTTTATATTTATAGTGTGAAATGCACACGTGCCACATTATTCATTATTTCCCCGGCATTTCTTTGAAGAAAGCCGGCGCCGGAAGAACTGACAGTAATAATAGCTCGATTGAAAAATTGCATTTTATTTTTTACATTGTAATAGCTATTTGAATATTTTTTGGAGCTTTTTTACTACTAATACAAAATTTTTAAAAAAATTTACAATTAGTATGGATCTCATTAGAAATATTTCCTACATTTTTATTTTATTTAAACAAAAACGCATTTGCAGATAAAAATTGATAGAGAAAATTTTCAAAAAGTACTATATTTGCGCTATTTTTAAATATGTAAATTTATAGAATATTTAGAATGTCTTTAGGACAACATTAAATAAAAACTGAGTCCTATAATATTATTTCGTTCGAATATCTCTGAATAATCCTTAACAATGAGAAATAATGTAATTTAAAAAAATTGAATTGAATTATTTTATGTAATTAAAAAAACTATTAATTATTTCGTTGTTTTTTAATAATTATTTTAAATTATTCGAAGACAATTTGTAATTTAAGGAAATTAATATTTTACAATATTTTCCTTAAATATTGTTCATTTTTACTGAACATACAAAGTGTAATTAAATTGTGTAGTAAATTAAAATTAATATGGAAATTAGGAATTTTGTTTTTTGTTCTTTTTATTTTTTCATATTTAAAGCTTAATGTCAATTTTATTTATATGCAAGCGCAGAATGTATATTCGAAAAATACGAAGCGTATAAAAAAATATTCAAATATTTATAGGACCGTGTAGCCAAAAAAGTTCTACATGGCGCACATATATCTTCCTTCCATGGGGGGTCATATATCAGATGTAATCTACAAAGTGTACGACCAGGAGCACAGCTACCATGGCAGCACGTTCAAAGTCATTAAAGCCGTTATATATTCATCAAGGGGAGCAGAAACCCGTGAGGCATGTTTTTCAATAAAATAACTGACAAGTGCAATTCACTTTAATTGAACGCGTTTGTCTTGACAGGCACTCATGGCAATTAGGATTTTAACATTTTTACCACTTATTCACAACACTAACTAAAAACGATAGGCTATAAATTACTTATACCTTTCGAGAAGATATAATCAATTTTATAAAATATTGTAGATAATTCGACAAACAATACAAATTTTACATAGCAAATAAAAGGATTTAAAAAATTTCAAGAAAATAAATCACTTATTGTTTGAAAATATTTTGTAGATAATTTAGCAGGCTATTAAATTCTTACTCATGTACAAAATAAAATAGATAATAAATGTTTAATAATATAAAATATTCAATTTTTTGAAAATATTGCAGATAATTTGACAGAATATTTATTTATTGTTCGAAAATATTTAGTAGATAATTTAGCAGGCTATTAAATTCTTACTCAGGTACGAAATAAAATAGATAATAAATGTTTAATAATATAAAATATTCAATTTTTTAAAAATATTGTAGATAATCTGACAGAATATTTATTTATTGTTCGAAAATATTTAGTAGATAATTTAGCAGACTATTAAATTCTTACTCAGGTACAAAATAAAATAGATAATAAATGCTTAATGAAATAAAATATTCCATTTTTTTAAATATTGCAGATAATTTAACAGAATATTTATTTATTGTTCGAAAATATTTAGTAGATAATTTAGCAGGCTATTAAATTCTTACTCAGGTACAAAATAAAATAGATAATAAATGTTTAATAAAATAAAATATTCAATTTTTTGAAAATATTGCAGATAATCTGACAGAATATTTATTTATTGTTCGAAAATATTTAGTAGATAATTTAGCAGACTATTAAATTCTTACTCAGGTATAAAATAAAATAGATAATAAATGCTTAATGAAATAAAATATTCCATTTTTTTAAATATTGCAGATAATTTTACAGAAAATTAAATTTTTACATGCCAACAAAAAAAAAAATAAAATAAATTACTTACTTTTTGGTAACATTTTGTAGATCACTAAATTCTATTAGAACTATTAAATTCTTACTCATCTACACAAAAATATAAATAACAAATGTTTAATAAAATAAAATATTCAATTCTCTAAAATATTGTAGATTATTTGACAGGCAATTAAATTTTTACATAGCAACGAAATAAAAAAAATTTAAAGAAAACAAATTACTTATAGTTTGAAAATATTTTATAGACAATAAAGCAACTAATTCGATTACATACTCACCAACACAATACATAATGAATATTAAATAAACTATTAAAATTTCAATAATGTTTATAATTTGGCAAGTAATTAAATTATTATATAGCCAAAATAGATAATAAATATTAAATAAAATATTAAAATTTCGATAATATTTTTTATAATTTGGTTATTAAATTATTATATAGCTAAAATAGATAGTAAATATTAAATAAAATATAAAAATTTCGATAATATT
Source organism: Ephialtes manifestator (assembly GCA_963970395.1). Classification (NCBI taxonomy): domain Eukaryota; kingdom Metazoa; phylum Arthropoda; class Insecta; order Hymenoptera; family Ichneumonidae; genus Ephialtes; species Ephialtes manifestator. Next base: position 35,729,397 of record OZ019972.1, read on the forward strand.
GTTTATAATTTGGCAATTTAATTATTATATAGCTGAAATAGATAATAAATATTAAATAAAATATTAAAATTTCGATAATATTGTGTATAATTTGGCAAATAATTAAATGATTATATAGCAAGAATAGATAATAAATATGATATAAAATTTTCGATAATATTGTTTATAATTTGGCAGGGAATTAAATTATTATATAGCCAAAATAAACTAGATTTTACCGGGATTTTATTTATTTACAGGTACAGAAGATAGGAAACGACGTCCCATTAATTCAATGCATTTATCGGAAGGCCTATCTACGATCTGGGGTTCGAAGCCTAATCGTTGGAATGGGTTCGTCACCCTTCGTCGATAGAACTGCGGTTAACTTGCCTTATCGGTGATATACCGGGTCAGTGCCACCGGAGTCTATCGATATACCGATTTCCTCGGCCTAACTGGTAGATATTCGATTATCTAATCGTAATATATTATTTTGAGAGTCTATATTCGATACATAAATAATCTGAGATCGTTGTTATGCACTGCCGGATAATCGATGGCGTCGAATTACTATATGGGGTTAAGTGACCTGTAAAATTAACGGACGCTTTTTTAGGACTCATTGGAATTAGTAAGAATTTTTTTTATCATAGTCAGTTCAATTTGTCAAATTTAAAAAAAATAATCATATTTTTATCTTATATTTCTATTCCAACGAAATTACGTTTTTTCTCCTATATATTCGATAAGAAAACGTGGAAAAATTGAGAAAATTACTTTTTTGTGGTTTTTACTAAAAAAAATTAGAGTTATCGACGAAAAATTATCAACGTCGCAATTAGTGTGTATTTCCCATTATATATACTTTAAAAATGTTCTAAAACCGACTTTTTTGGATTCTCTGGAATTGAGAATTTTCAGAATTCTGAATTTTTAACTAACTTCAACTTTTTAGTGGGTCGACCGATTTTTTAATAGAAAATTTCCGCCAAAAGTGGCTAAAATTATAATTGAAAATTATTATTAGATTTAATTTAATTATAATTAAAAATTATTATGATACCGAAAGAAATCGAAGTTTGAGGTATTAAGAGGGTAAAAATAATAAAAAATACACAATATTTAAGAAAAGAAATAGATCGATGCCATTTATTTACATTCGATAGACATTAAACGACTAATTGACTAGAATATTGGCTAATCTTAAATTCAGATATACACAGGACCTGCGCTCCGCTTCTCGGGAAAGCCGAGAACGCTCTTATAAACAGTTGATCATTTTTGTTCGTTTTATTAAGTCATTAATTAGTCTTTGGAGGCGCTGCATCGTTGCTTCGAATTGAGCGAATCAACCGTTTCAGGCTTCCGGTGGGTCACAGACGAACCCTGAGCTTGTAGCATTTCGGCGTTTATTTTTGCATCATTCGCAGAAGTTTCGAAAGACGAAAAGCATTTCGCTTATTCGCTTTGATATCGAAACGACGCGAGAGCTTTAAATGTACATTCTATTTTTTTTTTAAACACTTTAGCTACATGTGGAATCGTCAGCGTCCACCCAAACCTCCAATAATCATTTTGCGAATTATTTACAAAAAGCTAAAAAAAAGAAAATAGGAAAAAAAAACAATAATGACACGTACAAGAGTACGGAGCGTTAATACCACAGAAGACTGACACCTCGTAATAAAAATATCCTGATATATCGGTGAAAGACCGTAATACTAATTCACTTAAGATCACGAAGAGCTAGAGATTGTTTATAAAAAAAATATAATAATAATGCGGACAGTCAATAAATGTACAAGCGCCGTTTGTCGATTCGGCAATAGAAAATACAATAGAAAATCGTTGATCACATTAACATTGCTTAGGTTTGATCCTCGCAATATCGATAATTCTCCAATCACATATCTCGCGTTTCTCATTCATCTTCTAGGCTGAATTTTGTTCATTTCGGCGATGACGATGGGTTTTGTCCATCGAGCGACTTCTTCGCACATTCCGTTGGTGATGTCAAGGACTTCTTGCTGCCTTCGTGGTTTTTTCGCGTTCTCCAGTATTCTGCAAAATAAAAAATAAATACATTATAATTTTTGTCATTAATCAGTCATTAGATTTACTATAATAATAATAACAAAAAAGTCGTTTGTGCAGATAAAAAACTGATGCTATGTATTGTATTTAAATTATAAATTGTATAATTATATAATCATTGAGTGGATTTTTGTTTCGAAGATTTCGAGAAATAATATCAGCCCTTTAGCTATCAACGTGATATATTCTTTAATATCACTGCAAAAATTCTATCAAATTTTCAGAACTCGTGGCATTGTCTGATAAATACATCCTACATTTTATTTTTATATATTCACATGTAGAAATGGTGAAATTTTTTTTTTAAAAGTCATATTTATTTCTCAAATCTTTTGAAAAAAATAATAAGCAGCTGTATCAAAGTAATAAAAAAATTAAATTATTGATTAATAGTTGCTTAAATTAACAAATATAATTTGAGCCAAAAAACGTAAATTCTTTTCAAGCTTATTGTATATTTTTAAATCAGAAAATGGTTCTTTTTTATTTTGTGTTTTTTATTTTTTTATATTTTGTAATATTCCATCAAATTTTCATAACTCGTGGCATTTCATCATAAATACATCCTACATTTTATTTTTATATATTCACATGTAGAAATGTAGAAAAATTAATTTTTTTAAACTGTCTTAAATTTATTTCTCAAATCTTTTGAAAAAAATAATAAGCAGCTATATCAAAGTAATAAAAAAATTAAATTATTGATTAATATTTGCTTAAATTAACAAATATAATTTGAGCCAAAAAACTTAAATTCGTTTTAAGCTATTTGTATATTTTTTAATCAGAAAATGGTTCTTTTTATTTTGTGTTTTTTATTTTTTTATATTTTGTAATATTCCATCAAATTTTCATAACTCGTGGCATTTCATCATAAATACATCCTACATTTTATTTTTATATATTCACATGTAGAAATGTAGAAAATTTTTTTTTTTTAAACTGTCTTAAATTTATTTCTCAAATCTTTTTGAAAAAGATAATAAGCAGCTGTATCAAAGTAATAAAAAAATTAAATTATTGATTAATATTTGCTTAAATTAACAAATATAATTTGAGCCCAAAAACTTAAATTCTTTTCAAGCTTTTTATATATTTTCTTTTTTTTTTTTATATTTTGTAATATTGTGAATTCTTGTTGATTATCGATTACAAGTTGAGGCATTATCACAAAAGTATTTTGTGAAAGCAGAATGAAAAAAATTGTGGTAAAATCTTCACGACAATGGGACGAGGGTTTGGACAAAACGTCTTGGAGGGTTTAGGGTGCATAACGTACATAAAACGTTAGGGACGACAACGAAAATTCCCCTCGGGAATTGAGCCACCCTAGCAGCAAGTTCTCCTTTAGTCAGGGAGCACCTGAGACCCTGAGACGGTATTAAGCCGCTGAAGTTGCTCGGCACCTCACGTGACACGACAACCGGCTCTGTGTTACGACTATACAATGCACACTGTGCTAGTACACAACTTTGGATATTTTGCAAGGGCGGACAACGAACGACAGGTGCGAAACCAACGAAACGTGATTTTTTTTCGCGTTTTAATTATTGCGTCAAATTTTTTCGAATTACGAAATTTTTTCTAATTATAGTTCAGAATTTTTAGAAAAAGTTACCATTAAATTAATTTAAAGCGTAAATTGATTTATGAATGTAGTTTGTTGCAAAATAAAAAAAATGGATATTTAAATTTTGTATTGCCAATTATTATTTATTTTTGTTATTGTTTCTACTTAATTTTCTGTATGATGTTTCTTGTTTTTATTTCAAATTTAGCTCAAGAACACACTAAAAAATTCAATAGAAATTAATATACGATATAGTAATAAAAAGATGAAGGTATTTAAATTTTTATAGTTTACTTTAATATTTATAATCCTGCTTCAATTTTACTGTAAAAGTGCTCTAACTTTAATTAAAAATTTATACATTAAATATCGTATCCCAATTTATGCATAGAATTTCTTTTTTTACACTTAATTAATGATAGAAATTTAATGCAAAAATTTATTATCCTATAATAATAATTTTATATAATTGTTATAAAATTTATTATATTTATTATATAATATTTAATATTTATAATCCTGCTTCAATTTTACTGTAAAAGTGCTCTAACTTTAATTAAAAAGCTGTACGTTAAATATCGTTACCCAACTTATACATAGAATTTCTTTTTTTACTCTTAATTAATGATAGAAATTTAATGCAAAAATGTATTATCCTATAATAATAATTTTATATAATTATTATAAAATTTATTATATTTATTATATAATATTTAATATTTATAATCCTGCTTCAATTTTACTGTAAAAGTGCTCCAACTTTAATTAAAAAGTTATACATTAAATATCGTTACCCAATTTATGCATAGAATTTCTTTTTTTACACTTAATTAATGATAGAAATTTAATACAGAAATTTATTATCCATCTTTTATTATTTCTATGTGGATAACTATAAACAATTTGTTTTTTCTAACGAATAAAATATGGAATGCTTGTAGTGATAAGTGATTTAAAAAATTCGAAATGTATTATAGTGAAAGACGAAGTTGATGAGAGGCGGGGAAAGAAACAAATCTGCTGTGACCATATGGCACGGTGAAGCGTAGAGCTCTTTAGGTGTCCTTCTTCCAGAATGGAGAGCACAGAGAGTCTCTGGTCCACACCGTGGTTAAACCATATGGCGTGAAAAGCATCTCTCTTTCTCCTTCACTTCCCTCTGTTGCCCCTCTTTTCTCACTTTTATTCCTTTCTTTAGTTTCTCGGCCAGAGATGATAGTGTTCCGCTCTCGTGGATTCCATCGCGAAAACATCTGTTTCCTTGTATACTCGAATAATAAAATCCGCACGCGCCTCTCATAGGAAGCAAATGACGAAGCAGCATCTAAAGTTTTTTTTCTTTTTCTTTCTTTCAACTTTACTATCTAATTATCTTTTGAGAAAAAGTGATTCAAGAAAATAGTTACATATATATATGAATTATTAAAGAATTAGCTGGCTTAAAAGATATTCTTTTAGTTAAGAAAAATCACGAAAAATATATTTTTTTAAATAAAAATGTATTTCTAGCATGAAATTATTGGAAGTGTCTTTTTTTATTGCTTTAAATTGAAAGAATACTCGAAGTCCATTAAAAACAGTGAATCAGATGATGTCATTAATTATTACTCTATATATTTTGAATATAAAATATGTGTATTTAAAAAAATATATAAACATAAATTAAAGATATAAGAAATATCGTTTATATATTTTTTTTAAAGTTATCAATCTATTTTAATAACATAACCAAAAAATTTTCCAGCCTGTGAAGCAACAAGACGTTTAAATCTCTTATTCTCCATTTTTAAAAGGTCTTTATTATTATTATAAAAATTCGAGTTCAATAAAATGCAATATAATAAATAATAAAAAAAATTCTTAAATATTAACTATCAATTTTTTGTTTTAATTTGTAAAATACAATTTTATGCAAAATGGTTAAAAAATTATGTAGAATAGTTAATACCTAAATTATTTGTTTATTTGATGAGCAAGTTCCAAGGGTTTGGGGGTTTGTCCTCAAAAACCTAAAATCAAACCACCCAAAAATATAGAAACAATTTTTTTAAATTAGCACTGTTTTTAAATACGAAATTCTCCACTCCTTTAATTTTTTCGTATAATTTTCCCAATACTTCTCGACTATTGCCAAGAAGCGCCAAAAGAAAAGTTTTCTTTCCCGCCCAAAATTTTTCCAAGCCTCCGAAGCAAACAAGACATTTTCAGTCTCTCATTCCCCATTTTTAAAAGGCCACCAAAGCGCCCTTCGAGGGTTCTAGCCGCAGAGTGCGTAGTTACAAAGCGAAGGTACAATTCATCCTTGAGTGAAGCGAAGCCCACACATACATACACATATTCTTCTTTACAGAAAAGATCCTGACAGCGTAAAGAAAAATCCTTGCACAGGAGAGCGACGATCAACAAAACTAGCGATTCTTCTTTATATCTCGAGAAAAGATGCAAGGTGTGTTTCTTCCTTCAGCTCGCAAAATTCTCACGGTTCCTTCCAAGATTTCAGAGGATTTTACGAGCTCCAATGGATCTTGGACTGAGCGACTCCGAGGGTGAAATCTTGTGTATGTATGTGGATGTATATTTTCTTCTAACGGTCACAAAGTGCAAGCCAAAAAAAACGTCTTCTTTTTCTTCAGGTTCTTCATCCGAACTGATGCATCCAAGGCAAAAGGTCGATGCGGTCGTCGAACCATCCAATAGACTGTGCAACACCCTCTCCTGATGTTCTCTTGCTCTGCTTTTACTCGTGAGAACTCTCGAGGCACAATAGCCTCTCTCAGACCGTAATATTATTACCGATCGTAAAACGTGAAAATATAAAAGAGAATAAGTAGCGGGTTCGTGGCAAATGTAGAACTCGAAGAGACTAGAGATTCGTGCAAGGCTTTTTGATGCTGGGATTTGCAAAAGTTAATATGACGATTGAAGATGGGGAAAAAAAATTGTTTTGGTGGATAAAAACGTCAACGATTATTATGCACACTGAGATCGTTATGAGCTGAACTAACGAGCTTGGAGATTATTGCCATCTGTAATTGACAACAAGGTTGTAATTAACGTTACAGGAACTTGGCATGGTTTACTAGAAATGAGCAAGACAATTTTTAAAAACGAATTGGAATAAATATTCTGAATTTTTTTTCGACATTAGAATTGTGGTCTAAATAATTTTTTTAGTATAGTTACTTTTTTTAAAGATGTTCTAATAGTAATTTTTGTAGAAGAGAAATTAGAATTACTTTTGATTGATTGCCAATTTTTTCGTTCGATCTCTTGCCGATTTTTGTTCTCTCTTCGATTTCTTGCCGATTTTTCACTAACCGATTTTTGTCGATTTCTAAGAGTGTCTAAATAATTTTTTTAGTATAGTTCTTTTTTTGTTAAGATGTTCTAATAGTAATTTTTGTAGAAGATAAATTAGAATTACTTTTGATTGATTTAGTAGGTTTTTTTTCGTGAGATGATCACAATGGTCGTGAAAATATTTTTGAAACCCGAAATAATTCTTCCGTAAATGGCAAAATAGAATCTTGAACTTTTTCGAAGAAAAAGACTTTAAAATGCAAACTTTAACGAACTTTAAAATTAAGAAAAAGACTTTAAAATGCATACTTTTAAAAATTAAACTAACAAAGTTTATTTTTTAATTTATTTATTTACTTTACGAGTAAAAAAAAATTATTTTAAACTAATATTCTTAGTATTTACGATAACTTTTCATCTTTATATTTTTTTGTCGTTTAAGTATTACATTTTTTAAATCGACTAATACTTTTATTTGCGAAAGTATACGTATGAAGTTTTCTTAAATTCGAATTTTTTCCATTATTTATGGAATTAAAAATTTATCTTAGGAGTAAAAAAGAATCTACTATAATCTATGAAGATAAAATTAAAATAATTTTTTACAAACTCTTTGTCATTATTTAAAATCAATTTTCTTAGTACCTTTTTTTTTGTATTGTCAATATTCAAAATTTGGTATTGGACAATACTTTTTTCATTTTATATTGATATATAGGTATTTCAATGTCATGTCTGTCGTCAACGGGATGATTATTGTCTTGCTTGAACAATTACTTCCAGAGAAGGTTGCATATGGCCCTTTTCGCAGAAGCTTTGAGGGGAACAGGTGTCGTTCGACCTTCCCGAGGTCTTCGTAGTGCGCGTGTCCAAGACAAAGTCACGAAATGCATAGTAACTGCAGTATTGCGTGTATTCTCGATTTAATCGTGGGAAAAACGAGCGTGTGGTCGAAAGGTGAGAGTCTGGAGAATACTTGATCATTACCGTCGTCACCACATAGCAAATTTCCTTCCCGAAGGGAGCAGAAGTAATTCTATGTTAACAGGTGTCGCGAAAATTGCCACAAAGCCATTTTGTCTCGGTCCGTTGGTGCTTCCCGCGAAAGGGTTTCTTCGACCATGGAATTGGAGGTAAATCACGTGAGAAAGTGAGCCACGACGACCTTTAAAACATATTAAAGGCTATTTCAAAGAGGATTTAAAATTCTGGAAATTCTCAAGACCAAAACTTTTAAGACGATTATAATTACCAACGAAAAAAAAAAGAACAATAGAAATTATATCGTAAAATGCAGGAAATTAAAGTATCAATATTAGAATAAATAATAGTAATTATTATAAAACAATATTATATAATTTTATTATTATTAAATTATTATTATCATAACAAATAATTTTGAAATCAATTATTCTACATAATTCTAGCCATTTTGTATCGTAAAATGCAGGAAATTAAAGTATCAATATTAGAATAAATAATAGTAATTATTATAAAACAATATTATATAATTTTATTATTATAAAATTATTATTATTATAACAAATAATTTTGAAATCAATTATTCTACATAATTCTAGCCATTTTGTATAAAAATGTATTTTGAAAATAAAAATAAAAATTGGTAATTAATATTTAAGAATTTGTCGCATTATTTATTATATTCAATTTTTGTAATTGGAATTTCATATTATTATTAATGAAATTATTATTATTAATATAATAAGAAATTTCAGTTTTTAAAAATGCAATATAATAAATAAGTAAAAAATTATTAAATATTAATTACTAATTTTCTTGTTTTTTTTTTTGTTGGTAAAATACAATTTTATGCAAACTGACAAAAATTATGTAATTAATTTTTTAATTATTTGTTTAGTTGTTGAGAAATTTTAATCTTTGTTGTTTTATGCTTGGAAATGAAGCCACCGACGATGTATGACGAAAAGATTCGAAGAATGTGCTCTTTAGTTCCGTTCCCGCGTAAAAAAAATTGGGTAGCCCCTTCGAAGGGGGAGAATGAGTCACGAGAGGTCCTTTCAGGTATTCCAGAAGAACAAGAACACGTCTAAGCGAAAGAGTGATGACTCATAACCGAGGATAAAGCAGTGATTCACCCTCAGTGAGTTTGGACTTGCATTATCGCCTATGAGGACCGATTAGCCACAAATGCGTCATGGAATATACTCTTTCTCTCATTATCTACTAATTTCATTCTTATCAACACGTTTCAATGTTTTGGGACCATTAACATGAATGAGCAATAGAAAATACCGATAATTTTATCATCCGAAGATAATAACTCGTAGTAACTATACAACACAAAAATATTTTCGAAACTTTTTTTTATTATCTCGAAAAGAAATTTTAGTAAATATTAATTTCGACACAAAAGTATTTTTCCAAACATTTAAAATTGTATTGAAACGAAATTTTAGTAAATATTAATTTCGACACAAAAGTATTTTTCGAAACATTTTTTAATTATATCAAAAAGAAATTTTAGTAAATATTAATTTCAACACAAAAGTATTTTTCGAAACATTTAAAATTGCATTGAAACGAAATTTTAGTAAATATTAATTTCGACACAAAAGTATTTTTCGAAACGTTTTTTAATTATATCGAAAAGAAATTTTAGTAAATATTAATTTCGACACAAAAGTATTTTTCGAAACGTTTTTTAATTATCTCGAAAAGAAATTTTAGTAAATATTAATTTCGACACAAAAGTATTTTTCGAAACATTTAAAATTGTATTGAAAAGAAATTTTAGTAAATATTAATTTCGAAACAAAAGTATTTCCGAAACATTTAAAATTGTATCGAAAAGAAATTTTAGTAAATATTAATTCCGACACAAAAGTATTTGCGAAACATTTAAAATTGTATCGAAAAGAAATTTTAATAAATATTAATTTCGACACAAAAGTATTTTCGAAACATTTAAAAATTATATCGAAAAGATATTTTAGTAAATATTAATTTCGAAACAAAAGTATTTTCGAAACATTTAAAATTGTATCGAAAAGAAATTTGAGTAAATATTAATTTCAACACAAAAGTATTTTCGAAACATTTAAAATTGTATCTAAAAGAAATTTTAATAAATATTAATTCCGACACAAAAGAATTTTCGAACCATTTTTTAATTATCTCGATAAGAAATTTGAGAAAATATTAATTTCGACACAAAAGTATTGTAACTAAATTTTTATTTTTACTGACTAGAATTTCAAGGAATTTTTTATTGGCATTGAAAAAAATTGGGCAAATTTTATGTCAATTGAAAAGAAATTTTAAAAAAAATGATAAAAATTATTCCTGTATTGTTATTTTATTCGAAAATGATTAAAAAATATTGGTATTTGAATGAAAAAGTATTCTGAAAAAATGTGGAATATTTCCTGGTCATTGACCTATGGAGTCACGTGTAATAAAACAGAAATCCGAAGCGTTCGATAGACGAGAAAAGAGCGGGAAAAATTTGTTGGTCACGACTTTGGAGAAACCTCGACGCCCCTTAAGATCGGCAGCCCGAGGTACGTGCGTGTGTGTTCGATGTGAGCACGTTTGGCGTCGTTAGTTCGTTTCCCGCCAAAACGACTGTAGCCAGACTCTGATACGTAGCGTCGCTGCATTTTTCCACTCGGCTCGTTAATTATTGCTTCGTGGTCGAACCAACGTTATCATATTCGTTCCAAAAGCAAATTAAACCCATTTTTATCACAACAATTAAATCAAATCTACAAAACCCATTAAAAACAAAAAAATATATCTAACTTTTCTCAACTCCATATGTAAAAAAATCTATATACATTTTGCTTCAATCCCAAAATAAATCGTTAAAAAAATGCACTTTTTTGTAAAAAAAAAAAAAAAATAATTACCCAATTATTAATAATTCAGATTATGAGAAACAATGATAATATTAATTGTAACAAAGATCGAAAATCTTGATAAATCTTGATGATGTTTGGATGTAATGAAGATAGAAACTTACCGTGAATGTTAGTTTGTCTGGAATAAGGCGTGTTCCTATTTTTCCTGGGCGATCGGCTTTCGGCCCTCTCGAATTTTCTCTGGAAATTTTCCTTGTCCTCGGAGCATGGATCTACGCCCCATCTGCTGGAGAATCTCCTCCTTTCGGTGTCAAGAGCATCTTGGAAAATCTCGACGGTGTCTTTGGGGTTCGGTGGTCCGAACAAGCAACGTGGCACCCTGGATTGCATCCTGGTGGCGAGCACGTTGCCGAAGCGCACCTCACGACATGGGCCCATGGAAGCGGCGAGCATTCTCGTATCACTCGTAATTATCTAAATTTCGTGCCCTTCGTATATCACTTTTATTCCCGCTGTTAAGCTTTCTCTCTCAGTAATTTAACTTCACTCAATTGTTTTCTCGTATTAAAACAACAGCGAAGCTTGCGTCACTTTGTGTTTCCCAAAACAAGCGAAATACGTGGCTATTCACTGTGAAAAATTGCCGATTTTTTCGTTCGATCTCTTGCCGATTTTTTTCTCCTTTCGATTTCTTGCCGATTTTTTGCCGATTTTTCACTAACCGATTTTTCTCGATTTCCAAGAGAGATCGATTTTATATCGAAGCACGTGATTATCGGTAATGTTTGGAAAAACAATTGCGATACTTTTGTTGTGGTCTCGTGGATATAGATCGTTTTATGAAAATTGTAGAAGTTTTGACCGAATTGGGTTGGAAGAAGATTGTTCCTCACCTTGCGGCGGCCAGACACGCTCTGAGTTCCAAGTGGCGAGTCCGTTTGCTCGTAGCTCGTCGTTTTGCCGCCGCGATCACAACCACGAGGTCGTCCCCACCGTTTAGCTATCGAAATTCGAATACTATTGGTGCGCGTTTAAAGATGCGCGTGAAAATGGCGGGCTCACGAGATCGTTCGTCATCCTGTATAGTACCTATAGTTTGGTGCTATAGTAATAGTGGCGCAGTTGTAGATCGAAGAGACGCCAACGGACTATGCTAAGCGATTTTAAAAGCCCGCAGCAGGTATATACTATACTAGTCTGTGCTTCGTGGCTTTGTCGTATATATATATGGGGCATTCCATCCCGATTCGATCTGGATCTGACCCTCGATCTCCCCGATTTGGCCCGTAATTTTTTGTACGATCCGTTAGACCCTCAAATACACCAGATTTTTATTTTCTATGCAAATTGTTTTTTTAATTTTTTTTCAAGTGACATTTCGAATGCCATAATTTTAAAAATCTGAAAAAATTCTGAAAAATACTTTGTTGAATATCAACATTTTTTAGCTTATAGCCAAAGTCGGCAAGATTTTTCTTTTTATAGTTTTTAAGCTTTTTGATTTTTTAAAATTATTAAAAAATGGAAAAAAAATTATCTATTACAGGCGAAAAACTGAAAAAAATCAGAAAAATACTGTTTCATATACAGAAATGTTTGACAAGGCGTCCATAGTAGATTGATTTTTCTATTTTTTTATAATTTTTTAAATCAGAAAAGCTTAAAAACAATATGAAGAAAAATCTTCATCATTTTGGCTCTAAGCTAGAAAATTTTGATATTCAACAAAGTATTTTTCAGATTTTTTAATTGTGGAATGTGTTCAGAAAAATCTGAAAAATTTCTAAAAATCTAAAAGAATTCTAAAAAAACCGAGTTTACATAAACGAACGTTTGACCAGTCGCCAGTAGTAGATTATTTGTTTTTCTATTTTTTAATAATTTTTTCAAATTAACAAATCTTAACAACTATAAGAAGAAAATTGTTGTCCACTTTGGCTCTAAGCTAGAAAATTTTGATAATCAACAAAGTATTTTTCAGAATTTTTTCAGATTTTTAAATTATGGCATTCGATATTTCACTTAATAAAAAAATTAAAAAAAAAAAAAATTGCATAGAAAAAAAATAAATAAAAATCTGGTGCATTTGAGTCTCAAACCAAATCTAAAAAAAAGTTACGAGCCAAATTGGGGAGGTCGAGGGTCAGACCCACGTGGAATCGAGACGGAATGCCCCATGTATAGCATAGCCCATTTCGTGGCGAGTGAGTGGAAAAAAAAAGTGGGGGAAACGAAAGAACGAAAGACAGAATGATAAAGACGACTATGTGTGTATTACTCGAGAGAGGAAATGGTGGGAGAAGACGAAGAGAACGACGAGAAGAGAAATAGGACCATAAAACTTTTGCTTCTCTATATAGAACCACGTGCGCGCGCACCTTTTCCTCTTTATCTTCGTTTTTCTAAGTAGTTCCTTGCATACAACGAGCACGCATACGATTTTTCTCCTCAGAGCTCAACGTGGGGCTTGAATTAGGAATGGGGATTTTAACCCATAGATTTTTCTACGGGTTTTGCAGTTTTTCGAACGATCGCTAAGAAAGTCTATGCGGGACAACGATTTTACGAATTGGAGGGTAAGGGAACAGCTTTTGGCGATTTGCCACTGTGGAATACGAGAGCGGAGATTTATATTTGGAACCAGGCTTTATTATAAGTCTTGTTGGAAAATTTTTATCGCTGGGATCGTGAGAGATATTAATGACTGACCAATTAAACGATTTGCAGACGTAATGTCTTACTGATACACGGTACATTTTTTTGGTTTAAATAGGAGAAGGAAACATGTATTATCCATTTGAAAAAATGTTCCCACATAGCACATAATATTGCCTAAATATTGCAGGAATATTTCGAATATTTCATTACACAGGAATATTACCATAAGCTTCCAATCGAATATTCACAAATATTTAATTGCAATATTGTCAACTTAAAGTTCAGAAATATTGTTAAAGGTAAAACAATTGCCAATCATTTTTTAAATATTTCTGAACATTACCTGTGAAACGAACAATCCAATTTCTTCAACAATATTTCACAAAGTTTCGAATAAAAGGTTCCAGATTAGATTTTGCAAATATTACAATGAAACTTTTTTGCAACATTCCAATACGTTTCAAGTGGAAATTTCTAAACTAGTTTTAAAAAGTTGAATTTGTTGATAAAAAGAAATTTGCCTCGTTCAATTGAGTATCATTCGATTTGAAAAAACTGAAATTCAATCGGGAAGTCGTCATATAATTATTTGGAAATGGGGACAAATTCTGACAGAAATTGGAAGCCTCATTAGAATTGATTGGAAAACGCGGCACGGTATGAATCGATTTTTTTTACAAGATTGTTATGCACCAGAAATCTTCTAAAAGGTTGCTCAATCTTTATTTTTTAATTCATCAGTCTTTGTTGACAGAACACATGGGCAATAAAAGTATAACGTTTGTACAAGTAATCGATAGTCTAGTGGTTAGCGTGATAGACATTAAGTCGTTAAATAGGTTTGATAGGTAGGTAGATGTAAGTCTTTGAAGCGAGAATTTACGTTTCTTTCAACCGCATTCCCCTCTGGAACAAATTTAGTTAATGAAACTCTAATATTGTTATATATTTTTGAAACAGGATCGCTTTTTAAAATTACCCATCGTTAATTCGACGTGGATGTACGACATAGGTGAGGTTGTGAGTTCGATTCCTGGACGGGATTTTTTTTTTTTTTTTTTTTTTCAATAAATAATATTATTATCGAGGACATCCAATGGTACTGCTTAAAAACTCGCAATCCAAAAATTATATTAAAAACGGTAGAATTTCTTACGAATTAGCCTTGGGCAAAAAATGTAATATTAACACAATATTGCTCTGTAATATTATTGAAATATTATATTTGCAACGTTTTGAGCGGACATTGCAAGATTTCTACAATATTTTAGAAATGTTTTAAACATCTGTCACAATATTTTCGCAATATTGCATCATTGCAAAGGAATATTTCGAGAATGTTTTAGAAATATTTCGGTGCTATGTGGGAATTGTTTTGTATTTTACGGATTTTTTAATTATTAGTTAGAAAGTGGCGTAATCAAATTTGGATAATTAATCAAATAAAATGGTGTAATAAGAAATAACATTTTTTTAAATTTCGAAATTGACAAAAAATATATAACCAAGGAAAGTATTTTTTTTTGTTGTAGAAATGAATAAAATTCATAGTAAAAGTAGAGAATAATTATTTGGTTATTAAAATACCAAATAATATATTTCAGCAATTAATTTTTTTTAAATAACTTTTCTACCCAAGTTCTTAAACTATTTTACTAATTCGTTCATATTTTTCTGTCATTACATTGATTCGTCTACTTAGTATCTTTAACGATATTATTTGAAAATATACATCTAACTTATCTTTAAAAAAATATGGTTATATAGTTTTATTTGTAAAATTAGAACTTAACAGTACGAAAAAAAATTGTGAATCTTTCAAAATTATCGTGAATCCCTTAAATCCTAAACAATTTTTTTTTATAAGAATATAAAAAATATATATAGTAAAACTACGTAATTACAACTATGTAATTTATCTATAACAAACATAGTTACGTACTTTTGTTTGCAAAATTAGGACTTGACAGTACGAAAAAAATAAATAAAATTCTGTATGTTTAAAAATTATCGTGACTCCCTTAAATCCTAAATCATTTTTTTATTTTACAAAAATATCAAAAAAGTAGTTAGTAAAAGGAGAGGACAGCTATGTAATTTGTTTATAAAAAATATAGTTACGTACTTTTGTTTGTAAAATTAGGACTTGACAGTACGAAAAAAAAAAAATTCTGTATGTTTAAAAATGATCGTGAATCCGTTAAAACTTAAACAATTTTTTTTTGTTCCACAAAAATGTCAAAAATATATATATATAGTAAAAGGAATAAACAACTGTGTAATTTGTCTATAAAAAATATAGTTACGTACTTTTGTTTGTAAAATTAGGACTTAACAGTATGAAAAAATAAAATGAAACAAGGATGCAAAGTAGAACCTTGCACATTGCTTCCTCATTATTTTTCGCGTTTTACAAAGCTACCTCTATGAGGAAGTATGTTATTCAATTTTTGGCTTCCTCATAGAGGAAGCTTTGTAAAACGCGAAAAATAATGAGGAAGCAATGTGCAAGGTTCTACTTTGCATCCTTGTTTTAATTAGATAAATATACATGTTGTGGATTCGCTTTTTCTATTTCGTTATTACGTTATTTCGTGATTATTAGAGCGTTTCCGAAAGTGAATGTGATAATGTATATTTTTAAAAATAATTCAACATTCCATAAAATCAAAAATTTCATACCGTTCGTCACTAAATTATACATAAATAATGGCTGAATAGTGTTTCATTTATATACAAAATTTGAGCTCGCTGTCTTAAGTTTTGCAAAAGTTACAATAGAGCGATAATGTCAATTTTTTCAAAAATTCAAAACATCATAAAATTTTAACGGTTCAACCGATCTTAACCAAATTCAATAGCGATCACCGGCGTATGAAAGCTCACATTCATACCAATTTTAAGATCAATATCTCGAAAATTGAAAGAGTTATCGCGTAAACAGACATTTTTTAAAAAATTAAAAAATGCGTAATAATTTAACGATGAAGTGAATTTTTACAAAAATCTGTATGAATCAACAATCACCGAAAATTCGTCTGCACAACGTCGAAATATCAGCTGTTCCACATGCAAAATACCTAGGCATAAATATTGATAATAAATTAAACTTCAACTATCACTTACAACAATGCAAAAATAAAACCATCCAAAGAGCCTCACATTTTCGAAAAATCACATTTAAAGACCGGAATATACACATCAAACATCTAGCAACAATGTACAAATGTATATGCAGACCACTACTCGAATATGGACACCCTATCTTTGTTAATTGTACAAAATCAGCAATTAAAAAAATAGAAACAGCCGAAACATGCGCCATCCGGCGCTTGACACGTATACGTCACCCAGACAATCCACTACACAACCCTAGAAATACACTCCTCTACGAAAAAACTGGAATCACACCTATAAGAACTAGAACCCAACAACTTTCTAAGAAATTCGCTACCATCCAAATCGAAAATTTAGAACCTCTATGTATTCAACCTGATCAGAACATTACACGTAAATTCAAACACCCTACTCATACCACATATCAAAAACTAAAAATATTCAGCAATGAAGGTAACTAAGGAAAAAAAAAAAAAAAAAAAAAAAAAAAAAAACTACGATACTAAATTAATTATTTATTTCTTTACTAATTAAAAAATGGAAAGTCGAAACTATGTATAAAAATCAGGGGCTGAAGGACCACGGTCGATGGCCTATTGTCAATACCAGTTTGTTATAAAATTGTAATTTCCATATATGTAAAGCTGTAACCTGTCATGTATTGTCAATAAATATACGATTACTACTACTCTGTATGAACGATGAGGCTTGATCCCTCTATCTATGGTCCAAATTTCAGCTTGATATCTCAAGGCATTCCCGAGTTATAAAGATCGATCGTGTAACATACACACATACACACACACACACACACATACAGACATTTTTTCTAAATCACTTTTCTCGACGTTTTGGCCCATTCTGAGTGTACTGACATGAAAATCTCGAAAAAAAATGTTTCATGAAAACAAAGCTTCCTCTATGAGGAAGCAAAATTACGAACGTTTAAAAATTATCGTGAATCCCTTAAATCCTAAACAATTTTTTTTCTTTTACAAAAATTAAAAAAAAATAACAATAAAAGGAAAAGACAACTGTGCAATTTATTTTTTTTAAATATGGTTATCTACTTCTGTTAAAATTTTTTTAAAAAATTGCAAATGTTTTAAAATTATCGTGAATCACTTAAATCCTAGATAAGCTACTTTGGGGTGGTAATTTATAAGAAACTACCCCGTCGTTTGAGATACAAGCAGAGCAGGGTTAAAAAAACGGTATATACGGGCTCTTTGACCGTGACTGTATCACGGTTATGTACAAAGGCTATATGGGGGTAGATTTGACCGTTACAGAAAAGTATTATCGACGAGAGCAGTCGCTTATTATGCGGGTAACTCTACAGGGTGTGGAGATGGACAGGTGGACGGAGAATGCACCGAGTAACCAGTAGGCGTAACGCGGTGCTTCGTTGTATTGCTTGTGATTATATAGGCCCCCCTTGAGTTCAGTCTTTTCTGCCAATTCCACACTCCATATATATACCACGAATCTCCGATTAATTTTCTTTCGCTCACCAATAATAAGGAATAACTACAGGTATACTTATTCACGAAAAAAAACGTTATATTTTAAGTATTATCCTTACACTTAATACGTACTTATACACGAAGAGCAGACATTAAAGTCCTCTGACCAAATTATACTGATTTTTCATTGATTATATCCATTTTTCGCTTCTTGATATTTTTTGGTTTTCATAGCTTCGAATAATTATAATTTTTTATGGATTTAAAAAATGACTAAAAAATTTATCTGTTTTTAATGATTTTCTTTTTTTTTTTTTTAAATAGCGAATGGCTAAAATACCGAATTTCATAATAATGGCCATTGTAGATTTACACGTTGGTTATTTTGAAATTCGCTATTTTCAACTTTTTTTCATATTTTATTTATATTTCACCCTATTTTTCGTTGGACGTTACAAACAATATTTCCGACAGACGAATTTTCGTAAAAATTTTGTATTTTTCGCTATCTATATTTTTTTTAAACGTTAATATCTCGGAAAAACAAAGAGACATTGAAAAAATGTCCACGATGAAATTAAGCGGCAAAATAAAAAAAAAACGCGATGGTAAATAATTTTTTTATACTTGCATAAAAATACTGTTTGAAATTACGAAATTTTTGAGACTCTTTGCAAGATGGCAGGATTTTTTTTCGAGAAATTCTACCCAATTTACTGATTTGCAGCAACGTCCGTTTCAGCGCCGGAATCTGCAAGTTCACAGTGTCGGAATTCGAATCTGCAAGTTTCTACAGGCTCGCGCGCGTCTAGTCGAGTACGATAAAAGAAAAAAAAGAAAAAAAGTATAAAGACGAGAGCGCGCTGGAGCTCGCGACGTCCCACACGCGTTTCGCATTGCCTTTTGCGAGACTACCAATAATGTTCGTTCCTCCTCCCACGTGCTCGTCGCCATGTAAGGATAAAACCACATATACCTACTCACGAAATATTGCCACGTGTCTTTTTGTAGCCACGAACTTATAACCGGCAGCGAAGACTTAATTAATGAAGAAATCGATTTTCTTGCGACAGGTTTTATATAAAAGAGAAAAAAAATAAATAAAAAATATTGGCTGATAGATTTTTTTGTTCGCGACGAAGAAGTCGACGTGCAGAATCATAAGAGTCGCTCAGTTAAGGATGTTGGAGCGCTCCACACTAGTCAAATCAGTGCTAAATTTTAAAAAGCGTTTCTACAATTTCAGATGGTTTAATAATCTGTTCCAAGGTGTTAATCACATAGCAGCATTAGTTCTTGATATTTCAATACATTCACAGCTGTGATATCAACAGTAAATCGATCAATATCTGCAAATTTCCGATGTTATGTTTTTTCATCCAGTTTTTTAAAAGGGTTAACCGTAATATCAGTCCGATTATGACGACCAATAGCTCATTTTGTTTACTAAAAGATATTCTATCGATTGGCCGTCTATTTTTTAAAATCGTATTAGTAGTTCAAAAGATACAACCGTTTGTTTATCCTATCGTAACCTAACATCAAGTATGCAAATGGCTGTAACTTTTGAACGCCTGATACTATAGAAAATCCGGACGGTCAATCGATTAAGGATCTTCCACTGATCAAAATGAGCTATGTTTCGTCATAATCGGACTGATATTACGGTTTATTCTTTTACAAAACTGGATGAAAAAACATGACATCGGAAATTTGGAGATATTGATCGATTTACTGTTCATATGACAGCTGTGAATGTATTTGAATATCAAGGACTAATGCTGCTATGTGATTAACACCTTGGAACAGATTATTAAACCATCTGAAATTGTAGAAACGCTTTTAAAAACTTAGCACTGATTTGAGTAGTGTGGAGCGCTCCAACCTCCTTAAGGAGGTTTTTACTAAAAGATTTTCTTTCATTCTATTTACTCAAAGATATTCTATCGACTGGTCGTCTATTTTTTAAAATCGTATTAGTAGTTCAAAAGATACAACCGTTTGTTTATCCTATCATAACCTAACATCAAGTATACAAATGGCTGTAACTTTTGAACGCCTGATACTATAGAAAATCCAGACGGTCAATCGATTAAGGATCTTCCACTGATCAAAATGAGCTATGTTTCGTCATAATCGGACTGATATTACGGTTTACCCTTTTACAAAACTGGATGAAAAAACATGACATCGGAAATTTGGAGATATTGATCGATTTACTGTTCATATGGCAGCTGCGAATGTATTTGAATATCAAGGACTAATGCTGCTATGTGATTAACACCTTGGAACAGATTGTTAAACCATCTGAAATTGTAGAAACGCTTTTCAAAACTTAGCACTGATTTGACTAGTGTGGAGCGCTCCAACCTCCTTAAGGAGGTTTTTACTAAAAGATTTTCTTTCATTTTATTTACTCAAAGATATTCTATCGACTGGTCGTCTATTTTTTAAAATCGTATTAGTAGTTCAAAAGATACAACCGTTTGTTTATCCTATCATAACCTAACATCAAGTATACAAATGGCTGTAACTTTCGAACGCCTGATACTATAGAAAATCCGGACGGTGAATCGATTAAGGATCTTCCACTGATCAAAATGAGCTATGTTTCGTCATAATCGGACTGATATTACGGTTCACCCTTTTACAAAACTGGATGAAAAAACATGACATCGGAAATTTGGAGATATCGATCGATTTACTGTTCATATGACAGCTGTGAATGTATTTGAATATCAAGAACTAATGCTGCTATGTGATTAACACCTTGGAACAGATTGTTAAACCATCTGAAATTGTAGAAACGCTTTTAAAAACTTAGCACTGATTTGACTAGTGTGGAGCGCTCCAACCTCCTTAAGGAGGTTTTTACTAAAAGATTTTCTTTCATTTTATTTACTCAAAGATATTCTATCGACTGGTCGTCTATTTTTTAAAATCGTATTAGTAGTTCAAAAGATACAACCGTTTGTTTATCCTATCATAACCTAACATCAAGTATACAAATGGCTGTAACTTTTGAACGCCTGATACTATAGAAAATCCGGGCGGTCAATCGATTAAGGATCTTCCACTGATCAAAATGAGCTATGTTTCGTCATAATCGGACTGATATTACGGTTTACCCTTTTACAAAACTGGATGAAAAAACATGACATCGGAAATTTGGAGATATTGATCGATTTACTGTTCATATGACAGCTGTGAATGTATTTGAATATTAAGAACTAATGCTGCTATGTGATTAACACCTTGGAACAGATTGTTAAACCATCTGAAATTGTAGAAACGCTTTTTAAAACTTAGCACTGATTTGACTAGTGTGGAGCGCTCCAACCTCCTTAAGGAGGTTTTTACTAAAAGATTTTCTTTCATTTTATTTACTCAAAGATATTCTATCGACTGGTCGTCTATTTTTTAAAATCGTATTAGTAGTTCAAAAGATACAACCGTTTGTTTATCCTATCATAACCTAACATCAAGTATGCAAATGGCTGTAACTTTTGAACGCCTGATACTATAGAAAATCCGGACGGTCAATCGATTAAGGATCTTCCACTGATCAAAATGAGCTATGTTTCGTCATAATCGGACTGATATTACGGTTTACCCTTTTACAAAACTGGATGAAAAAACATGACATCGGAAATTTGGAGATATTGATCGATTTACTGTTCATATGGCAGCTGCGAATGTATTTGAATATCAAGAACTAATGCTGCTATGTGATTAACACCTTGGAACAGATTATTAAACCATCTGAAATTGTAGAAACGCTTTTAAAAACTTAGCACTGATTTGAGTAGTGTGGAGCGCTCCAACCTCCTTAAGGAGGTTTTTACTAAAAGATTTTCTTTCATTCTATTTACTCAAAGATATTCTATCGACTGGTCGTCTATTTTTTAAAATCATATTAGTAGTTCAAAAGATACGACCGTTTGTTTATCCTATCATAACCTAACATCAATTATACAAATGGCTGTAATTTTTGAACGCCTGATACTATAGAAAATCCGGACGGTCAATCGATTAAGGATCTTCCACTGATCAAAATGAGCTATGTTTCGTCATAATCGGACTGATATTACGGTTTACCCTTTTACAAAACTGGATGAAAAAACATGACATCGGAAATTTGGAGATATTGATCGATTTACTGTTCATATGACAGCTGTGAATGTATTTGAATATCAAGAACTAATGCTGCTATGTGATTAACACCTTGGAACACATTATTAAACCATCTGAAATGGTACAAACGCTTTTTAAAATTTAGCACTGATTTGACTAGTGTGGAGCGCTTCAACCTCCTTAAGTATTGATATAGAGAAAAGAAAAATCGCCGTGTGGAGGCCATATTAATTAATAATAAAAATTTATAATTTTTCTTTGTATAGTACAATTACATAGCATTAGTATAAATTTAAATAAAAAAAAGATTGGCTTCATCTTTTTTTTTTAATTAATAAATATTTATTAATAATTCTTTTTTAAATAAAATTTTTATTAAAATAAAAAATTTTTAAATAAATTTTAATAAAAAAAGATTGTCTTAAAGAAAGTATTAATTTTCTTTAAGACTTAATCTTTTTTTTTAATTAAAATTTATTATACAGTTTTTATTTAAAAAAAAAAAGATTTAATAATAAATATTTTGCTAGCATTTTTCTGGGTTTGTCTCGTTCAATGTATAATAAATAAATAAATAAATAAATAACTTTTCGAAGACTTAATTAATCATAGCTTTCGCTTGTTGCCAAGTCTTGATCTCTACCGTTATGACGATATTATGACGATGAGGATGATACGTGGAGTGGGAGAGGAAATATAAAGTCATCGACGAACCGGCCGTCAAAGTCCCCTGCTTTCCTGTCAGATAACTTCCGGTCGCGGGCTCCCCAGACCGGAACACTACTGGACAGGGATTTTGCTCACTTTGCAGCGCTCGTTCTCACTGCTGGGGGTTCATCAGGATATGCGGTTTGCGTCACGACTACTTCACTCCACGTGGTCTGGTAACTTTTCAGGAAGTTATTATTATTAGCGGTATAAACGTAATTTATAGAAATTATTTTTTCGTTCCATTTTATGCGCTGCTTATAAATTTTCACACTTTTTTTTATCGAAATGTGAGAATTCTAAGAAGAAT
The DNA here is from genome assembly GCA_963970395.1 of Ephialtes manifestator. Taxonomy (NCBI): domain Eukaryota; kingdom Metazoa; phylum Arthropoda; class Insecta; order Hymenoptera; family Ichneumonidae; genus Ephialtes; species Ephialtes manifestator. Next base: position 35,752,578 of record OZ019972.1, read on the forward strand.
TAACAAGAAGAGAAAATTTTTATTTTATGAAAGAACTTTTATTTTATACACTTTTGAAATTTTTATTTTATTAAATAAAAAAGCATTTACGAATAATGTAAGAAGTAAAAATTCAATAAATGCATTTTTCCGCTATTTTGAGTGAAAATAGGGAAACTCTTGAGTATACTTTTTTTTTTCCTAAATGGGCCAACATCATGATTTCTTTATCCCATAATTTCTAACGTGCAACAATATTACAAAATCGACTTTTTTCTTTCTTTAAAAATAAAAAAAATATAGAATATTGATTTTTGAAATTAGAGACAATTTTCTTGACTTATTTTTTATTGCTATAAGTTTCTTAATTTTTTTTCATGAATTAGAATTTAAAAAAAAATCATGCAATTGAAATAAAATTGTATATTAAATTAATTAAAAAATAAAGTAAAAATTGGTTACACCAATTTTTTACATTGTGATATTCTGGAGAATGTTGGTCTCATCGTTGAATTTCTAAAGTTCTGATTATTATTATTTGCTTGCACTTCCCTCTTTATCGGAGGGAAGGATTTTTTTGCCCATAAACGTTGAGATTTCGAGTGGAGTATTATACGTGAGAGCAGGAAGTTCGCTCGTTCCACGTCGAACACACCCACTTCCTGGGTTCTTGCAAACACGCTCTTCCAGCAGAGCCAAAATACTGGATTTCCGCAGGTACAGAATGGAAGTGCAACGATGGACAAAGGGAAGAAGGCGCATCGACTGTTTCTGTGATGGGCAAAGATCGATCCATTTATAATATAATAGTATTTTTGCAAAGAGGCGAAAATATAATGTACCATTGACAAAAGTTCTTTTATGAACTGATGTGAGTAACGTAAACATGACAACAGGCTTGAAATAAAATTTTCCTTATTGAATAAACAATAACAAAATTATTACAAATATTTTCTTAAACAATAAAAAAAAATTGGGACCATTATTAATAATAATTATTATTAATAGTTTTTATATGGACTAAATATTTTTTTAAACAAGTAATTATTATATTCTTAGAATTTCCGATTCTGCATAATCAACAATAGAATTATTAAAAATAGTTTCTTAAACAGTGAACAAAAAAATTGAAAAAAATTATCTTGAATAATTTTAGTATTATCATAATTATTATATTTCTAGAATTTCCGATTCTGAATAATCACTAATAATAATATAAAAACATATTTTCTCAAACAATATAGAAAAGAATTAGAAAAATTGATCTTCAAAAATTATTATAGTTTACATAATTTTTAATGTAAATTATAATAATTTTTGAAGATCAATTTTTCTAATTTTTTTCAATATATAATGATATAATATTATTAATATATAATAATAGTATTAATATTATTAATAATAAATTAATTAATAATAATATTAATATTAATTAATAAGAATAATCACTAATAATAATATAAAAACATATTTTCTCAAACAATATAGAAAAGAATTAGAACAATTGATCTTCAAAAATTATTATAGTTTACATAATTTTTTATGTAAATTATAATAATTTTTCAAAATCAATTTTTCTAATTTTTTTCAATATATAATAATATAATAATATAAATATATAATAATAGTATTAATATTATCAATAATAAATCAATTAATAATAATATTAATATTATTAATATATAATAATATTATTATAATTTATTCTAATTTACATAAAAAATTATGTAAATTATAATAATTTTTCTAATTCTTTTCTATATTGTTTGTTTTTATATTCAGAATCGGAAATTCTAGAAATATAATAATTATAATAATGCAAAAATTATTCAAGATAATTTTTGTCAATTTTTTGAAATTGATATTATTAAAATTATTATTAACAGTTTTTATGTAAATTCTAAATAATTTTTTTAAACAAATGTTTATAATGTTTTCAAAAACTTACGTAATATCAAATAGATAAGAAAAAAAAAGTGCAACCCTTTAAATTCCCTTGCAACCCTTAGGCAATATTTCATAGGTGTATCTTATCTGTAAATAAATCAAATCTTTTGTTTCTCTACAGAAATTATTGCGGTTGAAGCAAAATCGACAGCTGACTCTCGAAGTATCGATTATCTATACCTATACGTGAGTTTCGGCAGTTGGTCGACCGAAGGGGTAGAATATAGAAGGTGCAGAGAAAACGATGAGCGCGGGTGGGCATAAAGAGCAAAAAGAATGAAAACCAAGTGGCAAGGCAAAAGTAGAAACTCTACCCTTTAGGGTCCGCCGAAAAGAGTGGCATACACACCTGGGGGCATCTGTGGCTATACGAATCCTGCAGAACGAGAGATAAAAAGACGCAGACACGTTAGAAATGGCTATATGTCCTTTGGTATTCTAAACTGTCACTTATATTCTTAGTAGTTACTGTTTCAATCATAAAACTTGACAGGAGTACAATTTTTTTTTCAAATAAAAAAAACATACAATATTTCAGCTGTTTTAAAAAATTTGATAAAATAACAATTTATGGGTCTAAATTTTTTTCTTCCGGTGGAATTAATAACAAATTCGAGTTAAAATTTTTTAATTTAATAAAATAATCCTTTATGGGTCTAATTTTTTTTTATTTATCGGTGGAATTAATAACAAATTTGAGTTTAACAAATTCGAGTCAAAATTAAAAAATTTAATAAAATAACACTTTGTAGGTTTAATTTTGTTTATTTGTCGGTGGAATTAATAACAAATTTGAGTTCAGCAAATTCGACTCAAAATGATTTACCAAAATCGTGACTTTATAGTCACCATATTAGTTATCAACAAGAAAAATTGTCAATCTTGTAATCCCCAAGAAACTTTTGATATGCTAGAATTTTTAGATGAATTTTTGAATTTTTTTTCACTCGAGTTCACGAAATGTCCAGTGAGCCAAAATTTGGCATTTCCAAATGAACAATTTTTTTTTGCTCTGCACGATTTTCAGTAGTTTTTTTTTCAGGACGGAAATAATACGAGAATGAACAGCAAACAAAATTCTCCCTCGTTCTTTCTGCGGTTGATTTACCTGCAATACATTTTTCGGCATTTGGTTGATGCTACCACAGCTATAATATATACGCAGACTTCTTGTATTATACCTACGTATGTACTAGAGACTAGAGTGTAATCTCGTTGAGCGAAGAAGGAGGCCCTATCCTCGAATGCGCGGAAGGCACACCTTGCTCAGGAAATCCGATATCCTCTTTCTGTTTGGTCATCTGCCCTGTACCGCCACGTGACCGCATCTCAGCATCGTCCGGCCATACTATACACACATATAGACATATATCTTCTTTCACCACTTCCTCGCGACTTCCTTTCGCTTCATATCCAGCTCTACCCATGAAACCAGAAAACGTTGGACGAAACTTTGGAAAACAATTTTTAACTTAATAACATGGGATGAAAATGGTTTGAACATTCGTTCGTCGAAAATAATTCAATCTGACCTTAATCTGACCTTGATTTGACCTTGATCTGATCTTGATTTGACCTTTATCTGACCTTAATCTGACCTTGATTTGACCTTGATCTGATCTTGATTTGACCTTTATCTGACCTTAAACTGATCTTGATTTGACCTTGATCTGATCTTGACTGATTTGATCCTTTTGTAAGTCTTGTTTCTAAGATCAAAATTATAGTTGGAATCGGTGGGAGTCGAAAAAAAAGTAAAAAATGGCACTCTACTACATAACCCGTAAAAAAAATTAGCAGAGAGGGTGAAAAATGGCATAACCTACAAAAAAATTAGCAGGGTAGCCAAAAAATGACACTATAATACATCAGCTACAAAAATATTAGCAGGGTGGCTAAAAAATGGCATTATAATACATCAGCTACAAAAATATTAGCAGGGTGGCCAAAAAATGGCACTATAATACATCAGCTACATAAATATTAGCAGGGTGGCCAAAAAATGGCACTCTAGTACATAACCCATAAAAAAATTAGCAGAGAGGGCAAAAAATGGCATCTAGTATATAACCTACCAAAAAATTAGCAGAGTGTGCAAAAAATGGCACTGTAGCACATAACCTACAAAAAAATTAGTAGAGTAGTCAAAAAATGGCACTCTAATACATCACCTACAATAAAGTTAGCAGAATGAGTCAAAAATGGCACTCTAGCACATAACCTACAAAAAAATTGGCAGAATGAACAAAAAATGGCACTCTCGTCATCACTTACAAAAAAATTAGTAGAGTGGGCAAAAAATGGCACTCTAGTACATAACCTACAAAAAAAAATTAGCAGAGTGGCAAAAAATGGCACTCTGGTACATAACCTACAAAAAAATTAGTAGTGTGGGCAAAAAATGGCACTCTAGTACATAACCTACGAAAAAATTAGCAGAGGAGGCAAAAAATGGCACTCCAATCCATAACCTACGAAAAAATTAGCAGACGGGGCAAAAAATGGCACTCTAGTACATAACCCACAAAATAATTAGCAGCGTGGGCAAAAAATGGCATCTAGTACATAACCTACAAAAAAATTAGCAGAGTGGGCCAAAAATGGCACTCTAGTACATCACCTACAAAAAAATTTGCAGAGTGGCCAAAAAATGGCACTCTAGTACATCACCTACAAAAAAATTTGCAGAGTGGCCAAGAAATGGCACTCTAGTACGTAACCTACAAAAAAATTAGTAGAATGGGCAAAAAATGGCACTCTAGTACATAACCTACAAAAAAATTAGTAGAGTGGGCAAAAAATGGCACTCTAGTACATAACCTACAAAAAAAAATTAGCAGAGTGGCAAAAAATGGCACTCTGGTACATAACCTACAAAAAAATTAGTAGTGTGGGCAAAAAATGGCACTCTAGTACATAACCTACGAAAAAATTAGCAGAGGAGGCAAAAAATGGCACTCCAATCCATAACCTACGAAAAAATTACCAGAGTGGGCAAAAAATGGCATTCTAATACATCACCTACGAAAAAATTACCAGAGTGGGCAAAAATGGCACTCTAGTACATAACCTACGAAAAAATTAGCAGGGGGGACAAGAAATCGCACTCTTATCCATAACCTACGAAAAAATAAGCAGAGGGGACAAAAAATGGCACTCTTGTACATAACGCACAAAATAATTAGCAGCGTGGGCAAAAAATGGCATCTAGTACATAACCTACAATAAACTTACCAGAGTGGGCAAAAATTGGTACTCTAATACATCACCTACAAAAAAATTAGCAGAGTGGGCAAAAAATGGTACTCTAATACATAACCTACAAAAAAATTAGCAGAATGAACAAAAAATGGTACTCCAATACATAACCTACACAAAAATTAACACAGTGGCCAAAAAATGGCACTCTAGTCCATAACCTACAAAAAAATGAGCACTTGTCAAAAAATGTTTCAAGACTGAAATCAAACTTTTTCAAAAGTTGTAATAATCGATCTAACGGCAAATGCGTTGTATACGTTACGTTTTCTCGAATCGTCTTGCCATTATTCAAGGACCAATCGAACGAGCCTCACAATATCCGAGCCTCAGTTTCGCAAATCACGATGAACGGCCTGCATCCTGTTGTTCACAGTGGTAAAGCAGCAGAATAGACGATCCTAGTCATTGAATAACCCTTTTTGCAAACGACTAGCGGTAGAACTGATCTTCAGATTATATTTTCTTCCGACTCACACCCTTCATCCTGACTACCCTTGGCTTTGTCGTGCTTTATTATTATTCACGACTCGTGGCATCCACCCCCGATCCTTTCATCTATCTATAAGAGCTCGATGAATGGACGCGGAGCGGCAGAAAGCAAGTTTGAAGCATGCTCGCTGTCTCCATATACTCGACAGAATTTTTCCTCCCTCGTCAAACTCTTGTTGTCGCAGAAAATATAACTGATTCTTATGAAACTCACGGAAAAATTCTCGACGACATTGAGCAGCTGTAGCGGAAAAGGGGTAACGGTTGGAATTTTCGAAATATCGCAAAATTTCAGCTGCTGATTTGACTGCATCTGGTATGCAGATGTACAAGGCACGCGCTACGTGCGACAACAACACTTGTCGGATTATCCGTAAAAACAACCGAAACATTTCAACAATTTGTATGTACGTAGGTAAATAAATATTTTTTTTTTTTTTTTTTGCCCGACCTGTGGGTCGAAATTAATTTTTGATATTGTATTTCGAAATCGAGAGACAATGAAAAATTATTCTCTTTTTGATTTTACTATTTTGGAAAACTTTTTTTTTTCACTCACCTTTCCGATTTTTGAGATCTTCAGCTATCGCAATGTTGTAGGTAATAAAGTCGTTACTTTCTGGATATTGTGGCAAAATTAATAAACTTTTGGGTTAAACTGAATTTTTGGTATTTTATTTCGAAATGAAGAGACAAAAATGAAATTTTTTTTTTATTTGTCTATTTTGGAAAACTTTTTTTTTCTTTTTCACTCACCTTTCCGATTTTTGAGATCTTAAGCTATTGGAATGTAATTGTTAAGTGAAAGTGGATATTGTGTTAAAATTGATAAAAATCGAAAAAGGTACTGAACTTTTATAAAATTAAAACATTTTTTTTTTTCAAATGCAAAATTACTTTAAAAAATTGTAATTCGTGTAAAAGAAATTCGTTTCCTGTTATAAAAGTTACGACATTTGAAATTTTTTATTTCACAACAATTATTAATTTTTTACAATTGATTTAAAAAAAAACTATACTAATTTTATTAATTTGATATACAGTATTTAAAAATTGCTTTAAAGTAGAATTTTGCGAATAATTTTCATACTTTTCATTCTTCGCAATTTTTTCTCTTTGAGGAGAACAAAAATTGATAAAAATATTATGGTATATTAGTGTGAAATAATGAAAAAAAAATGTACGAGGTTATTACAGGTTCTTTTTATCTTCACGTATGTAAATCGTTTTTCCCGCACTTCTGGTGCATTTGTGCTTTAAATACTTGAACGTACGACGGGATATAACACACAAAGTGAGGAGCATCCTGTGCTAAACGCTCCCTCGACGCGAGCGGCACGCATAATTTTTTTTACCGGGTAAACTGTTGGCTCAATTACGCACTTCCATGTTCTCTCTCCCGTTGTGCAATTCGGTCGGCCCGTATCTGTGACCGTGAGTCGCAATTGTCGCGATGGTCAGTTTAAAATGGCCATGAATTAAAAATATCGAAATTAAAATTCATTCAAGCTTTTTTTAGTTCGGAAAATTATTTATAATTCTTAATTAGAATCAATTCATAATTTTAATTATTAATAATTCCAAATTCTTTTTAATAATAATAATTAATTTTAATAATATATTAAAATTAATAATTTTAATTTTAATTTAATTTTAATAATATATTAAAATTAATAAATTGATTAATAAATTAATAATTAATTTTAATAATATATTAAAATTAATTTTTATAATATTATTATTATTAAATTAATAATTTAATAATAATAATTAATTTTAAATAGTTTTTTTTTAAATTTAAATGCATAAATCACTAACCCAAAAAAAATATATCATTTTTTTATAGTCATTTATTAATTTAAACCAAAAAGTATTGAAAATTAATTATTGGCCAATACCAAATTTAAAATATTTTCAAAATACTTATAAATAAATAATTCTTAACAAATGACAATACTGAGATATTTTAATCTCAAATAACTTTGTCAAAATAATATTAATAATTTTCTTACTCTCATATAATTACTAATACTGTAAAAAAATATTTTATTAGCTGTTTAAAATTTATACAAATTTATTTTAGTCTCAGAAATGAATTGACAGACTTTTATTAGTTTTCCAAACTTTCTACATTTATGACTTACTTACTTACTATTGCTTTTCTCGAATAAATTTAAAAGGTCTCTTCTACATTTAAAAGGATCATACAACCTTTTCGTCTTTTGTAGTCACCAGAGAAAGTGAGCTGAAAATAGAAAGAGAGAGGATTTTAAACTACCTCTGCAGTTCGCTCGGCCGAGACTTTACCTTTAAACGTCTGACGACCTGAACGATGAGAGAGGAACACGGTCTAAGGGCCTTTTTCTTTTAGGGCCAGTACACCAGCTGTTCTGTGGTCCTCCCACTCGTCGCGCATCCCTTTGGGATCATCAGGCCGATTCCTCTCTCTTCTCTTCTCAGTATCTCAGCCAAAAACCGCCACTAAAAACCGTCTGTATGCCTATCGCATCTCCAAATCGAGGCAAAAGACGGAGAACGATACTTCGAGCTCCTGGCGGTTGCAGTGAAGTTTGAAAAAAAAAAAAAAAAACGTCAGAACTTGTATGCAAGGCATTCGCCTTCAATTCTGCCTCTACAATTTTTGAATTTTTTTTTCTGCATTTCCTTATATTTTTTTACTTGGTCTGCTAATTTAAAAAAAAAAGGAACTAGAATAAATTCAATTCTGCCTCTATAACTTTTGAATTCAAGGCATTCGTCTTCAATTCTGCCTCTATAAGTTTTGAATTTTTTTTTTCTGCATTTCCTTATATTTTTTTATTTGGTCTGCTACTAAAAAAAAAATAACTAAAATAAATTCAATTCTGCCTCTATAACTTTTGAATTTTTTTTTCTGCATTTACTTATATTTTTTGCTTGGCCCTTTTTGCTTGCTAATTTTTTTGTAGGTCCTGTATATGTTGTAGGTTATATCAAATTTTAGGTTCTGTAAATACTGTAGATTATATAAAATTGAGAGCAAAATAAAAAGTGTGTGAATTAATTTAAGAATAACTAAAATAAATACAATTCTGTCTCTATAAGTATTGAATTTTTTGTTTTGCATTTAGTTATATTTTTTGCTTGGTCTGGTAATTTTTTTGTAGATTCTGTGTATGTTGTAGGTTATATAAAATTGAGAGCAAAATAAAAAGTGTCTGAATTAATTTAAAAAATAACTAAAATAAATTCAATTCTGTCTGTATAACTTTTGAATTTTTTAAAATGCATTACCTAATTTTTTTTTTGTTTGGCCTGCCAATTTTTTTGTAGGTCCGGTAAATATTGTAGGTTATATAAAATTCTAGGTTCTATAAAATTGAGGGCAAAATAAAAAGTGTCTGAATAAATTTAAAAAATAACTAAGGCGAAAAAAGATTGCTAATTTACAAAAAAAAATTGTTTACTCCTCCAAATATTTTTTGCCAACTGCAACAATTAATTTTGTAGCTTATTATTTGCATCCTCTGCCAATTTTTTTGTCGGCTCTGAACATACCACTTTAACACTAAGTCATATAAAATCAAGAGTAAAATACGAAGTATCCAAATGAGTAAAAAAAAAAAACAAAAATAAAACGAAAAAATTGCAAGTTTAAAAAAATTATTGTCAACCCTCCAAAAATTGCTTGCGAATTTTGCAAATTTTTATTTAAGTTATATACATATTGTGAATTGTATAATAATAAAAGAAAAATAAAAAAGTTCTAATGATAAAAAATTAAAAAATAAATAAAAGAGGCTGATTTGACAGAGAATGCCTTATATATAGTAGAGGATATGGTTTTACCTCTCTAGTCCGTTTCCTACCCGCGAGGCAAACCTGAAGAAGAGGCAGCTGGCTTCTGCAGAGAATCTCAAAAATACCCCGTCACGCCTTGAGCCTCTCCACCCTCTTCTTTCTCTTCTGCTAGCTACTCTCGATTATAAATAAACCCGTTTGGCGTTGAATGTGTTCGTGGGGGTGTTCAATATCGCTTTTCCCTAATTCTCTTTAGCAGACTCATCCTCCAGTATATCGATAAAAATCGACAGATGCATTCCGAATAATTAAACCACTATGCGAAAAAAAAACCTATAATTTTCAAAACCCTCATAGACTCCTGTCCATAATAGGATAAATTTTTTTTTCCATTTTTGACACAAATTCGTAGCTTCAATTATTCAACAAATAAACATTGGACATATTTTTTTCAATATTCTACTATTTTTAAAAATAATTATAATTTTTTCCATTTAACCTCAATTTTCCAACTTTTTATTCAGTAAAAAAAATTATTACAAATAATAATTAAACTCGCTCAGCGAATCTGGAGGTTCGGTTATTATTCAAAAAAATAATATTAGTTGAATAAGAAAAATATAATTTTTCAAATAATTAAATGTGTGTAATAAATGCATTTTACATTTTTCTAAAAAAATTATTATTAGTTTACAAATCGAGAATTTTGCAAAAAATTATAAATAAATAGAGGGCCAACAATTTTAGTGACAAAATGACTTTAAATTCGTTAGAATTTCTGATTATTGGACGAATAGCTATATTTGTTTTTTTTATGATCCACTAAATCAACTGCACCAATAATAAAGTTTTAAAGGGCAACAATCTTTCGAGCAAAAATATAATTTTTCAAATAATTAAATATGCCGAAAAAAGGCATTTTACATTTTGCTAAAAAAATTATTATTAGTTTACAAATCGAGAATTTTGCAAAAAATTATAAATATATAGAGGGCCAACAATTTTAGTGACAAAATGACTTTAAATTAATTAGAATTTTTGATTATTGAAACTAATTATATTTTTTTTAAATCGATAACGAAGATTATTGAAAATAACTATATTTTTTTTAAATCGACAACGAAGTTTTAAAGGGTAACATTTTTCGAGCAAAAAGAAAAATTATAAATAAATAGATAGTCAACGATTTTAGTGGCAAAATGACTTTACAGTCGTTAGAATTTCTGATTATTGGACGAATAGCTATATTTGTTTTTTTTTATGATCCACTAAATCAACTGCACCAATAATAAAGTTTTAAAGGGCAACAATTTTTCGAGCAAAAATATAATTTTTCAAATAATTAAATATGCCGAAACAATGCATTTTACATTTTGCTAAAAAAATTATTATTAGTTTACAAATCGAGAATTTTGCAAAAAATTATAAGTATATAGAGGGCCAGAAATTTTTGTGACAAAATGACTTTAAATTAGTTAGAATTTCTGATTATTGAAACTAATTATATTTTTTTTAAATCGATAACGAAGATTATTGAAAATAACTATATTTTTTAAAAATCGATAACGAAGTTTTAAAGGGTAACATTTTTCGAGCAAACAAAAAATTATAAATAAATAGAGAGCCAATGATTTTAGTGGCAAAATGACTTTAAATTCGTTAGAATTTCTGATTATTGGACGAATAGCTATATTTGTTTTTTTTTTATGATCCACTAAATCAACTGCACCAATAATAAAGTTTTAAAGGGCAACAATTTTTCGAGCAAAAATATAATTTTTCAAATAATTAAATATGCCGAAAAAAGGCATTTTACATTTTGCTAAAAAAATTATTATTAGTTTACAAATCGAGAATTTTGCAAAAAATTATAAATATATAGAGGGCCAACAATTTTAGTGACAAAATGACTTTAAATTAGTTAGAATTTCTGATTATTGAAACTAATTATATTTTTTTTAAATCGATAACGAAGATTATTGAAAATAACTATATTTTTTAAAAATCGATAACGAAGTTTTAAAGGGTAACATTTTTCGAGCAAACAAAAAATTATAAATAAATAGAGAGCCAACGATTTTAGTGGCAAAATGACTTTAAAGTCGTTAGAATTTCTGATTATTGGACGAATAGCTATATTTGTTTTTTTTTCATGATCCACTAAATCAACTGCACCAATAATAAAGTTTTAAACGGCAACAATTTCTCGAGCAAAAATATAATTTTTCAAATAATTAAATATGCCGAAAAGAGGCATTTTACATTTTGCTAAAAAAATTATTATTAGTTTACAAATCGAGAATTTTGCAAAAAATTATAAATATATAGAGGGCCAACAATTTTAGTGACAAAATGACTTTAAATTAGTTAGAATTTCTGATTATTGAAAGTAACTATATTTTTTAAAAATCGATAACGAAGATTATTGAAAATAACTATATTTTTTAAAAATCGATAACGAAGTTTTAAAGGGTAACATTTTTCGACGAAAAAAAAAAATTATAAATAAATAGATAGTCAACGATTTTAGTGGCAAAATGACTTTAAATTCGTTAGAATTTCTGATTATTGGACGAATAGCTGTATTTATATTTTTTTCGATGATCTACTAAATCATCTGTGCACCGATAATGAAGTTTTAAAGGGCAACGGTTTTTCGAGCAAAAAGAGCGACGAGGTGACCGCTCGCAGACTCCGTCGCTGTGCTTCTCAAGTATCATGCACTTCCGGCATAAACGAACATCGCCAGATGCACGCCAGAGTAATTAAAGTGGCTGGAAAAGGCCCTGCATGCTCTCCTACAAACCAGGCCCCCCTTCCGTTCAGGCCTTGATCCCCCTGGAGGAGCCAACACCCCCACAAGGATCTCGTATTTCTACGTCCTGCTGCCAGTGTACGACTATATCTATATTAAAAAAAAAGAAAAAAAACGAAGAGATAGTCGCTCAGCATGTGATGCTCTTTGTGGCATTATTTATTGATTTGAAGATCGATAATCATCGATGCCATTTTTTTCACTAATTAACTTAATTAAACATTGAAAAGTATTTGCAATATATTTATTGTTTATTAATTGATAATATTGGAGAATTAATTTTTATCATCTTTACTATTAATTATTTATTTGTGCAATAAAGTTTGCAATATCATTTTATTTTATGAACATTAAAAAACAAAAAATGTTATAAATATTTTTTATGAAAAAGACAAAAAAGAGGAATTAAAAAGAAATTGATGACTCATTACTTTCTCTATTCATTTAATTTTTAAGATTTTTCATCAATCAATTTTTCCAGAAAATGCTTTTCTTTTGTTTCCAATAAAATGTCCAAATTGTTTACTGCCAAAAGGGGCCATTTTTTAAAACGTTTAAAATAGTATAATCTAACATATTGATAAATAGAGTGATTTTGAAAATAATCGGAGAGTTGTAACTCGGAATATCATGGATGCAAAATATGAGAGGTTTTGTTTTATACATCCAAAAGATAACAAGCATCTTTTTTAAAAAAATTATAATATTTTTAAAAATTTTTTTAAGAAAAGAAATGTTCTTTTTTAAATCCTAGAAAAACCTTAAAAAAAATAACGGTTTATTATTTTCTACATTAATTTAATTCTCAATATATTTTTTTTTTCCTGTCAAAAGTCGCCATTTTTAAAAACCTTGAAAATAGAACAATCGAAGAAATAGGCAGATAGAGCGAGTTTAAAAATCTGTTATAGTTTGCAATCACGATTTTCCAAGTTGCAAAGAGTGACAGATTTTTTTTTTGTTTTTGTTTTTTTTTTTTCAGGTAGGACGTAAAAGAATCACTTTTCCCGCCGTTTTCTTGGCGGGAGCCGGAGGGTCTTGCAACGGTCACTTCGATGCTATACACACTTGGCCCTGGACGCGATGCTGTTTCTCGAAAGCGGCAGGTGCACGCCGAGCTCCCCAGACGTTCATTAAACGCAATCCCATCTGCGTCCTCGTGTTTCCAAGGAGCCGAGTGAGAGCGAACGGCCACTGCATTCCTCCGGGAGGAAGAGGAAGAGGAAGAGGAAGAACGATACCAAAAACCGTTGAACGAATGCGCCAGGAGTTGCTGCTGGCTGCGTGCGCCGTCTTCCTCCCAACTATCACGAGGTCCTACCTCTATATACATCTTTACAATGAGACATATAATCATTTTGCATTTTCATTCCCTGCCAAAGGTAAAAGGGGCCAAGATAAAAGGAAGAAGGCAAAAACTGCCTTAAAAGGGTTTGATCTCAATTTCGATTCGCTGTAAGAAAAAAATCGGTTGGTTTGCTTGGCTATTTTTATTTAATTTATAAAATTGCATTTCTATAATTATCTTTTTTTTTTTGCTGGATTTTTGTACAATTATTTTGGTATTAAATGTAATGATAAATGTTGTCTTAAAAATATATACAAAGGGAAAAAATTCCAAGTATCGCGAGGTCCTACCTCTATATATATATCTGTACAATGAGACATATAATCATTTTGCATTTTCATTCCCTGCCAAAGGTAAAAGGGACCAAGATAAAAGGAAGAAGGCAAAAACTGCCTTAAAAGGGTTTGATCTCAATTTCGATTCGCTGTAAGAAAAAAATCGGTTGGTTTGCTTGGCTATTTTTATTTATTTATAAAAATGAATTATATTTACAATTGCATTTCTATAATTTTCTTTTTTTTTTTTTTTTGCTAGATTTTTGTACACGTATTTTGGTATTAAATGTAATGATAAATGTTGTCTTAAAAATATTTACAAAGGGAAAAAATCCCAACTATCACGAGGTCCTACCTCTATATATATATCTGTACAATGAGACATATAATCATTTTGCATTTTCATTCCCTGCCAAAGGCAAAAGGGGCCAAGATAAAAGGAAGAAGGCAAAAACTGCCCTAAAAGGGTTTGATCTCAATTTCGATTCGCTGTAAGAAAAAAATCGGTTGGTTTGCTTGGCTATTTTTATTTAATTTATAAAATTGCATTTTTATAATTTTCTTTTTTTTTGCTAGATTTTTGTACAATTATTTTGGTATTAAATGTAATGATAAATGTTGTCTTAAAAATATTTACAAAGGGAAAAAATCCCAAGTATCGCGAGGTCCTACCTCTATATATATATCTGTACAATGAGACATATAATCATTTTGCATTTTCATTCCCTGCCAAAGGTAAAAGGGGCCAAGATAAAAGGAAGAAGGCAAAAACTGCCTTAAAAGGGTTTGATCTCAATTTCGATTCGCTGTAAGAAAAAAATCGGTTGGTTTGCTTGGCTATTTTTATTTAATTTATAAAATTGCATTTCTATAATTTTCTTTTTTTTTTGCTGGATTTTTGTACAATTATTTTGGTATTAAATGTAATGATATATGTTGTCTTAAAAATATTTACAAAGGGAAAAAATCCCAAGTATCGCGAGGTCCTACCTCTATATATATATCTGTACAATGAGACATATAATCATTTTGCATTTTCATTTCAAGCCAAAGGTAAAAGGGGCCAATATAAAAGGAAGAAGGCAAAAACTGCCTTAAAAGGGTTTGATCTCAATTTCGATTCGCTGTAAGAAAAAAATCGGTTGGTTTGCTTGGCTATTTTTATTTATTTATAAAATTGCATTTCTATAATTTTCTTTTTTTTTGCTAGATTTTTGTACAATTATTTTGGTATTAAATGTAATGATAGATGTTGTCTTAAAAATATTTACAAAGGGAAAAAATCCCAACTATCACGAGGTCCTACCTCTATATACATCTGTACAATGAGACATATAATCATTTTGCATTTTCATTCCCTGCCAAAGGTAAAAGGGGCCAAGATAAAAGGAAGAAGGCAGAAACAGCCTTAAAAGGGTTTGATCTCAATTTCGATTCGCTGTAAGAAAAAAATCGGTTGGTTTGCTTGGCTATTTTTATTTAATTTATAAAATTGCATTTCTATAATTTTCTTTTTTTTTGCTAGATTTTTGTACAATTATTTTGGTATTAAATGTAATGATAGATGTTGTCTTAAAAATATTTACTAAGGGAAAAAATCCCAACTATCACGAGGTCCTACCTCTATATACATCTGTACAATGAGACATATAATCATTTTGCATTTTCATTCCCTGCCAAAGGTAAAAGGGGCCAAGATAAAAGGAAGAAGGCAGAAACAGCCTTAAAAGGGTTTGATCTCAATTTCGATTCGCTGTAAGAAAAAAATCGGTTGGTTTGCTTGGCTATTTTTATTTAATTTATAAAATTGCATTTCTATAATTTTCTTTTTTTTTGCTAGATTTTTGTACAATTATTTTGGTATTAAATGTAATGATAAATGTTGTCTTAAAAATATTTACAAAGGGAAAAAATCCCAACTATCACGAGGTCCTACCTCTATATACATCTGTACAATGAGACATATAATCATTTTGCATTTTCATTCCCTGCCAAAGGTAAAAGGGGCCAAGATAAAAGGAAGAAGGCAAAATATGCCTTAAAAGGGTTTGATCTCAATTTCGATTCGCTGTAAGAAAAAAATCGGTTGGTTTGTTGGTTATTTTTTTGCTTCCTCATAGAGGAAGCTTTGTTTTCGTGAAATTTTTTTTTTTTTCGAGATATTCATGTCAGGACACTCAGAATGGTCTAAACCCACATAGAAAAATATATATGTAACATATACGTTAAATATATGGCGCCAAAAAGTTCTATATGCTGCATATATTCTGCATATATGTGTGCAAAAATTTATTCAAAATATATGGGATATATGTATGGAATATATGTAAAATATATGTAAAATATATTTCATATACGTTTAGCGCCAAAAAGTTCTATACGTCGAATATATCGTGCATATATTTCTATTTCCATGTGGGAAACGTCGAGAAAAGTGGTTTAGAAAAAATGTATGTGTGTGTGTGTGTGTGTGTGTGCGTATGTGCGCAATTTTTTGTTAGCACGATAGCTGTCGCAATTTTTAAGATATCGGGCTCAAATTTGAACCACGTGTAAACTGTCGTTAAACAAGGTATGGGATTGAATTTGGAGTTAATCCATCAAGGTGTTCAAAATTTATGGCATTTTGAATTTTTTTGGAGAATGTCAGCTCGGGCTCTAACTCCCGCAATTTTTATGATATCCGGCTCAAACTTGGACCAGAAGTGGACTGTTATCAAATAGTGTTTGGGATTAAATTTGGTGTCAATCCGTTAAGGGGTTCACAATTTATGGCATTTTAAAAATGTTTGACATTTTTTGTTCGTGCTCTAACTTTAGCAATTTTTAAGATATCGGGCTCAAATTTGGTCCACAAGTGGACCATATCTTCGATTTACTTTAATATTAAATTCAAATGATTGCAAAAAAGAAAATTAAATAAATTGTGAAAAATGTACTTAATAATAATAAAGTTAAAAGTTAAAAGTTTGAAGTTGAGTTAATCGTGCAGAAAGCCTTTAAAAATACACGTGAACGAAGATCTACGAGGGAAAACAACGATAGAAACGCTGAGTCTCTTCTAATCAGAGGTCTAAATCCCCATTAATTCATGAGATATCGTTTACAGTAAAATTTGTTTTGTAATTATAATTTCATAATAATAATATGTAGTGATTATAAAATAGAGTGTAAACATTTGAATAGCTGAAAAAGATACTAATTTTCGCTTTAATATTGCAAGAAATAGTGGAAAAAAATGGAAGAAACAAATAATGCATTACTTATTTTTTTCCATTTTTTCAAAAGGATTATCGTGAATTTTTATTGAACAAGGATGCAAAGTAGAACCTTGCACACTGCTTCCTCATTATTTTTCGCATTTTACAAAGCTACCTCTATGAGGAAGTATGTTATTCAATGTTTGACTTCCTCATAGAGGAAGCTTTGTAAAACGCGAAAAATACTGAGGAAGCAATGTGCAAGGTTCTACTTTGCATCCTTGTTTTAATTAGATAAATATACATGTTGTGGATACGCTTTTTCTATTACGTTATTACGTTATTTCGTGATTATTAAAGCGTTTCCGAAAGCGAATGTGATAATGTATATTTTAAAAAATAATTCAACATTCCATAAAATCAAAAATTTCATACCGTTCGTCACTAAATTATACATATATAATGGCTAAATATTGTTTCATTTATATACAAAATTTGAGCTCGCTATCTTACGTTTTGCAAAAGTTACAATAGAGCGATAATGTCAATTTTTTCAAAAATTGAAAACATCATAAAATTTTAACGGTTCAACCGATCTTAACCAAATTCAATAGCGATCACCGGCGTATGAAAGCTCACATTCATACCAATTTTAAGATCAATATCTCGAAAATTGAAAGAGTTATCGCGTAAACAGACATTTTTCAAAAAATAAAAAAACGCGTAATAATTTAACGATGAAGTGGATTTTAACAAAAATCTGTATGAACGATGAGGCTAGATCCCTTTATCTATGGTCCAAATTTCAGCTTGATATCTCAAGGCATTCCCGAGTTATAAAAGTTTACATTTTTCGATCGTGTAACACACACATAAGGTAAACGTACCAATGGTGGGACAGGTCCCAATTGAGGGACACTAAAGGGATATTTGTAGATACTAAGAGTTTAATGGATAAAGTATTAAAAAATAACTCTTCCAATTGTATCTGTTATATATAATTAACATACGTGAAAAGATTTCATGTTTTTCATCGTAAATTGAAAATGTAAATAATAAGTATATTAGCGGATCTTTGGTGTTCGAGCTTTTTCAGCAAATCCCTAAACCAATTAGCTAAGGAGAGCCGAATAATCATTAATATGATACCCCGGAGATTATAGTTCGTTCGAGACTTTCCATAGGTATTTCAAATTCAGAAATTCTTAAAGTTTAAGATTACACTGTCAAATGTTACGTACAATATCTTAAAACTCGTAATTTTTGTGTCCCGTTATTGGAGCTGACCGAATATACGTTGGCACCACTGTCCAACGTATGTTCCGCGACTGGGGCAAGTAGTAAGCAATCTCGCTGCGACCCAGAGCCGGGACACAATCGCACGATTGGCATTTTGACGCGGATGTTGGGTTATGCGGTAGCAAAAACTTCATTCATAATTTAATAAAATATATATATGTATTTTATAAACATATATGTTTTATTTATTGCATCATATGTGTAAATATGTGAACCGAACATTGTTTGGCATTTCTTTTCAAGCAGATGCATTAAAATTTGTAGATGTCCACCGATACGCACATTTGGTGTCCCGGCAGCGGGACATGCACAAAAATACCCGTCCCGGCACTGGTACATCTGCATTTTTCAGCGTTTTAATCAATAACTATTTATCAAACAATCAGAAATAATTTTATTGTATAGTTTCTGGAAACTAGAAACTCTAATCTTGCAATTCGTTACTACCATTTGCAAAATAATTAATATATGCATGCGAAAATTGGCATACAAAATAGACACCGCCTTAAACGTCCCGCCATTGGTACGTTTACCTTACAGACATTTTTTTAAATCACTTTTCTCGACGTTTTGGCCCATTCTGAGTGTACTGACATGAAAATCTCGAAAAAAAAAAATTTCATGAAAACAAATCTTCCTCTATGAGGAAGCAAAAATAATAATTTTTGCAGCCATTCGAAAGTTTAATTATTGTATTACAATCGCTACATGTTATTATTATAAAATCATAATTATAGAGGTGATCGTATCATCATCATTATTTCTATAAGCATTAAGCATTTACAACTCTGAGAACTTCTAATATAGCGCTTGGGTGGCAGAGTAAAGTGATGCTCGGCCCACGCGTCGTCTTGGTAGAAGAGAATCGTGTCGCGTGGCAATCTTTTGGAAGCGCGTGTCCATACAGCCACCACTTCTTATTTGCTCCGTCGAGCTTCTGTATAAAATGCTCCAATAACTCTTTTTTACCCAGAGGGAAGATAGCCGACGAGTCACGAGACATTCATTAGCACAAGCGATCATAATGTCAATAGCTTTTATGGCTCTCTATTTTTCTTTTTATTATTATTTTTTTTTAAATGTATGTTCACGTCGGAATATGATTGATTATAAATATAAACAAAGCGTCGTGATGAGTGAAAAGAAAAGTAAATTCTGTATCAGACAGCAATAATATTTTGACATTTGTCGATTCAGTAGAAACAAGAACTTTGTTTTTATATTTTTTTTATTAGATATATCTTTATTATTAGAACCTTCTTTTTGCTTTCTTATAAAGAATGCTTTGTTTTGTGAACATATTTTTCAATATTTTCATGTCATAATATCTGAAATGTCGAAAGTAATTTAGAAAAATTTTGTGAATTTTATAGCATTTTTTTCATACTTTATTCGATTCTATTTTTTTTACTTTTATTATTCACTAAATTTACTTAATTAAAAATAATTTAGCAAATTATTTTTTAATTTACTAAATTAAAAATAATTTAGTAAATTATTTTTTAATTTATTACATTAAAAATAATTTAGTAAATTATTTAAAAAATAATAATAATAATAATTATTTTTAATGTAATAAATTAAAAAATAATTCAGTAAATTATTTTTTAAATAATTTACTGAATTATTTTTTAATTTATTACATTAAAAATAATTTAGTAAATTATTTAAAAAATAATTTACTGAATTATTTTTTAATTTGCTAAATTAACTCGGTTAAATTTTAATGCATTATTTATTTATATGTTTTTTTTTTGTGACCCCTAAAAAATTTGACAGCGCAATATTGTTACGCTCCGCTGGTTTTTTTCCCTTTTGGATTATCGTGATGGTAAATGCTATAGAAACACACTTGTGACAACCTAAGAAAGACCTTTGCCCTTTTATTGGGGTCCCAACCACTTTCCGATCAACTTGCCAGCATTTTCATGGGAACTACCTTGGCTTTATTCTTTTCCTTGTGAGCCATGAAAAACAGCACGTTGTACATAAGAATAGAAGACTTTCAGAAGGGACCTTTAAATTTTTAAAGGGCCTCATCCAGACAGAGCTAGGGAGACTCGTTGTGGAACTTGCAGAGTCCACGTCGCCTCTGCGGGGCGACTAACAGCTGACGTACACCTTGAGGAAAGCCTCAGGCAAACAGGTAAAGAAAATCCTAAGGGACCCCCGAAGAACCTGGAGTAATTCAAAGTCGCTGCGGTGAAAAGAAAAGAAAACCCTATTTTCGGGAACCATAATTTGCACGCCTTCTTCGACATAGAGATGAACATTTTATGTTACAGTAAAATAAGTTTTATTCATTTATTGCACAATTTATTTATTATTTATTAGTAATTTGTCACACCATTTATTTAATATTTATTATGAATTTATTGCACTATTCGTTTAATATTGATTATTAATTTATTGTACCATTGATTTATTATTTATTTGTAGCACTATTTATTTAATATTTATTATTAATTTATTGTACTATTTATTTATTATTTATTATTTATTTGTAGTACTATTTGTTTAATATTGATTATTAATTTATCGTACCATTTACTTAATATTTATTATTATTTTATTGTACTGTTTATTTAATATTTATTAGTGATTTATCACACCATTTATTTATTATTTATTATATTATTATTCGAAATATCTTTTGTCTGTCATTTAGAAATTATTCTGGCATCAATTTACATTTTTACAATATGAAAAAGTTTTTTACAATATAAAAGGCAAAATTTCAAAATAAAAAAAGCCAAGTTGCAGTTATTTTCAAAAAATTTATTATTTATCGCATAAAAATAGTAATGAATTCATATTTGATTAAAAAATTATATTATAGATACACTCTTTTGTTTTGCAATTTTCCAACGATTGAAAATTGAGAAAAAAAATCCAATGTTTGTCATTTTATTTTGTTTCCAGACTTGAAGAATTTCTTAGGAATGCATCGTGAGTTCCAGGTAGCAAAAATTTGGGAAAATCTCGGCGCCACGGAAACATGCTTTAACTCTCTTCGTTTCGGTTGAAAATTTTCGGCTTTAAGAATAAATTTGAAAAACGCTTTAAGAATAAATTTGTTTCCCCCACGAGAGGCAAACACGTTCGGTTTTACGATGTCTAGGTACAATCAATCAATGGCTCTCTTTGCGAATATTTAATTAAAATTCCTTTAAGCTAAAAATTGATGAAAAGACGCCGTGTCTGCCTGCCTGACGTCAAGACCCTTAAATAATACCCTTTTCTTAATACTTAAAAGCAGAGTTTCAACACTTCCATTAATTTTTAAGATACTCTGCTAATTTATTTGGTAAATTATTAATTAACAAACTTTAATTTTAATTTTTTTTATTTTTCAAATATCCTCTACAATTGTCAGTAAAAATATCTCCACAATTTATTTAAGAACGAAAAAAATGGGGAGATGCAGACATTTATTTTTAAATGTCACAAATAAATGTAATGAATTAAGGAAAATTTAAAGGGCTACTTTGAACATTGAGCATATTTCTTATCGTGTGCTAAATATTTTTTGCAAGAAACTAATTATTTTATCAATTAAAAAAAAAATTGTTGTTGACAACTTACTTTTTTTGCAATAATTTTTGCAAGAAACTAATTATTTTATCAATTAAAAAAAAAATTGTTGACAATTTACTTTTTTTGCAATAATTTTTGCAATAAACTAATTATTTTATGAATCAACAAAAAATTTTGTCGTCAATTTACTTTTTTTTTATTCACAATTAAGTAGGACATTTAAAAAAAAATCTTTAGGCAACAATTAACAATAATTGTTGGCAAAAATAAACATATAGAGTAATTTAAAAATCAATAAGAGCGTTGCAATTGTGAAATGGACAAAATTCGAATAAAAAGAGGCAAACACGTTCGGTTTTCCGATGTTTAGGTACAATCAATGGCTCTCTTTGCAAATATTTAATTAAAATTCCTTTACGTTAAAAATTTATGAAAATACGCCGTGTCTGCCTACCTGACGTCAAGACCCTTAAATAATACCCTTTTCGGCCGGCCCAAAAGTACCAGCTGAGGTATATTCGCATTCATAAAATCTACCTCTCTTGTTCATTGAAAAAACAGACCACAAAGTCTTCTGCATGATGTGCACATCCGTCCTAAACCCAATCACATATTTTTCAGCAAAGGCAATTGAATTTTATGGCATTTTAAAATATGAACATATTATACTGTTGATGAAATAATTTTTTCTTAAATATTAATAATTCTCGGGATGTTTATAACCAGTTAAAATACAAAAACAATTTATATTAAGCCATTTTTGTGGAAAATAAATATTAGAGTATTTTACAAATTTATAATTAATTTAACAAAAAAAATTATATAAAAAATATTTTTTTACGCGTAAATATAATTAAAATTAATTTATCGCTACTTTTTGCAAACTGAACATTCTGGAGATTTAAAAAAATAAACCTGATGGATTAGTTAAAAAATTTCATTAAATAAATGGATCCTCATTATTTTAATTTTCGTGCCATTTTTCAATGAGTTTTAATTACAAATATTTATTTATTATTTTTAATTAATAGTTTATATATTTTTGTAGAAAAATGGCAGAACACTTTTGAAAAATATTTAGAGAGGACAGTAGAAAAATCAAATTTTAATATATATTAAAAAAACTTCTGTCTCTACAAAAAAAGAATATATATATATATTTTTTTTTTCATAGAGGCAAAAGATTTTTTTGAGTATTTATTAAAATTTGATTTTTCTACTGTTCTTTATTTTTCTGTACAAAAGTGTGTCTATTGACTTCTGCGTACCGAGAAAAAAGATACATCCTCGTGGTACGGTATCGCTCTGAGATAGTGGGAGAAAAATAGAGACCGTTGGCTGCACCTGCACGCGACTGTTTAGCGAGAACAAATTTACACAGTTTTTCGGGCACCTGCCTCGAGGGGTTAAACTCAGAGTATGAGAAAACAAGTTCGTCGGTGGATTTGCTGCGTGCGAATGGAGCCGGCAAATTTCTTAAAGGGAATGGAACAATTTCCATAATTACTCTTAAAGAGTATTTCATTGATTTTTAGAATTTAACTGATAATCACTGATTTTTAGAATTTAACTGATAATCACTGATTTTTCGAATTTAACTGATAATCACTGATTTTTCATTTATGGTGATATCGAAATAATTTTTTTAACACAAAAATGATCACCTGTATTTATTTAATGATTTTTTTATTACTCAATATTTTATATGTGCTAGAAATGAGGAACGAAAAATGTAGGATTTAAATTGCAATTATTCAGTGTAATTAGATATTAATTACAACTAAGTATAAATCTTTTTCAATACATTAGTCTGAATAATTGAATTTGTAGAAAAATTTATAGAAAAAATAAATAATTGCAAATATTCGGAGTAATTGTAATTATTTTCAAATTCATTGCTCAATTTTTATAATTATTAGAAATCGATTACCATTTTTGTAAAGCGATTTTTTACTTATCGTATTGACCCTTTAACTCTTAAAGTATCATATTTGCCTTGAGAGAATTGCTATCTTCAAAGCCATCTTTTTTTTATGTTAATCCGAACATTCAAAAAAATTCTGACAAATGATAGAATTTTATTAAAAACGCATTATATTTCGTAACAGAAAAACGCATTTATATATAAAAATTGAAAACCAAATTTTTTCAAAAGTCTCATTTCCTACTATGATAATTCAGAAAAGTGGAATTACATTTTTTTTCAATAAAAATTTTTCACCATTATGATTCAGAAATTTGCAATTTAATTTTTTGTTTAAAACTTTTAATGTTTGGTATATAAAAGTTTATATCAATATTAATAAAATATTCGGAGTAATTATAATCATTTTCCAAATTTATTCTCATTTATATAAAAGTTTATGTCATTATTAAATTTTTTATTCAAAACTTTTATTGTTACACATTAAAAAAAAAAAATTTTTAGTAGAGTTTGAATTTTTTTTTCTCAGTTATATAAAAGTTTATGTCATTATTAAATTTTTTATTCAAAACTTTTATTGTACACATTTAAAAAAATTTTTTTTAGCAGAGTTTGAATTTTTTTTCTCAGTTATATAAAAGTTTATGTCGTTTATTAATTTTATAGACACAAGGACGTCTGCTGCTCGTTCCTAATGCTGTCGTTACCGATCAGGAGTGAATTGACACGGCGTATAACACACCATGAACATTTCCGGTTGGATCACTAATAAGAAACGACACGAATATCGTGTGACTTAGAATGAAGCAAAAGTCCATCACCAAGCAGCGAATCGATAGACCATAAAACTACGAGCGAGCTACTTACCTCCTGCTGCTTTCGATATTCAGTTTTCACGCAACGATGACTTTCGAGTCGTCGACCATCTTCAAAGTTTGAATTGAAGAAAAAATTTAAAAAAAAATAAAAATAATATTACAAACATATGCGTTACCGGAAATTGGAAAATTAACCGCGCTCCTCGACGATTTTGTTGTGTTATTATTGGTTACTGTTATGGAGACCCCCTCGACGGTTACTTCAACGAAATTATTGAAGTAAAACCACATGGAGAAAGAAGAAAAAAAAATTTTGTTGAGATAACCAATTATAAGGTTCTAAATTTTTTTTGTCTGTCAATTATTTATTTTCCTAACCATGAATGGACAATATATTATTAAAAATTTAGTGACAATACGTTTTTTAATATATTAATAGATTTAATATATATGAATGTCTGTGAATAATTTTTTACTAGAAATAATAATTTTTTTTGAGACTACTTATAAGAAAATGTCAAAATTTTTTTTTTTAATATCAATTTTCATAGTTGTTTTAGCGGAAAAGTATTATATTTTAATATAGGTAATTTCTGTTATCAATTAACAATATTTACGAAAATAAAACGACACGTAATTTTGTTGAAAATTTCGTGATTCTTCACAAATTTCGAAATTAAAAAAAAAGTTTCTACAGCAAGAAATTTGTTACTATAAAAGAAATAGTTGATATTATTTTTATTAATTAGTCAATCAAATCATTGCGGTTGTTTACAAAATATTCTCTTAAATAATAATTGAAGAGTTACACAAATCGATATAAATATCTTACATACAGAATTATTAAAAATAAATAGTAAATAAATTATATTTAATTTACTAAAATAAATTATTATTAACATTTTTTTTATTATTGAAAATAATTTTTGTTATTTTTTAAAATAAATCCTGTACATTCACAAATAAAAAAAATCATTAGTGCACGTATCTTTAAAGTTCGATAAACTTTAGTAACCGACGATGTCATGGAAGCGTAGGTTTGGAGTGCGACCGATGATCCATGACAGATGATAAAAGAGGGGTCGGCATTAATTACTGTGAGAAACTAGGGCTCATTCGTTGAGCTCTCTGCAAATTCCCACAATAAATTTAGCCATTTCCGTACATGACAGAAAAAGAGCTGGACTTTTTCTGTTAATGCTATGGATTGCCTGATTTTAATTATCATGGATTGCGTAAAACATACTGTACTTTGTGATATGGGAAGCACATCGTAAAATCCTGTATAAAAAAAAATATCCGCGCAAAATTGTATGCGAAAAAATAATAATAATAAATTAATATAATATTTTATTAATGAATTAACAGAGCAGATATATTCATAATAATAATATAAATATAAATAAAAAATATTGCAGATAAATTTTTCAACCGCAATATTTTTTTATTAGAAAAATTGGAAACAAGGAAATTATTTCGGATATTTTTATCTCCGAATAGGTTTTTTTGCGAATATTTATGTCACTAGATTTTTTTTTCGTGGATATCTTCATTTTCCGATATTTTTTTTCGTGGGTATTTTTTGGTTGAATATTTTTGCTTCCGAACATTTTTATCTGTGAATTTTTTTTCTCTTTCTAACTAATTGTTTAAACATTTCCCTTCAAATAGCATATCTTAAAAAAAAAAATTTGTTGATTTTTGACAATTATGTTGTGTATAAAATTACATTAATAAATAAAACCATTAAATAATAAATTCTATAATTAAGGCTTTCATAAAAAAAACTGTTGGACTTACCAAATATAAACCCCTCTGCAAATTCCCACAATAAATTTTAATTCAGCTCCCTGTATCTTGTCAAATAAAAAAGGAGGAAGAATGCTGAGTTACTTTTGTCATTTTGTGGAGATTGCTCGATTGTAATTATCATGGATAGCACAAAACATATGCTCATCAGTCTTCGAGCCTATCCGATATCATATCCAGTCGTTAAACGGGGGGTGCAACCCAGTCTGTTAATTCCAGTGACGTCACGATATACGATAGGACATTTTAGGCCGTTAAACCAACGATTTTTACCATATGTAACACAAACAAGATTAGAAAAAAAGAAAATAAAAAATCCTTCCCATTTTTTTTTGTGTTTTCCCTCGTTCGATTTTTTTTATTTTATTTTTTTGTGTTTTCCCTCGTTCGATTTTTAAATTTTTTTTTAATCTTTTTTTTTGTGTTTTCCCTCGTTAGATTTTTTTATTTTATTTTTTTAAATCTTTTTTTTTTGTGTTTTCCCACGTTTGATTTTTTAAATTATTTTTTTAAATCTTTTTTTTGTGTTTTCCCTCGTTCGATTTTTTTATTTTTTTTTTTGTGTTTTCCCTCCTTCGATTTTTTTTATTTTTTTATTTTTTAATTTTTTTTTTGTGTTTTCCCTCCTTCCATTTTTTTATTTTATTGTTTTTTATCTTTTTTTTTGGTGTGTTTTCCCTCGTTCGATTTTTCATTTTTTTATTTTTATAAGATTAGAAAAAATAAGTAAAAGATCGAAAGCGGGAAAACACAAAAAAAAAAAATGGTAAGAGGTTTTAAGGTTATATAAAAAGGAAAATAGGAGAAGGGTACAATAATTAATTCTGGTGTAACTATCATGACGACTATTTACAAGGGTGCAGAGAGTTTCGCACGATGATCGGACAGATGACGCGATAAACGGTAAAATTTACCGACTAACAGGGTAATTGAGGGGGTGAGAATATCCGTGACGAGTAGGCGCGACGCCAACCCCTGAATTCCTCGTCAAACTGTCCATCCGGATGAACTAGTTCCCAGCGCCATGTGCTTCGCACCCTTAAATTAAATATTCGTATTTTATTAAAGAAAAAAAAATTCTGTGAATTTTTTTTTTGTTTTTTCGTGATGGTAATTTATTACATTTTTTTTACAACTTCGAGGTAAATACATATACATATTAATAAATTCACTAGATACTGTCATTCCTCTATTGCGAATGCCGAGAGGATACTTAAAAGCAGAGTTTTAACACTCTCATTAATTTTTAAGACACTCTGCTAATTTATTTGGTAAATTATTAATGGAACTTTAATTGTATTTTTTTTTTTTTTTTCAAATATCCTCTAAAATTTTCAGTAAAAATATCTCCACAATTTATTTAAGAACGAAAAAAATGGGGAGATACAGACATTTATTTTTAAATGTCACAAATAAATGTAATGGATTAAGAAAAATTTAATGGGCTACTTTGTACCTTGAGCATATTTCTTATCGTGTTCTAAATAATTTTTGCAAGAAACTAATTATTTTATCAAATTTAAAAAAAAAATTTGTCGAAAATTTACTTTTTTTTAATTCACAATTAAGTAGGACATTTGAAAAAAAATCTTTTGACAACAATTAGCAATAATTGTTGGCAAAAATAAACATACAGAGTAATTAAAAATCAATAAGAGCATTGAAATTGTGAAATGGGCAAAATTCGAATAAAAATGCGTTGAAAATATTTTTTAGTGTCGGGATAAAAAATATTTTGGATATAATTTTATTTGAACATTAACCATTTGAGCTTGCTAGTTTTATTCATTAGACACTAATCAACATTAAATTATTTACAAAAAATCACATGCAAAGCCTCGTATTGAGTGGCTTTTCGCTCTTATAACTCATCCTATTTATCTCGTAATTATAACGCTTAAGGAAGAATCGAACTGTCATAAGAACTTGATCTTCTTCGGCAGATGTAAAAAACTGCTCCGCAAAGTACAATTGTGCCAGTGAAAACTCCACCAATCACTGCAGCCATGTTGATACCCGATGGAGAGACACAATTTTCCTCTATTGGCAGAAACAGTAAAATAAAAATTATTAAAAAAAAATATTTTTGTAATTTCCAAAAAAAAAGTTATTTTTAAACATATATTTTTCCATATGGATTTAATAATTCTAAAAAAAATTGACATACAATCGAATTGCATGAGGAATAATCCTACAATTTAATTTGCACGATGCAAAGACACAATTTTCCTCTATTGGCAAAAACAGTAAAAAAAATATATTTAGAAAAAATATTTTTGTAATTCCCAAAAAAAAAAGTTATTTTTAAACATATATTTTTCCATATGGATTTAATAATGCTAAAAAAAATTGACATACAATAGAATTGCATGAGGAATAATCCTACAATTTAATTTGCAAGATGCTAAGACACAACTTTCCTCTATTGGCAAAAACAGTAAAAAAAATATATTTAGAAAAAATATTTTTGTAATTCCCAAGAAAAAAAGTTATTTTTAAACATATATTTTTCCATATGGATTTAATAATGCTAAAAAAAATTGACATACAATAGAATTGCATGAGGAAGAATCCTACAATTTAATTTGCACGATGCAAAGACACAATTTTCCTCTATTGGCAGAAACAGTAAAAAAAAAATATTTAGAAAAAATATTTTTGTAATTCCCAAAAAAAAAGTTATTTTTAAACATATATTTTTCCATATGAATTTGATAATTCCAAAAAAATTGACATACAATCGAATTGCATGAGGAATAATCCTACAATTTAATTTGCAAGATGCAAAGACACACTTTCCTGTATTGGCAAAAACAGTAAAAAAAATATATTTAGAAAAAATATTTTTGTAATTCCCAAGAAAAAAAGTTTTTTTTAAACATATATTTTTCCATATGGATTTAATAATTCTAAAAAAAATTGACATACAATCGAATTGCATGAGGAATAATCCTACAATTTAATTTGCACGATGCAAAGACACAATTTTCCTCTATTGGCAAAAACAGTAAAAAAAATATATTTAGAAAAAATATTTTTGTAATTCCCAAAAAAAAAAGTTATTTTTAAACATATATTTTTCCATATGGATTTAATAATGCTAAAAAAAATTGACATACAATAGAATTGCATGAGGAATAATCCTACAATTTAATTTGCAAGATGCTAAGACACAACTTTCCTCTATTGGCAAAAACAGTAAAAAAAATATATTTAGAAAAAATATTTTTGTAATTCCCAAGAAAAAAAGTTATTTTTAAACATATATTTTTCCATATGGATTTAATAATGCTAAAAAAAATTGACATACAATAGAATTGCATGAGGAAGAATCCTACAATTTAATTTGCACGATGCAAAGACACAATTTTCCTCTATTGGCAGAAACAGTAAAAAAAAAATATTTAGAAAAAATATTTTTGTAATTCCCAAAAAAAAAGTTATTTTTAAACATATATTTTTCCATATGAATTTGATAATTCCAAAAAAATTGACATACAATCGAATTGCATGAGGAATAATCCTACAATTTAATTTGCAAGATGCAAAGACACACTTTCCTGTATTGGCAAAAACAGTAAAAAAAATATATTTAGAAAAAATATTTTTGTAATTCCCAAGAAAAAAAGTTTTTTTTAAACATATATTTTTCCATATGAATTTAATAATTCTAAAAAAATTGACATACAATCGAATTGCATGAGGAATAATCCTACAATTTAATTTGCAAGATGCAAAGACACAATTTTCCTCTATTGGCAAAAGCAGTAAAAAAAAAAATTATTTAAAAATATATATTTTTTCGTATGATTTCAATAATTCTAAAAAAAATTATAAATGATGGAATCCCATGATAAACAATACTAATTTTTTATTTTATAAAAGAAAAATGAATTTATGCGAAAATGTTGAAAAATTATGTTTTTCAAAAACGTCATTTTTATTTCATTCTGATTCAGAAATGTGTCTAATAGCTTTTTCATTTTCAATGTTAAAGGATTGATATTATAATTACTGTTTAATTATAAATATAATTATAATTATAATAAGACATACCTTGTTTCGAAAATGAGTCACTGTCTTTGTTGAAGGCGATTAGAGAAACATTTTTTATCCTGAAAGTAACATTGATGGCTTCAACGTCAATTTCAGTTTGACAAACATAATGTCCTTGGTTGATGGAGGTAGAGAAAAGTCCTAGACCTGTCGATGTCTTTCCAGATAATATTGACTCTGCGATGGAAAAAAAAATAATTAGAACCATCCGGATATTTATTATATCATTGATGTCCAGGGATGGACATTTATTCATTGAAAATGTATTGGAAATACTTTTTGTATAAAATAATAACTGAGGTTAATAATTATGCAAAATTAAAATTTTTTAGATTTCTACAATAATTATAAATAATTTGAATAAATTATTCTTTTTCAACAAACTCTAATATTTAATTTAATAAAGTTAATAATCCTCCATAATTTAGTCATTTGAGTAATTCAAATACATTTTCATTGAATGAACTACTGGCAATCAACATTTTGCATAATTTAACAATCAACATTCATCAAGACTTGATAGTCAATTAATGCAAATAATGCAAATAGTTGCGAAAATTTGTGAACAGTAAGAAGAAAATAATTTATTTACTAGCTGCATCAGGGAAATTCTTCTGATCAAGATGAATTATGAAGACAATGTTGTCCAAAGTTGACTTTGAACCATCGTTAACAAAATTCAGAAGAATTGTGTTATATTTGAAACTCCTCAAATCACGTTTTTTATTTTTCGTTGAATTCCACATAAGCATAACTTGGGATGATTTTTCTGTGCAGGTGCCATTGGTGGTTGCATTTTTTGGAACCTCCAGGATCGAATGTCCAATCTAAAGAAAATATTATGAAAATTATTAATCATGAACTAATGTCAAAATTTAATAACAAATTTTTTTAAATTTATATCTACCGATTGATCAGTTTTGTTGTAGGATATTTTCATCCTGATGGTCATATTTAACATCATACATGGAATGTTTGTCGTTTTGTCCATGACAACGTACTGGAAACTTGGAACATTGACGACTGTCATTTTTGTAGAATTTACTAAAGCGTCGACTAATGACGAATTAGCAGGTGACAAAGTCGTGACTGATGGAATTATTGAAGTGGATTTCGGGATCATTGGAATATTGGATGAGTTCAAAATTGATTGGGTCGTGGACAAGATTGTACTAATTGCAGGAGGTTTTTCCGACTGGTTTGATGATTTTGGGAAAGACGATGAAGAAATCGTAACGTTAGTGATGTCGTGATTTACAGGCATAATAGTTGTAGATTTTGGAATCTTTGGAATGTTGTCATTGATCCCACTAATTGTCGTAAGGACTGCAGAAGGCAACTGAGTCGGATTTGTCGAATTTGTGACATTTACCCCAATTGTAACATTTTGCAAAGTCGCATTTGATGCATTTTTAGGTATTGTAACATTTAACGACGTTGTCGAATTATTCTGAGTCATGTTTGGCACATTTGTTGAAAGTATTTGTGTCTCATTCGTCGCATTTGTTGAATTTTTCTGAGGCGCATTTGTTGCATTTGTCCAAATTGAATTTGGCGCAATTGTAGAATTTTCCTGAGTGCCATTTGTCATATTTGTTCGAGTAACATTTGGGACATTTGTCGAATTGTTCTGAATTGCATGTGTTACATTTGTCGGATTTTGCTGAGTTACATTTTCGACGTTTGTTGAATTTTGCTGAGGCCCAATTGTCACATGTGTCTGAGTTGTATTCGGTGCATTTGTCCAATTTTTCTCAGTCACATTTGATGCATTTGTCAAATTTTTCTCAGTCACATTTGACGCATTTGTCCAATTTTTTTCAGTCACATTCGGCGCATTTGTCCAATTTCTCTGAGTCACATTCGGTGCATTTGTCCAATTTTTCTCAGTCACATTCGGTGCACTTGTCCAATTTTCCTCAGTCACATTCGTTACATTTGTCCAAATTTCCTCAGTCACATTCGGTACAATTGTCCAATTTTCCTGAGTCAAATTCAGTGCATTTGTCCAATTTTCCTGAGTCAAATTCAGTGCATTTGTCCAATTTTTCTGAGTCACATTCTGCTCATTTGCCAAATTTGTCTGTGTCACATTCGGTGAATTTGTCCAATTTTCCTGAGTCGTGTTCGCCTCATTTTTTTCAGTTACATTCGCCACATTTGTCAAATTAATCTGACTCGTATGTGTCACATTAATCCTAGTGGCATTTGGCGCTATTATCCAATGTCCATCTACGAATATCGCATTACTTGTGATGCTTTCCAATGTCGTTGTTGGCTCTGTCGTAGATTGTGTAATATTTTGATCAATCAATGAAGAGTTTGCCGTCTTTGTCGTGGAATTTGGCGATAATACGATAGTCGTTAATGGCAGAGGTAAAGTTGTGTTCACAACTTGATGTCTTCCTTCGGTGGATTCAGTCGTAGAATTAATTTCCATTATGTCGATTGCGGGAATCGCAGTTATGGTGCTAATCAATGGAGTGAAAGCAGCTTTAGCTGTTCTTGGACCAGCAACAGTCGCATTTGTATTGTTGGCATTATTTCCCGGTTGTATGGTTGTCATTCGATTTCCAGTAATTTCCCACGGAATGGAAGATGTAATATTCCTCGGAGTTTCTTTTTCAGTAGAATTTCCATCATTGGTCACATTCTTTGCCTCAGACTTGTCAATGGGTGTCATTTTTGATGTTACACTATAAGCAACTTCTGCCATAGAAACTTTTCTGGATGGTGGCAAATTTGGAGTCGTCATGTTTGATTGACTCGTGTCAGATTTGAGATTTGATGATGAAGTGGAACCTCTAGGAGTGAGAGAAGGAATTGCAGATTCATTGTCAAGTTTCTCTGAAGAAGTAGACCTTGAAGAGGTGGAAATCGAGTCTGTCGAATTTTTTGATGCGATGGTAGACATGGTCGTGTTCAAATGGTCATCAATATCTGAGATGAGCTTGTCGGTCGAATTGGAAGGTATTTTCATGATCGAAGTGCTTACTAATTCACTTGAAGATGCTGTTGAAGAAATCTCTGCATTTGCACTTGCAATATTCAAGGTCGAATCATTCAATGATGAGGTTAAATTTAAAGGACTTGTGATGGTCGAATTGTTTCCAACTTCCTTTGGAGATTCTGAGGGCGATTTCGTGGTGTTTTCAGTATTCAAGGTCGAATTCGTCGATGAATCAGTAGAATTAGTTGATGGAGTAGTTGAATTAGTCGATGAAGTAGTAGAATTAGTCGCGTCGTTATTTGTGCTTCCAACCAACTTCGGAGATTCCGTCGTAGCATTAAATGCTGTTGCGGCGTTCTTCAGGATCTCATCAATGGACAATTCACTTGTTGAAGACTTAGTTGAAGAGTCATTTGATGTCGTAGAAAGTGGAGAAGAGGTTGTAACTTCATCAGTGACATTCCCCATTGGTACCATCGGCGATGTTGACGTTTCTATCAACGTTGTCGTTGTCTTATTCTTCTTTTTTGGCAAAAACGATGATAGCCATTTCCAAACACTAGATTTTGTTGATGTGGGAATATTGGTCGTGGTTGTTGTGAAATCGACTGATGGATTTGACGACGAAGACATGGAAACAGTAGTTGAAGGGTTCGAAGTCGTGTTTGATGAATTTTCAGAAGAAGAAGATGAAGAATTGGAATCAAGATTTACAGTATTGGTAGAATTTATAATGGATTCTATTGTTGATGTCGAGAGATCAATTATTGTAGATAGAGTTGATGATGTGGTATTTTTCACTGGTGTCTCAGTTGAAGATGGCTTCTCTATAGTTGGTTCCGTTGACTTTTGCGTAGTTGGACTTATAGGACTCGTTTCGTTGGTTGTCTTCAGCATGTTTGTAGTATCGTTGCTGAAGGTCATACTTTGATCAGAATTTGACATAGGAGTTGTAGGAGGAGCAGAAGTAGATGAAGAGGAAGCTGAAGAAAGTGAAGAAGAAGTAGAAGAAGCTGAAGAAAGTGAAGACGAATTAGAAGAAGCTGAAGAAAGTGAAGAAGTCGAAGAGGAGGGAGAAGACGAAGTACTAGAAGGTGAAGACGTAGTAGAAGATGTTGAAGAAACTGAAGAAGATGAAGAAGTGGGAGAAGACGAAGTACTAGTAGGTGAAGACGGAGTAGAAGATGCTGAAGAAAGTGAAGAAGATGAAGAAGAGAGAGAAGTTGAAGTACTAGAAGGTGAAGACGTAGTAGAAGATGCTGAAGAAACTGAAGAAGATGAAGAAGAGGGAGAAGACGGAGTACTAGAAGGTGAAGACGTAGTAGAAGATGCTGAAGAAACTGAAGAAGATGAAGAAGAGGGAGAAGACGGAGTACTAGAAGGTGAAGACGTAGTAGAAGATGCTGAAGAAACTAAAGAAGATGAAGAAGAGGGAGAAGACGAAGTACTAGAAGGTGAAGACATAGTAGAAGATGCTGAAGAAACTGAAGAAGAGGGAGAAGACGAAGTACTAGAAGGTGAAGACGTAGTAGAAGACGCTGAAGAAACTGAAGAAGATGATGAAGAGGGAGAAGACGAAGTACTAGAAGGTGAAGACGTGGTAGAAGAAGCTGAAGAAAGTGAAGAAGATGATGAAGAGGAAGAAGTAGATGTGGACAAAGGTGAAGAAGTTGAAGAACTGCTTGGCAACTTCGTGCTATTCAAATTATGAGCATTTTTTGTCGTAGACACAGAAAATGGAGACTGTGTCGAATTCGAGTTTGTCGTATTTGTAGTAAATTGTGTGTCAGACAAATCCGTCGAATTTTTCAGACTTGTTGAATTAGCTATTAATGTTGTTGCTGTTCCATTTAAATGTTCTGTGGTTTCATTTTCCTCCCTGGATTTTGATGTATGATTGAACGTCGTATTTGAAGCTTTCAAGGTAGAAGATGTCGTTGATTTATTGGTCCCAGACGTATCACCAAGTTTCGTTATTTTGTCCGCACTCGATAATGACGTGGATTCCACTTTGCTTCCCGTATTATTTGTTGTTTCAGTTGCAACGCTCGTCGATGAAATACTGGCGGGTGTGGTAGCCGTTGCTGATTCACTTGTTGATGAAGAAGCTGCTGCCGAATTATAATACCTCTCGAGTGCTGAATAATCATCCGATTTTTCTGATAAGTGCGAAATTGTTTCCAACGATTCTGAACCAGAAATCGTATTCAGAGAATCGATATTTTCCCATGAATCCTCCGATGAATTTGTTGAATCCGTTGGAATCGATTCGCTATTAACTCCTGCGAAATAAAAATTCTCAATAATTATTCGTCTTATTATTTTAACATCGCTTAACAAAGTTCAGATTTGCAATGAATTTGAAAAGAATTTTTCGCAATATTTGGAAAATAACTTAATGAATATTTAGGAATAATTATTATGATTTAATTTAGTTTTTTGAAGAACAATTTGCATAGCAACATATGTTAATATAGTCAAGAAATTAAAGTATAACTGGCCGATTAATGTTAATATTCCAAAGAATGTTTTTTCATCATTATTATTTTAACGAATAAAGAATAATATTGACGCGATTATGAGTGACAGTTTATTTTCTTTATTAGAAAATGCTGTTTTGATTTATTACCGGATTTTTTATCGTATTATTAAAAAAGTTGCAACATTTGTATGCAAAATGACAATTTAGATAAAAATAAATAAACGATTATAATTTATAAATGACTAATATTATTGAAAAAAATTATTCAACGGTGAATAGGTCGGATATTTTTTAATAAACAAAATCAATTTATCCTAATCCGCCTGCTATTATGGTGTATTTTTGTTTAAACAATGAATCAAACAACATTTTAATAAATATTAGCATGTTACTATTTTTTTTTAAACTTGACTATCGATGAATACATAAATTTAAAAAAAAAACGCTACTTCCAAAAAATTCAAATCTCGCAATTATTAAATATAAAAGAAATCTGACCAACTTAGAATCTATAATCTATTTGCTTAAAAAAAAATCTTTCTTTCCTTCAAATATATTTAAAACCATTTAATTGTCAGAAATACGAATTATCACAAAATTCCAAAAATCTCCAAGCCTAATAAATCAACAAATTCACCCTTAAATAATTTCTAAATTGTTTACCAATTTACATCACATAATTATGTCAAGTGCCACAAAAAAAAATAAAAATAAAAAGACACTACAAAAAATAATTATCTCCAAACTATACAAATTTCTAAAATATAAATATTAAAAATAATTAATATATTTTCTGACTTTCGCTCTTACAAAAATATTTTCAAAGCTCCGCAAAATTAAATGATAATACCACAATTTTTAAACTTACCTTTGCTGAAGACTAAAACCATTAAGGTCACGATTATTAAGCCTCGAAGGTGCCCCATTTTTTTTTTTGCACTATTTAGTCGCTTAGTACTAAAAACTTGATGCTTTATGAACACTTCATTACACTGATACAAATTTAGAAGTAAAAAATGGAATGCAGGAAAAGTAGAGTGAGTGTATATTCAAAAATATTTAGAGGAAAATTTACACTAAAGGGATGAACGAACTCGAACCGAACTCGGGACCGAAATATTCAAAGAGTCGATCTGCACGTTTTGGTGGTTGCGGAAAAACTGAAACTTTTTCAGCGACACTGAACGAGGTTATTGAAGACATTGCTATCCATAATAGCCATAATATCAGGTGAACCCCCCACCAAATTCTGCGTCACCAAAAATTGACAGAAGCGTTCGGTACTCACAGTTTTAAGCTTAATCCTCGATTCGACTTGGAGATAGGATATATCTTTTGGCTCGTTCCACCAATGAGAGACTTGCTCTTCGCTTTAACGCACCTCGTTACATGCATTACTCAACTTTATCCCCAGACTAAAATCTAACTCGATGATATAATCATCGGCAATTTACTAAAACCCCAACACATTAAGAGTTTTTGCTAATTACCTCCTAATGTGACCACCGAGGTAATAGCGACCCTTCCATTATTTTTTGACTCATTGTATTGCTACTTTTGCCATAATACTTTGTCGTGTAAATTATTATTTTTGTATTTTTGTATTGCCGTAATTAAATATAATTAATAATTTGATTATTGTGGTCGAGAAAAATAAGTTCGGTGGTTTTTATGGATTTGTGTATAAAGAGCGAATTTGATGGTATAATATTTTGAGTAGATGTTATTTGGGACTTTTTGTGAACATTTTTTCTTCAATGTTTAAATTAATAGTAAATTTGGGATGTTTGAAAAAAAATAGAGAAATTTTACAATCTGGATTTGATGACATTTTGGCAAAAATGCAAGGATTTACTAAAATGGTGATTGATTTTTTTTTACTTGTTGGACGCTATAACAATGTATTTTAACCGGCTGAACATGAATTTGCTATTAATTTAAAGAAGAAATAAAACATATTCATGCAAAGACCGAAAAAAATTTTAACCAACGAATTATTGCTGATATAAAGTCTTAATATCACATCAAATAAAAAATAAAAGTAGAACCTTGCACATTGCTTCCTCATTATTTTTCGCTTTTTATAAAGCTTCCTCTATCAGGAAGCCAAAATTGATTAATATACTTGCTCATAGAGGTAGCTTTGTAAAAAGTGAAAAATAATAAGGAGCAATATGCAAGGGTCTACTTTGCATCCTTGTTTAAAATCATGACAAAAAGGTATGTGACCGGTATTTTTTGTGGTAGAATATGCGACTTGAGAACGACAGTGAAGGCCAAAAATCGATATCTTGAAAAAAATTTAGGTTGGATTTTCCGGCCAAAAGTCGGATCTGTTGATTCTGAAATCAGAACCAACCAAAAGCGACTTTTTCAAAAATCATCGTAAAAAGACATGAAACCGGTATTTTCTGAGGTAGAATATGCGACTTGAGAACGATACTGAAGGCCAAAATTTGATATCTTGAAGAAAAAAAATGTAGGTTCTTTAGGTTGGATTTTCCGACCAAAAGTCGGATCTGTGAATTCTGAAATCAGAACCAACCAAAAGTGACTTTTTAAAAAATCATCGTAAAAAGACATGAAAGCGGTATTTTCTGAGGTAGAATATGCGACTTGAGAACGATAGTGAAGACCAAAATTTGATATCTTGAAGAAAAAAAATTTAGGTTCTATAGGTTGGATTTTCCGGCCAAAAGTCGGATCTGCGAAATCTGAAATCAGAACCGACCAAAAGTGACTTTTTGAAAAATCATCGTAAAAAGGCATGTAACCGGTACTTTCTGAGGTACAATATGCGACTTGAGAACGATAGTGAAGGCCAAAATTCGAAATCTTGAAGAAGAAATAATTTAAGTTGGATTTTCCGGCCAAAAGTCGGATCTGCGAATTCTGAAAGCACACATAGAGAAATCGTAATAGTACAGTCAACTATAAAGTGGCAACTATTCATTTTTATTACATGCAACTATTTTTATAGTTACGATAACTACGAAAATAGTTATGGTAACTATTTGCTAGTTATAGTAACTATTTGATAGTTGTGTCAACTATAAAAAAATTGTTGTACCAACCATAAGTAAATAGTTGTCACTTTATAGTTACCAATACCATAATTTTCTCTCAGTGCAGAACCGACCAAAAGTGACTTTTTCAAAAATCATCGTAAAAAGGCATGTAACCGGTATTTTCTCAGGTACAATATGTGACTTGAGAACGATAGTGAAGGCCAAAATGTGATATCTTGAAGAAAAAAAAATTAGGTTCTTTAGGTTCGATTTTCCAACCAAAAGTCGGATCTGGGAATTCTAAAATCAGAACCGACCAAAAGTGACTTTTTCAAAAATCATCGTAAAAGGGCATATAACCGGTACTTTCTGAGGTACAATATGCGACTTGAGAACGATAGTGAAGGCCAAAATTCGAAATCTTGAAGAAGAAATAATTTAAGTTGGATTTTCCGGCCAAAAGTCGGATCTGCAAATTCTGAAAGCACACTTAGAGAAATCGTAATAGTATAGTCAACTATAAAGTGGCAACTATTCATTTTTATTACATGCAACTATTTTTATAGTTACGATAACTACGAAAATAGTTATGGTAACTATTTGCTAGTTATAGTAACTATTTGATAGTTGTGTCAACTATAAAAAAATTGTTGTACCAACCATAAGTAAATAGTTGTCACTTTATAGTTACCAATACCATAATTTTCTCTCAGTGCAGAACCGACCAAAAGTGACTTTTTCAAAAATCATCGTAAAAAGGCATGTAACCGCTATTTTCTCAGGTACAATATGTGACTTGAGAACGATAGTGAAGGCCAAAATGTGATATCTTGAAGAAAAAAAAATTAGGTTCTTTAGGTTCGATTTTCCAACCAAAAGTCGAATCTGCGAATTCTGAAATCAGAACCGACCAAAAGTGACTTTTTCAAAAATCATCGTAAAAAGGCATGTAACCGGTACTTTCTGAGGTACAATATGCGACTTGAGAACGATAGTGAAGGCCAAAATTCGAAATCTTGAAGAAGAAATAATTTAAGTTGGATTTTCCGGCCAAAAGTCGGATCTGCGAATTCTGAAAGCACACTTAGAGAAATCGTAATAGTACAGTCAACTATAAAGTGGCAACTATTCATTTTTATTACATGCAACTATTTTTATAGTTACGATAACTACGAAAATAGTTATCGTAACTATTTACTAGTTATAGTAACTATTTGATAGTTGTGTCAACTATAAAAAATTTGTTGTACCAACCATAAGTAAATAGTTGTCACTTTATAGTTACCAATACCATAATTTTCTCTCAGTGCAGAACCGACCAAAAGTGACTTTTTAAAAAATCATCGTAAAAAGGCATGTAACCGCTATTTTCTGAGGTACAATATGTGACTTGAGAACGGTAGTGAAGGCCAAAATGTGATATCTTGAAGAAAAAAAATTTAGGTTCTATAGTTTGGATTTTCCGGCCAAAAGTCGGATCTGCGAAATCTGAAATCAGAACCGACCAAAAGTGACTTTTTAAAAAAATCATCGTAAAAAGGCATATAACCGGTACTTTCTGAGGTACAATATGCGACTTGGAACGATAGTGAAGGCCAAAATTCGAAATCTTGAAGAAGAAATAATTTAAGTTGGATTATCCGGCCAAAAGTCGGATCTGCGAATTCTGAAAGCACACTTAGAGAAATCGTAATAGTACAGTCAACTATAAAGGGGCAACTATTCATTTTTATTACATGTAACTATTTTTATAGTTACGATAACTACGAAAATAGTTATGGTAACTATTTGCTAGTTATAGTAACTATTTGATAGTTGTGTCAACTATAAAAAAATTGTTGTACCAACCATAAGTAAATAGTTTTCACTTTATAGTTACCAATACCATAATTTTCTCTCAGTGCAGAACCGACCAAAAGTGACTTTTTCAAAAATCATCGTAAAAAAAAAAAAGATGCAAAGTAGAACCTTGCACATTGCTTCCTCATTATTTTTCGCTTTTTACAAAGCTCCCTCTGTGAGGAAGCAGTATGTTATTCAATTTTGGCTTCCTCATAGAGGAAGCTTTGTAAAAAGCGAAAAATAATGAGGAAGCAATGTGCAAGGTTCTACTTTGCATCTTTTTTTTTATACCTTGTGTCTCTTTTGCAGAGGTGTTTTATACAGCTATAAATCACCTCTGCAAACACCGTTACATCTAATTTTGATTAGATACAAATTTTTGTCGTACTTTCTCAACTTTTCCGGAAGCTATAGCAAAAATCTACATTTTTTTTTAAATGAAAAATGGTGTAAAATCCGAACGACTTTACCGATCATCACCAAATTTGGTACATGGCATTTCTGAATGTTATTTTTCGTCTGTACAAAATTTCTGTTCATTTGTTGAAATTCGACGTAATTTAGATCAAAATCTATTTTTTTCGAAAAATTCAAAATTCTATAAAATCCGAACCGCTTTACCGATTTCGTCGAAATTCAATACCATACAACATTGAACGTATCTTCAGTTATGAAGAACTATTTAGCCAAATCGGCGAACTTTTACGAAAGTTAGAGCGACCACGCCCTTTTTTCAACAAATTAAAATCAACATAAAATCTTAATGACTTCACATATTTTGGCAAAAATCACAACATTCAAAGAGGGGCAGCTACTCTACTTGCGTGCCAAATTTGAGCCGGATCGCTCGAACGGTTACCGAGTGAGAGGAGATTGAATTTTCGAAGCCCAGCACACATACACACACACACACACACACACACATACATACATACGGACATTTTTTCTAAACCACTTTTCTCGACGTTTTAGGTGATTCTAAGCATACTGACATGAAAATCTCGAAAAAAAAAATTTCATGAAAACAAAGCTTCCTCTATGAGGAAGCAAAAGGTATGTAACCGCTATTTTCTGAGGTACTATATGTGACTTGAGAACGATAGTGAAGACCAAAATTCGATATCTTAAAGAAAAAAAAGTATGCAATCTAAAAGTCGTGACATTTTTCTAACAAACATTCAAAATTGTCTACCAAAAAAAACGAAATGAACCTCCTAATTACAAAACTAATAGTAGTCCTAGAATTTTGATTATAGGACATACATAAAAACCGCGAACGGTTGGCAGGAAGGTAAAAAATACCGTAACCGGAACAACCCCTTCGATTTTTGTTGCCAGAGGGCGGTGCACTTGGCGGTTTTCAGAGCTGTAATTCGAGAACCAGGGAGGTCGCCTTTTTTTTTTTAAGGTGACTCGTGTATGCTCATTGTAGTAGGCATAATTCTATCGTTCGATCCACGCCCGTTTTTCTTTCTCCGCAGCTATACATAAATAGGAAGTGCGGTTACGCTTACAGGATACTCACCCCCGTCACGCATATTATCCTCCTGCAGGACTTTTTAAATCGCTCGCGACTCACGCGCTGTTTGGTGCCGGTTTAAAGCACCGATTCCAAAATCGGCCGGTTAATGTCATTGATATATATTAGCAGCTGTCCAACCAACGACGGTTATTACTTCCTTGGACCGTCACAATTTTTCATAATGACAATGAATATAAATTGAATTCCCAATGTTCTGACTCACTTGCACCGGAATTCGACAATTTGCTTGGGTTTATTTTTTTGTTTCATAATTATGACTGTAAAATGTAACACACAAATTGATATCATAAGCTCGAATTTATAAATCAGGTGTGTTTTAATTTTCAGCATTTTTGTGATGTCGAATATAAAGATTTTTTATAAATATATATAAATTTTATTAAACATTTGTAAGAATTTTTATGAAAAATAAAATGACATTCATTTTTGGATGTCATGAGAATTTGGTTGGGACTTAGAGAAAGTGGGACAATTTATGATCAACTGAAAAAATATGAGCAATAATTTTTACATTTTTTTATTTTTTGCGAAGAAAGTGCTGTATGAAAATTTAATTTTTTTTTCTCCACAAATAAAATTGAAGCCGGTTAGTAACTAATTGCAACGACAAACTCTCCAACAGCTTATCAGCAAATCAATAAACGATCAAGCTGCGAATTATTCGGAGGATAAGAGATTTTTTAATATTTAAAAAAGTTAATTATATTTCGTCTTTCAATAAATTATGAAATTTTTTTCGATGAAAAATATTCCACTTATTACAAATTAAGTTGCGAAATCAAGCTTTAGCCAAAAATTAAAAAAATTAATGTAAAAACTAAAAAAAAAATGCGAAACCTAAATATTAAATTTAGTTTCAGAAATCCCATCAGCTAATCAGGAAACCAATGAAAAAAAAATGAGTTACTAATTGTTGAGAAAACGATAAGAAACTTTTTTTTTCTATATTTAGCCACAATTTCAAAGTATTTCAGAGACAATAGATCGTTTTAATGATATTACAATCATTTTTCGTCTTGGAAAATTTGAATGCCTGTAATTGTTCGAAAATCGTGTGGAGAAAAAAAAAGTAAGTTAGGACGTCATTATGAACGTTGAGTCATTATGTCTGTCAGTTATCGTCTGGCAGAATTCTGAATCCTTGGATCCTGAAGAATATCAATGTCTGGTAGATCGTTTTGCTGCTTTCCTGGAAAACGAGCTGTCAATATAATAACACCTTCTTGCTCTTGACAAAAAGACGTGTGGACGTACGTGT
Organism: Ephialtes manifestator; assembly: GCA_963970395.1. Taxonomy (NCBI): domain Eukaryota; kingdom Metazoa; phylum Arthropoda; class Insecta; order Hymenoptera; family Ichneumonidae; genus Ephialtes; species Ephialtes manifestator. The sequence continues at coordinate 35,796,198 of OZ019972.1, forward strand.
TTTGACTCACGTACGTCGACGACGACGACGATGACAGATTAATTAATTGCCTCAACGTGAATCATATGGGTGAGGGACCGTAGCTCGAAAAATAACGAGCATTTATTGGCAAACATTGCAATAATTTAATGCCAATGTACTTACCTATATTTACTCGGTTGTTGCAACATTCACGGTTTAATTTAGATCAAACTGAATAATTTAAGCAATATAATTTTAACAACAGAATGTAAATACATTTCTATTTTTAATTTTATAAATTAGAAGCAAATTGTCAATAAGGATTTTACAATCGAATTCTTAAAAAGGTGTAACAATTTTTATTAGATTCACTTAATTAATTTTCAAGACAGAAATATATTGTACAATTAATTTCATCGTCATTATTAAAATAATTATTATATAAATAATAATAATTATTAATTATTATTATAAATTATTATTCTAAAAAAATTAAAATAAAATTTAAAACAAATAAAATTATCTAATTATTATTATTTATATTATTATAAATAATAATAATCTGCAATGACCATAAAAAGTAATTGGAAAAAAATTGGATCAAAATAATTTCAATTTTTCTAATAAATTTATGGTGATCAAATTTGAATCTTAAAATTAATTTGAAAAAAGTGAAATATTCGAAGAGGGATTTTAAAATTGGCCAAAAGTGTATATTTTGCTATCCACTTGAAATATAACTTCATCTCTTGGAATGCAAATATATTATTATTACTATATTGGAGAAATATCAATTTTTCAAAATATTTTTTCAAATTAATTATTAAAATTCAATAAAACAACAACACATATATTCATGAAAATGAAAAAATAAATTAAAACAAAAGTGATTTTATCGTTCGACATGAATAATCGCAATTATACAATTTAATTCTACGATATACAAAAATAGCCAATAAAATTTTTAGAAAATTTTGTCGATAAAGATGTTCACAGTTCTTCTGCTCATAAAGTAGTATATCACCTTAAGTATCTATGAGAGAAATGAATGTATGTATTGTCCTGTAAATTCCATGACGAGATCGACAAATCGTTCAATTGAGTTGAACAAATTGTTCGTATTCATCCAGCAAAGGCAATAGAGTCAACATACAGAGTATAGATGTCTCTTCGACTAAGAATTTTACAGTTGCCACGTGCCCAAAGGTGGCTAAAGGATTCGTGCTGTGTTACACAAAGAGCATAGAGTAAAAGAGAAGTAGTAAATTTTACAGCTGCTTCAATCGACGCGCTCGAAAATGGTTTTGGTGATCGCGCGCCCATATTCAAGCCCACGTTGGGCAGCATTAGCTTTGTCGTTAGACCGTAATTTTCGATGTTTGGAGTCTAAAGACCACCATGGACAGAGCGTACCGATCCTACGCAATTTGGTCTGACCCGTCTGACCCTCGCGATCTATTGCGAGAAACGATGGCGCGGAGACCTTTTCCAGGTGATGGCATCGTGCTGCGGGGGTGCTCGTTAGTTAAGCCAGTGGTAACCCCGACTGTGACTCTTTTAAGTTTCTACAAAGACTTCCGCATAATTTGAGTCTATGGAACGTGCCATGGTGAATATAATTGTATACTGGTTGGTATAATTCACTTTTGAATTTGGACATTTTTAGAGTCTGTACCGAAAATCACGTATTGGAAGTTAACTTAGACTGGGGGGGGGGGGTTAATAATTAGGGGTGAAAATAAATTTTTCAGACCTGAGTCCAGAAAATAAACTTTTTAGTCCGAAATTCAGAAAATATATATTTCAGTCCTAAGTCGAGAAAATAGATATTTCCGACCTAAGTCCAGAAAATACACATTTCAGTTGTAAGTTCAGAAAATAAACTTTTCAGACCTAAGTCCAGAAAATAAACTTTTTAGTCCTAAGTCTAGAAAATAAAGTTTTCAGATCTGTGTCCAGAAAATAAACTTTTTAGTCCTAAGCCTAGAAAATAATTTTTTTAGACCTGAGTCCAGAAAATACACTTTTTAGTCCTAAGTTCAGAAAATGAATATTTCAGTCCTAAATCCAGAAAGTAAACTTTTCAGTCCTCTGTACAAAAAATAGACTTTTCAGTCCTCCGTACAAAAAATAAACCTTTCACCTCGTGTGAATTTCAAACTTCACTCTCGGTGAAAAGTGGCACTTCCCTCCCTTGTAACGTAATGTATTATTTCAGTCCTAAGTCAAAAAAATAAACTCCGTCCAGAAAAGAAACTTTACAGTCCTCCATCCAAAAAAGAAACTTTACAGTCCTCCGTCCAGAAAAGAAACTTTACAGTCCTCCATCCAGAAAAGAAACTTTACAGTCCTCCGTCCAGAAACGAAACTTTTCAGTCCTCTGTCCAGAAAATAAATTTTACCCCCTCCATCCAGAAAATAAATTTTTCATCCCGCCGTCCCGAAAATAAACTTTTTCGTCCTCCGTCCAGAAAATAAACGTTTCATCCCGCCGTCCCGAAAATAAACTTTTTCGTCCTCCGTCCAAAAAATAAACTTTTCCCCCTCCGTCCAGAAAAGTGCACTTTTCGGTTTCTACAAAGACTTCTGAATAATGTGAGTCTACGAATTCTAAGTGTATATAAAACAGTTAAAAACAGTAAAAATCCCAGTGAATAAAAAAAATGCAATAAAATTTCTTGTCTTGTTGTAAAATTAATGGCACTTTGATTTACTAGAATTTCATACTTTGGAAAGGATCATTAATTTTTATCGCTTCCCTATATGCTATACCACTTCGCCTGATTTTTACCCTATTATAATCTGTTCGTAGGAATCTATCGGTCTACTGGACGAGGCACGTTGCAACAGTCTCGGCTCAATGAAGGCAAAAGGGTCGATAACAATCTCCATGCGATACGAGAGATCGTTTCGTTCGGCGATTTCAATCGATGATGACGCGAGAGCGTTGCACGCTCGAAGCGGGCGAAATTTCTGTCGAACGTTTTCGCTCGATCAAACATCTGTCTTTGCTGTTGCTGCGTGCTCGCCGCTGCTTCATAATACTTCCTGTGCGCGCGCGACGAGCACCAAGTAACCCTTCCCGCTTCTTTTCTACGTCTTATTGCCTTCACGGACGAGCGGTTACCCACAATACCGAATAAACGTCGAATATCCGCAGGAAGAAATACAACAACTAACATCTATATTGTACTCTTCGCTACGGGAATCCAAAATAATAATCGGTACCATCATAATCGTCACGTGCTTTTTCGAATGCTTAGGCTTATCGTTTTGATTTCATCGATGCTCGAAAGGGAATAATATTTTTGTCAAAATACCTGGTAATATTAGACAAAAAATACACTGCAAACAAAAAAAAAATTAACTAGAAATTTGATGTACTAGTATGGAATTTTTTTTTTACGTAAATTTACTAAATTTAATCTACAAGTATGATGTGAAATGAATATATGGTCATTTTAATAATTCATAATAGTTTTAATGTAAAAGTATATTCATTTTTATTCATGTATTAGCATAGAGACTTTTGGTTTTTTTTAAAGGTGCAAATTATTTGTCTGGGCACGTTAGGGCCTTTTAAATTTCTCTGCCTTTGATGAAGTTGTGAAATTTGATTTTTTTTAAGGATGCAAATTTAATAATTGTAACAATTAATAAATTAATATATGGAGAATATTGTTTTGTAAAGAATATATCCAAGAATTTCCGATTTCATTTAAAAACATTAAATCATAAAGGAAACATCCTAACAAAATTTAAAAATAACAATTTTGTGGATATTTTTATGTAAAATTTTTATTTGTCAGTACAATGATCAGTAAATTCATATCCAGCCGAATAAAACAAATCAGTATAAGATCTGGAAAATAAAGTAAGAAAAATTATTTATTCATTTTATTTTATTTACGTTTTATAAAATATATTGTGAAATCGACTTAAAAAAATGCAATCAATACTTGACAATTTGATGTATTGAATGTACAGAAAAAGTGAGATGTCCACCGGTCACGTTTTTCATGTCAAATTTCCCAAGTGTCATCTGTTTTAAGCATTTTTTAAAAATTGAAAAAAAATTTGGATATTTTTATGTAAAATTTGTATTTGTCAGTAAAATTATCAGTAAATTCGTATTCAGCCGAATAAAACAGATCAATATAAGATCTGAAAAAAAAGTAAGAAAAATTATTTATTTATTTTATTTACGTTTTATAAAATTTATTGTGAAATCGAGTAAAAAAAAAATGCAATCAATACTTGACAATTTGATGTATTGAATGTACAGAAAAAGTGAGATGTCCACCAGTCACGTTTTTCGTGTGAAATTTCCCAAGTGTCATCTGTTTTAAGCATTTTTTAAAAATTGAAAAAAATGTTGGATATTTTTGTGTAAAATTTTTATTTGTCAGTAAAAGGATCAGTAAATTCGTATCCAGCCGAATAAAACAGATCAGTACAAGATCTGGAAAAAAAAAGTAAGAAAAATTATTTATTTATTTTATTTACGATTTATAAAATATATTGTGAAATCGAGTAAAAAAAATGCAATCAATACTTGACAATTTGATGTATTGAATGTACAGAAAAAGTGAGATGTCCACCAGTCCCGTTTATCATGTCAAATTTCCCAAGTGTCATCTGTTTTAAACATTTTTTAAAAATTGAAAAAATTTTTGGATGTTTTTATGTAAAATTTGTATTTGTCAGTAAAATTATCAGTAAATTCGTATTCAGCCGAATAAAACAGATCAGTACAAGATCTGGAAAAAAAAGTAAGAAAAATTATTTATTTATTTTATTTACGTTTTATAAAATTTATTGTGAAATCGAGTAAAAAAAAATGCAATCAATACTTGACAATTTGATGTATTGAATGTACAGAAAAAGTGAGATGTCCACCAGTCCCGTTTTTCATGTCAAATTTCCCAAGTGTCATCTGTTTTAAGCATTTTTTAAAAATTGAAAAAAATGTTGGATATTTTTGTGTAAAATTTTTATTTGTCAGTAAAAGAATCAGTAAATTCGTATCCAGCCGAATAAAACAGATCAGTACAAGATCTGGAAAAAAAAGTAAGAAAAATTATTTATTTATTTTATTTACGTTTTATAAAATATATTGTGAAATCGAGTAAAAAAAAATACAATCAATACTTGACAATTTGATGTATTGAATGTACAGAAAAAGTGAGATGTCCACCAGTCCCGTTTTTCATGTCAAATTTCCCAAGTGTCATCTGTTTTAAACATTTTTTAAAAATTGAAAAAATTTTTGGATATTTTTATGTAAAATTTTTATTTGTCAGTAAAATTATCAGTAAATTTGTATTCAGCCGAATAAAACAGATCAGTATAAGATCTGAAAAAAAAGTAAGAAAAATTATTTATTCATTTTATTTTATTTACGTTTTATAAAATATAATCGGGTAAAAAAAAATGCAATCAATACTTGACAATTTGATGTATTGGATGTACAGAAAAAGTGAGATGTGCAGCAGCAGCAGCAGCAGCAGGCAGCAGTACCGTTTCTCGTGTCAAATTTCCCGAGTGTCATCTGTGTCGCGTACATACCGTGCGCTCCTCCTCGCGCGACAGATTGAAGGATAAATTCGATACGTCTATATCGAGTTTCCGGTTCCATCCTGTGATGGTAGGTGGGTGGATACCTATGTGCGCGTGAATTTGATGCTGCAGCAAGCAAGCAACAACAGCAGCACTTGCAGCCAAGGTGCTTCGTCATTTTCGATATAATATATTACATTCGAAATTGATAGAATATAATGCGAGCCATAACGGTAAAATTTTCCTCTTGACATTAAAAAAAAATTGTATTTAAAATTATTATTTTATTATTTTATTTATTTATATTATTTATTTTGAATTTAATTTCATCTCAAATTTATTGTATAATGTGTTATACAATAAATTTGATATTAAATTTTTATTAAATCAAATTAAATTCAAAATAAATAATATAAATAAATAAAATAATAAAATAATAATTTTAAATACCATTTTTTGGTATTTAAAATTATTTTGTATATATTTTAATATAGTATATATATTTGGAAAAATAATCATTAATATGTATGTTGAATGTTAATATAATCAGAGATGGGCATTCATTCAATGAGAATGTATTATATAAATAATAATAAATAATTTTTTGTATAAGATAACTATTAATTATTATGCAAAACTTGAAATTTTCACATTTCTGCAATAATTATGAATAATTTAGATTATTCTTTTACAATGAATTCTAATATTTAATATACTTAATAATCCTTAATTACTTATTGATAAAAGTCTTTCAAATACATTTTCATTCAAGGAATATCCCTGAATATAATTATTAAATATAATAACATTTTAATAAATGTCACAATTGTAAATAAAAAATTACTTTACAATTATTAAATTTTTAAACATTACTCAACGCTATTTTAAAAACTATTCTTTAAAAATTAATTACAGCTTAATCATGTCGTTTTAGAAAATTAATTAACGTGTGTAACGGAATGTTAGCACTAACGGTTTATTGACCCTTGCATTGCTAACGATTTTTTTCTTTACGAGCGGAATGAGCTCGTCGGCAGAAGGAAACCAATTGCTATAAACTATTTGATTAATGCACTCACGAGGGACTCTGTGAAACACGTAGCGTAGAGCGAGGGAAAACGTTGCGTCGATTTCCCATCGCATAGCGTGCGAACCGGAAGTATTCCAATCATCGAACACACACCGATATTTCAGGTGTTAAAACTATATAACATTGTACATAAGTTTGTGGGGGGTTAGGGTGAATTTGTTATAGACTAACCCTCAGTCCCTTTACTATATATGTGTATAATAATAATAATGCACCCTCCTCTAGTCTAGTCAAGGTTTTATTCAAATTTATATACAAAATCACGATAGTCGACTAAGGAAAGGTGCATGCATAGAAATAGAAAAAATGCTGACCGGAAGTGAATATATTTAGTACACCAACGCAGCAGTTTTATCGTTGCTAGGCAAAAAAAAAAATAATAACGAAATTCTGACGACTTGATATTTTTTAAATTTATTATTGTATATATATATATATATATATATATTATAATAATTGGTATGTCAGCGTAGCAGTTTTTTCGTTGCTAGGCAAAAAAAATTATAATAACGAAGTCCTGATGATTTGTTATTATTTTAAAAAATTATCATTATATATAAATATAATAGTGTTCTAGTGAAGGTTTTATTCAAATTTATATACAAAATCACGATAGTCGACTAAGGAAATGTGCATGCATAGAAATAGAAAAATTCTGACCGGAAGTGAATATATTTAGTACACCAACGCAGCAGTTTTTTCGTTGCTAGGCCAAAAAAAAATATTAATGAAGTTCTGACGACTTGATATTTTTTAAATTTATTATTGTATATATATATATATTATAATAATTAGTACGTCAGCGTAAAAGTTTTTTCGTTGCTAGGCAAAAAAAATTATAATAACGAAGTCCTGATGATTTGTTATTATTTAAAAAATTACTTATTATATATAGATATAATAGTGTTCTAGTGAAGGTTTTATTCAAATTTACAAATTTATATACAAAATCACGATAGTCGACTAAGGAAAGGTGCATGCATAGAAATAGAAAAAATGCTGACCGGAAGTGAATATATTTAGTACACCAACGCAGCAGTTTTTTCGTTGCTAGGCCAAAAAAAATAATAACGAAGTGCTGACGACTTGATATTTTTTAAATTTATTATTGTATATATATATATATATATTATAATAATTAGTACGTCAGCGTAAAAGTTTTTTCGTTGCTAGGCAAAAAAAAAATAATAACGAAGTCCTGATGATTTGTTATGATTTAAAAAATTTATTATTATATATAGATATAATGATATTCTGGTGAAGGTTTTATTCAAATTTATAGACAAAATCACGATAATTGACTAACGAAAGATGCAGGCATAGAAATAGGATATTGCTGACCGGAAGTGAAAATATTTTGTACACCAACGCAGCAGTTTTTTCGTTGCTAGGCCAAAAAATATAATAACGAAGTGCTGACGACTTGATATTTTTTAAATTTATTATTGTATATATATATATATATATATTATAATAATTGGTATGTCAGCGTAACAGTTTTTTCGTTGCTAGGTAAAAAAAATATAATAACGAAGTCCTGATGATTTGTTATTATTTTTAAAAATTATTATTATATATAGATATAATAGTGTTCTAGTGAAGGTTTTATTCAAATTTATAGACAAAATAACGATAGTCGACTAAGGAAATGTGCATGCATAGAAATAGAAAAATTCTGACCGGAAATGAATATATTTAGTACACCAACGCAGCAGTTTTTTCGTTGCTAGGCCAAAAAAAATAATAACGAAGTGCTGACGACTTGATATTTTTTAAATTTATTATTGTATATATATATATATTATAATAATTAGTACGTCAGCGTAAAAGTTTTTTCGTTGCTAGGCAAAAAAAATATAATAACGAAGTCCTGATGATTTGTTATTATTTAAAAAATTACTTATTATATATAGATATAATAATATTCTAGTGAAGGTTTTATTCAAATTTATAGACAAAATTATGACAATCGACTAACGAAATATGAATGCATAGAAATAGGATATTGCTGACCGGAAGTGAAAATATTTTGTACACCAACGCAGCAGTTTTTTCGTTGCTAGGCCAAAAAAAATAATAACGAAGTGCTGACGACTTGATATTTTTTAAATTTATTATTATATATATAATATAATAATTAGTACGTTTGCAAAGCAGTTTTTTCGTTGCTAGGCAAGAAAAATTATTATAACGAAGTCCTGATGATTTGTTATTATTTAAAAAATTAATTATTATATATAGATAGAATAATATCCTAGTGAAGGTTTTATTCAGATTTATAGACAAAATTACGATAATCGACTAACGAAAGATGCGGGCATAGAAATAGACAATTGCTGACCGGAAGTGAAAATATTTTGTACACCAACGCAGAAAAAATATAATAATGAAGTCCTGACGACTTCTTATTTAAAAAATTTGTTATTATCTGTATATATTATAATAATTAGTACGCCAGCGCAGCAGTTTTTTCGTTGCTAGGCCAAAAAGATATAATAACGAGGTCCTGATGATTTATTATTATTTAAAAAATTTATTATTATATATAGATATAATAATATTCTAGTCACGATTTTATACAAATTTATATACAAAATCAAAAAAAAAAGGTGCATGCATAGAAATAGAAAATTTCTGACCGGAAGTGAAAATATTTAGTACACCAACGCAGCAGTTTTTTCGTTGCCAGGCGAAAAAATATAACAACGAAGTCCTGACGAGTTGATAAATTATTTATGTGCTTCCTGGTAACTGTATGAGCGGACAAATTTACTCGAGTCTCTTTTGTGTCAATAATATAGAGTAGGTAATATAATGCGTATTTCTCATGCCTGGAACCCGTGACGGTTTCAGGCAATTTTCATAAATTTCTTTGGTCTCTCGGAAATAAAGCGTACGTGCCATTTGGTGCCATTAAAATTTTATACACGATATTCTGAAAAAAGAAGATAGAAAAATTAAAAATAAACATAGTCACTTTTATTTGTTTGTATTTATTTATTTTTATTTATATGTAATGTAAATGTTGTAGTTACTTCTATATGTATTTTCAGATGGAAAAGAGAATTCAAATTTCTAAGGGTAAAATTGTGTGTTATTTAAATATCAAGATAAATATTTCTATTACTAATAAAAGGACATATCGACATATAACGAAATGTTTCTTTTTTTAATGCTGGAAAAAAGTGTAAAAGTGATGGATTATCACCTCTAGACTTAGTTTAAACAATTAAGTACGATAATAAATTATCAATCTATAAAAACATAATTATGGTAATAATTTAATTCGTAATTATATAAAATTAGGAATTTAATTCTCGGTTTAAACAATTCTAACAGTTAAGTGCGATAATCAATTAATTAATTAATGGCGCATAATTGTGGCAATAATTGAATTATTAATTTTTCCAAAATTGATTCATGACTTTCTGCCAGAATAAAATCTATGAGATTTAGCTAAGCAATAATATAATCTCAAAATGTTAATCCCATTTTATCCAAAATTTAGTATACAATTAAAGTTTTTGACAAATTTTGATAATAGAAATTTATTAAATTGAATTAAAGTCAATAAAAAGACTGTAATAAAAAAAATGAATAAATTATTAATGCTATAAAGTAGAATCGTCGGGAGCATCGCTAGGTAATAATTTAATCCGTAATTATATAAAATGAGGAATTAAAGACTCAGTTTAAACAATTTAAACAGTCAAGTGCGATAATCAATTAATTAATTAATTGCTCATAATTTTGGCAATAATTGAATTATTAATTTTTCCAAAATTCATTCGTGACTTTCTGCCAGAATAAAATCTATGACATTTAGCTAAGCAATAATATAATCTCAAAATGTTAATCCCATTTTATCCTAAATTTAGTATACAATTAAAGTTTTTTACAAATTTTGATAATAGAAATTTATTAAATTGAATTAAAGTCAATAAAAAGACTGTAATAAAAAAATGAATAAATTATTAATGCTATAAAGTAGAATCGTTAGGTAATAATTTAATTCGTAATTATATAAAATGAGGAATTAAAGACTCAGTTTAAACAATTTAAACAGTCAAGTGCGATAACCAATTAATTAATTAATTGCTCATAATTTTGGCAATAATTTAATTATTGATTTTTCCAAAATTCATTCATGACTTTCTGCCATAATAAAATCTATGACATTTAGCTAAACAATAATATAATCTCAAAATGTTAATCCCATTTTATCCTATATTTAGTATACAATTGAAGTTTTTGACAAATTTTGATAATAGAAATTTATTAAATTGAATTAAAGTCAATAAAAAGACTGTAATAAAAAAATGAATAAATTATTAATGCTATAAAGTAGAATCGTTAGGTAATAATTTAATTCGTAATTATATAAGATTAGGAATTAAATTCTCAGTTTAAACAATTCTAACAGTTAAGTGCGATAATCAATTAATTAATTAATTGCTCATAATTTTGGCAATAATTGAATTATTAATTTTTCCAAAATTCATTCGTGACTTTCTGCCAGAATAAAATCTATGACATTTAGCTAAGCAATAATATGATCTCAAAATGTTAATCCCATTTTATCCTAAATTTAGTATACAATTAAAGTTTTTGACAAATTTTGATAATAGAAATTTATTAAATTGAATTAAAGTCAATAAAAAGACTGTAATAAAAAAAAATGAATACATTATTAATGCTATAAAGTAGAATCGTCGGGAGCATCGCTAGGTAATAATTTAATTCGTAATTATTTAAAATGAGGAATTAAAAACTCAGTTTAAACAATTTAAACAGTCAAGTGCGATAATCAATTAATTAATTAATTGCTCATAATTTTGGCAATAATTGAATTATTAATTTTTCCAAAATTCATTCGTGATATTTTCTGCCAGAATAAAGTCTATGACATTTAGCTAAGCAATAATATAATCTCAAAATGTTAATACCATTTTATCCAAAATTTAGTATACAATTAAAGTTTTTTACAAATTTTGATAATAGAAATTTATTAAATTGAATTAAAGTCAATAAAAAGACTGTAATAAAAAAAATGAATAAATTATTAATGCTATAAAGTAGAATCGCCGGAAGCATCGCTAGTGCGAATTGTTTGGTACGCGCTGGTCTCGTATAGTCGTATCATCATTGTGATTACACGGTACTTGACTCTATTCATAAGAGCAGTCCCGAGCGGCACCTCATCGTCGATTCATTTTACCCATTCTTTATCTCCATCTCTATTCCTCACTCGCTTCTTTGCTGTGAGGCACACGTGCCTGTTAGCTTCAAATGTTTTCTTACAACACGAGCACAATATAATTTACACATACTTTTTTTTAACGTCTCTTTAGGATAGGCGATACATAACAGAAAATAGAATAAATGCTATTGTGAAAAGATTTTAAAAGAGAGAACTAAGGTCTATAACTTTTTTTTAATATAATGTTGATACTGTCAATTTTTTTGAAATTGTAAAAAATATAATTTTTAGGACAATTTTTTTAGTCGACAAATTTTAAAAAATAGGATTTTGAAAATGCAAGAATTCTAATTGTAATGACAATTTAAAAAATTTAATTGTGAAAAAAATATAATTTAAAAAATCTAGAAATTGTAGAAAAAATAAAATTTAAAAAATTTTTTAAATATGAAAATTGTGAAAAAGAAATAGAATTTAAAAAATGTGAAAATTATGAAAATTGTCAAAAAGAAATAGAATTTAAAAAATTTTTTAAATATGAAAATTGTGAAAAAGAAATAGAATTTAAAAAATGTGAAAATTATGAAAATTGTCAAAAAGAAATAGAATTTAAAAAATGTAAAAATTATGAAAATTTTCAAAAAGAAATAGAATTTAAAAAATTTAAAAATTATGAAAATTGTCAAAAAGAAATAGAATTAAAAAAATTTGAAATATGTAAAAATTGTGAGGAAAATAAAATTTTAAGAATGTAAAAATTATAAAAATTATTTTAAAAAAATGGAATTACAAAATTGTAAACATGTCAGAAGCTGAAAAAATTAAATTTTGAAATTGTAAAAATTGTAAAAATAGTGGTGAATCTGTATTTGTAAAAATTGTAATGATCATTTCAATATACAATGCGATACAAAATTAAAGTACAGTTTAGTAAAAACGAGAAAGTACTTTAATTTTCCATGACATTTGCACATTAAATTTAATTCACCAGTTTATGCATAAACACTGGCAAACATTTCTATCAGTGATATACACTATCTTAAAAGAATCAGAAACACGTAGATACATAATGCACGATGTGTTGATTGCGATGAAAAATCTCTCCACTATGCAATTACACGCTCACGCGGTTACTTGTACTTCCACTGCCTAGCGCTGCACGCTACACGATTATCAGAACAGATATGCATCACCAATTTGTATATTCCATTCATCTACAATTTTAGTGGCGGTAAGTACATAAAACAAAATATGCAAATAATTGATAACTTCATAATACAATAATAAAATTCTTTAAAGATATTTTTTTACCTTTTTTGGTACCTTAACATAAGATCCCAAATTCAAAATAGGTAAAAATACATCATAGATTTTATTTAAAAATATAATTCTATCTCGAGTTCGAAAAGACAATTTTTGACTTCGTAATTCAACTTTAATACCGAATTGAAAGCTATAATAATTTCATAGAAATTTAAAAAACTACCGACTGAAAAAATTAGTGTAATTAATTATCAAATTGGGTAAATGAAAAATGGTTAAAAAAGAATGATTTGCATATTACAATCGGGAGATTAATTCTACCCAATTTGTGTATTAATTACACTCATATTTTCAGACGGGAGTTCTTTTAACTTTAATGAAACTATTATTATTGTATAAAAATTAAAATAGTAAAATATATATAAATAGTATATTACACTATTAGGGCAGAAAGTTTGAAATTCCTGCACTGCGCGCCACCTCGATTTCGTCTCGGGCATCATGGCGCGCAGTTCAGGGCTTTCAAACTTTTGCCCGTGTAGTGTATACTATTTTTCTTTAGAGCCGGTCGAAAGTACGAAAAATATTGTATATATTACATCGAAAGAAGTTGTTGCCTGCCCCCGATTTTTGCGGCACGAGCGAAGCGAGTGCTGCTGGTCGGGGGGGGGGGGGGGGGGGGGGGGGGGCAGGCATCAAATAAAAGAAACCAATGTAACAGTTAAATAAACTTATTTTATTTAATTTATTTAATTCTGTAGATTCGTCAGTTGACATCATTTTGTTGATTAATTACTTATTACTTAATTAAACATAATCGATTTATTTTATGCCCGTCACTTCGAAGTTATATCTTAGTAACATAAAGCGTACACAACTAGAGTAAACAAAACACGTAATGAAAGCAACTTCACGTATCAGTGCGAATGAAAAAGTTTTTGCTCCCGCTGTAACAAAAGACGTATGCGTAGCTCTACGAATGCACGAATCTTCAGCTTTCTGCCTCGAAAAAGTTGCAAAAGATACGTACGTTCGACCGAGGTATAAAGAAAAATAGTTAGTTTCATTAAAAAATTTAGTTGCAGTGACTAATTGTTAGAATTGTCACTCAATAGTTGCCAAAACAGCCACGATTCTTTGATAGGCGCCCCGAAAACCAACTCAAGTTAGGTTAGGTTAGATTTCATATGTCCGCAAAGATCTACGATGTATTAAATCATTTGACTTAGTATTCGCAATTATGCGGGTGTTAACTTCGAGATCCTTTCTGGTATCTACCTTTTGATATACACACGAAGAATAAAGAAAAAAAAACATCTTCGCTGTTCTCGATAGCAATAATTTGCATCAACAAGCGCTGCGTACGCATAAGTATACATATAGTTATATGTGTTTATTATTCGCGGATCGGCAAACACATCTCGGTTCGACGCGTTCCTAATATTTTCCGGTGAAGTCGTGTATATCGTTTGCACGAAGCATAAAACGCGAAAATTAACGTACTACACACGTGTAACACGTCCATCTCAATTATTTATAACTTGCAAAGACGTTCTGGTCCTTAACTCAAAAGTTTGCAGTTCTTCGAAGTGCGATACTTAACCAAGCAAAACCTTCACCTGCAGCTTCCATTGCAAAGACAATTTGAGTGTTATGAGTTCAAGTGCCGGATATATACGCAGTTAAGACCGCAGGGTTAAAAGTAACGTACTTTGACCCTCGGGTTCGTTTTGTTCAGTTCTACCGACTAAATTTATGTCCCGTAAAGTAGCAACCGCCACACCTTCGCTCTTCACCACTTTGCCAAACACTTCCGTGAGAATTAGAAGCAGTCTTTTATTTTTATTTTGCTTAAGGACGTACGGTTATCGTTTTTGTCAATGCGCGTAATTTTTCTGTGACTGATATTTTTCTTAAATATTTTTTATTTAGGCAAATTGTTTATTCTCTTTTTTTATGATGTCTCGGTAATCATTTCATATTTATCTTACTAGAGGATATAAAATCATTGATTTTTAAATCATTATTATTAGCAATGAATTGCAAATAAATTGTTTGAGTAATTAAAAAATCGCCTTATTTATTATGAAATCAATTTTTTAGTTTTTCTGAATACGTATGATTTTTCAACACATTTTCTATGAACTTGAAAATTCAATTTTTTTAAATTATGGCAAATCGAATAAATTACAAATTCTAGATGTGTTTTCGTGGAAGTTTCAGGAACGAACAATTTCCGAATAAAAACAATTTCTCGAAAACAGTAATTCCAAAACTGCTATAAATCCAAACTTTAAACGTAATATATACTCTTTATTTTTACAGAATTTTATTTATTAAATAAAGCTTATTTTACACTTAAATAAACAAATATTTATGCACGAAAATAGATTTAAAAAACCGGAAGTAAGGAATCCTGCAAAAGCTTAGTCCATCGCATTAGCAGCTTGAACTTCCGTTTTAGTTTCCATCACACGAGCCTCTACTTAAGTATTCCGGTTTTTGCGGTTAACGCCATAGGGTTTCCTCGATGTATCGCGTGCGTTGGCGCAATTCTGTATTCTCGCGAACAAGTGTTTAAGGATTTGAATAAAAAATTACAAGGAAGAGCAGTTGAAGGTAGGTATATATACAGTTACAAATTTCTCTTTATTCTTCAACAGGATATGTAACGGCCACGGATCATTAGTTCGATGCTGGGGGCAGAAGAAGGTAAGTAGCCATCGACATTTCTCCACTTTATTTCATATATATAACAGTCCATATGGTATTTTACTCGTGAACAGACGTAGTTATCCAATGTACAGCTGATTGCTAAGCTTAAGGAACGTGGAATACACTAAATAATACTAACTAAGAACACACAAATGCATCTTCTATGTGTCTGGACTTTATTTTAGGTTATGAGGGTCTTCGCAGCTCGGGAATGGCGGTAACAGTGACCCATTAGTTCCATGCTGGGGGCACGCGAACCATATGGCACTTCTTTGGCTCTCGAGGATCCCGCGATCTCGTTTACTCGCGTAACAAAGCCTCTCCAGTCTGTCAGCCAGGCTGTACAACGGATATACCATCGATGCTTCGCTCGTACGATCGAATTTTCACGAAATTCGATGATGGGCCTTCCAGACCCGATTTGCCAACGCACTTTGTCGACTTCACTTGACAGACTTTGTGTTTCAACACCTGTGTGGTCACTTTCCCTCGTGGCATGGAGATCGTTAGGCTAAGACCTTGAAAAACACTCAACTGAAAAAAAGTGGGTGTAATTAAATGAAGAAATTGTTTAGCTGAAAAATTATTCTTATTTAACCATTTTTTATTTACCCAATTTTTTTCAATTAATTACAATCATTTTTTCAATCAGGAGGTTTTTCTTCCTCATAGAGGAAGCTTTGTTTTCGTGAAACATTTTTTTTTTTTTCGAGATTTTCATGTCAGGACACTCAGAATAGTCCAAAACGTCGAGAAAAATGGTTTAGAAAAAATGTATGTGTGTGTGTATGTGCAGATTCTTTGTAAGATAACTGTCGTAATTTTAGATGTATCTTCGTCAAATTTGGCACGCAAGTGGGCTGTCATACAACGGTGCTTGGGATTGTAGTTGACGCGAGTCGGTTGGAGAATTCAAATTTTACAGCATTTTGAAAATTTTGAAAATATCGTTTTCACGCTGTAACTTTTGCAATTTAAGAGATATCGGGCTGAAATTTTGTACGCAAAAGGACTACCATCAAAACATGATGTGTACCAAATTTGGCGAGAATCGATAGGGTCGTTATAATTTTATTGCAATTTCAATTTTTTTCAAAATGTCTTCAAAGACGTCATCTCCTGTAAATTCTGAGATATCCGGCTGCAATATTCGATTCGACATGATTTCACGATTATTGATTGTTAATGATGAATTTAGTCAAAGAAACTATCGATATGTCGCCAAATTTCGATTTTGGTGAGGACGAAAAAAAAAATCGTCACGAAAAATAAAAGTTTTTGAAATTTTTCATAGATATATCTTAAATTTTGTTAATATATGGACTATCATGGAAAAATATTTGAGTACAGATTTGATGCAAATCTGTCCAGCCGTTCCAATTTTGACATTTTGAATTTTTCCAAAAATCTCATTCTCGCGCTGTCTCGAGCAAATTACGAGATACCGGGTTCTAATTTGGTCCACATATGGACTACCATGGTTCAAGGTTTTAGTACAAATTTGAGAAAAATCGGTCACACGGTTAAAATTCTTCGACACTTTGAATTTTTAGAAAAATGTCGAGCATAAATAAGCCTGCAAAGTAGAATTTTGCAAATCGCTTCCTCATTATTTTTCGCTTTTTACAAAGCTTCCTCTATCAGGAAGCCAAAATCGATTAACCTACTTCCTCATAGAGGTGGTTTTGTAAAAAGCGAAAAATAATGAGAGAAATTTGCAAAATTCTACTTTGCAAGCTTTTTAATTTTTACTAGCAACCAATCAAAGGACGAATAAAACGACAACAATGGATTCGATTAAATATTGTTACCCATGAACTTATTAGGGGGGGATAAAATTATTTTGTATTTCATCGTTTTTAAAGTAATTCTAATAATTTACATAAGCGACGAAATTGAGACACCCCAATAACCCACTCCACAACCCCTCGAACGAGCAGCTATACGCACAAACAGGAGTGGAGCCAATTAGGGCTAGAACATTAAATCTCAGCAAAAACTTCGCAAAGCAACACATACACACAATAGCTCCTCTTTGCAATAGAGTACCTCACGGGACCATAAGTAGATGCAAATTCCCGACACAACCTCTACTAAAAATTCTTGAACGACTTGAGATTCTAGAATAGATTAACTATTTATTTACTGATATTAATAGTTCGTTATACTAATGTAATCGGCATATACAGGCTGAAGGACTTCGGTCAATGGCCGAATTGATCATGCTCATGTACCATTCAAACTATATATCGGATGTACCAATTGTGCCTATACTGTTATGATCAATAAATAGTATATTGTGCAACAAGCGAGGACTGCAATCACACGAGTCGCAAACGTCAATTTTGGCCCGTGTTGCACACCACACTTTTTGTAACAAGGGCATGCACAATGGTGCTTTGAATGGTAGTTTTGCGGGACGAACAGTGAAAAGTGAGGTTACCAATTTTCCACCCTAGGGTCGAAAGTGAAGGAATCGCAAACTGCGCATGCCCCAACCTATCGTTTCAACACTGCTATGAAACTAGCCACTTTCGGCCCGCAAAACTGCCATGAAAAGCACCGCTGTTCATGCACGTGTTACAAAATAGTATATTACGCCACTAGGGAAGGATAGTCTACTTTCACTCCCCAGGGAGTATACTATTTTTCACCATATCTGCAGCGGAAAGTTCGAATTACGTAAAACCCGTAGGGCGGGAAGTCGAACTTTCCGCGCATGTATGGTGAAAATGTCATTTACTACTACTTTACCATAAGCGCTGTAAAGTGATTTACAGAATATATATTAAAGAAATTTAGTTTGCTAATTTCGTTTCGAAAGCTTGGAAAAACGATGCCTCATAGTTGTAGTCCATTCGTCTGGAGGGAAGACAATGATGTTCTTGTCGTACGATATGGAGAAGCGGAAATTTGAGGCAACCGTGTCGCCCCTCGCAAAAATTACACGTTACCGCGCTTGCTATTGTAGGAGGCATACATTGTATTATTATAGTAGGTGTACATTGAGGCATAGCGCGACGAAAACGACGCACCTGCATTTTTACGACTCCAGATACGGAAGGTACTCCATTCACACGTGCGTATCTCATGCGTGTCTCACCTGTGCAATTTTTCACGAGACAAAATTCACAATAGAAATAGTTGCATATATAATCTGATATTGTAGTGAATAATAGGACGATATAGTCTGTTAAACTGGTAATAAATACACCACATGATATTTGAGTATTTCCTGCCCTTCTTTGCAAGTTTTCAGACATTCCATTCAATTTTTTTTTATACCGTTCAAACATCAGGTTTTTGCAATTTCAAAAAATTCACCAAGTCACAAATTGTCAAATACGACAGAACTTTTTTTTCTGTTTATTAATATTCGATTTTTAAAATAGAACTTTTTGAAATCTGTATTTTTGCGTAGGACATGAATTTTTATTTTCCCAAACACATGATTTTTTAACAAAATTTTCTAACGATTCTCAAATGTTTGTTATTGTGAAGTGCAATATTCCTATCAATATTGAAATACGGTATTGTTGGATGCGGTGGTGCCACGAAAACTGTGATAAAACCCCTTGAGACACTAAAAAAAAGAGTGCTCAAAATTATTCACAATAAAGGACGAATGTACCCTTCGAAACAACTTTGTGACGAAGCCAGAGTCTTAGAGATAAGACAGGAATATTGTAGTGCAATTCTGAAATATTATATCAAACACAGAATGTACGAATTACAAACCGGAACGAGAAGATTTGACTCCAAGTGCAAAGCAGTAGAGGTGAAGAGAATGACAACGACTGGAAGAAGATGCTTCGACTACATTGCTCCAAAATTGATAAACGCAATGCCAAAGCTTCTCCGACAAAGACTCTACAACTGTGATAACAATATATATAAAGACATTATAGAAAATTACGTGATATCAACTGAAAGAGAAGCAGTGACTCAAATCGAATAACTCGCAAATTGCAAAATCAGAAATCATCAAGAAAAAAAAAACACTAAACATTAACCCACAATGAAACCATACTAAAATTAAAAAATACAAATAAGAGACTTTATTTTAGTTATAGCGCCTTTAGCTGCTGGACCAGCAAAAAGGACAAATTTTTGTATAATTTTTGTACAATATGCAAGATTATACTTTGAGAAATTTTACGAGTATTTTTAAAAAACTCATTTATTTTCGAAAAAACAAATCAAATAATTTCATAAGAAAAGAAAATTGTTAAACAATTGAACAATGATTTATTAGCATGCAATAATTTATATATTTTTAAAAATTTATTATAGGTGAACTAAATTAGCTTTTTCTCAAAAAAAGTATTGCTGGAAATCCAGTCGATTACGCCCTCTATCATCTGCATCAGAAAACGTACAATTCTACACTACAATAATATATTTAAGCCGGTAAATATATAGCTGACTATGGTAACTTGTCGTTATTTACCCTCACCCGATGACGCAATCTTCTGTACCGAATGTAGCTAAAGTAGGAAACAATTATACCCACAGTCCCCATATACCGATCGATGGCGCTGACAAAAATTTTCTTTTTTCTAGTATAGTTCACCACTTCTATAGTATGCAAAATGCTAAACGTGTCGCAAATGGCAAGGTCGACCTGCACACTATAGTATATTACCATTTCTACGAAAGTTGTAATATAGAAAATAATTTTATTTCAGATACAGCTACAACAATGACATATCATTGTGAGATTTATCGTTCCTGAAGACACGATTCATAGTTGAGGCTAGATATATTTGAAAAAAAAAAAAAAAAAAGACTCACGATGCTAATACACCATATAATCGTAGTAATCTTCTGTACCGACTGTAGCTAAAATACCACTAAACACCGGTAGATGGCGTTAGCATTAAAGTTTCACCAATAAAAACTTTGAAAACACAATCCTTATCTATTATTGCCTTGTGCGAACTTTTTTTCAGTATAGTACACCACTTCTATAGTATGCAAAATGCTAAACGTGTCTCAAATGGCAAGGTCGACCTGCACACTATAGTATATTACCATTTCTATGAAAGTTGTAATAAAGAAAATAATTTTACTTTAGATACAGCTACAACAATGACATATCGTTGTGAGATTTATCGTTCCTGAAGACACGATTCATAGTTGAGGCTTGATATATTTGAAAAAAAAAAAAAAAGTCGAGACTCACGATGCTGCTACGCCCTATAATCGTAGTAATCTTCTGTACCGACTGTAGCTAAAGTAGGAAACAACTATATCCACTATCTCCAGATACCGATAGATAGCTCAAGCATTAAAATTTCATCAATAAAAACTTTGAAAACACAATCCTTATCTATTATTGCCTTGTGCGAACTTTTTTCTAGTATAGTACACCACTTCTATAGTATGCAAAATGCTAAACTGTCTCAAATGACAAGGTCGACCTGCACTATAGTATATTACCATTTCTATGAAAGTTGTAATATAGAAAATAATTTTAATTTAGATACAGCTACAACAATGACATATCGTTGTGAGATTTATCGTTCCTGAAGACACGATTCATAGTTGTCTTTATATATTAAAAAAAAAAAAAAGTCCAGACTCACGATGCTGCTACACCCTATAATCGAAGTAATCTTCTGTACCGACTGTAGCTAAAGTAGGAAATAACTATACCCACTATCTCCAAATACCGATAGATAGCGCAAGCATTAAAATTTCATCAATAAAAACTTTGAAAACACAATCCTTATCTCCTATTGCCTTGTGCGAACTTTTTTCTAGTATAGTACACCACTTCTATAGTATGCAAAAAGCTAAACGTGTCTCAAATGGCAAGGTCGACCTGCATACTATAGTATATTACCATTTCTATGAAAGTTGTAATAAAGAAAATAATTTTATTTTAGATACAGCTACAACAATGACATACCATTGTAAGATTTATCGTTCTTGAAGACACGATTCATAGTTGTCTTTATATATTTAAAAAAAAAAAGTCGAGACTCACGATGCTGCTGCACCCTATAATCGAAGTAATCTTCTGTACCGACTGTAGCTAAAGTAGGAAACAACTATACCCACTATCTCCAAATACCGATAGATAGCGCAAGCATTAAAATTTCATCAATAAAAACTTTGAAAACACAATCCTTATCTCTTATTGCCTTGTGCGAACTTTTTTCTAGTATAGTACACCACTTCCATAGTATACAAAATGCTAAACGTGTCTCAAATGGCAAGGTCGACCTGCACACTATAGTATATTACCATTTCTATGAAAGTTGTAGTAAAGAAAATAATTTTATTTTAGATACAGCTACAACAATGACATATCGTTGTGAGATTTATCGTTCCTGAAGACACGATTCATAGTTGTCTTTATATATTTAAAAAAAAAAAAAGTCAGGACTCACGATGGTGCTACACCCTATAATCGTAATAATCTTTTGTACCGACTGTAGCTAAAGTAGGAAACAACTATACCCACTATATCCAGATACCGATAGATAGCGCAAGCATTAAAATTTCATCAATAAAAACTTTGAAAACACAATCCTTATCTCTTATTGCCTTGTGTAAACTTTTTTCTAGTATAGTACACCACTTCTATAGTATGCAAAATGCTAAACGTGTCGCAAATGGCAAGGTCGACCTGCACACTATAGTATATTACCATTTCTATGAAAGTTGTAATAAAGAAAATAATTTTATTTTAGATACAGCTACATCAATGACATATCGTTGTGAGATTTATCGTTCCTGAAGACACGATTCATAGTTGAGGCTTGATATATTATAAAAAAAAAAGTCGAGACTCACGATGCTGCTACACCATGTAATCGTTGTAAATACACCGTACCAACCGACAAAGAACGAGAGAAAGTGAGGTCGATCCGGCCGAGTAAGAATTCAGCGGAAAAGCCGCGCGGGCTTGTCGCAACTTGGAACACTCAGCCCATGACTCCGAACTCGATCGTTGCGGTGGAAACAACAGCGCAGTTTCAGCCAGCCGTAAAACCCTGAGC
The DNA here is from genome assembly GCA_963970395.1 of Ephialtes manifestator. NCBI lineage: Eukaryota > Metazoa > Arthropoda > Insecta > Hymenoptera > Ichneumonidae > Ephialtes > Ephialtes manifestator. Next base: position 35,818,996 of record OZ019972.1, read on the forward strand.
TCACTATGTGTATACTGTGACTATTCGCGCAGCTGAAAGCCCCACAAGATTACTCGACGATGTTATACACGCTGAAGATTCGTGGGATACACTCACGATGGAAACTATCTTCATCCAGCAAGTGTGATTAAAAAATAATGTTAACATTCCTCTTTGTGCGCTTATTACACACCAGAAATTGGCGACTTCCGGTTGGATTAAATACACGCACTTTTTGTTTATCCATTATATAATTTTAAATTATATTATTAAGTTTAAACTAATTATAAGAAAAAATCAAAATAAAAAACAAATTGCTGCTATATATTTTGTAAGAAAAAGGTAAATATTATTATTTACGGATTTTAAGAAATATTATTCAAAATATGATTATACTTTCATCTATATTTGGTTTTGGCCATTACCATTTCTATGAAAGTATTAATTATGAAAATGATTTTATAATTGCAAGAAAATGGTAAATTTTTTTTTTAGTTTTATAATTTTAATTAACAAAATATATAATAATAAAAAAAATTAATATGTATTTCTTGAAAAACATTTTTCTAAAAATGTAACTAAAAATGGTCACGTTCGTTATTTTCATAATTACGCGTTTCGTTCGCTTTTTTTATTACTTAATTAAATCAAATTTAATGGAAAATTGTCTAATTGAAGTATAATTGGGTAAAAAGTTCAAACATCACCTTTTGCTATGTTCAAAAAGTTTTTAAAAAAATAGCAGAAAGTTTTTATTGTGGGAAGTGAAGTTTTGCACGCTTAATGTTGTATACAACGTGAATGATGCGAAGGGGAGTGCATATGAAAAAAAAAAGTTCAATAGGGGTGCAAAGTACTATGCGGTGTCGTTGCACACATATGTCAGAGGCTGCTACGATTAATTTATCATTCACGGCTATTTTCATCCGAATCGATAATCGATAGGATGATACAGACGCTTCATAACAGCAGGAAGTAAAGCATCGCTCGCGTGCCAAAAGACAAAGCAACAAGCAATAGGAAATAATAACGATTTCTTCGTATGAACTTTGTTATTAAGGCCATATTCACAGTTGCACTACAAACTATTTTTTTTAACTTTAAATCAACACAATCTTTCGAAGACTTTTTGTACCGGAAATGCTTTTTTTTTACACATACCAAAGTGTGCAAAAAATGCTGGATGTCGAAATTTTATTGAAACATTACACTAAAAAATAATGCTATTGATTTTTAAAAAATTCGTTTGCGGGCTCCCAAATAAAATAAAATTGACAGAAATGTTTGAAAATAAAATCTAGGTCTTATTCTTAAAATCTCATTTAACGTTGAAATATTAAAATATTTTTTTTCCTGTTTTGGAGATTAAAAAAAATCTTATATGAAATTGTAAAAATTAGAAATAAAATTAAGACTAAAAATATCATTGTTATTCTCTCATCAACCAATAATTATGAAAATTGAAATTTAAGAGTGTTTGCACTGAGGAAAAAAGGCAAAGTGCTAGAAATTGTATGCAACTTAGTGCACGAAGAACGTATTCACGGACATATATAGATATATATAGTAATTGCTCTTTTGTAATGCATACATGGTAAATAATGAGTAATATCTTTTGAATAATATCCAAGTCGTATTCTTAAAATCCCATTTAACATTGAAATAATAAAATATTTTTTTCCCTATTTTGGAGATTAAAAAAAATATATTATATGAAATTGTAAAAATTAGAAATAAAATTAAGACTAAAAATATCATTGTTATTTTCTAATCGACCAATAATTATGAAAATTGAAATTGAAGAGTGTTTGCACTGAGGAAAAAAGTCAAAGTGCTAGAAATTTTATATAACTTAGTGCACGAACAACGAACTTATGGACATATATATATCGTAATTGCTCTGTTGTAATGCACACATTGTAAATAATAAGTAATATCTTTTAAATAATATCCAAGTCTTATTCTTAAAATCCCATTTAACATTGAAATAATAAAACATTTTTTCCCTATTTTAGAGATTTAAAAAAAAATCTTATATGAAATTGTAAAAATTAGAAATAAAATTAAGACTAAAAATATCATTGTTATTCTCTCGTCGACCAATAATTATGAAAATTGAAATTACAGAGTGTTTGCACTGAGGAAAAAAGTCAAAGTGCTAGAAATTTTATATAACTTAGTGCACGAAAACCGTACTCATGGACATATATATATATAGTAAATAATAAGTAATATCTTTTAAATAATATCCAAGTCTTATTCTTAAAATCCTATTTAACATTGAAATAATAAAACATTTTTTTCCCTATTTTGGAGATTTAAAAAAAAAATCTCATATGAAATTGTAAAAATTAGAAATAAAATTAAGACTAAAAATATCATTGTTATTCTCTCATCGACCAATAATTATAAAAATTGAAATTGAAGAGTGTTTGCACTGAGGAAAAAAGTCAAAGTGCTAGGAATTTTATGCAACTTAGTGCACGAAGAACGTACTCATGGACATATATATATATAGTAAATAAAAGGTAATATCTTTTAAATAATATCCAAGACTGATTCTTAAAATCCCATTTAACATTGAAATAATTTTTAAAAAATTTCCCCTATTTTAGAGATTTAAAAAAAATCTTATACGAAATTGTAAAAATTAGAAATAAAATTAAAACTAAAAATATCTTTGTTATTCTCTCATCGACCAATAATTATGAAAATTGAAATTGAAGAGTGTTTGCACTGAGGAAAAAAGTGGAAGTGCTAGAGATTTTATGCAACTTAGTGCACGAAGAACGTACTCATGGACATATATATATATAGTAAATAAAAGGTAATATCTTTTAAATAATATCCAAGACTGATTCTTAAAATCCCATTTAACATTGAAATAATTTTAAAAAAATTTCCCCTATTTTAGAGATTTAAAAAAAATCTTATATGAAATTGTAAAAATGAGAAATAAAATTAAAACTAAAAATATCATTGTTATTCTCTCATCGACGAATAATTATGGAAATTGAAATTGAAGAGTGTTTGCACTGAGGAAAAAAGTGGAAGTGCTAGAGATTTTATGCAACTTAGTCCACGAAGAACGTACTCATGGATATATATATATATATATATATATAGTAAATAATAAGTAATATCTTTTAAATAATATCCACATCTTATTCTTAAAATGCCATTTAACATTGAAATAATAAAAAAAAAATTTCCCTATTTTAGAGATTAAAAAAAAATCTTATACGAAATTGTAAAAATTAGAAATAAAATTAAGACTAAAAATATCTTTGTTATTCTCTCATCGACCAATAATTATGAAAATTGAAATTGAAGAGTGTTTGCACTGAGGAAAAAAGTCAAAGTGCTAGGAATTTTATGCAACTTAGTGCACGAAGAACGTACTCATGGACATATATATATATATATATATATATATATATATATATATATATATATATATCCCATTTAACATTGAAATAATAAAAAAAAAAATTTCCCCTATTTTAGAGATTTAAAAAAAATCTTATATGAAATTGTAAAGATTAGAAATAAAATGAAGACTAAAAATATCATTGTTATTCTCTCATCTACCAATAATTATGAAAATTGAAATTGAAGAGTGTTTGCACTGAGGAAAAAAGTGGAAGTGCTAGAGATTTTATGCAACTTAGTGTACGAAGAACGTACTTATGGATATATATATATATATATAGTAATTGCTCTGTTGTAATGCATACATGGAGAAGCGCATACGTGGAGTGTGCGGTCAGTTCAGTGTCCCCGGATACGAACGCTCGGAGAGCCGATGAAACACGAGTGCGCCAGCACACATAGTAAAACAAATTGTTATCAATTGCCACAACAATTGGCGCTCCTATGCGTCTATGTGACCTAAAGTCAATCTTCCTACTCCACTATCAATCTATATTCCTATTGCAGTCTCTTTTTATTGCCACACAATTTATTTGATTATTGGAAAAGAATTGTTATTGGGCAAAATAGTAGTGCTAAAAAAAATTCTACAATCTATATTAATTGTATGGATTTAATTATTCAAACTAATGCAACATTTAAACACTTTAATCGTTTCTAGTTAAATTTTATCTCAGAAGTCACTAAATGCAATTACAAATAAAAATTGGATTAAAAAAAAGATATTTTCTCAATTTGGGGTGTTGAAAAATAATAAAAAGTCAAAAATTGCCTTTATTCTGAATTGTCAATTGAGCAATTTTTAGAAATTTTTGGTTTACCTGAGAAAAGTGTGAAGATGTTTAAAAACCCATAAATTTCCTGCAGCTTATTTGCAATAATTAAATGCTTTTATCATAGAGCAAAAAAAATCTTTGTTTCAGGGTTCAAAAGAATATATATTTTTAAATTACATCATTAGAGAAGCAAGTGAAATATTTGTCAGTGAATATCATCAATTTGCCTGCTATATTCATAACCATAAAAAGTATATTATTTAACTTCTATTTCGTATTCACAATTTACGATTATTGGGACTAACAAAATTAATCTACATATTTATTTATTTATATATTTATTTATACAACTTCACTATGTCATTAATAATAATTTGTTTTAAAAACCAACTGGTGTAAAATGTAAAAAAGCTTGAAATGCAATTCATCTATCTGTGTATTGTAAATAAATGAATTAAAAAAAAAAACAATGCAAATTTTTAAAGCCATCCACAGTTATTCGCACTGGGATTAATTTTAATTCGAACAATTCGAGCAATTTTTAGAAATTTTTTATTTACCTAGGAAAAGTGTGAAAACCCATAAATTTCTTGCAGCTCATTTGCACTAATTAAATCCTTTTACCATAGAGCAAAAAAATCTTTATTTCAGGGTTCAAAAGAATATACAATTTTTAAATTACATCATCAGATAAGCAAGTGAAATATTTGTCAATAAATATCATCAATTTGCCTACTATATTCCCAACCCTATAAAGTATATTATTTATCTTCTATTTTGTATTCAAAATTTACTATTATTAAGATTAACAAAATTAGCCTACATATTTATTTATCTATATATACAACTCAACTATGTCATTAATAATAATTTGTTTTAAAAACCAATTAGTCTAAAATGTAAAAAAGCTTGAAACACATTTCATCTATCTTAACAAAAAAAGGATGCAAAGTAGAACCTTGCACATTGCTTCCTCATTATTTTTCGCTTCTTACAAAGCTACCTCTATGAGGAAGTATGTTATTCAATTTTTGGCTTCCTCATAGAGGAAGCTTTGTAAAACGCGAAAAATAATGATGAAGCAATGTGCAAGGTTCTACTTTGCATCCTTGTTTTAATTAGATAAATATACATGTTGTGGATTCGCTTTTTCTATTTCGTTATTGCGTTATTTCGTGATTATTAGAGCGTTTCCGAAGTGAATGTGATAATGTATATTTTTAAAAATAATTCAACATTCCATAAAATCAAAAATTTCATACCGTTCGTCACTAAATTATACATATATAATGGCTGAATATTGTTTTATTTATATACAAAATTTGAGCTCGCTATCTTAAGTTTTGCAAAAGTTACAATAGAGCGATAATGTCAATTTTTTGAAAAATTCAAAACATCATAAAATTTTTACGGCTCAACCGATCTTAACCAAATTCAATAGCGATCACCGGCATATGAAAGCTCAAATTCATACCAATTTTTAGATCAATATCTCGAAAATTGAAAGAGTTATCGCGTAAACAGACATTTTTCAAAAAATTAAAAAACGCGTAATAATTTAATGATGAAGTGGATTTTAACAAAAATTTGCATGAACGATGAGGCTTGATCCCTCTATCTATGGTCCAAATTTCAGCTTGATATCTCAAGGCACTCCCGAATTATAAAGGTTTACATTTTTCGATTGTGTAACATACACACACACATACACACACACACACATACACACACACACACACACACACACACACATACAGACATTTTTTCTAAATCACTTTTCTCGATGTTTTGGACCATTCTGAGTGTACTGACATGAAAATCTCGAAAAAAAAAATTTTCACGGAAACAAAGCTTCCTCTATGAGGAAGCAAAATAAAAAAAAATAAACGATGCAAATTTTTAAAGCCATCCACAGTTATCCGAATTGGGAATAATTTTAATTCGAATATTCTGCATCCGTGTTCATAAGAGGTCAACGGGAACTTGGCCAGACGGCGTTTTTTATTTTTCATACTCACAGTTCACGCTGTCGGTAGAAGTTATTCTTCATCTACGTTCTCATCTCCCCTCGCCCTACATTGAGTTTGCGGTAGATATATATATATATATATTTACCGTGTTGTCGTGCGGGCGAGAACGAAACACGCACGTGCGTTCTTCGTACGTACATACGCGCTCAGGGATTCTCCGGCTATAAATTCGCGCGTGTACACGACCATCAGGAGCATGGCCCTGGCACAATATTTTTGTTTGCCCAATGCTGCAGTGCGTCTATGCGCTCTCCACCAGATACTGTTTACGATAAGCCATTGCAGCGCATATGGATTGAGGAAAAAAGATTAAAAAAACATTCCGATCGAGGACGACGACGACCAAGGGAGACCACAAATGTCAAAGGAATTTTCTTGTTGTGTTAATTGCTGGCAAAACGTTTTTTTTTCTTCAACTCTTTAACGTAATTTATTAACGTGATATTGATTGTTATAGAGCATTAAAATGGGCAGTGCTTATTTTATTGTCGCTTTCTGAATATTAGCGGTCGATATGATGGTACGATGGTTGGTAAGACAAAATGGTAATTATTATTTTGTGTAATTATATGGAGAAGAGAATTTATTAACTTTTTTTCGAGTTTATTGAACCGGGCATAAATAATTCAAATTCAAATTTATTTCATACAAATAAATAACTATTTTGTTCTATAATAAATAATTAACGATTTTTTTGCCGATCTTTTTGCAGGAAATGAAAATTCCTCAAGAGGACGACGATGAGACCACAAATGTCAAAGGAATTTTCTTGTTGTGTTAATTGCTGGCAAAACTTTATTTTTTTTCTTCAACTCTTTAACGTAATTTATTAACGTGATATTGATTGTTATAGAGCATTAAAATGGGCAGCGCTTATTTTATTGTCGCTTTCTGAATATTAGCGGTCGATATGATGGTACGATGGTTGGTAAGACAAAATGGTAATTATCATTTTGTGTAATTATATGGAGAAGAGAATTTATAAACGTTTTTTTTACGAGTTTATTGAACCGGGAATAAATAATTCAAATTCAAATTTATTTCATACAAATAAATAACTATTTTGTTCTATAATAAATAATTAATGATTTTTTTCCGATCTTTTTGCAGGAAATGAAAATTCCTCAAGAGGACGACGATGAGATCACAAATGTCAAAGAATTTTCTTGTTGTGTTAATTGCTGGCAAAACGTTTTTTTTCTTCAACTCTTTAACGTAATTTATTAACGTGATATTGATTGTTATAGAGGATTAAAATGGGCAGCGCTTATTTTATTGTCGCTTTCTGAGTATTAGCGGTCGATATGATGGTACGATGGTTGGTAAGACAAAATGGTAATTATCATTTTGTGTAATTATATGGAGAAGAGAATTTATAAACGTTTTTTTTTCGAGTTTATTGAACCGGGAATAAATAATTCAAATTCAAATTTATTTCATACAAATAAATATCTATTTTGTTCTATAATAAATAATTAACGATTTTTTTGCCGATCTTTTTGCAGGAAATGAAAATTCCTCAAGAGGACGACGATGACATCACAAATGTCAAAGAATTTTCTTGTTGTGTTAATTGCAGGCAAAACGTTCTTTTTTTTCTTCAACTCATTAACGTAATTTATTAACATGATATTGATTGTTATAGAGCATTAAAATGGGCAGCACTTATTTTATTGTCGCTTTCTGAATATTAGCGGTCGATATGATGGTACGATGGTTGGTAAGACAAAATGGTAATTATTATTTTGTGTAATTATATGGAGAAGAGAATTTATTAACTTTTTTTTCGAGTTTATTGAACCGGGCATAAATAATTCAAATTCAAATTTATTTCATACAAATACATAACTATGTTGTTCTATAATCAATAATTTCTATAATAGTTTATAATAAATAATAAAATAGTAATTACCATTTTGTGTAATTACATGGAGAATATATTCAATTTTTTTCGAATTTATTCAACTGGGCATAAATAAATTATTAACGATTTTCGTCCGATCTTTAGCAGGAAAAGAAAATTTCTCAAGTCTCAAAGAAAAAATCGTAGATGTTTTGAAATTTGTTTAGAGTGATAATAAAAAAACCCACAAATTACTTGATTGTCATTATTCTCACTCTTCCCTCAGAATTACATTGTGATTGTTCTTTCTTTTCATGAGACACTTAAAAATATTTTAGTTACATTTATTTTACCGAACAAAAAACTGTGAAATAATATTTTTTATTAAAAACATCGACGCCCCACCTTTGATTACTATTTTAATAGTCTTGGCCAAGCAAAATGAGTTTTTCTCTTTTTTTTTTCAAATTAACTTCCAAACAATTAAAAAACGCGTTTCAAAACAGTAATATGAACAGTAACTACAATTTTACCTTAAGGCGATGTGAAACACGGATTTGGTGCAAAAGAAGCAGAAATTAAGAACTGAGCTGCTGATTTTTAAAAAAAATTAAAAGCCTTTATAAGTCGAGAATGAGATAATTATCATTTTATAGATTCTGTTTCTGGATATTATGTGTCAAAGTTTCTTAAGAAATTAGTAAATTGATCTTTGAAGGGATCCGATTGCTAGTGTTTTTCTACATTTAATTGGTTAATCACTTTATCAATGATACACTGACGAAGTGGTGATCTTTTTGAAAAACTGTCTCAAGGTCTGCTGAAACTACTAACTGTGAGTATCGGCGAGTGGATTTGAGCAATAACCTGCTTGTGGCAAGCGTGACATGCTTAGCCAAGGCTGCATCATCGTACAGACCACCGGAGATTCGATAAATCTCATCTATACATCTATATGTATCACTGATTCACGCTGCCAATGGCTTTGATCAAAGGCAATTTTATCAGAGTGGAAAAAAATCATCAAAGTTTCATAATTTTTTATGGTAATAAATGAAACATAAAAAAAACGCGAGGAAAATATTTGCAATTATATTTTTATGATTCCGGTCATTAAAAAAATAATTGTAATTATACTTTTACGGTTACTGTAATGACGAAATAATTGTAATTATATTTTTTTACGTTTGCAGTAACGAAAAAAAAAACGAACTAAAAGTAGTTGCAACTATATTTTTTTAGTTGAAGCAAATAAAAAAGTATAGTTACACCTATTTTGTTGGTTGCGTCAACGAAAAAATAGTTGTAATTACATTTTTTAGTAACGATAGCGAAAAAAAATAGATGTAACTATACTTTTTTAGTTGCGGCAATTAAAAAAATAGTTGTAACTATATTTTTATAATTGCGATAACTAAAAAATAGTTGCAGCTATATTTTTATAATTGCGATAACTAAAAAATAGTTGCAGCTATATTTTTATAGCTACGATAACTAAACAATAATTGGAACTATATTTTTATAGTTGCGGTAACTGAAAAATAGTTACAGCTATATTTTTATAGTTGCGATAACTAAACAATGATTACAACTATATTTTTATAGTTGCGATAACTAAACAATAATTGCAACTATATTTTTATAGTTGCGATAACTAAACGATAATTGCAACTATATTTTTATAGTTGCGATAACTAAACAATAATTGTAACTATATTTTTATAGTTGCGATAACTAAAAAATAGTTGCAGCTATATTTTTATAGTTGCGATAACTAAACAATAATTGTAACTATATTTTTATAATTGCGATAACTAAACAATAATTGCAGCTATATTTTTATAGTTGCGATAACTAAACAATAATTACAACTATATTTTTATAGTTGCGATAACTAAACAATAATTGCAACTATATTTTTATAGTTGCGATAACTAAACAATAATTACAACTATATTTTTATAGTTGCGATAACTAAACAATAATTGCAACTATATTTTTATAGTTGCGATAACTAAACAATAATTGCAACTATATTTTTATAGTTGCGATAACTAAGCAATAATTTCAACTATATTTTTATAGTTGCGATAACTAAACAGTAATTGTAACTATACTTTTATAGTTGCGATAACTAAAAAATAGTTGCAACTATATTCTTATAATTGCGATAACTAAAAAATAGTTGCAACTATATTTTTATAGTTGCGATAACTAAACAATAATTTCAACCTATATTTTTATAGTTGCGATAACTAAAAAATAGTTGCAACTATATTCTTATAATTGCGATAACTAAAAAATAGTTGCAACTATATTTTTATAGTTGTGATAACTAAACAATAATTACAACTATATTTTTATAGTTGCGATAACTAAAAAATAATGGCAACTATATTTTCATAGTCGCGATAACTAAAAAAAAATATTAGTAACTATATTTATATCGTTGCACCAACATCAAAATTGCAACTATATTGTTATTACATCAATCACGTAAAAAAAAAAATATTTCCACGGACCGAAAATTAATAGTTTTAACATAGTTACCAAAATCCGATTTTAGCCTGAGTTTACGCGTTTTACGTTGTAAAGTCGTCGCAAAACATAGCGCGACGACGAGTCCGAAGGCTCGAACACATTATACGGCCGTGAACCAGTGGAACATTTGGAACTATTTTGAGTGAATGTCGTTTCGACCGCAGAATAAAGACGGAGGGGAGGAGGAAACGAGAGACTCGATAACACACGTCGAAAACATATTTGTCTCGGGACGATAAACTTCACATTGCTCACTGACACAGCACGCAACTTATGCTACGACCTGCTGCTGCTGCTGCTGCTGCTGCTGCTTCTCTCTTTCTCACCACAAACCATGAGAAATTTCGCAATTCCGCACTAGACCGTCTAGAACGATGAGTTTTGTCTTTACCCGTCGCCACGTGTGTATTCTGTGTGTGCTGCTCGTGCGGCGACTTTACGATATACAAACTCTGTGCGTAATATCACTAAAACGTACATATACCGTCTGAGTGCTTCACTGATCGTGGAAAAACCGATAGGAATCTGTCGCGCCGATACTACGTCACCAAGTTGCGAAGTTAAGGCGATGAGAAACATATATACGCGTAATAATGAAATACAACTAATGACATTCATAGCCGAAGCAGAAACACTCGGAATAAACTCACACACACACCCATACACACACACACACACACACACACACACACACGCACGCACGCACGCACGCACGCACGCACGCACGCACGCACGCACGCACGCACGCACGCACGCACGCACGCACGCACGCACGCACGCACGCACGCACGCACGCACGCACGCACGCACGCACGCACGCACGCACGCACGCACGCACGCACGCACGCACGCACGCACGCACGCACGCACGCACGCACGCACGCACGCACGCACGCACGCACGCACGCACGCACGCACGCACGCACGCACGCACGCACGCACGCACGCACGCACGCACGCACGCACGCACGCACGCACGCACGCACGCACGCACGCACGCACGCACGCACGCACGCACGCACGTACGCACGCACGCACGCACGCACGCACGCACACACGCACGCACACACACACACACGCACGCACACACACACACACACACACACACACGCACACACACATACACACACACATACAGACATTTTTTCTAAATCATTTTTCTCGATGTTTTGGCCCATTCTGAGTGCAATGATATGAAAATCTCGAAAATTTTTTTTTTTCATGAAAACAAAGCTTCCTCTACGAGGAAGCAAAAAGATGCAAAGTAGAACCTTGCACATTGCTTCCTCATTATTTTTCGCTTTTTACAAAGCTTCCACTCTGAGGAAGCAAAAAAGTATGTTATTCAATTTTGGCTTCCTCATAGATGAAGCTTTGTAAAAAGCGAAAAATAATGAGGAAGCAATGTGCAAGGTTCTACTTTGCATCCTTTTTTAAATTAGATAAATAAACATGTTGTGAATTCGCTTTTTCTATTTCGTTATTCCGTTATTTCGTTATTATTAGAGCGTTTTCGAAAGTAAATGTGATAACGTATATTATTAAAAATAATTCAACATTTCATAAAATCAAAAATTTCATACCGTTCGTCACTAAATTATACATATATAATGGTTAAATATTGTTTCATTTATATACAAAATTTGAGCTCGCTATTTCAAGTTTTGCAAAAGTTTCAATAGAGCGATAATGTCAATTTTTTGAAAAATTCAAAATTCAATAAAATCTGTACCACTTTAACGATTCGAGCCAAATTCAATACCAAACAGCATTGAGTGCACCTACTCATATAAACAACTATTTAGCAAAATAGACTAAATTTTACGAAAGTTAGAGCGACCACGTCCTTTTTTAAAAAAATTCAAAACGGCATAAAATCGAAATTTTGGCACAGATTATGTCGAAAATTGCTACAGTTGAAGAGGGTCTGCTGCTACACTAGTGTGCCAAATTTGAGCGCGATATACAAAACCGTTCTTGAGTTATTGGCGTTCGAATTTTCAGAGTTGTATACACACACACACATACATACATACGGACAGTTTTTCCAATTATTCCAAATTAGATAAATAAACATGTTGTGAATTCGCTTTTTCTATTTCGTTATTCCGTTATTTCGTTATTATTAGAGCGTTTTCGAAAGTAAATGTGACAACGTATATTATTAAAAATAATTCAACATTCCATAAAATCACAAATTTCACACCGTTTGTCACTAAATTATACATATATAATGGCTAAATATTGTTTCATTTATATACTAAATTTGAGCTCGCTAATTCAAGTTTTGCAAAAGTTACAATAGAGCGATAATGTCCATTTTTTGAAAAATTCAAAATTCCATCAAATCTGAACCACTTTAACGATTCGAGCCAAATTCAATACCAGATGTTTTGGACAATTTTAAGTGTCCTGACATAAAAATCTCGAATTTTTTTTTTCATGAAAACAAAGCTTCCTCTACGAGGAAGGAAAAAGAAACTGTAGACAATATTTACAATTAATAAAGTGCGAATTTTAGAGGTTATTTTAGCAATCTTCTAAAGAACTAATTAATTTATAACGAATTTTAATATTTAAAAAATGAATACTATATTAATTAAAATGTCAAGAAACTATTTTTAACTTTAATGTTAATTTTGAAAAATGAATATAATGTTAATAAAAATATCACGAAACTTACGATCTAGTCACTTAAATTTTCAGCTATACGGGTGTTAATGAAATACAACTAATGACGTTCATAGCCGAGGGAGAAAGAAATACGAGGAATAAAATTTACTCGTCTTGTTTTCCTCCATCATTTGCACATTAATGTATAAAAGAAACTGTGAACAATATTTGCAATTTATTAGGTGTGGATTTTAGAGGTTATTTTAGCAATTTTCTAAACACAAATTAATTTTGAACGAATTTTAATATTTTCAAAATGAATACGATATTAATTAAAATATCAAGAAACTATTTTTAACAAATATTAATTTTGAAAAATGAGTACAATATTAATGAAAATATCACGAAACTTCCGGTTTGCTACCTTAAATTTACGACTATACGTTCATAGCCGAGAGAGAAAGAAACACTAAAAATAAACTTTGCTCGTCTTGTTTTCCTCCATCATTTGCACATTAAAGAATTAAAAAAAAAAACTGTCGACAATATTTACAATTACTTAGGTGTTGATTTTAGAGGTTATTTTAGTAATTTTCTAAAGCACTAAAAATTCACGTTTTTGATAAATTAATTCGTAAATTATTGTATATTATTTTTTTCAGAATTTTCTATCATGGAAAGAAAAGGTTTGAATATTTTTTAAATAAATAACTATTTTGTTCTATAATCAATAATTTCTATAACAGTTTATAATAAATAATAAAATGCTAATTACCATTTTGTGTAATTACATGGAGAATTTATTCCATTTTTTTTCGAATTTATTCAACTGGGCGTAAATAAATTATTAACAATTTTCGTTCCATCTATGATTCAATGTTAAAAAGACCCATTATATAAAAATTCACGTTTTTGATAAATTAATACGTAAATTATTGTATATTATTTTTTCAGAATTTTCTATCATGGGAAGAAAAGTTTTTAATATTTTTACATATAAAAAATTAAAAAGCTGATATTCCATGAAATAAAAATAAATAAAAAAATACAACATTAATTAAAATATCATCAAATTTAAGGTAGTAAGCCTTTATTTTTTTCCACTATCTATATTTTTTTAAAGAATCTATGTACAAAATTATCAAGTTTTTCATGAAATATTCGAACATTTTGTTACTAATTCGGTTAAATATATATATATTTTTTACTTAGTATCGAATTATTTGTGAAATAAGTGAACAAATGAAGTGTGTTCGAAAGTAATGGATGATTACGACTTTAGTATGAGTGTAAGAGAGATAGTTTATCGTCACTACAGTGGAAAGAGTGAGAAAGATATAGAACGTGTTTTCCCTTGAAGAGACGATGAGACTTCTATGGATGCGAAAGAGAGATGAATAAATTATGCTCCTACGAAGAGAAAGAGACAAAATAAGACGTGTTTCATATCGCCTCGAGAGAAGGCTGAACTTCCCCTTCTCTCAAATTTTAGCGCATTAAAAAATACGGCCGATTTATGTTGATAATCGACGAGGCGTTATTTCCTCCATTTTTTATAAGAATCAATCGTAATTTTCGAAAAATCATCTCAAGTTATTGCACATTTTGTTTAGAAAAATATTTTCTATCAATTCGCTGTATAAATTTTTTTAGAATATCATTTATTCAAAACTTGCAACTAATTGTTTAACCTCTCATCAAACAATTGTTATTTTCAAACACATTTTTAAAAATTTGAATCCAAAAATTCTGAAAAAAATGTCCAAATATTGACATTTTATTAGGAATACATCCGCCATTTTTATTTTATGAAACAAAAACGCAGTTGTAAATAAAAATTGAAAAAGTGAATATTTTTAAAATGGTCGTTTTTCCACCTTTTTCATTGAGAAAAATGGCTAACGTGAAAAAAAAATCGAGGTTAACGAGTTTTCGTCATTAAAGGGTTAAATTGCCAGAAATCTAGTTTCATTCATTTTTTTTTTTTTCATTATATATTTCATCAGTCGTCATATTTAATTTGTGTGAGGTTTATGCACTCTTTGGATTTATGATTTAACCGTCGTTAACCCTTGGCTGATTGCAGCGCCCTAAAGTTCGCATTATATCAAAATGGACTCATGGGCTGAAAGTAGGGGAATGGCGAGTCCGTCGCTGGGCAAAATAAGTGGGGATATCGCTCAACCGGCGGAGGGTTAAACCCTCATAGCAAAGACGATCTCGCGGCAATAATAGAGCCGCCGGTATAATCCAAAATTGCAAGGGCCTCAGCAGAGCCCTTATAGCTTTCATTCTGTTATGCGGGTACTGGGGAAACTTTTGTATACATGTATACAGTGAAAAAACCGTCAACCAGAATTATTTCATACTTTTTTGTCTTCAAAAAAATCCACAAAATATTTCATATTTTTTAGTCTTCAATAAAATCCACAAAATATTTTATACTTTTAAATCTTCAACAAAATCTATAAAATATTTAATATTTTTTATATTTCAACAAAATTCACAAAATATTTCATACTTTTGAATCTTTAGCAAAATCTACAAAATATTTTATACTTTTTAATCTTTTACAAAATCTACAAAATATTTCATACTTTTGAATCTTCATCAAAATCCACAATATATTTCATCATTTTTATTCTTCAACAAAATCCACAAAATATTTCATAATTTTTATTCTTCAATAAAATCCACAAAATATTTCATATTTTTTATACTTCAACAAAATCCACAAAATATTTCATACTTTTTAATCTTCAACAAAATCTACAAAATATTTCATACTTTTGAATCTTCATCAAAATCCACAAAATATGTTATACTTTTTAATCTTCAACAAAATCTACAAAATATTTCATACTTTTGAATCTTCAACAAAATCTACAAAATATTTCATACTTTTGAATCTTCATCAAAATCCACAAAATATTTCATATTTTTGAATCTTCAACAAAATCTACAAAATATTTCATACTTTTGAATCTTCATCAAAATCCACAAAATATTTTATACTTTTTAATCTTCAACAAAATCTACAAAAAATTTCATACTTTTGAATCTTCAACAAAATCCACAAAATATTCCATACTTTTGAATCTTCAACAAAATCTACAAAATATTTCATACTTTTGAATCTTCAACAAAATCCACAAAAAATTTCATACTTTTCAATCTTGATCAAAATTCACAAAATATTTCATACTTTTTAATCTTGAACAAAATCCACGAAATGTTTCATACTTTTGAATCTTCAACAAAATCCACAAAATATTTCATATTTTTGAATCTTCAACAAAATCCACAAAATATTTTATACTTTTTAATCTTTAACAAAATCTACAAAATATTTCATACTTTTGAATCTTCATCAAAATCCACAATATATTTCATAATTTTTATTCTTCAACAAAATCCACAATATATTTCATAATTTTTATTCTTCAATAAAATCTACAAAATATTTCATATTTTTTATACTTCAACAAAATCCACAAAATATTTCATACTTTTTAATCTTCAACAAAATCTAAAAAATATTTCATATTTTTGAATCTTCATCAAAATCCACAAAATATTTTATACTTTTTAATCTTCAACAAAATCTACAAAATATTTCATACTTTTTAATCTTCAACAAAATCTACAAAATATTTCATACTTTTGAATCTTCATTAAAATCCACAAAATATTTTATACTTTTTAATCTTCAACAAAATCTACAAAATATTTTATACTTTTTAATCGTCAACAAAATCCACTAAATATTTCATACTTTTAAATCTTCAACAAAATCTACAAAATATTTTATACTTTTTAATCTTTAACAAAATCTACAAAATATTTCATACTTTTGAATCTTCATCAAAATCCACAATATATTTCATAATTTTTATTCTTCAACAAAATCCACAATATATTTCATAATTTTTATTCTTCAATAAAATCTACAAAATATTTCATATTTTTTATACTTCAACAAAATCCACAAAATATTTCATACTTTTTAATCTTCAACAAAATCTACAAAATATTTCATATTTTTGAATCTTCAACAAAATCTACAAAATATTTTATATTTTTGAATCTTCATCAAAATCCACAAAATATTTTATACTTTTTAATCTTCAACAAAATCTACAAAATATTTCATAATTTTTATTCTTCAACAAAATCCACAAAATATTTCATAATTTTTATTCTTCAATAAAATCCAACAAAATATTTCATATTTTTTATACTTCAACAAAATCCACAAAATATTTCATACTTTTGAATCTTCATCAAAATCCACAAAATATTTCATACTTTTTAATCTTGAACAAAACCTACGAAATGTTTCATACTTTTGAATCTTCAACAAAATCCACAAAAAATTTCATACTTTTCAATCTTGATCAAAATTCACAAAATATTTCATACTTTTTAATCTTGAACAAAATCTACGAAATGTTTCATACTTTTGAATCTTCAACAAAATCCACAAAATATTTCATATTTTTGAATCTCCAACAAAATCCACAAAATATTTCATACTTTTTAATCTTCAACAAAATTTACAAAATATTTCATACTTTTGAATCTTCATCAAAATTGACAATATATTTCATACTTTTTATTCTTCAACAGAAACCCCAAAATATTTCATACTTTTGAATCTTCAACAAAAATCCCAAAATATTTCATACTTTTGAATCTTCAACGAAATCCCAAAAATATTTCATACTTTTTAGTCTCACACCTCGCCCAAAATTGAATTTTGGTTGTATTTATTTTTTTCTCAAAAAAGGAAAAGAAGCTGCGAAATAATATGTTTATCAAAAAAAAAAAAAAAAATCGATGTGGCAATAATAGAGTCGCCGGTATAACACAAAATTGCAAGGACCTTAGCACCGTCCTTAGAACCTTCATTGTATTATGTATAGGTACTGGAAAGACTTTTGTGTTAATACATACAGCAAAAAACTCGTGAAGGTACCGTATAACGCGTGTAGTCATGAGGATTCCTGATTTGAATCATAAAATTGACCGAGAACCGCTGTCCTTTAATGGCCAGTGACGTTGTGTGCCGTACGTTCAGAGATGTACGACGACGACGACGCCACGTGAGCCTCGGGAGTTCTGCCTGAACTTCGTGTGTCTTCATGAAAATCCCAGTGACGTGTTCGTAAAAAAATAAACAAGAAAAATTGACCAAAATTCATTTGGTACGTCCAAATGAATTTTGGTCAATTTTTAGACAAATTTTCTCGACACTGACATTTCTAATTTTTTTGTTTTTGTAGATTTAGATTGGATTTTATTTTTAGTCTAATTATTGAGTAAGGAAATGAGGGGAAGAAAAATATGGGACGAACGATGTTTATTTTTTCAATAAATTTTTTAATGATATTTAACTTCGTATTTTTAAATAAGTACATTTTTTTTACTTAATTGATTTCTTTTGCTGTTTGGAAATATTTTATTTTATCAAAATTTCGTATTTCATGTAATTAATTAGATTTTATTACTAGTTTATTACTAGAAAAAATAAAAATGAGTTGTTTTTTTAACTTTTAAAAAAATTAGAATTTTTTTTTTTCGCAAAATTGTTAAATATAATTGCTATAGATTCATTTGTGAAACATTTAGAGACGAGATTGTAGGCAAAAATATAGTTTGTAAGCCTTGGTCTGCCTAAAAATATTTATTATCCTTGAAATTTCATAAATACCTAATATCTGCAATAAAAAAACGCGTAACTATTTACATAAATCATTAACAAAAAGCCAGCTACTTTATA
Organism: Ephialtes manifestator; assembly: GCA_963970395.1. Taxonomy (NCBI): domain Eukaryota; kingdom Metazoa; phylum Arthropoda; class Insecta; order Hymenoptera; family Ichneumonidae; genus Ephialtes; species Ephialtes manifestator. Next base: position 35,837,992 of record OZ019972.1, read on the forward strand.
TTTTTTTAAATGTCATTTGATGAAAAGACATTTCGAAGATTCAAAACCTCGAAATATTCACGTAAATTACGACCAAAAAGTCAGCCACTATTGTATTTTTTTGTAAGATATATTTAGCAAGAATTTTTTTGTTTGCAAGGGATTTTTCAGTAACGAGTTTTTTTAAAGAGACTTTTTAACAAGCAACTTTTTTTTACAGAGATTTTTTTAGTAACGAATTTTTTTTTGTAAGATTTTATTTTGTCGTGTTTTCAATTTTTTCTTGTTCTTTTTTTAATCTTTTAAATTACAAATTTTTTTTTTTTAGAAAACTAAATTTTTCAGTCCATTTTTTACTTTTTTATTACGTACAATTTATATAATTATTTCCCCAATTTTTTAAACGATATTAAATTTGATAGGTTTTATTTTTTTTTTAATCTAAGTTTTCTAATTTCTTTCCTTTATGAAATGATTTTTTTTTCTATCTTCACTGACCTACAGGGTAAAAAAAATCTACTTGAAATTTAATGTACTTTTACTGCAAGTTTTTGTGCATAAACTAGTATATTATTTTAAAATGTATTTGCCGTATATTAATAACAATAAATACACCGAAACAATGAATACGAATTAAACAAAAAAAAAAAAAAAAAAATCCCGTTTCGAAATTTCGCCACGAGCGTCGCTGTCGTCGAATGTCGTGTAACGAGGGCGCCACGTGTCCCACAATATCCCATCTTACGATACGTCCCTGAGCGTAAAGTGATCGTAAGCATCCGAGTTTGTCCGAAACCGTCCGAACTGGTGAGTTGCCGTAGTCGTCGCCAACTCGCGACAGTCGAGTTCGAGCGATTCCTCGATCGTGGACGTGCGTGGTGTGCGCGCGAGGAGCACAGAGTGATCAAAGAGATGAAAGCTTGACCGAATTTGTTCGGGGGGTAAATAGCGCGCGTTTACCCTGCGGGAACTGTGCTCCGTGTGTGTGTTTTATCTTGTAAATAAGTGAAGTACATATAATAAGTGAATCCACAACAAAATCATCGTAAAAACCAGCAACAAAAAAGAATTTAAAAAAAAATAAGTGGGCGAGAAAAACGTAACAAAAGAGATAAAAAAAAGATTTAAAAAAAAATGTGCGTCGACGGGGTGCGCGAAGTTATCGAAAAGTGGCGAAAACTGTGAAATATCGCTGTGATCGGGAATTAAAAGGAGATAGAAACAGCGAAATATAATACACAGGGTATACGTGTATATATATATATAACAAAAACTATATATATATATATAGAGGCCGAGCGGTAGCTCTCACCGCATCTACTTAACCACCATCTGTCTTCTCTCTCTGTTTGTGTCTGTGTCTGTCTGTCTGTCTATCTCGCTCGTTCTCGAACCAACGAAGCCTTCGTTCGTTCGTTCGTGGAAAATACGTTTCACGCACCAACGCAGCGTCCAACGCAATCGTTCTCTCTCTCTCTCTTTCTCTCTCTCAATCTCTCTGAGGCTACGAGAGAGAGAAGACCGAGAGAGCCAACAGCAGGGAACGCACAAAATGGCTGGGAGCCGCTGAGCCACACGACGAAAATTCACGAGAAAACAGGGCAGCAGAGTTTGGAGAGAATCAGCAGTAAGCAACACCACTGAATAAGATACATACTACTAGTAATACAAGAAGAGACCAACCACGACGGTTAACGTAAACGCGACTAACGTTTCGCGCTCTGCTCTGCCTCTCCGGCTCGAGGTTTTAAATAAGAACATGACGCTACGTGACCGGGCCCGTCCGTGAAGAGAGAGACACTGGCCGAGGAGTGAAAGGTAAAGGAAAAACCACTACAACTACAACACAACTACAACTACCGCAATATGCTACATTAATAGGAAGTTTAATGTTGAAAAAAAGAATGAACAACAAAAACAACAACAAAAACGTACAGAGCGACGGAGAAAACAAAATTTTTAAGGTCCGTCGCGTGCGGAGCTTAATGCACACGCGTACGATTTTAAGGGAATATGGGAAATATGGTTATAGGGTATTATGGGCTTTTTTTTATCGCATGTTTGAATCATTTTCGGGAATAATTGTGATGACAATGCGTAGATACGTCGATAAATACGACGTTTCACGAGAATTTGTGTGCGTTTTATCACTTGTGTACGTGGAGATACGGGCCAATTGGTTATTGGGGAGATTTTTCAGGAGGATAAGCTTTATGCCATCGTAAATGACGGTGGATTTTCGGGTTTTTATTTGTTTTTGCTTCCACGTAGAGCAAGTTTTGGTTTTGGGAACATTTTTTTTGTTTTCGAGATTTTCGTGGAAGGATTAGAATGATCTGAAACGTCGAGATAAGTGGTTTAGAAAATTTTTCCCGGATGTATGTATGTATGTATGTATGTATGTATGTATGTATATATGTGTTTATGTGTTTATGTGTGATAAAAGGACAAAAATTCATATAACTCGTAAACTATTCGACCGAATCAGCTCAAATTTGAGAAATATGTGCAGTACTGACTAATCTTCAATTGTTATAAATTTTATAAAAATCGCTTAACGCATTTCATTTTTATAAGAATTTTAAAATTTTGAAAAAAGTATGTAAACGCTGTAGCTCGAACGAATTTTTAGCTATCGAGCTGAAACTTTGTATTAACATTGAACAAAGTGATACGGCCTTTGGTATTGAATTTGGGCCAAATCGGTAAAGCGGTTCGGTTTTTATGAGATTTTGAATTTTTTGAAAAAAGTTTGTACGCTCTCCAGTTGCCGCAATTTTTTCGGTAATGAGCTCAATATTTTTTGACACATAAAGTAATGATGAAGGATCGTCGGTATTGAATTTCAGCTAAATCCATAGAGCGGTTCGGATTTTAGAAAATTTTGAATTTTTTGAAAAACCGAAATTGTTGCTCTAATTCACCGCAGCTTCGAACAATACAGCTTAAATTTTCTACAGGAACGAACTAATATACAGAAATGCTATATATCATATTCGGTGAAGATCGATAATGCCGTTTAGATTTTATAGCAATTTCAATTTTAGATGTTTAATCCACTTCCGGTTTCGACAGATCCGACAAAACCGGCTGAAACTTTAGACACGTACTTAATAATGTGCACGAACATTTTGTACCAAATTTAGTGAAAAACGAACGAGACGTTTGAATTTTATAGAACTTTGAAACTTTTCACTTATTATTTTACTAAAGATTGCAAAATCGAACCTTGCATATTTCTTCCTCTTTTTTCGCCTTTGCAAAAATTTTGTTTTTCGTCCACAGGGACAAACTAAAATACAGCAATGCTAAATATAAAATTTGGTGAAAATCCCGAAAGATTTTATATCAATTTCAATTTTTTCCTTATTATTTTTCTAAAGATTGCAAAATCGAACCTTGTATATTTCTTCCTCTTTTTTTCGCCTTTGCAAAAATTCTGTTTTTTGTCCACAGGGACAAACTAAAATTCAGCAATGCTAAATATAAAATTTGGTGAAAAAATCCCGAACGATTTTATGTCAATTTGAATTTTATCCTTATTATTTTTCTAAAGATTGCAAAATCGAACCTTGCATATTTCTTCCTCATTTTTTCGCCTTTGCAAAAATTTTGTTTTTCGTCCACAGGGACAAACTAAAATACAGCAATGCTAAATATAAAATTTGGTGGAAATCCCGAAAGATTTTATATCAATTTGAATTTTTTCCTTATTATTTTTCTAAAGATTGCAAAATCGAACCTTGCATATTTCTTCCTCTTTTTTTCGCCTTTGCAAAAATTTTGTTTTTTATCCACAGGGACAAACTAAAATTCAGCAATGCTAAATATAAAATTTGGTGGAAATCCCGAAAGATTTTATATCAATTTGAATTTTTTCCTTATTATTTTTTAAAAGATTGCAAAATCGAACCTTGCATATTTCTTCCTCTTTTTTTCGCCTTTGCAAAAATTTTGTTTTTTATCCACAGGGACAAACTAAAATTCAGCAATGCTAAATATAAAATTTGGTGGAAATCCCGAAAGATTTTATATCAATTTGCATTTTTCCCTTATTATTTTTTAAAAGATTGCAAAATCGCTTGCATAATTCTTCCTCTTTTTTTCGCCTTTGCAAATATTTTGTTTTTTATCCACAGGGACAAACTAAAATTCAGCAATGCTAAATATAAAATTTGGTGGAAATCCCGATAGATTTTATATCAATTTGAATTTTTTCCTTATTATTTTTTAAAAGATTGCAAAATCGCTTGCATAATTCTTCCTGTTTTTTTCACCTTTGCAAAAATTTTGTTTTTTGTTCACAGGGACAAACTAAAATTCAGCAATGCTAAATATAAAATTTGGTGAAAATCCCGAAAGATTTTATATCAATTTGAATTTTTTCCTTATTATTTTTCTAAAGATTGCAAAATCGAACCTTGCATATTTCTTCCTCTTTTTTCGCCTTTGCAAATTTTTTTTTTTTGTCCACAGGGACAAACTAAAATTCAGCAATGCTAAATATAAAATTTAGTGAAAATCCCGAAAGATTTTATATCAATTTGAATTTTTTCTTTATTATTTTTCTAAAGATTGCAAAATCGAACCTTGCATATTTCTTCCTCTTTTTTCGCCTTTGCAAAAATTTTGTTTTTTGTCCACAGGGACAAACTAAAATACAGCAATGCTAAATATAAAATTTGGTGAAAATCCCGAAAGATTTTATATCAATTTGAATTTTTTCATTATTATTTTTTAAAAGATTGCGAAATCGAATCTTGCATATTTGTTCCTCTTTCTTTCGCCTTTGCAAAAGTTTTGATTTTGTCCACAGGGAGAAACTAAAATACAGCAATGCTAAATATAAAATTTGGTGAAAATCCCGAAAGATTTTATATCAATTTGAATTTTTTCCTTATTATTTTTCTAAAGATTGCAAAATCGAACCTTGCATATTTCTTCCTCTTTTTTTCGCCTTTGCAAACATTTTAGTTTTTGTCCACAGGGACAAACTAAAATTCAGCAATGCTAAATATAAATTTTGGTGGAAATCCCGAAAGATTTTATATCAATTTCAATTTTTTCCTTATTATTTTTCTAAAGATTGCAAAATCGAACCTTGCATATTACTTCCTCTTTCTTTCGCCTTTGCAAAAATTTTGTTTTTTGTCCACAAGGACAAACTAAAATTCAGCAATGCTAAATATAAAATTTAGTGGAAATCCCGAAAGATTTTATATCAATTTGAATTTTTTCCTTATTATTTTTCTAAAGATTGCAAAATCGAACCTTGCATATTTCTTCCTCTTTTTTCGCCTTTGCAAAAATTATGTTTTTTGTCCACAGGGACAAACTAAAATACAGCAATGCTAAATATAAAATTCGGTGAAAAACCCGAAAGATTTTATATCAATTTCAATTTTTTCCTTATTATTTTTCTAAAGATTGCAAAATCGAACCTTGCATATTTCTTCCTCTTTTTTTCGCCTTTGCAAACATTTTAGTTTTTGTCCACAGGGACAAACTAAAATTCAGCAATGCTAAATATAAATTTTGGTGGAAATCCCGAAAGATTTTATATCAATTTGAATTTTTTCCTTATTATTTTTCTAAAGATTGCAAAATCGAACCTTGCATATTTCTTCCTCTTTTTTTCGCCTTTGCAAAATTTTGTTTTTTTGTCCACAGGGACAAACTAAAATACAGCAATGCTAAATATAAAATTTAGTGGAAATCCCGAAAGATTTTATATCAATTTCAATTTTTTCCTTATTATTTTTCTAAGGATTGCAAAATCGAACCTTGCAAAAATTTTGTTTTTTGTCCACAGGGACAAACTAAAATACAGCAATGCTAAATATAAAATTTGGTGAAAATCCCGAAAGATTTTATATCAATTTCAATTTTTTCCTTATTATTTTTTAAAAGATTGCAAAATCACTTGCATAATCCTTCCTGTTTTTTTCACCTATCTCAAAGATTCCTTTATGAGGAAACAAAATTTAGCCAATATATTTCCTCGTAGAGATAGCTATGAGAAAGGTAAAAAAAAATGAGGACAAAAAAGTACAAGGCCCGTCTTTAATATATTTTTTATATCTCTTTTTTTGTCTGGTTGTGTACTTTAGGCACAGGTACGATATCTCAGTGAACATTTACGGTTTCGTCGCGGCATTGTCACGCTGATCGGCTTACTACAATCGTTGCCAGGGACCTTCGCACACAATGTATAGACTGTGAGACTCATCGACGATATGCAATCTGCAATAGCTTAGAGTCTGCTTGGATGAGGAACAAGTAGATGTTCTTCTCTCTGTAGATGAAATTTTCGGAGGAATTGGCAGCGATTTGCCATTTATTCTGAATTATTATTACTGTTCGCGTGCCAAATTGGGTTTGCTTCCTTCTTCGTTAGCCCTTATTTGGCACACCTTGCGAATCATTTGAAATTTCTGAGGCTCTGGAGTCGGATTATAAAGGCGTCTGGAAAATAAATATCATCAAAAATCATTTTTTTAGCTGATGAGAAATTATTCATTATCCTGATCAATATTATTAAATTTGCTTTTTTTTCTTGTTGTTATTTACGTTACTCAACGAAATGCAAATTTCGTTAAATTTAGAAGGTAATTCGGGGTAATTTACGACCCCAGATTTTTAAATACAATCCTTTTTTTTACAATAAAAATATTTTGTATTTTTTTTTAAATATTGAGATAAAATTATAAATCACTTTTTTATACTCTAAGGAAAAATATTGTTGAATTGAATATGTTTTTACTGCAATTACACAAAATATTGTTACCTCTGTGGGAAATTCATAGATAAATTTTTAAAAATTTCTTTCATTCACTAATTTTTACTTTCACGGAGTGTTACAAACATATGTTGTTATTTAAACTCCTTTTAAATTCTGCCAGTTTCTTATCAGATTGCAAAAATAATGTATTTTCTTCCGGAAATGTTCTGCTTCTCTTACTCTTCCGAAAATTTTTTCGAGTCGGAAGTTGAAAGGAATTAGTAACATATGGTTTCCGTTTTAGTGTTAAAATTGTAGGTTATATTAGCTTATTCATTCGCAGATATTTTTTATTGTTTATTTCGGCCCTTAGTTTTTTTCATGACTTCAAAATATTATTTACTACATTTAATGCATCTAATCGAAAACAATTATACATTAATCAAAAATAATAATAAAAATAATACAAAAAGATTTTGTATTTATGATTTGCAAAAAAAGTTTCAGATTTTATATTTATGATTTGCCAAATTTGAAAAGTTTTTATTCCCATTATTATAAATATATGAAGATTGGTAAATCATGGGGTAATTTGTTACCCCAAAGTGGCGTTTATAAATGTACTGAAAAAAAAACCTTCAATTTAATAATTAAGACTAATCAGTAATTACCACAAATTTTTAAAAATTTAAATTCCATTGAAATTCTGATAATTCTATTTGAGGATGAAAGAACAATATATTCGTTTCTGGAAATTTCCTGCTTCTCCCACTCTTCCAAAATGTTTCAATCTCATATTATATTGTACGAATTAGAAGTAGGGATGCAATAACAACATATGGTTGCTGTTCTAGGGTTTAAAGTGTAGATAAAATTAGTTAATTCATTTTCGTATTTTTCGATGGAAATATTTTCGTTTATTTACTGCATGTTGCATAAATATTCGTCTGATCAATAATTTTTATCTACATCACAAATATTTTTGTCGTTTCTCGTTCCGTTATTCGTTCACCACTTTTTCGCTCCAGGCTCTAATAAAAACCCAAAAGCAAACCTTCAAATTCTACGTAAATACTTAAAAAAAATATATTTTTCGGTTTCGATTGAATTTTTGTATTGTTAATAATAAGTTTTCTTCCACAAACGTTCCATTGAAACTTTTAATTAATGTTAACAAGGATTTTTTGTTATTTTACAATTTAACAATCAAAGTACAAAAATATTTTGCTATAAATATTGTATTTCCATGTTATGACATATTTTTTCCCATTTTCACAAACATTTAAAAAATGTAAATGTAATAATCGTTTATTTATAAATTCACATTTTTTTCTGTCACTCCTAATTCAATAGTTTTTATCAATTACAATTTTCAATATTTTTATTTAACACAAATACCTTTTACATATATTGTTTTTTCTGTCACTTCTAATTCAATAGTTTGTATCCTTACCATTTGCAGTCTTCCATTTTACTAAACAAAAAATTGATAAATTGGCCAAATTTAAAAAATGTTACTTAAATTTAACAAAAACCCATTTTACATATATTTCCTGGCGAAAAAAACTAAAAGTTCACATAATACAGAATTGGGAGCAAAATTTGCAGTTTTTTCTGTCATTTCTAATTCAATAGTTTGTATCCATTACAATTTTCGAACTTCTGATTTACCAAACAAAAAAAAATTTATAAATTCGCCAAATTTACAAAATATATTATTTAAATTTCACAAAAATGCATTTTACATATATTGTTGGCAAAAAAAAGCTCAAAGTTCATATGATACAGAATTGGGTAGAAAATTTACATTTTTTTTCTGTCAATTCTAATTAATAATATAGTTTTATTATTAAAATAGTTTGTATCGATTACAATTTCCAGTCTTCTAATTTAACAAAAAAAAATTGACAAGTCCGCTAAATTTATAAAATATGTTATTTAAATTTATCAAAAATTCATTTCACATATATTGTTGGCACAAAAATGCCTAAAGTTCTACGAAACAAAATTGGGTGCATTTCGTTTTATTTCCTGGTAACATTATCCTAAATCACACCCTTTGAAGGCTGCGATCTTTTCACGAAGGACCATTTCGGGTCTGTTGAAAATTTCAAGATGACGGTGAGGATAATGAGATTAAAATTTACAATTTTTTTGTCACTTCAATTCAAAAGTTTGTATCCATTACAATTTTCAGTCTTCTAATTTACAAAAAAAAATATATTGTTTAAATTAAACAAAAATGCATTTTACTTATATTGTTGGCGAAAAAAGCTGAAAGTTCATACGAAAGAAAATCGGGTGGAAAATTTACATTTTTTTCTGTCTTCCAATTAGTAGTATAGTCCAATTAATAAAACAGTTAGTATCGACTACAATTTTCAGTCTTTTAATTTACAAAAAATGAATATATTATTTAAATTTAATAAAAATACATTTTACATATATATAAACCATTTTTCGTCAACATTTTTTCACCATTCACCATTGCACGTATTTTTTCGTCAATAATATTGTCAACAATATTGTTGGCGAAAAAATGGTGAAAGTTTATACGATACAAGAATTGGTTGCATTTCGTTTAATTTCCTGGTAACATTATCCTAAATCACGCCCTTTGAAAGCAGCGATCTTTTCACGAAGGACCATTTCCGGTCTGTTGAAAATTTCGAGATGACGGTGAGGATAATGATGAAAAGAAATGCGAGCGAGCCAAGTCGGGCAACGCTGAGCGAGACTTGCTTTGGCTGGCCCGACTTGCTGCTTGGTGCTCGCTGCTCTTCTCTTCCTACGTGCTCTTTTTCACGCCTGCGTCCGCCGTCTCTATCTCAGCTCGTTTTCGTGCCGTGTCAGTCGGCGCTATCTATTTTTGCACGCCACGCCGGCCGAACTTTCTACCGGTCGGATCGTTGCGACTACTATACGTTATATACTTCTACTCTCCGCCCCCACTTCGTTTTCTGCATGGAGAAAGAGAAAGAGAAAGAGAAAAAATTAAAAAAAATAAAAATAAAAATAAAAATCAACCGAGGCATTCCTCTTTCTCCACGAGATTCGTTGAGTGTTGTCAACAACACGATCCATTACCGGTACCAAGTGGTGCCATGCATTTCTCTCCTCTACATTAGCCACGATTTTCCACTATATCCTCAAATACACATTTTCTCATATACAAATATGAGAAACTCGTCCCCAACGATCTTTTATTTGTGTTATAACATTTTTTTATCATCACTCATCTTCAGAATTTAAAAAAAGAGAAAGAATTCTGTCGTGTTTATGATGAAAATGTGGAACAGGCAAAATATTTGTATACTTGCAGACCATTATTTTTTAATTCACTGTATTTGTAGATTTATTTCATTAGTAATTTTTCTATAAATATGTATTTATCATATTGACGATCTTTTATTTGTGTTATGAAATTTTTTTATCATCACTCATCTTCAGAATTAAAAAAAGAGAAAGAATTCTGTCGTGTTTATGATGAAAATATGGAACAGGCAAAATATTTATACTTGTAGACCATTATTTTTTAATTCACTGTATTTGTTGATTTATTTCATTAGTAATTTTTCTATAAATATGTATTTATCATATTGACGATCTTTTATTTGTGTTATGAAATTTTTTTATCATCACTCATTTTCAGAATTAAAAAAAAGAGAAAGAATTCTGTCGTGTTTATGATGAAAATATGGAACAGGCAAAATATTTGTACTTGTAGACCATTATTTTTTAATTCACTGTATTTGTTGATTTATTTCATTAGTAATTTTTCTATAAATATGTATTTATCATATTGACGATCTTTTATTTGTGTTATGAAATTTTTTTATTATCACTCATCTTCAGAATTAAAAAAAGAGAAAGAATTCAGTCGTGTTTATGATGAAAATATGGAACAGGCAAAATATTTGTACTTGTAGACCATTATTTTTTAATTCACTGTATTTGTTGATTTATTTCATTAGTAATTTTTCTATAAATATGTATTTATCATATTGACGATCTTTTATTTGTGTTATGAAATTTTTTTATTATCACTCATCTTCAGAATTAAAAAAAGAGAAAGAATTCAGTCGTGTTTATGATGAAAATGTGGAACAGGCAAAATATTTGTATACTTGCAGACCATTATTTTTTAATTCACTGTATTTGTAGATTTATTTCATTAGTAATTTTTCTATAAATATGTATTTATCATATTGACGATCTTTTATTTGTGTTATGAAATTTTTTTATCATCACTCATCTTCAGAATTAAAAAAAGAGAAAGAATTCTGTCGTGTTTATGATGAAAATATGGAACAGGCAAAATATTTGTATACTTGCAGACCATTATTTTTTAATTCACTGTATTTGTTGATTTATTTCATTAGTAATTTTTCTATAAATATGTATTTATAATATTGACGATCTTTTATTTGTGTTATGAAATTTTTTTATCATCACTCATCTTCAGAATTAAAAAAAGAGAAAGAATTCTGTCGTGTTTATGATGAAAATATGGAACAGGCAAAATATTTGTATACTTGCAGACCATTATTTTTTAATACGCTGTATTTGTTGATTTATTTCATTAGTAATTTTTCTATAAATATGTATTTATCATATTGACGATCTTTTATTTGTGTTATGAAATTTTTTTATCATCACTCATCTTCAGAATTAAAAAAAGAGAAAGAATTCAGTCGTGTTTATGATGAAAATATGGAACATGCAAAATATTTGTATACTTGCAGACCATTATTTTTTAATACGCTGTATTTGTTGATTTATTTCATTAGTTATTTTTCTATAAATATGTATTTATCATATTGACGATCTTTTATTCGTGTTATGAAATTTTTTTATTATCACTCATCTTCAGAATTAAAAAAAAGAGAAAGAATTCAGTCGTGTTTATGATGAAAATATGGAACAGGCAAAATATTTATACTTGTAGTCCATTATTTTTTAATTCACTGTATTTGTTGATTTATTTCATTAGTAATTTTTCTATAAATATGTATTTATCATATTGACCATCTTTTATTTGTGTTATGAAATTTTTTTATCATCACTCATCTTCAGAATTAAAAAAAGAGAAAGAATTCAGTCGTGTTTATGATGAAAATATGGAACAGGCAAAATATTTATACTTGTAGACCATTATTTTTTAATTCAGTGTATTTGTTGATTTATTTCATTAGTTATTTTTCTATAAATATGAATTTATCAAATGTTGAAGAATTCAGTCGTGTTTATTATGAAAATATGAAAATCAGATGAAAATAGTATTTTAGTAAATTAAGTAAATTACACTGTTAAAAAAGACTCGAAGTTTTTATGCATAAACTCGTCATCTAAAATTAATGTAATTTTGCGGTAAAATTAAAGCAAATTATTAATATTTAAATGCTTTTACTGTAAAATAAAAATTAATTATTGAATTTGCTGTACCATACATTAATTATACATCACACTTGTATATTAAATTTAATATACCAGTTTATGTATAAAAACTTCCAGTAATTGTACCTTAAATTTCAAGTAGATTTTTTTTACATTGCAAGTATTAATTTTTTTAGTCTATACCACCATATTAGTAAAAAATGGTATATACATACTGTAGAAAACATAAAAAAGAGTTTCCACAAAAATGCATTTTGAAAAGTTTTGAAAATCAAAGCAATTGGTCATTATTTTTTCCATGGCTCATTATCGATTTTTAAAATGAAGCTTAAAAATGAATTGATAAGGACAAACATGTATTTTTATAATTTTTATAAAATGTTTATATAATTTGGTAGAATATTCTTCTTAAGGATGTTGAAGCGCTCCACACTAGTAAAATCAGTGCTAAATTTTTAAAAGCGTTTCTACAATTTCAGATGGTTTAATAATCTGTTCCAAGGTGTTAATCACATAGCAGCATTAGTTCTTGATATTCAAATTCATTCACAGCTGTCATATGAACAGTAAATCCATAAATATCTCCAAATTTCCGATGTCATGTTTTTTCATCCAGTTTTGTAAAAGGGTAAACCGTAATATCAGTCCGATTATGACGAAACATAGCTCATTTTGATCAGTGGAAGATCCTTAATCGATTGACCGTCCGGATTTTCTATAGTATCAGGCGTTCAAAAGTTACAGCCATTTGTATACTTGCTGTTAGGTTATGATAGGATAAACAAACGGTTGTATCTTTTGAACTGCTAATACGATTTAAAAAAATAGACGGCCAATCGATAGAATATCTTTTAGTAAACGAAATGAGCTATTGGTCGTCATAATGGGACTGATATTACGGTTAACCCTTTTAAAAAACTGGATGAAAAAACATAACATCGGAAATTTGCAGATATTGATCGATTTACTGTTGATATCACAGCTGTGAATGTATTTGAATATCAAGAACTAATGCTGCTATGTGATTAACACCTTGGAACTGATTATTAAACCATCTGAAATTGTAGAAACGCTTTTAAAAATTTAGTACTAATTTTGCTTGCATGGAAAGCTCCAACCTCCTTAAAAGGTTTTATTTTATGGTACAAGTAAACAAATGGTGTAAACGCAAAAGTAATAAATAAACAAATTAAACAACTCTAGTATAGTGACAGCTATTTTATGAAAATTCAAATAAAGTATTTTCTGCAAAGTTTTATTTTGACGAGTCAGTAGAATTAAGTTAATAAAGCAATGCTATTACTTAGGTCTCTAATGAAACAACTGCATTAGTACTACTTATCAGATGAAGCCTCAGTGAAATATTAGTGCAGCTTTTACTGTCGGAAGTTGCAAGTTGATTAAAAAGCTGATGAAGCTGCAAGGGTTGATTTTTTTTTCTTTCATCGATTCTACGAAAAATTTTGCTGCAACAAACAATTCATTTTTACACCGCATTACAATATTTGATAACAAAATAAATAATACTCATGAAAATAAACATTTAAAAATATTCCAGTCCTTAGCTAATGAAAAATTTACAACGTTTATCTATAGATACAAATATAATTAAAATTAATGTAGTTAATCTTAAAATTACAAAAGTTGTCAAATTTACAAAACTGGAAATTAAAAATAGTAAAAATACAATAAAACAGACAGAAATTTTGAAAATTTGTATTTTTAGTCGCTCTAAAAAACGATGAAAAAAATTCGGTTGATTTTTTTTCTTTCATCGATTCTACGAAAAATTTTGCTGCAACAAACAATTCATTTTTACACCGCATTACAATATTTGATAACAAAATAAATAATACTCATGACAATAAACATTTTAAAATATTCCAGTCCTTAGCTAATGAAAAATTTACAACGTTTATCTATAGATCAAAATATAATTAAAATTAATGTAGTTAATTTTAAAATTAAAAAAGTTGTCAAATTTACAAAACTAGAAATTAAAAATAGTAAAAATACAATAAAACAGACAGAAATTTTGAAAATTTGTATTTTTAGTCGCTCTAAAAAACGATGAAAAAAATTCGGTTGATTTTTTTTCTTTCATCGATTCTACGAAAAATTTTGCTGCAGCAAACAATTCATTTTTACACCGCATTACAATATTTGATAACAAAATAAATAATACTCATGACAATAAACATTTAAAAATATTCCAGTCCTCAGCTAATGAAAAATTTACAACGTTTATCTATAGATAAAAATACAATTAAAATTAATGTAGTTAATTTTAAAATTAAAAAAGTTGTCAATTTTACAAAACTAGAAATTAAAAATAGTAAAAATACAATAAAACAGACAGAAATTTTGAAAATTTGTATTTTTAGTCGCTCTAAAAAACGATGAAAAAAATTCAGTTGATTTTTTTTCTTTCATCGATTCTACGAAAAATTTTACTGCAACAAACAATTCATTTTTACACCGCATTACAATATTTGATAACAAAATAAATAATACTTATGACAATAAACATTTAAAAATATTCCAGTCCTCAGCTAATGAAAAATTTACAACGTTTATCTATAGATAACAATATAATTAAAATTAATGTAGTTAATCTTAAAATTACAAAAGTTGTCAAATTTACAAAACTGGAAATTAAAAATAGTAAAAATACAATAAAATAGACAGAAATATTGAAAATTTGTATTTTTAGTCGCTCTAAAAAACGATGAAAAAAATTCGGTTGATTTTTTTTCTTTCATCGATTCTACGGAAAATTTTGCTGCAACAAACAATTCATTTTTACACCGCATTACAATATTTGATAACAAAATAAATAATACTCATGAAAATAAACATTTAAAAATATTCCAGTCCTTAGCTAATGAAAAATTTACAACGTTTATCTATAGATAAAAATACAATTAAAATTAATGTAGTTAATCTTAAAATTAAAAAAGTTGTCAAATGTACAAAATTGGAAATTAAAAATCGAAAAAAATAAAATAAAATAGACAGAAATATTGAAAATTTGTATTTTTAGTCGCTCTAAAAAACGATGAAAAAAATTACATCATATTTCTCCTGCATATTTAAAAAATTTATAAAATGTGCGTTTTGACATATGTCAATATTCCGAAAATATGTAAAAAGTCATCGCAGCATCTTATAAAATATTTTAAGTATGAGATATCTAACAAACGTTCCAAAAGTTTCATTAAATAGAGTACAATTTAAGTTTCAATATTACATGTACTTTAATGCAAAAAGTTAAAGTTTTTATATAGTTTTTCTTTTGTTCGTGTGTCATATTGCCACGTATTTGCATATATATAACGTACGCTATTCAACTGTAGTCGTCTGCCATTGTTTGTTGCTTCTTTTATTTGAACTTTACTGCACTGCTCCAACTTCCTTAATGGCGTTATTTATAATGCAATACACCGTCCCCTCGTGGAAACGCAAATAGCTACTTTAAAAAAATATGTATTATTTTCCTATGCGCATTTTAAATTGAATATTTAAGTACGGTACACTTTGGGTCGAATTTGCAGTCGTAAGTTTCAACGCAAACCGGAAAATACAGTTTAAACTTGAGTGCGAACCTACAACTATAATTTCGACCTTCAGAACGATTTTACAATTTTTATTATTATTTATTGTAACATTAATTTTTATAAAATCGGAAATATCCAAAAAAAAATTGGTTTTTTGATTTTCAAACGATTTTATATAAAAAAAGCAGTGTAAATATTTCGACTAATTTATATAGAAAAAAAAACGACGAAGTGAAAACTTGAATTTTTGTTGTTGTATGATTTATTTTTAATCAACGTAAATTTCACGAAATTAATAAATGCAGTTACTTCATTTTTGTTTCAGTTTCATGTGGAGATGGATTAATAAATTATTAATTTTCATAAAAATAAATTAATTTTTTATTAAATTAATGAATTTAATAAAAAATAAATTAAAAATTAATTGTAAAAGAAAATATTACAATTTTTATTATTATATATTGTACTATTAATTTTTATAAAATCGGAAATATCCAAAAATTTTGGTTTATTGATTTCCAAACGATTTTATATAAAAAAGCAATTTTAATATTTTGGTTAATTTATATAGAAAAAAAAAGCGAGGAAGTGAAAACTTGAATTTTTGTTGTTGTATGATTTATTTTTAATCAATGTAAATTTCACGAAATTAATAAATGCAGTTACTTCATTTTTGTTTCAGTTTCATGTCGAGATGGATTAATAAATTATTCATTTTCATAAAAATAAATTAATTTTTTATTAAATTAATTAATTTAATAAAAAATAAATTAAAAATTTATTGTAAAAGAAAATATTACAATTTTTATTATTATATATTGTACTATTAATTTTTATAAAATCGGAAATATCCAAAAATTTTGGTTTATTGATTTCCAAACGATTTTATATAAAAAAGCATTTTTAATATTTCGGTTAATTTATATAGAACAAAAGCGAGGAAGTGAAAACTTGAATTTTTGTTGTTGTATGATTTATTTTTAATCAATGTAAATTTCACGAAATTAATAAATGCAGTTACTTCATTTTTGTTTCAGTTTCATGTGGAGATGGATTAATAAATTATTAATTTTCATAAAAATAAATTAATTTTTTATTAAATTAATTAATTTAATAAAAAATAAATCAAAAATTAATTGTAAAAGAAAATATTACAATTTTTATTATTATATATTGTAGTATTAATTTTTATAAAATCGGAAATATCCAAAAATTTTGGTTTATTGATTTCCAAACGATTCTATATAAAAAAGCATTTTTAATATTTCGGTTAATTTATATAGAAAAAAAAAGCGAGGAAGTAAAAACTTGAATTTTTGTTGCTGTATGATTTATTTTTAATCAACGTAAATTTCACGACATTAATAAATGCAGTTACTTCATTTTTGTTTCAGTTTCATGTGGAGATGGATTAATAAATTATTAATTTTCATAAAAATAAATTAATTTTTTATTAAATTAATTAATTTAATAAAAAATAAATAAAAAATTTATTGTAAAAGAAAATATTACAATTTTTATTATTATATATTGTACTATTAATTTTTATAAAATCGAAAATATCCAAAATTTTCGGTTTATTGATTTCCAAACGATTTTACATAAAAAAAAAAGCATTTTAAATATTTCGACTAATTTATATAGAAAAAAAAAGTGAGGAAGTGAAAACTTGAATTTTTGTTTCTGTATGATTTATTTTTAATCAACGTAAATTTCACGACATTAATAAATGCAGTTACTTCATTTTTGTTTCAATTTCATGTGGAGATGGATTAATAAATTATTAATTTTCATAAAAATAAATTAAGCCAGTAACATAATTTTTTATTTCTTTAAAAATCTATAAAATCTGAAAATCGGTATAAAAGCGATCAACTTTAATAGCAAATGTCTGAAATTTTCTTAAATAACAAGAAATTTTCAATTTATAACAATCAACATTAATGATTTATTTATTTTGTCATATTTGAGGCAAATAGTATGGACATTTTATTAAAAATAAAAAACATAACATTTTCCCATAAATATTAATTCAATAATACCACGAAAAACAAAGTAATGGATAATTATTTTACCAATTGACCCATTTTTTAAAAGGAATTAATGAGGAATTTTCTTTTTCTTAGCTTATTAATAATGTAAATAGCGATAATAAGAAAGTAATGGGATCGTTACAACTGTGGTAATAACCCAAGCAAGTTCAAAGTGATGAAGTAGACTTGTAAATATTCAGTAGTTATTGCTTGTTTTTTTCCTGTTCGTCTTATGTTGGCACTTCAGAAATGAGAAAATACCATTTCCTTTTTCACCGAAGAAACCGCGAGGCCTAAGGCATTAACGATGTCGTCGTGCTTAAGACGATAGCTACCAGCCAGAATATGAACTCTCTGCTATTAATAGTACTCTATATGCGTGCATTCTTTGCAGCATTAAGCCTCGTGGTGATTTCAATGGTGAACTGCAGCACTTTTATGCACCTCAGACTTCCAATTAACCTTAACTATTTGCTATTCATATAAATGGCCTTTCTTTTACATTTTTTTGGGGTATATTTGCACCCCAATATCATCATATTGATATAAAAAAATAAAATTACTATTACTATTAAAAATATACTATTTTTATTAAATTTTTTTTTTATTTATTATTTTATTTATTACTATTACTATTAAAAATACTATTATTTTCACTAATTTATGTAGCATTCTCTATCAATTCAGCCATTTTTTTTTTCGACCCTCAGATTTGTCCTGTAATTGGTTATATGAATGTACCACTAAAAGACACTCTATGTGAATTTTTTCAGATTTTTTAAAATAATTTTTTAGAAAATGGCTTTTTTTATTCAAGTGCAAATATCTCAGAATTTTGAAGTTACTGAAAAAAAAAATGTCAGCACATAAATGTTGTCGTTTATTGTTAGCTTTCGAGCGAAATATTCCAAATAATTGTCACGTTCCTGTGAGTATGATTTTTTTCCGAAAAATGGAGGAATTATTTTTTAATTAAAAAAAGGATATTTTTTTTTTACTGAAAAAATTACAGAGTGTTGCTACATGACTGTTGATGTCACAAAAAAATCGCCAGAGTGACATCGATCGATCTTCTGGTATTAAAAAATGCATTTGTGTGAAAGTTCCGAAAAACGGGGGCATTATTATTTTTTTGATAAAAAAAGGTTACTTTTTTTGGCTAATAAAATTACAGAGTATTCTTGCATGACTGTAGATATTGCAAAAAAATCATCAGAGTGGTACGGATCGAGCTTCCGGTATAAAATAAAATAATTCCCCCGTTTTTCGAAACTTCCACACGAATAATTTTTTTTAATACCGTAAGCTCGATTCGTACCACTCTGATGATTTTTTTGCAACATCTACAGTCATGCAAGAATAATCTGTAATTTTATTAGCCAAAAAAAGTAACCTTTGTTTTATCAAAAAAATAATAATGCCCCCGTTTTTCGGAACTTTCACACAAATGCATTTTTTAATACCAGAATATCGATCAGTGCCACTCTGGCGATTTTTTTGTGATTTCAAATGTCATGTAGCAATATTCTGTAATTTTTTCAGTAAAAAAAAATATCCTTTTTTTAATTAAAAAATGATTCCTCCATTTTTCGGAAAAAAATCATACTCACAGGAACGTGACAATTATTTGGAATATTTCGCTCGAAAGCTAACAATAAACGACAACTTTTATGTGCTGACATTTTTTTTCAGTAACTTCAAAATTCTGCGATATTTACACTTGAATAAAAAAAGCCATTTTCTAAAAAATTATTTTAAAAAATCTGAAAAAATTCACATAGAGTGTCTTTTAGTGGTACATTCATATAACCAATTACAGGGCAAATCCGAGAGGGTCGAAAAAAAAGTGGCTGAATTGACAGAGAATGCTTCTTATATAGAAAAAAAAAACGAGAAAGTAAAGTGAAAATTTACATTTTTGTTGTTCTATGATTTATTTTTAATTAATGCAAAAATCACGAAATAAATAAATGCAGTTACTCCATTTTTGGTTGAGTTTCATGTCGAGGTGGATTAATAAATTATTAATTTTCATAAAAAATAAATAAAGCCAGTAACATACTTTTTTATTTTTTTGAAACTCCATAAAATCTGAAAGTCGAGATCAATGCAATTAATTTTAATACCAAATGTCTCATGTTTTCCTAAATAAGAAGAAATTTTCAATTTATAATAACGAACATTAATAATTTGTTTATTTTGTTATATTGAGAGTAAAATATCACTAATTTGTCGTTCGCTGTAACTTTACTAAGTGATGTAAATATCAATCTAGTAATAATAAAACAAAATAATAAAACATGTAATCTCTCAATTAAGCCTAAATGTAATGAACCAGCATAACTAATTTTTTTCGTTGATATGTAATAAAGCAATAGGATTTTTTTTATGGGTTAATTTTTTCCAATAGCAGCATGAATATTGGAGGATGCATTTTTATACAAATTTAAACTCTCAGTTAAACCTAAATTTAATGAATTAGCACGACTTAACACTTTTTAGCCGAAATGTGATAAAAGAATAGGATTTTTTTAAACAAGTTAATTTTTTTCATAGAAGCCTGTATTTTTTTTAAAGCTTGCTGCACATTATTATCATCTAAAGATAAAAAGGATGCATTTTTTATACTAAGCATCAATGAGCCTAAAGATAATTCTTAGTGAGCTTCAAGAGTCTATAAAAATCTGTCTATTTCGAGATACTAAAAAAAATGGACTTAGTGGGGGTGCAAGTTTTACAGACCTCGTTTTTTTTATAGTCTCCAAAGATAACATGTTATCGAATAATGTATGGCGTCCCTAAGTTTGTCGATTAGGGTCATCAAGTTACAAAAATATATGACGATTTTGTATTTGTGCTGAACTCAAATTCTGTTATTTGTTCAAAATGATATTAACAATAATGCTTGAAATGAAAATGGAAAAATAGAATCTGGTAAAAAAATTATTGTATTCGAAATTCAACATCAATTATTTGTTAATTTTGCTACAAATTTTAGTAAACATTAAATATTCAGGAATTTCAATTTTTTATTTTACTAAAAATTTACATTAGTTATAAACTAATAAAATCAAATTAATCTTTACTGTGGCTTAGGCTAAAAAAATTGCTGCCTTTTCTGTAATATTTAGAAACAATATTTAACAGAGTGGTTGAATAAATATATATATATTTATTTTTAAATTTATTTATTTATTTACTTGTAAATAATTAAATATTTTTTACTTGTAAATAATTAATTATTTATTTACTTGTAAATAATTAAGTATTTTTTACTTGTAAATAATTAATTATTTATTTACTTGTAAATAATTGTACAGAAAATTGAAATACAATTTCAAGAAAAAATTTAAGTTAGTATTTTTTAATTTTTTATAGTGTACGATTTAAAAACTGAATAAACTCGAAAATTTTGTCAGCCTAGAAACTAAAAAAAAAATGTTTTCCACCTCAATGGTAATTAGTACCAGATTTTCCAAAGATGGAGAACAAAATACAAAGAGAATTGCTTCACGCTGCTTCTGCTTCTTTGAGAAATAATTGCAACATGCAACTCATCCGGAGATGGAACTTCAGTTAATGATCGTTAATTCCAAAAAGATGTGCAACGCTGAGAATCAAGACATATAAGAATGCGAAATGCAGCGAATGTCTACAATATTTTGCTCGATGCTCGCGACAATAAGAACTTCAAGAGCAACAACAACACACAATTGGCATTTATATCCGATACGCTGACTCATCGAGGCCTCACAACGATACGTAGCAGAGCTTAAGTGCACTTCCAGGAATGGCGCTATGACGCTATGACGAAGACTTAACAAGTTTACCGTTGAATATAAACTCTTGCACTTACTCTTTGGTATATTCGCTAGTCGATCAATACGTGCCTTTCCAAAAGGTATAATAATCGATAAATGTCATAATATACAGATATATACGTGTGGTACATCATAATCATAAGATTCTCGTCTCACTTTGTGCTGCGATTTCAAATATCAAATATTTTACTTTGATTTTTTAAAAAGTATCAATGGGCAAACACAAAAATGGATATATTTTCATAAGTGCAATTTTTTTTTTCATTCGGTGCAAGTATTTAAAAAATTTTGAACTTGTAGTTCAGGTTGTAGTGCTGAATCAAGTTGATTTTGTAAGGTCCAATTTTTCTGGATCAGATTACACCGCTGGATCTAATTGGTTTGCGAGGTCTAAATGCTCTCGTTCAGGTGTTGGTCCGCTGGACGAAATTGGTTTAGTAACGAAGTTCAATTTTTTTGGTTCAGGTTACTGTGCGAGATCAAATTTGTTTTGCAATGTCAAATTTTTCTGGTTCAGCTCGCAACGCTGGATCAAATAGGTTTAGTAAAAAGGTCAAATTTTTCTGGTCCCGATTGCACTGCTGGAACAAATTTGCAATGACCAATTTTCTGGTTCACGTTCGACTGCTGGACAAAATTACTTTTGCAATGACCAATTTTCCTGATTCACGTTGCACTGCTGGATAAAATTACTTTTGCAATGACCAGTTTTTCTGATTCAGGTTGCATTGCTGGACAAAATTACTTTTGCAATGACCATTTTCTCTGGTTCAGGTTGCATTGCTGGACAAAATTACTTTTGCAATGACCAATTTTTTTGGTTCAGGTTCCACTGCTGGACAAAATTACTTTTGCAATGACCAATTTTTCTTATTCAGGTTGCACCTCTGGGCAAAATTACTTTTGCAATGACCAGTTTTTCTGGTTCAGGTTGCAACTCTGGATAAAATTACTTTTGCAATGACAAATTTTTCTGATTCACGTTGCACTTCTCGACAAAATTACTTTTGCAATGAACAATTTTTCTGGTTCACGTTGCACTGTTGGACAAAATTACTTTTGCAATCACCAATTTTTCTGGTTCAGGTTGCATCGTTGGACAAAATTACTTTAGCAAAGATAAATTTTTCTCGTTCAGGTTGCACTTTTGGACAAAATTACTTTTGCAATGCCCAATTGTTCTGGTTTAGGTTGCACTTTTGGACAAAATTACTTTTGCAATGAACAATTTTTCTGGTTTAGGTTGAACTTTTGGACAAAATTACTTTTACAATGACCAATTTTTATGGTTCAGGTTGCCTTGCGGACAAAATTACTTTTGCAATCACCAATTTTTCTGGTTCACGTTGCATTGCTGGACAAAATTACTTTTGCAATGAAGAATTGTTCTGGTTATCGTTGCACTGCTGGACAATATTACTTTTGCAATGACAAATTTTTCTGGTTCACGTTGCACTGCTGGAAAAAATTACTTTTGCAATGACTAGTTGTTCTGGTTCACGTTGCACTTCTCGACAAAATTACTTTTGCAATGAACAATTTTTCTGGTTCACGTTGCACTGTTGGACAAAATTACTTTTGCAATCACCAATTTTTCTGGTTCAGGTTGCATCGTTGGACAAAATTACTTTAGCAAAGATAAATTTTTCTCGTTCAGGTTGCTCTTTTGGACAAAATTACTTTTGCAATGCCCAATTGTTCTGGTTTAGGTTGCACTTTTGGACAAAATTACTTTTGCAATGAACAATTTTTCTGGTTTAGGTTGAACTTTTGGACAAAATTACTTTTGCAATCACCAATTTTTCTGGTTCACGTTGCATTGCTGGACAAAATTACTTTTGCAATGAAGAATTGTTCTGGTTATCGTTGCACTGCTGGACAATATTACTTTTGCAATGATACATTTTTCTGGTTCACGTTGCACTGCTGGAAAAAATTACTTTTGCAATGACTAGTTGTTCTGGTTCACGTTGCACTTCTCGACAAAATTACTTTTGCAATGAACAATTTTTCTGGTTCACGTTGCACTGTTGGACAAAATTACTTTTGCAATCACCAATTTTTCTGGTTCAGGTTGCATCGTTGGACAAAATTACTTTAGCAAAGATAAATTTTTCTCGTTCAGGTTGCTCTTTTGGACAAAATTACTTTTGCAATGCCCAATTGTTCTGGTTTAGGTTGCACTTTTGGACAAAATTACTTTTGCAATGAACAATTTTTCTGGTTTAGGTTGAACTTTTGGACAAAATTACTTTTACAATGACCAATTTTTATGGTTCAGGTTGCCTTGCGGACAAAATTACTTTTGCAATCACCAATTTTTCTGGTTCAGGTTGCATCGCTGGGCAAAATTACTTTAGCAATGATACATTTTTCTGGTTCAGATTGCACTTTTGGACAAAATTACTTTTGCAATGCCCAATTGTTCTGGTTCACGTTGCATTGCTGGACAAAATTACTTTTGCAATGAAGAATTGTTCTGGTTATCGTTGCACTGCTGGACAATATTACTTTTGCAATGACAAATTTTTCTGGTTCACGTTGCACTGCTGGACAAAATTACTTTTGCAATGCCCAATTTTTCTGGTTCACGTGGCACTGCTGGACAAAATTACTTTTGCAATGTCCAATTTTTCTCGTTCACGTGGCACTGCTAGACAAAATTACTTTTGCAATGAACAATTTTTCTGGTGGAGATTGCCTCTCTGGACAAAATTACTTTTGCAATGACCAATTTTTCTGGTTCAGTTTGCACTACTGGACAAAATTACTTTAGCGATGATAAATTTTTCTGGTTCAGGTTGCACTGCTGGACAAAATTACTTTTGCAATGACAAATTTTTCTGGTTCAGTTTGCACCGCTGGACAAAATTACTTTAGCAATGATAAATCTTTCTGGTTTACGTTGCACTGCTGGACAAAATTACTTTTGCAATGATCAATTTTTGTGGTTCAGATTGCACCACTGGACAAAATTACTTTTGCATTGACTAAATTTTCTAGTTCGGGTTACACAACTAGACAAATTGGGTGAAGCTTTTTATTTACTATTCGATTCGAATCCAGAATGTTTGTATTTAAGATAATACCAGACAAGTTCATAAAATGAGTGTAAACAGTGATTTCCGGATTAATTGTTTGAAGATACTCAAGTTTACTTTAAAACTCGTGACGTTTCAATATTCATGCGGTAACCTCGTGCGTATTCGATTATCATACGAGACGATACGATTACACTACCTCGTCTGCCTCTGCCTTTTTATCCTACTATTCGTATTCGCTTGCTTCTTCTCTTCTTGGTGATTTCCGTTGTTATTTAAAATGGCTTGAGTGTTCCAATTTATCGTGTTGCTTTTATTTCCCCCAATGAAGACTCACATAAAAAAAAGTATTTCTATTTTACGAGGTTCTTTCCCCCCTTTTTACGACTTTTCCCCTCCCTTGATTGCGTCAGCAGTCGAGCTGCACCCTTAATGTATCGCATTCGCACGTATGCACAAGGAAATTGTGGAAAATCTGTGCCATGAACGTGTTTTGCTGCTAACTCGGCCAATAGCTTTAAAGTTAGTTTATCCCCTTAAGGATTTAAAACAAAAATACGTTTTTGCCAAATTTTATAAGTCTATTTAATCGTTAATTTGACTATAATTACGAAAAGGACACTTTTTTGTTAATAACTTTTAAATCCAAAATGAAAAATGGAAAAAATAATAATAATAAATGTTATTCAATTCAAAAGTTTGTCAATTTTATAATTAGTGGAAAATTTATGATCAGATAGAGTTTTCATATGTCGCAAAAGACGTTTTAATTTTTTATTGGCGATAATAACTTTTTTTTTTTTGGTGGAACTTTTTTTATTGTGTTATTAAAATAAGAGACTTTATTCATTTTGTATTTTCCAAAATTTATACTGAAAATGTCTTTGAATTTGTAGTAGAATTTCAAGCATTCAATACTAAATACAAAACTAATTTTATAAAAATATCTATATTCCGTTTCTTTTTTGTACACGAGGGTAAATTAATTTTAACATAAATTTACCTTAAATTAAGAGTAAATTAATTTTAACATAAATTTAAGGTAAATTTATGTTTATTTAAATTTACCTTATTTATTATATATATTAATTTATTTACCTTATTTATTATATATATATATCAATAATAATATATATATATATATTAATTTAAGGTAAATTTATGTTTATTGAAATTTACCTTAAATTTATGTTAAAATTAATTTACTCTTAGTAAATTTTCACAAACAACTATAATAATAATAGCAAAAATATTTAATGTTATGCATTTTGTAATTCGATAAAAATATGCACAAATAAAAATATGTGGGTCGATTTTTGTCAAAAAGAGGCTGAATATTTTTTCGAGTCATGTATATGAAAGTGCTTGCCGCCTGAACGCATGTCGGCATTTCTTCTTCTTACCTTTCTCTGTCTTTCTCTTTTTCTTTTTTTTCTCTCTTGTCTCCACGTGATTTTACTGTTGGAGTGCGATACGAGGCGTTGCAGCTGCCAATGTGCTGTTATTGCTCTTGGGGTTCCCGGTTGCTTTCTGCTTCTCAGATGCTTCACTGCCGGTGTTTGCGTACGTAGGTATGTACTTTTTATTTCGGAGGAATTCATACGAGATGACTGACTCATAGGGAAGTGGGTCGTGTCGGTAGAAACACCCACAATGTGGTAGGAAGGACTATTCCGGGTGGTGACACATGAACTTACGATCGACCCTACGAGCGTAGTATAATAATAATGATAATAATAACAACAAACTTTTATAGGATAGATGACGAAGTTTTGGTCGAAATTCTGTGTATTATGATCGACCCTACGAACGTAGTGTAATAATAATGATAATAATAACAACAACAAACCTTTATAGGATAGATGGCGAAGTTTTGGTCGACATTCTGTGTATTTAAGCTGGGCACTTTTAAGGTTTTGGAAATAAATATGCAAATAGGTTGGATATTATATCTAATTGTTTATTTATATTTTCTCTTGTAAAAAATTGTATTTTTGTAAAGGGCAAAAGTCGATATTTTGAAAAAA
The DNA here is from genome assembly GCA_963970395.1 of Ephialtes manifestator. Taxonomy (NCBI): domain Eukaryota; kingdom Metazoa; phylum Arthropoda; class Insecta; order Hymenoptera; family Ichneumonidae; genus Ephialtes; species Ephialtes manifestator. Next base: position 35,864,568 of record OZ019972.1, read on the forward strand.
CATTCGAGACTGATTTTTTTTACCAGCAGTGAGAATTCTGAAATTAGAAATGGACAAAAGCGACTTTTTTTAAATTATAGTAAAAAGGGGTGAAATAGGTGTTGTCTGGGGTAGAATATCCGACTTGAGAATGATAGTGAAGATCAAAAGTCGATATTTCGAAGAGAAAAAAATTTGGGTTTGATTTTCCGACCGGAAGTCGGATCTGCGAATTCTGAAATCAGAAACGAAAAAAAGTAACTTTTTTTTTAAATCATGGTAATAAGGCATGTAACCATTACTTTTTGGGGTAGAATATGCGACTTGAGAATGATAGTGAAGACCAAAATTCGATATCTTGAAGAATATGTAAATTCTGAAATTAGAATCTGACAAAAGTGACATTTTTAAAAATCACAGTGAAAAAGTTAAAAACGGGTGTTTCCTGTGGTAGAATATGCGATTTAAGAACACAGTAAAGACCAAAAGTCGATAATTATGAGAAAAAAAAATTGGGTTGGATTTTCCGATCGGAAGTCAGATTTGAGCCTGGTGGTTAGGCTGGCGTATTGTTGTTTTAAGTTTGTTACTTTTTGTCCTAGTCCTTATTTTTTACTCGCCTCTCATTTTCTCTTTTGTATCGCCTCATTTAGGTTAAGATTATTTTCTATACTTCTTCTTTGTCTGCTTTTGTTTATGTATTCTTTCCTGGCTCAGGTCCTTAGGGGGTTTAAAATCCCAGGATCTTAATAAAATCTAAATCTAAATCTAAATCTAAATCTGTAAATTTCGAAATAAAAAACGGACAAAACTGACTTTTTTTTAAAGATCACAGTAAAAAGGTTTTTCAAACGGGTGTTTTTTGTGGTAGAATATGCGACTTAAGAACAATACTAAAGATCAAAATTCTAAATACTGCATTTTTTTAAAACTCTGTGTCATCTTCTACTTTTTCCGCATTCTTCTTTTTTGTTTTTTTTTTTTTTAGATATCGGCCCCAACTCTCAGCGCGTTAGCTGCCTCCACTAACTCATGAGAAATTGTCAGAAAATATGGCATGAAGCATTCCTGGTGTGGTATCTGTCTCTGTGCTCGTTATCGGGACGTGCTATTATTCCGTCCGCCTATGCTCACTTGTTTGGCTTTCTTGTTTGCAGTGCCATAGTGCTATACAACACATGCATACACTATGCGCGTGGATCAGTAGTTTTCAGTTGCTAATATACACTATATTAGTCACTGCACATTGCACGTTTCAGACGTAACGGAAATGAAAGAAGAGCAAAGTGTCTTATATACACAGTAATAATACATACATCTATATAAATATATATATATATATATATATATATATATATATATATATATATATATATATATGTGTGTGTTCATCACTGCACGTAGTGCCATACGAAGAGTAAATCCATATAGGCTCGAGTTACTTTAGGACCTCCACCTGCTCTTCGAGCCAAGTATTAAAGCCACACAGAACTGGAAATATCGCCAGTATAACTGTGTGTTATAAAATATTTATTTATTTTTTTCCTCTAAGTATTGTAAAAGTAGAGCAGAAATATCCTCTTGCTTGGTAAAGCGGTGTCAGGTTGGTCAACGTGATCGTAACTGTACTTCTCATGGTACCGTAGAAAATCCTTCATCGTACACTCCAGTACCTCACAATTGCTGTGGCCATTTTATAGTAATTAATGAACAACGCATTAACTGTATGCGAATTAATTTTAAACGATGACAAGCTAAAAAAAAAGCCACCGCTATTGAAATAGCAGCATACGAATATTACGAATTGTTACTTGCAGAGCTACGATTTTTTCTCTCTTTTTGTGCACCTTTTATAGATTTTGAAACATAATTTGTACTATTTTTTGTTTTTGTTTTAAGACAAATACATTTATAGGATAAAAATAAATACTCATGAATTTAATGGCACTTAAATTTGATGTTTAATTTTTATGGGGAATTTTTTTTATGATTAGTAAAAAGGAAAATAGTTACAGCTATTTGGAAAAATAAGTTTTGTTTTTTCATATGGAAAAGCTGGAAAATTCTTGAAATTTTAATTGTATGTAATATATTTTTCTATTTATTTTGCTTTTTTACCGAAAAACGGTTGGATTAAAAATTATTAATAAGAGTACGACATGCCACAGAAAAAATAACTGACAATTGGGTTATAATTTCGTTTATTCCGGCATTGCTTGTATTATCAGGTAATTTTTTTCCGGTGCGAAATGTAATTTTTATTCTCAACACCAATAAAAATGACTGGTATACCAATAATGTTGAATTTCGTGTGATTATTACTGGAATAATTCGCTAAAATTTTCGAACACTCTCACGAATACTTTCGTGTATTAATTCTTAAAAATTCCTGTTTCGTTCCATTATTTTTTATTCAAAACTAAAAAAATAAGAATTCCGTATATCATTTAATGTCAATTTTTTTAAATAAAAAATTCTCACACATAAAAACTATACATATACAAAAATTACTCTAACATCCATAATTATTGCGAAATTAAACAAATTTTAATTTCTGCAAAATAATAAACTACATTTATTTTCTTGAAAAAGTATTTAAAATGCCATTAGAAAATCTTTGTTGCTTTTTTAAATAAAAATGTTGCAGATTTTTTTTTTGCTTTTGAAACAGAAAATAAAAAAAATACAGGCGTGAAGCATAATTTAAAAAGGCCTATTTTTTTATTTAATAATAAATTGATTTGAAAGAAATATTTTCTTTAATATCAAGAGGATAATTGGAGAGATTTTTTTAATTTCATATCTCATATTTATGTACCTCCGGCTCGTGGATTATAAATGGATTATAAAACAGACCGAGGCCGTGTGCGCAAATATGATTGTAGAATATCCCTTTCTATTCTGAAGTATAGAAAAAGATTCGGAAACTCCGCATCTGTGTGGTTAGCCACGGCGAAGACAATTAGAAATTTTTTTAATATACTCAAGCAAGCAAAAATGGTGGCATGTTCCTTGTTTAATTGAACACAACGTCGTCGGCTTTTTTTTTTAAAGATTGCTTAATTTCCTCGCGGGCCTTTCATTCGACGGTTGTTGCGTAAAATGTTTATTGAATCAGCTTTCCGGCATTTCTGCACGCCTCGCCACGCTCGCAAACCTCGCGACGATCGACAGAGCCAGAGAATAATTTCCTCGTCAATTTCACGTTTGGCACCATAAAACACATTTGTTTATGAGGAATGTCTCCGTCAGCTCGTCATCTACCAATACTGGCAACGAAAAACGTATCCACAATTTAGAATGCCAAATTACTTGGAGAAAATTATCACCAGCTATTTTTATACGAGACATTCTCCGTCAGTTCAGTCACTTTCTTTTAAATATTTTTTTTTCACTCATACAGACACTTTATTTTTCTCTCATTTTTATATAAACTGCAATTTTATATGCAGATTATATTTAAAAAATTGTCTGCTTGATTAAAAAAATATTTGCTGCAGTAAAATAAATTTTTTCAAATATTTTTCAAAAGCTAAACTAATCAACAACACTTTTTTGCTTATAATTTTCTTATTGACAAAACTGTCGTTATTAAGTCCTAATGACATAATTTTTGTCTTAGAAAATAATAAAAATGAATTAATCGAAAATTGTCTACAATATTGAGGATCAATTTTTAAAAATTCTCATATAATAATTAAACGTTAATAATTAAGTGTAAGCAATCTTTAAGAATAACTGATTCAACGTATAAAATAGCACTATAAAATATATTACCGTTCTGGGATCTTTTTAGTAATTGAAAAATTCGTATATAATCACAGTCAATCAGAGTTGTAAATCTCTAATTCTTCTAGAAATATGATTGATATAATTGGCTTTATGATTACGTTTCCATAAAATTAACGTGTAGCGATTGTAATATGATGTTTAAACTTTTGAATAGCAGCAAAAAAATATAAACATTCAGTTCAATTTCATGGTAATCTTCTTGAAAAAATGGAGAAAAACAGTTAATGCACTGCGAAAATGATCGAGTGTTGTACTCTTCAATTTTTTCCTCATTTATTCCCAAGGCTTCATAGAAAATGAGATTTCTTTTCAGGTGTATAAAAGTTCACATATAATTTCATTCACATATAATTAGAAACTTATTTTTAGTGGATTTCGAGGAATCCGTACGAATTTTATCTTTTTTTTTGTACATTAACCAATTAATAAGTAAGAAAGCTTCAACTTATTTCCTGGTGTATTTAAACGACTACAAATCGACTGAAATGCAAAAATGTATCTTATGCTGATAATTAGAAACATATTTTTAGTGGATTTCGAGAAATCCATACGAATTTTATCTTTTTTTTGTAGATTAATATATTAATAAGTAAAAAAGCTTTAACTTATTTCCTGGTGTATTTAAACGACTACAAATTGACTGAAATGCAAAAATGTATCTTATGCTGATAATTAGAAACATATTTTTAGTGGATTTCGAGAAATCCATACGAATTTTATCTTTTTTTTTGTAGATTAACCTATTAATAAGTAAAAAAGCTTTAACTTATTTCCTGGTGTATTTAAACGACTACAAATCGACTGAAATGCAAAAATGTATCTTATGCTGATAATTAGAATCATATTTTTAGTGGATTTCGAGAAATCCATACGGATTTTATCTTTTTTTGAAGATTAAGCAATTAATAAAAAAAAAGCTTTAACTCATTTCTTGGTGTATTTAAACGACTACAAATCGACTGAAATGCAAAAATGTATCTTATGCTGATAATTAAAAACATATTTTTAGTGGATTTCGAGAAGTCCATACGAATTTTATCTTTTTTTTTTTGTAGATTAACCTATTAATAAGCAAAAAAGCTCTTACTTATTTCCTGGTGTATTTAAACGACTACAAATCGACTGAAATGCAAAAATACATCTTATGCTCATAATTAGAAACTTATTTCGAGTGGAATTCGAGAAATCCATACGAATTCTAACTTTTTTTCATTGTATGACTAAAGCCAAGAATTCAGTTCATTTTTTTTCCTCATGAAGAAAAATGTTGTATTAATGAAATTTTGTTTTTCGGAATTTTATGTGAGTACAATAGTCGAAAACATAATTCAAAATTGTATATCTCAAGAACTGCTTTACTAGTCGAGCTGTAATTTGAATAGCTGCAAAAAAATATAGACTTTCATTTCGATTTTATGGTAATCTTCTTGAAAAAATGGAGAAAAACATTTAATGCATTGCGAAAATGATCGAGTGTTGTACTCTTCAATTTTGTCCGCATTTTTTCCCAAGGCTTCATTGAAAATGAGATTTCTTTTCAGGTGTATAAAAGTTCACACATAATTTCATAAAAACTCCAGGTTTTTATTGTGAAATCATTACTGCAAAACGAATTGTACTTTAAACTTTATTTTTTTTAAATAAAGTAGTGGGGCTTTACAACACTGCAGTCAATTAATTATTGATTTTTCTACTGATTTCAGGGAATGTGTGACATGTTCATCCAAAATCAGCAGACGAGCAGCGTCAACAGCAGCAGCAGCAGTAGCAGCAGCAGCTCAGCCACCAATACCGCTCACCATCACAGTAAAAAACGCAAGTTGGATTACAATGTCAGCCAGCCGGTAATCCAGCACGCATTGGTCCAATCGACCGGTGACTACCACCAATTGGACAATCCAGGCCTGCAGCGGTACTCAGTGAGCGGCACCACCACCGCTTTCGGCGCGCTGCACAATAATGCGCTCCAAAAGAGTCCGAATCAGCAGACATTGGTGCGAGCTTCAACAATCAAGCTTCTAGACACGTACCAGCGTTGCGGCCAGAAGGTACAACAGCGACAGGGAAAAAACCTAATCCCTACCAGTAGAAAGCTTTAAAAAAAAAAAATAGAAAACCTTAGAAAAAAATAAAAAAACGGATGGAAAAAAAATCCAAATCCAAGAGAATTTAGCGACGAGGCCTTTAGCGACGAAAGATATTGATTTTATTTCCCGTACCGGGCTGATCAACACACGGCTTGCTCTTATAAACCTAGATAACATTTCCGTGTGGCGTCGGGAAACTATCGATTGCATTCAAGGCTCCGTATTCATAATTCACGCTTACCCCACACGATGATATGCTATGAAGCCCGAAGAGTCGTTGTGCCGATGAAACGCCACGATTTCTGCATGTAATAGCCACAAGTTCATAATCGTTGACGAGCAAAAAATAAATAAATAAAAACACGGGAGAAATAACAAATAAAAGCGAACAGGAAAGAAAAGAGAAAAGTGCAATTTGTAGTCGTAGTCGAGAGGGATCATCACATTTATCAGAGAAATTATGTTGTATGTTAATCGTAGCGAAAGACTTGGTCGAGGGAAGGTAATGGTGAGGGCCTTGCGGTGCATTCGACGACAAACGCGACAGGGGGAAATACCGTAGTTCCTCAAATCCATACCCAGCAGCAACAGCAACAACAACAACCGCAACATCAACAGCAACAACAGCAGCAGCAGCAGCAGCAACAACAACAGCCGCAGCAGCAGCAGCAACAGCATCAGCAGCAACAACAACAGCAGCAACAACAGCAACAACCTCCGCCTCAACAACAACACAAACAGACAACCATGACGTCGCACAGCAAACAAGTGGCCAACACCGGCAATGGAGGCGGCGGAAGTAATCCACAGGGCGACGGCGATTATCAGTTGGTACAACACGAGGTCCTCTACTCCATGACCAATCAGTACGAGGTCCTCGAGTTTCTCGGACGCGGCACTTTTGGACAAGTAAGAATTTTCGAGCGACTCTTTCGGGGGTGAACAAATTTTTTCCATGAAAAAGAAAGTTTATTCGATGATTAATGAGTGGAGATTTTTTTTGTTGAGATAATTTGATGACATGGGAATTTTGTAGGGATAAATATTTTTTTTTAAGGAGAAAATAAAAGATAAAAAAACATTTGGAGGAATTTTGTCCATGAAGCAGAATTATATTCCAATATAATTCTTTGCTTTTGGACAAGAATTTTCGCAACTTTGTGCGTGAAATAATTTTTCCCATGAAAAAGAAAATTTATTCGAAAATGGGTGGAGATTTTTTTTTTGTGCTGTTATTATTGTTATTTTTTGATAACTGATAAAAAGAAGAGAAAGTTTGATAACATGGGAATTTTGTTGAGATAAATAATTTCATTATTTCCTACTTTTTTTAAAAGTAGAGAATAAAAGATAAAAAAAAACATTTGGAGGAATTTTGTCCATGAAGCAGAATTATATTCCAATATAATTCTTTGCTTTTGGACAAGAATTTTCGCAACTTTGTGCGTGAAAGAATTTTTCCCATGAAAAAGAAAATTTATTCGAAAATGGGTGATTTTTTTTTTTGTGCTGTTATTATTGTTATTTTTTGATAATTGATAAAAAGAAGAGAAAGTTTGATAACATGGGAATTTTGTTGAGATAAATAATTTCATTATTTCCTACTTTTTTTAAAAGTAGAGAATAAAAGATAAAAAAACATTTGGAGGAATTTTGTCCATGAAGCAGAATTATATTCCAATATAATTCTTTGCTTTTGGACAAGAATTTTCGCAACTTTGTGCGTGAAAGAATTTTTCCCATGAAAAAGAAAATTTATTCGAAAATGGGTGGAGATTTTTTTTTGTGCTGTTATTATTGTTATTTTTTGATAATTGATAAAAAGAAGAGAAAGTTTGATAACATGGGAATTTTGTTGAGATAAATAATTTCATTATTTCCTACTTTTTTTAAAAGTAGAAAATAAAAGATAAAAAAACATTTGGAGGAATTTTGTCCATGAAGCAGAATTATATTCCAATATAATTTTTTGCTTTGGACAAGAATTTTCGCAACTTTGTGCGTGAAAGAATTTTTCCCATGAAAAAGAATGTTTATTCGAAAATGGGTGGAGATTTTTTTTTTTGTGATATTAGTGTTGTTATTTTGCCGAACGACCGATTTTATTGAGACGTATTCAACATTTTTGATAATCAATGAATAAAAAAGAGAAAGATTAATAACATGGGAATTTTGTTGGGATAAGTAATTTATTTATTTCCTACTTTTTTTAAAAGTAGAGAATAAAAGATAAAAAAACATTTGGAGGAATTTTCCCTATGAAGCAGAATATATATTCCAATATAATTTTTTGCTTTGGACAAGTAAGAATTTTTGCAACTTCGTGCGTGAAAGAATTTTTCCCATGAAAAAGAAAATTTATTCGAAAATCGGTGCAGATTTTTTTTTGTGCTGTTATTATTGTTGTTATTTTGCTGGACGACAGATTTTATAGAGACGTGTTCAACATTTTTGATAATCGATGAAAAGAAAGAGAAAGTTTGATAATATGGGATTTCATGGGAATTTTGTTGGGATAAGTAATTTTTTTTTAAGATTGTGAAATTTTATTGAACATTAACTTTTTTGCGTATATTTGAATATTCGGACAAGAATTCGTGACTCCATTTGGAGGAATTTTCTCCATGAAGCAGAATTATTTTTTTTTTTAAATGTGATGTTATTATTATCATTTTGCCAAAGTTAATTACAGATTTTGTTAAGATGTGTTAGAATTTTTTAAATAATCGCTAAAAGAACTGCATTCTCGAATTTTTTAAAACTGAGACATCAATCATTGCTGGGAAATTAGAATTAAAGTTTTGGTTAACGACTGAGTTAATTACATCAACGAATGCTAAATATTAGGTATAATTTTTTTATTTCTGAACGAATATTTGAAAATTCTCGACTGGGTTACTTGGCTTATTTTCTAAGATATTCAGGTTATGAGAGGCAAATTTTCATAAAATCTCTGGCACACTGCCATTTGGTTGATGATGCTAAAATCGTTGCAAGTCACAAATAGAAACTCTACGTACAAATCTTCATACCAGTTGAAAAATATTATGCCCATAAACGATTTTTTTTCTGGCTTGTGAATCGCTTTAAAAAAAAAAGTTTCAAGAATTCTGAATTATATTATAAGTTCTCCAATCATTAGAAGATAAAAAAAATTTATTCCGGAGAGTTTCATCTTATTCACAATTGAGAATTACCTAAGAATTTTTTACCTATCAGTTCTTTTTTTTAAAGGTGTTCAGACTATAAAAACAACGAAAAAAAAATTGTCAGTGATCAGATTTTTTTTTCAATCTAGCAAAAAAATCTTCACTTAACGTACATTTTTTTTCTTATAATACCAGCAGATTCTGCTCTGACTCTCTTCCCTTAAAATATTCCATCTCTCAGTCGGTAACAAAAACTGTAATGTAATTTTCCCTGCCAGGATCGATCTCTCGAATAAAAAATGAGAACAGGACCCAGTGTTTTACAACTCTGCAGTACATAGTTCTCATTTTTAATCCAAGAGGTCGACGGTAGCTGCTAAATTTATGATAGGAATATTCAACTATCTGTCTCGCATTTGCATCAATCTAAGAGAGACAAAAGTAACACGTAGTATCACATCGTTTTAATAGTATCTACATAAATATTTACCAGCTACAGCATTTAGTGCCCTAGGATGTATTTTCCAGCTAATTTTAGGTGTATTGCTAAAAAAAAATGTAATGTAATTCTTTTTTTTCGAGGAATTCAACACCGGTGATTTAAAAAATAATTATAGACTCGCGTTTATTGAACGTACCTGTTTTATTTCGTTATTCCAGGTTGTGAAATGTTGGAAGAAGGGAACCAACGAAATCGTGGCTATAAAAATTCTTAAGAATCACCCATCGTACGCGCGCCAAGGCCAGATTGAGGTGAGTCATCGTCGCTTTTTTATCCTCTCGTATCGATCTTGGCCCCCTCTGAGGACAGATTTCGCTGTGGCGTTAATAATTGGAACGAATTAGAGCTAATATGATTGTCCGATAATCAGGTCTCCATCCTGTCGCGATTAAGCCAGGAAAATGCGGATGAGTTCAACTTTGTGCGCGCCTACGAGTGCTTCCAGCACAAGTCTCATACCTGCCTGGTTTTTGAGATGTTGGAGCAAAACCTCTACGACTTTCTCAAACAGAACAAATTTTCGCCGCTTCCCCTCAAATACATCAGGCCAATTCTTCAACAAGTTCTCACGGCCCTGCTGAAGCTTAAGGTAAACGATAACGGCAAAAAACAAAACGAATTCACCAGTAAATTAACCCAATCACTTTTTTATCATAGCTTTTAACATCAAAAAACGTTTTCAGATAAAGGAAATTTTTTTTTTCCAAATTGGAACGAAATCGATTTATTTCTATAGCCATTCACTAATGGCTTTCATTTTAAAACTGTATAAAAATAAAATAATAAACGACTTCTTAACTTGTTAACTTTTTAAACTAATAATTCAAGATAATTTTTAAAAAATTGATTAGTTTATATAATAATCGAGGATCAATTGAAATAAAGTTTTGATTGCCAAATAAGCAAGTAAAATATCCTCAAAAAAATTAGAAAGAATTATTGATGTTAATCTTAATCATCAGAAATTTCTATGAGGTTTACAAAAAACTATTCATTAATTGCTGATTGTTAATTTGCTGGTGACTTTATAATACATTGTTTTAAGCGTAATTTTGTCTAAAAAATACTGACAAGAGTTTGCTGAAAAATTTCAGCAATTGGGCTTGATTCACGCCGATCTCAAGCCGGAGAACATTATGTTGGTTGACCCGGTGCGTCAACCGTATCGCGTGAAAGTAATCGACTTTGGTTCAGCCTCTCACGTGTCAAAGGCTGTCTGTAACACGTACTTGCAATCGCGATACTATCGGGCACCCGAAATTATTCTCGGGTTGCCGTTCTGTGAGGCGATTGACATGTGGTCACTGGGATGTGTCGTAGCCGAGCTGTTTCTCGGCTGGCCTCTTTATCCCGGAAGTTCGGAGTACGATCAGATTCGGTACATAAGCCAGACTCAGGGTTTGCCGACGGAGCACATGCTCAACAATGCCAGCAAGACGACAAAATTCTTCTACAGAGACATGGACAGTAAGTTTTTTTTTTAATTTGTAGATTAAGTTATTAATTTTTTAAAAGCTTTAACTTATTTTCTGGTGTATTTGAACGACTACAAATCGAGTGAAATGCAGAAATCCATCTTATGTTGATAATTAGAAACTTATTTTGAGTGGATGTCGAGAAATCCATGTGATTTTTACCTTTTTGTAGATTAAGCAATTAATAAGTAAAAAAACGCTTTAACTGATTTCCTGGTGTATTTGAACGACTACAAATCGATTGAAATTCAAAAATATATCTTATGCTGATAATTAGAAACTTATTTTTAGTGGATTTCGAGAAATCTGTACGAATTTTATCTTTTTCTAGATTGAGCAATTAATAAGTAAAAAAAGCTTTCACTTATTTCCTGGTTTATTTGAATGACTACAAATCGGCGGAAATGCAAAAATCTATCTTATGCTGATATTTAGAAACTTATTTTTAGTGGATGTCGAGAAATCTGTACGATTTTTATCTTTTTGTAGATTAAGCAATTAATAAGTAAAAAAAGCTTTAACTTATTTCTTGGTGTATTTAAACGATTACAAATCGACTTAAATGCAAAAATCTATCTTATGCTGATAATTAGAAACTTATTTTTTAGTGGATTTCGAGAAATCCATACGAATTTTATCTTTTTTTGTAGATTAAGCAATTAATAAGTAAAAAAAGCGTTCACTTATTTCCTGGTTTATTTGAACGACTACAAATCGGCTGAAATTCAAAAATGTATCTTATGCTGATAATTAGAAACTTATTTTTAGTGGGTTTCGAGAAAACCGCACGAATTTTATCTTTTTTTGTAGATTAAGCAATTAATAAGTAAAAAAAACTTTAACTTATTTCTTGGTGTATTTGAACGACTACAAATCGACTGAAATGCAAAAATATATATTATGCTGATAATTAGAAACTTATTTTTAGTGGATGTCGAGAAATATGTACGATTTTTATTTTTTTGTAGATTAAGCAATTAATAAGTAAAAAAAAGCTTTAACTTATTTCTTGGTGTATTTAAACGACTACAAATCGACTTAAATTGAAAAATGTATCTTATGCTGATAATTAGAAACTTATTTTTAGTGGATTTCGAGAAATCCATACGATTTTTATCTTTTTGTAGATTAAGCAATTAATTTAAAAAAAAGCTTTAACTTATTTCCTGGTGTATTTGAACGACTACAAATCGACTGAAATGTAAAAATCTGTCTTGCTGATAATTAAAAACTTATTCTTAGTGGATTTTGAGAAATCCGTATGAATTTTATCTCTTTTTGTAGATTAAGCAATTAATAAGTAAAAAAAGCTTTAACTTATTTCTTGGTGTATTTGAACGACTACAAATCGACTGAAATGCAAAAATATATATTATGCTGATAATTAGAAACTTATTTTTAGTGGATGTCGAGAAATATGTACGATTTTTATTTTTTTGTAGATTAAGCAATTAATAAGTAAAAAAAGCTTTCACTTATTTCCTGGTTTATTTGAACGACTACAAATCGGCTGAAATTCAAAAATGTATCTTATGCTGATAATTAGAAACTTATTTTGAGTAGATTGCGAGAAATCCGTACGAATTTTATCTTTTTTTTTGTAGATTAAGCAATTAATAAGTAAAAAAAGCTTTAACTTATTTCCTGGTGTATTTGAACGACTACAAATCGACTGAAATTCAAAAATGTACGTTATGCTGATAATTAGAAACTTATTTTTAGTGGATGTCGAGAAATCTGTACGATTTTTATCTTTTTGTAGATTAAGCAATTTATTTAAAAAAAAAAGCTTTAACTTATTTCCTGGTGTATTTAAACGATTACAAATCGACTTAAATGCAAAAATGTATTTTATGCTGGTAATTAGAAACTTATTTTTAGTGGATTTCGAGAAATCTGTACGAATTTTATCTTTTGTTTGTAGATTAAGCAATTAATTTAAAAAAAGCTTCAATTTATTTTCTGGGGTATTTGAACGACTACAAATCGACTGAAATGCAAAAATCCATCTTATGTTGATAATTAGAAACTTATTTTTAGTGGATTTCGAGAAATCCGCACGAATTTTATATTTTTTTGAAGATTAAGCAATTAATTTTAAAAAAAAGCTTTAACTTATTTCCTGGTGTATTTGAACGACTACAAATCGACTGAAATGTAAAAATCTGTCTTGCTGATAATTAAAAACTTATTCTGTATTGTAGATTAAGTAATTAATAAGTAAAAAAAGCTTTAACTTATTTCCTGGTGTATTTGAACGACTACAAATCGATTGAAATGCAAAAATCTATCTTATGCTAATAATTAGAAACTTATTTTGAGTGGATTTTGAGAAATCCTTAAGAATTTTAACTTTTGTCACTGTATGACTAAAGGCAAGAGTTCAGTTTTTTTTTTTTCCTCATGAAGAAAAATGTTGTATTAATGAAATTTTGTTTTTAGGATTTTTATGTGAGTATTTTCACAATAGTCTGAACCAAAATTCAAATTTGTATATCTCAAGAACTGCTTTATTAGTCGTTTATGTACGCACTAATATGAATGAACAAAAATCTTGTATCTTCGATTAAAATTTAACAGCAATTTAAATACCTTAAATAAAAATTTGGAGCTAGCCAAAAATAGACATTGTATTATAAACTGAGACCAAAATTTAGCATAACACTTCTACTTTTTCTTAATTCCCAGGTACATATCCATTCTGGCGATTAAAGACACCAGAAGAGCACGAAGCGGAGACGGGGATTAAGTCCAAGGAAGCGAGAAAGTATATTTTCAACTGCCTAGACGACATCGGTCAGGTGAACGTACCGACCGATCTCGAGGGTGGTCAGCTTCTCGCTGAAAAGGCCGATAGACGTGAATTTATCGATCTTCTAAAAAGGATGCTCACTATGGACCAGGTAGTAATATCTAATTCATGATTTACAAGAGAATAACATTTTTCTAATCTCATACAGGGATGGGCACATTTTCATTCAATGAAAATGTATTTAAAATACTTTTTGTATAAAATAACTACGATTAATTATTCTGCAAAACTTGAAATGTTCACATTTCTGCAATAATTATAAATATTTTAGATGAATCGTTTACAATGAATTCTAATTTTTTATAGATTTAATAATCCTTAATTATTTATTGATAAAAGTATTTCAAATGCATGTTCATTGAATAAATGCTCATCCCTGGTCTCATGCAGAGTTGTAAATGCCTAATACTCATAGAAATAAACATGATGATCTGATCAGCTCGATAATTATGATTTCATAATAATAACATGTAGCGATTATCAAACAATGACTAAACTATCGAATAGCTAAAAAAATTATTACTTTGTAATAAAATTTCATGGTAATCTATTTGAAAAAATGAAGAAACATAATGCATTAATTATCTCTTCCATTTTTCCTCCTATTTCTTCTAATATTTAAGCGAAAATTAGTGTTTTTTGCAGCTATTAAAATGTTTACACTCTATTTTATAATCACTACATATTATTATAATGAAATAAAAATTACAAAACGAACTGTATTGTAAATTAGATTTTATGAATTAATAGGGTTTTACAACTCTCATGAATAATTTGACTTATTTTAAAATACGATCTTGTTCGTTCGATTTTCTTAGGAGCGTCGTATTACACCCGGCGAAGCTTTGAACCACGCATTCGTGACTCTTGCGCATCTCGTTGATTACGCGCATTGCAACAATGTAAAGGCCTCCGTTCAGATGATGGAGGTTTGCCGGAGGGCTGGCGATTTCACGGCGAGTCCGGCTCATCATCAAGCACCACCAGCTCCTCAACCACCACCGCCCACGTCTCTTGTTGCTAACTTTGTGCCTACGACGAACGGCAGTGCGGTTACCCTGACCTTCAACAATCAACTGACGAATCAGGTTCAACGACTGGTCAGGGAGCACCGTACTGCACAAACGGGATATGACAATCTGGTACGTGTGCCGAACGTACGAATCGAACCGATAATTACTTAACATTTTGTCTTTTTGTTTTGTGCTGTTTTTATATCAATAATTTATCTTTATTTTTCATTTTTGCTTCCTCATAGAGAAAACTTTGTTTGCATGAAAAAAAAATTTCGAGGTTTTTATGTCAGATTACTCAGAATGGTCTAAAACGTCCAGAAAAGTGGTTTAGAAAAATTGTCCAGATGTATGAATGTATATGTGTGTGTGTGTGTGTGTGTGATGAAAGGCCAACAATTCATTTAACTGTAACTTTTAAACTATTCGACCGAATCAGCTCAAATTTAAACAGCATGTGCAGTACTACCTAATCTTTAATTGGTATAAATTTCGGAAAAATCGATTGACACATTTAAATTTTATAAGAATTTTTCAATTTTGAGAAAAGTACATAAATGCTCTAGCACGAACGAATTTTTAGCTATCGGGCTAATACTTCGTATAAAAATGGAGCAAAGTGATGCGACCTTCGGTATTGAATTTGGGCGAAATCTGCAAAGCCATTCAATTTTTATGATATTTTGAATTTCTCGAAAAATTTTCGTTTTGCTCTAATTCAGGTAAAATGTCAACAAATCAACTGAAATTTTTTACACTGGAACAATAACATTCAGCCCTGCTACGTATCAAATTTGGTGATGATCGGTAAAGTGGTTCGGACTTTACGTTATTTTGAATTTTTTAAAAAGTTGACCTTGTCGTTCTGTATTTTGTAAAACATCAGAAAATAAGAATAAAATACAACAAGGATGCAAAGTTGAACCTTGCACATTGCTTCCTCATTATTTTTCGCTTTATACAAAGCTTCCTCTATGAGGAAGCCAAAATTGATTAACATACTTCCTCATAGAGGTAGCTTTGTAAAAATCGAAAAATAATGAGGAAGCAATGTGCAAGGCTCTACTTTGCATCCTTTTTATTATACAAATTAAGATTTGAGCTGAATCTTTGTTCACAAGTTGAAGCAAAGTTCTTCGTTATTATATTTGGTCGACATCTATAAAAGGGTTTGGAGTTTAATAAGATTTTATGGTAAAAATCAAATTATGTACATGATTTAAATGATTTAAAAAAAAGTTACTAAAGCTTGGAGTTATTAGTGGAAAGATTTTTTTTTTTAAATAAAACAACTAAGCCAACTTTAAGCTTACAATTTCTAGACCCCAAAATATATAACTGAATTGTCGAAATAATGAATCATTCTTTAATGATGTATGAAAATCCATAAGTTTTCTTTTGGTAGTGTTTTATGACATAATAACAATCCAAATATTGTGGGCATTTTATTAATGAAAAACAATATAAATATGAAAAAAACACTTAAGATAAGTTTTAAAAAATCTAACCAACGTAAAGTCTTAAAAATTTGTGTGTTCCAACAGAATAATCATTGGAACGTACAAGTTAATTTTACACGTAAACTCTGTAGAAAAAAATACGAACTTAATTTCGTAAATAAATTTCAAAGACCCCGAAAAATTAATTAGCATAGAAAATACTGACATTTTTTTCCATTATCCATTCATAACTATGATTTACCGGATTTTTAAAATGGTATAAAATACTATCGGAAATTTGTTTGTTTTTAATAAAACATCTATACATTTTATGCTCAACATTAATTGAAATCTCAAAAAATTTCTTTTTACTTTTAAATACATGTTATAATATTCAGTGTTTGATCCACTATTAAAACAGACTGAAAATTCTTATTCATAAACTAATCATCTAAATTTAATCTACAATTATGGTATAAAATAAATGTACTTTTGCGGTAAAATTAAAGAAAACTATTAAAATACAAGCTCTTTTACCGTAAAATTTAAGTAAATTATTGAATTTGCTGTAATATACATTAATTTTACATCACACTTGTATATTGAATTTAATATACCAGTTTATGCATAAAAACTTCCAGTACTTATACAATAATTACAAGTAGACCTTATTTTACAGTGTATGTGAGTTCGTAAAAAATTGACAGACTGTTTTGATAAACGCCTTTTTTCTTTTTTTTTTAGAATTTTGTAGTTTGGTGGGAATTTGAGATAACAAGAAATCGAGGTACAATTTGACATGTAATTGTTGTTGCAGTATCAAATATACAGCAACAGTAGCCGCAGAGCTACGCAATATAGTGGCTCGTCGAGTGGATCGAACAGCGGACGAGGTGCAGTTCACGATTTCCCCCATCAATTGGTTCCGGGAATTCTGTGTCCACCTCCGGGATATCAGACGATGCCGAGTCCTGCTAAGCACGTGGTCGTCGCTCAGCCTCCCCAGGCTCAGCAGGCACCTTTGCAGATTCAACCGTCGATAATTTCGCAACAGGCGGTCGCAGCAGCAGCGGCTGCAGCCCAACAACAGTACGCGGCGGTTCCGGTTTCGATGGTGGAGACGGGACGGCAAATGTTGCTCACCGTGAGTTTCTCTAATTTATTATAAGTTTGTCAACAGTTTCAGTACTGGGAAAACAGATTACCGATTACGTCACTGGTTGAGGCTAACAAAAATGGCTAGAAATCGCGATTAAAATAATATCTTTGATCTCTGAACACTTGGCACCGGAAATAAACATTCAGGTGACTGAATCACTTAAAGATTGCACAAGATTAGATATATATTTATTGACGAATCTACCGATTAAAAAATATATATTTAGAAAATGTTTTTCGTCAACGAAATAAGATTTTAACAATTTTTATCCGTGCATTTTAAGCCTTTTTAAAAAATGTGGAGATTGTTAGATTAAATATATATTTTTTATAATATATAAAAAATATATTTATTAAATATATTTATATAATATATAAAAAATATATATATTTATATATAATTTATATATAAATTATATTTTATATATATAAAATATATATATTTTTTATATATTATAAAAAATATATATTTAGAAAATGGTTTTTGTGAACGAAATAAGATTTTAACAATTTTTATCCGTACATTTTATGCATTTTTTTAAATGTGTAGATCGTTGATAAAAATATGTTCTACTGACTTTTTTAGGTGACGAAATACCTTTAAGGTCACCGATTACACACGTATATTTTCAACCAAAAGTTTAATTTGATAACAATTCAATCTGGAATAAATTAAAGACATTAACTAACTAAAAACATCGGTTATTCAATAATAATGATACTGAGTCAAGAATAGATTATTAAGAAAAGAATTGTATCAAAAATATGGCAGTAAACTTTTTATCTTCATTTCTTCATTTACTACAATTATCCAACAATTTACAAATTAAGTTTTTTTGTAATCCGAAATAAATGAAAAGTCGCGAGGTTGGAATATATTTTCTACAATGGTAACAGAATAATTGAATAAAAAGTTTTATAAAAACGAGCCTTCATAAAATTCATTTTATATAAACATAGAAATTCTAATGAATTCGTAAACCAATAGCAAAATACTGAAATTCCATTAAAATCAAACTTTTAGTTGTGAATGTAAATGTGTCCATCCTTAAAGGGTACAAAAAGATGATAATTTCCGGGACTTAATGCCGTATTTATTGCTAAATAATTTGTGTATTTGGGACTTTTTTGTTTTGTATTACGTCCGAAATTCTCGTAAACGAAACCTACGAAAAGCCATTCAGTGTATTTCTCGCTTCGACGCATCCTATATTTGTTTACCCAAAGAAAAAGAAAAAAAAGTAATAAATACCGTCCGCAAAATCATTCCTGGTAACCGACGTCTTCCCGCGTGTACATAAGTATCCCGTTGTTGGTTTGCAGAATGCTGTGCAAACTTCCTGGCCCGGTGGCAGCAGACAAATGGCGGCCATAGTGCCTTCGTGGCAACAATTACCACCCCAACACGCTGCCATTCAACAGCCGCTTCTCAGCGACGCTGGCGATTGGGGACGTCCGCTAATAGTCGACAGTTCCGCCATTCTACAGGTAGAACATGTTCCTCCATTTTTGTCTTCTCGAATCACTCACAATTTTCCTCTTCCTAAATTCCTGCGCAAAGATCGCGTTCAAGTATAGTCGCGGTCAGCGTAGGCGGATATTGGCATGTCTTTTGGATTCCCTCGGCGAACGTTTCCAGTCAAAGTTCAGACAGCCAAGGATTTTGTGTCCTCTGATCGATTTTCCCGTCCCCAATCCACTCAGATCCGACGGAAACAAGTATTTTCATAACCCATTTTAATAGCTTCGTGAAACTTTAACTGCTCAAGTACGGATCGAGAGTTATTTTATTAATTTTTGGTGCAACGAAGTTTTAGCAAAATTTTAGCAAGCTGTATTCGCATTTGAGGGAAAATTTACGTAAAAAGAACGCAATTTTCAATACTTGGCGAAAATATCTTCTAATCATCGTAAATTCTACTACATTTTTGGAGTTTTTTAAAAGAGGAAATTGGAGGAGAAGTGATATTATAATTCTGGCGCGGATTTTGTCCGGATTTTGTTAGAATTATATTTTGATTTTGACCCCTGGGCCTTTTGAATAATTGCTTAAAATTATTAGAATCGAAACTCGAGCACTTATTTTCCAAAATTGGAAATAGTTTTTTTTTACGATTGCCGTACTTGAGGGGCTAAGAGTTTTATGCAGAGTAACAACCCAGCCATTACTTTTTAACTCACTTTATTTTTAAATTATTTATCTTTGGACGAAACGTTAAATTAAAGCAAAGATTGTTTTTTTATTCACACTCGAATATCCACAGTTTAAGTTAAAAAAAAAATTTCTTTCCACAACCGTAGCCATAAAAAATGTTATTTAATATGAATAATCTATTCAAATATTTAACTTTATCAGCAGTAAAATAAAAAAATATATCATAGAAAAAAAAGCCTTTATTGCAAAAAAATAAATTAAAAAAGCTACGAAAAATATTAATAGAATACAAAAAGTAAAAGAACATTACTTATTTTATGATGCATTACATTTTATATCTTTCGCATCATATTTCCACGAATTTGTGTAAAAAAAACATTTTGTTTCTCCATCAAATATTTCCAAGCGGTAAAATATTGAAAAATATCCACAGGTATTTTACCGCCAATATCTTATCTCAATATTCCAAATATTGAGACAAGATAATACTGTCAGAATTGCACGCCTTCAAAAAATTAAACTATACAATAATTAAAAATAATACAAGTCAAAATAATCGATAATCAAAAATATTTACGAATATTTGACTGACAATATCTTATCTCAATATCCCAAAAAAGAAAAACTTATCTCTGGCTCCCTAAAAAAAACAGTTATACGATAATTAAAGCAATTAATAAAAATTAGAGTGAGTTAAAAAAAATGGATGAGAGGGTCGCAATTTTGCTTCGCTGTGGCTATTCGTACAGAAGAGTGTCTCTAATAGAGTCACGCTAGGGACACGCGAAAAATTGGAGTGATTGAAGGGTGCGTAAGCAAGTTCGGGAATTGACGTGTCAATATGATTTTTGAAGTGGGTTTAACAACTTTAGAAAAGGACTGTACATTTTCGTGTCTCTACCGCTGTCGATCTCTTATTTTCTTGCAGTCGCAAATACGCTCAATTTATGAGCGTGTTTGTCGTTTGCGACGCTGCTATTATAATGAACATTACAATCATCTATGTCCAATGATGAATTAATTTTCATGCCATGATTTGTTAGCGTGCTTTGTCATTTTTTGGGTGACTAAAGCGTGTCCATATCGATTAGTGATCGTATTTTGCATTTTACTGTTCAATTTGCTGTTTTTTTTAAATTAACATTACATGTACACGCAACTTGGCTTGTGCAACGCTACTACAATTGCTAAAAATCACAATCATCAATATCGAATGACGAAACAATAATCATCATTCCACATAGATGATTATAATTTTCACGAATTATTAGTAGCGTTAGACACGACAAAATGCGTGTATATGAAGCATTCTCTGTCAATTCAGCCACTTTTTTTTCGACCCTCTCCGATTTGCCCTGTAATTGATTACACGAATGTACCACTAAAAGACACTCTATGTGAATTTTTTCAGATTTTAAAAAATAATTTTTCAGAAAATGGCTTTTTTTATTCACGTGCAAATATCTCAGAATTTTGAAGTTACTGAACAAAAATGTTTGCACATAAAAGTTGTCGTTTATTGTTAGCTTTCGAGCGGAATATTCCAAATAATTGTCACGTTCCTGTGAGTATGATTTTTTTCCGAAAAATGGAGGAATTATTTTTTAATTCAAAAAAGGATATTTTTTTTTACTGAAAAAATTACAGAGTATTGCTACATGACTGTTGATATCACAAAAAAATCGCCAGAGTGGCACCGATCGATCTTCTGGTATTAAAAAATGCATTTGTGTGAAAGTTCCGAAAAACGGGGGCATTATTATTTTTTTGATAAAAAAAGGTTCCTTTTTTTTGGCTAATAAAATTACAGAGTATTCTTGCATGACTGTAGATATTGCAAAAAAATC
This sequence comes from Ephialtes manifestator, assembly GCA_963970395.1. Classification (NCBI taxonomy): domain Eukaryota; kingdom Metazoa; phylum Arthropoda; class Insecta; order Hymenoptera; family Ichneumonidae; genus Ephialtes; species Ephialtes manifestator. Next base: position 35,885,976 of record OZ019972.1, read on the forward strand.
ATCAGAGTGGTACGGATCGAGCTTCCGGTATAAAAAAAAATAATTCCCCCGTTTTTCGAAACTTCCACACGAATAATTTTTTTTTTAATTGTAAGAAACAAAAACAGCAAATCGAGCCGTCAAATGTAAAGTACGAAACACAAAATCCACTCCAAAAATGACATAACAGCGTACAAAATCGAGGCATAAAAATTAGTTCATCATTCCGTATTGATGATTATAATTTTCACGAATTATAGTAACGCCGCGTTACTATAATTCGTGTAAATTAATTAAGCGTATCCGCGACTGCAAGAAAATAAGAAATTGACAGTGGCAAAGACACGAAAATATACAGTTCTTTTAAAACACAGTTGTTAAACTTACTCCTAAAATCATATAGACACGTAAATTCCCGAACTTGCTTACGCACACTCCAAACACTCTCATTTTTCGCGTGCCTCTAGCGTGATTTTATTAGAGACACTCTTCTGGGCGAATAGCCACAGCGATTTTGCTTTTGCGTAATGACAAATAGCAACGCAACTAATTACCCTTGTTTCGGGGAAGGATCAGCGGCCGGTGTTCCCCGTCACGGAAGTATACAACACTGGTGCACTGGTCGAACATCCGTCGCAGAGTTGGGGTAAACGCAGTGTTACAAAACATCACCAGCATCATCTCGCGGTACCGCAACAGTCGCAACACAGGCACGAACATAAGAAGGAAACTCAGCAGTTGAGCCCTGTGAAAAAACGTGTCAAGGAGAGCACTCCGCCCAGTAGTATGAGACGCCACTCGCCTACGAATGGCCATTGGCAGCAACAACCTATTCAGTCTCATCATCACAGTGGCAAACACATGAGCAATCACAATGTCGAGCATCAACAGGTTGCTTCAGTTCGGCAGCAAACTATCACCATTCATGATACTCCTTCGCCTGCGGTTTCCGTTATCACAATCAGCGACAGTGAGGACGAAACTCCGGGCAAATGGTAAGTCACGATTTTTTCTATTTTTTTTATTATCATTTAAAAATAGTATATTTCGATACAAGTGCGAAAAAACTTTTTCTGGCGAGTGCGAGTTTGCAGCCCGAGCCGAAGGCGAGGGTTGCAACCACACGAGTTAGAAAAAGTGTTTCGCACGAGTGTCGAACGATATTTTATATTACGATGTGAGAAAACGCAGTTTAACGTACGCGAAGCGTGCGTAAAATCGCATTTTACGCACAGAGTGACATAAAAATCTTTTCTGCCGTTCTTTTTCATTTTCTTAGTAGGCGAATACGTCAATAAACAGACAAGTCCAAGAATTGGACGATTTAGTATTTTTGGTATTTATGACAAACGATAAATCAACGTAATGATTTATTTTAGTTACGTTTATTTAATACGAAAAAAACGATCTGGTTTATTAAATTAACCACTCCGTTATATTTATTCTATAAAAAGAATTTTACATAAAATGTGAGAGGTTTTTTTTAAGCCAAAATAACATTTGTTTTATAGGTCTATTTGATTTTTAAACGGAGAAACAAAAAATAAATTGCTAAATCAGGTTCTCAAAATTTTCACTTAGTTTCTTTATTTTACTACTTTTGCTTTATTTCGGACTCAACCAATAAGCAGCTCAGATAATGTGGAATATTTCATATTTTATTGACTACATAAATTATATTGGGGGAGGGAAGAGAAATTTGATAGAAATTCGGAGAAATCTTTAACGTTGATGCTCGACGTTTTCGTAAATTCCTTGTTCTGCGTTATTGAAAATCAAGCAAAGACAGTCAGTTAGCTTTTGGAATTATGCATGAATATCGTTGACAGCTGCGGAGATCGTCAGTGCGGAGCTTGTCAGGGTTTGGCACCTCGCCTGTCTGGCGATGGACGATCAGTCCGCGAAGAGGTCATCCGAAGGTATATTAACGTATTGAGAACAAATAACACGGAACATTCACAAGACATTGTCTATTTCGCTATCCGTTAAAACAGCATTTGCACGGAAATATTTTTGCGGTGCTAGAGTCGAAACATCATCAACGTCAAAAGGTGTTCAAAATATACAAGCAACATAGCACAAAATTTGAAGTATTTCGTCAAGTCTTTACGAAATCATTCGTGACAAAAAAAAAAAAAAAATCCAATACTCCGCGATTTGAATCTGAAAAATTTCAACAAAATCCATAAAAATTCATCAATTTACTTTTTGTTTTTCACATTGATTTCGAAAAGGCGCTCCAAATAAACAAGCAACATAGCACAAAAATTAAAGTATTTCGTCAAGACTTTACGAAATGATTCGTGATAAAAAGAAAAAAAAAATTTCCAATACTCCGCGATTTGGATCTGAACAATTTTATCAAAATTGATGAAAATTTATCAAGTTGCTTTTTGTTTTTCACATTGATTTCGAAAAAGCGCTCCAAATAAACAAGCAACATATCGCAAAAATTGAAGTATTTCGTCAAGTCTTTACGAAATTATTCGTGATAAAAAGAAAAAAAAATCCAATACTCCGCAATCTGAATCTAAAAAATTTCAACAAAATTGATGAAAATTCATCAAGTTGCTTTTTGTTTTTCACATTGATTTCGTAAAGGTGCTCCAAATAAACAAGCAACATAGCACAAAATTTGAAGTATTTCGTCAAGTCTTTACGAAATCATCGTGACAAAAAAAAAATCCAATATTCCGCAATTTGAATCTGAAAAATTTCAACAAAATTCACAAAAATTCATCAACTTACTTTTTGTTTTTCACATTGATTTCGAAAAGGTGCTCCAAATAAACAAGCAACATAGCACAACATTTGAAGTATTTCGTCAAGTCTTTATGAAATAATTCGTGATAAAAAGAAAAAAAAATTCGAATACTCCGCAATTTGGATCTAAAAAATTTCAACAAAATTGATGAAAATTTATCAAGTTGCTTTTTGTTTTTTACATTGATTTCGAAAAGGCGCTCCAAATAAATAAGCAACATGGCACAAAAATTGAAGTATTTCGTCAATTCTTTACGAAATCATTCGTGATAAAAAGAAAAAAAAATTCCAATACTCCGCGATTTGAATCTGAAAAATTTCAACAAAATCCATAAAAATTCATCAATTTACTTTTTGTTTTTCACATTGATTTCGAAAAGGCGCTCCAAATAAACAAGCAACATAGCACAAAAGTTGAAGTATTTCGTCAACTCTTTACGACATAATTCGTGATAAAAAGAAAAAAAAATTCCAATACTCCGCAATTTGAATCTAAAAAATGTCAACAAAATTGATGAAAATTTATCAAGTTGCTTTTTGTTTTTCACATTGATTTCGAAAAGGCGCTCCAAATAAACAAGCAACATAGCACAAAATTTGAAGTATTTCTTCAAGTCTTTACGAAATGATTCGTGATAAAAAGAAAAAAAAAATTCCAATACTCTGCAATTTGGATTTTAAAAATTTCAACAAAATTGATGAAAATTTATCAAGTTGCTTTTTGTTTTTCACATTGATTTCGAAAAGGCGCTCCAAATAAACAAGCAACATAGCACAACATTTGAAGTATTTCGTCAAGTCTTTATGAAATAATTCGTGATAAAAAGAAAAAAAAATTCCAATACTCCGCGATTTGAATCTAAAAAATTTTAACAAATTTTATGAAAATTTATCAAGTTGCTTTTTGTTTTTTACATTGATTTCGAAAAGGCGCTCCAAATAAATAAGCAACATGGCACAAAAATTGAAGTATTTCGTCAAGTCTTTACGAAATCATTCGTGATAAAAAGAAAAAAAAATTCCAATACTCCGCGATTTGAATCTGAAAAATTTCAACAAAATCCATAAAAATTCATCAATTTACTTTTTGTTTTTCACATTGATTTCGAAAAGGCGCTCCAAATAAACAAGCAACATAGCACAAAAATTGAAGTATTTCGTCAAGTCTTTACGAAATGATTCGTGATAAAAAGAAAAAAAAATCCAATACTCCGCGATGTGAATCTAAAAAATTTCAACAAAATTGATGAAAATTCATCAAGTGGCTTTTTGTTTTTCACAACATAACATAAAATTTGAAGTATTTCGTCAAGTTTTTACAAAATCATTCGTGACAAAAAGAAGAAAAAAATTCGAATACTCCGTGATTTGAATCTGAACAATTTCAACAAAACTGATGAAAATTCATCAAGTTGCTTTATGTTTTTCGCATTGATTTCGAAAGGGCTTTTCGCTAACTTCTACAAATTTGGTTATTGGGAAAGAGCGGAATTTTTACTTGTTCATATACCCGGAAAAACTAATATTATCTGGTCTTGCTGCCTAACTAATCGACCGAGACAAATACAACACTGGTGGCTATTTGGATATTTGCTTGTGCAAATCGACGTCAGGAGTGCTATACGATCAACTAATATTGACACGGGTTTAATGGGCATTTCACAGGACATATAATTGGTTACAGTTTGCGAATGACGCAGAGTTATGCGCGAATATTATTACATATAATATGGTCCAGTTTTCAACCATACGAAATGTGATTTCTATTCAATTTAATAACGGCGGAATAATTTTAAAAATTGCCTCAGAAAATGACATTTCAGAGGTCCTTGCTTTTTTGAAACATTTTTAAAAAATGGGTCTCTCAACTTCTCTAAAAAAAAAAACTTGTTTCATTTGATGAATTAAATTTCCAGAATTTGATAAACTAAATATGTTTAATGGCCGATTTAATTGCATTCATTTAATGAAAAGAATGTTATTGATTGAATAAATTAAATTTAAAATCTGGTATTCGATTAAAATAAATCTATGAGACCGAATTCTGGTTGAATATCGCTCATATTTTGAAATCTTTTTGACTCTGCGACATTCGATAAACCGAATTTCTCGTCTTACGAGTTTGTTGCTTGAACGAACGTATCTACGGCTACAGACAAGCGTTTCGAATAAATAACCACGTCGATTACACGTTGAACGGTGTTTGTTTGCAGCACGCAATCGACACCTCGCATCGTGCAAAATTCTCAGCCGACGCACTCGAGTATCCAGCAGCCGCATAGCAACGGACACAGCACTTCGCAACATGGCACGAGAGCTCAACGCAAAAACGTCATCAGCTGCGTAACTGTGGCCGATAGCGACGGCGAGGCCAGCCCGGCGAGAGCTCACGCGCATCTCTATCAACATCTACAGCAACTTCCTCAACCTCAGCATACGACGCAGCATATAAAACACGAGCCACAACAGACACAGCACCACGTTAGGTTCGTCATGAAAATCTTCAAAGTTTATCGAAATTCTGTTGAATATTGTGGATTTTAATTTTGAAAAATCGATTATCCATAATTATTCGGGAATTTCCAACATTTGGCATTTATTTTGTATGCTTATAACTACGAACTTGAGAGTTTTAAATGGCCATATTATGGCTCAGATGTGATAATTGTTATATTCCAGAAGTTGTGGTTGAAAAACGCGTTTAAGGGGGAAAAATGAAAGGCCAAAATGTTGAAAATCTCAAGAAACGTTGGAAAAGTTGCCGCTTAATCAACTGGGCAGTATTTTAAAGATCCGAAGACTTACTAACGAATTGAGCATAGGAAGAAATAGTTTAGACTCTGAATTAATCAAAGTCACTTTTTTTTTAAGTCATGGTAAAAAGGCATGTAACCGGTATTTTCTGGGGTAGAATGTGCGACTTGAGAACGATAGTGAAGGCCAAAATTCGGTATCTTGAAGGAAAAAAAATTGGGTCAGATTTTCCGACCGGAAGTCGGATCTCTGAGTTCTCAGATCAGAAACGGAAAAAAATCACTTTTTTTAAAATCATCGTAAAAAGGCATGTTATCGGTGTTTTCTGGGGTTGAATATGCGATTTGAGAACGATAGTGAAGACCAACCTTCGATGTCTCGAAAGAAAAAAAATTTGGTCAGATTTTCCGACTGGAAGTCGGATTTGTGAATTCTCAGATCCGAAACGGAAAAAAGTAACTTTTTTTAAAATCATCGTAAAAAGGCATGTAACTGGTATTTTCTGGGGTAGAATATGCGACTTGAGAACAATAGCGAACGCCAAAATTCGGTATCTTGAAGGAAAAAAAAAAATTGGTCAGATTTTCCGACCAGAAGTCGGATCTGTGAATTCTCAGATCAGAAACGGAAAAAAGTCACTTTTTTTTAAAATCATGGTAAAAAGGCATGTAACCAGTATTTTCTGGGGTAGAATATGCGACTTGAGAATGATAGTGAAAGTCAAAATTAGATATCTTGAAGAAAAAAAATTAGGTTGGATTTTTCGACCAGAAGTCCGATCTGTGAATTCTGAGATTACAAACGGAAAAAAAATCGCTTTTTTTAAAATCATGGTAAAAAGGCATGTAACCAGTATTTTCTGGGGTAGAATATGCGTCTTGAGAACGATAGTGAAGGCCAAAATTAGATATCTTGAAGAAAAAAAATTAGGTTGGATTTTCCGACTGGAAGTCGGATCTGTGAATTCTGAGATCAGAAATGAAAAAAAAATCACTTTTTTTTTTAAATCATGGTAAAAAGGCATGTAACGGGTATTCTCTGGGGTAGAATATGCGACTTGAGAGTGATAGTGAAGGCCAAAATTAGATATCTTGAAGAAAAAAAATGAGGTTGGATTTTCCGACCGGAAGTCGGATCTGTGAATTCTGAGATTAGAAAGTCAAAGAAAATCACTTTTTAAAAATCATGGTAAAAAGGCATGTAACTTGTGTTTTCTGGGGTAGAATATGCGACTTGAGAATGGTAGTGAAGGCCAAAATTCAATATCTTGAAGCAAAAAAATTGAGGTTGGATTTTCCGACCGGCAGTCGGATCTGTGAATTCATAAATCCTCAAAAATCCTCCGAAAAGCAGATCATTTTCTTCGAGTGTTTTAAACTTATTGAAAGACTTTTTTTGATCCTCGATCAAAAGATTTAATTGAGTTCTTACTTTTACAGCAGTTCCGGCTATTCCTCGCAATCGCAAAAGAAGCGTCTATTGGCCAAAGTGCAGTCGGAATGCAACATGATAAATGTTGCGACAAAGCCCGAGCCCGGCGTCGAGTACCTAGCTCCTCATCCGTGCCACGCGCCAGCCTGCAAAGAGCCACCGACCTACCAGGTGCGAAATCATTTATCTATCTTTATTTCATCGTCATTTGTACTCGCTTTTCTTTCCCGTCTATTTGATATATCATTTAAATACAGTAGAACGTCAATTATCCAAATAGAGCGTCATTTGGCAGTGTAAAATCGATTTTTTGTCGTAAAACTGTTTAAAATTTTCCATTTTTATCCCAAGTTATAAAATCCATTGACAAAATATATGATATATAATAAATAACAATATATAAAAATATATTATTTATCGCTGAATACATATATTCTATCATTTTGAACTTTTCAGCACCTCCTCATAAATAATTACTCAGTCATCCGAATTTTCAATTATCTGAATGTTAATCAGTTCCAATTCGGATAATCGACGTTGTACTGTTTCACTGGATAGGGATCAAAATAAACGAATCATCAAAATAACAAATGGCTAAAATAGCGAATTTCTGCGGTAGAATATGCGACTAATAATGGTCATTTTAGATTCAGACTTTCATTATTGAGATATTCGCTATTTTAGCCATTCGTCATTTTAATAATTTGCTATTTTGACTTCCATCCGTATCACTAAAATCTTTGTCGTATTTTCCCATTGTCTGGCTTTTTTTTTCTACAGAATCACCACCGAAATACGAATATTTTGTTACACCGTTCATCTCAATGTCTTTTTTTTCGATAACATTTTGTTTTCTAGGATGACGGCTATGACATGCATGACTACTTGTTGCAGTATGTGACAACGAGTAGCGCGCATCCTCACCTCCAGGAGCAGCACATCGTGTACACGACAGGAGCCGAAAAAAGGATTTCCTGGCCAGGCAAACGGACGGAATATAAGCACGAATACGTGCAACCGCCCGCAGCTCACTCCAGAGATCATCAAAAGTGGACAGTCACGAATCCGGTGCATCAGTACAGGTCAGTAGTTACTTAATCTTCGCACGTACATTCGAAAAGCGAATGCATGTCTTTGCATCCACAAATTTTTAGTGCACGCGTCGAAGAAAAACTCGCGGGATTCAATTTGTTGCTCAATTTTCAAAAGCGGTAATAAAATGATCATATTTTCAATGGATATTTAATTCAAAACTAGAGTGAAGTAAATTTACTTTGGTAAATTAAGAAAACTTCGAACAGACAATTTGATTTGATTAAAATATGAATAACGCGTCGATAAAAAAAATATATCAGCGCCATTGAAGAATGTTAATATTGAATAATAACTGCTGAAAGTTGTATGTAAGTTCGATAAATAGCACAATTGTTCAACAAAATGTTAGATATCTTTTTTCCTTTCATGAAATGGAATTGCCGAATTTTTCCGAAGATATATTATCGACAAAAAAGAAAAAATAAACTAGCGTTCAATGACCCTTAAACTTCTTACGAATAATATAATATTCCACAATTTTCTCAATTGTGAAACTCAATTCCGATTTAAAAAAAAAATATTTCTGTTATCTCGTGAATTTCCAGATGTATTCAAAGTTTTCTATGAAAGTGTCTACTTTTATTTACTTTGCCATGAAAGTGCGATCTTTTTTTTCGTTCTCTTTTGAAATTAACGAAAATTTCTCCTCAATTTCTTCTGCAATATTTGTCAGTTTGATATTACATATTTATAACGTCAATCTCCTGAAATCCTCGCGTGTTATTTCGAGTTCGATTTGTGCACATTTGATGTTGTCGGTAAACGTAAAAGTTTGTTGCCTTGTCGAGAAACTTGAAAGAATTAGCATGTGAATTTTTGCATAACGAGGGAACGGTTTCGTTTTGTTGGGTTTTGTAGGCAGAGCCAGGTGGTGGGGTCGACAGGTCATCCTGGTCATAACCACAGCCACCACGGGCACCCGGCCCATCTGAGTCCCGGGGGTGGAGGTGGCGGTGGTCGAAGCCCCGCTGGTGGCCCGGTGGTGGGGGGAGCCCAACACCTGGGTCAACCCCTTTATCAAGAATACGCTCACGTGAGATCACGCGCTCATGCGGTACCGCCGCCAGTTTACGTAACCGCCGCGCCCTCGCAGGCTCCCGCTACCATCCAGCAACAACAAGTGCCCACCTACCAGGGATTCACACCCGGGTGGGTACCTAGACACCTAGTTGATGCATGCATGTGTGTACCATTTATTATATTTTATTTTTTATATTCTCATTGTCATTTTCATCATCAAATTGACACTGTTAACATTTTTTGCTAATTTCCACTATCGGATATTTAATTCATCAACTGGTATATTGAATTTATCTATTTATGCGCAGTAAAATTACAAATTTTTATATCAAATTTCCTCATTATTATATCAAATTTTCTAATTTTTGTATCAAATTTCCTAATTTTTATTTCATATTTATTAATTTACATATCAAATTTCCTAATTTTTATATCAAATTTCCTAACTTTAATTTCAAACGTTTTAATTTCCATATCAAATTTCCTAATTTTCATTTCAAATTTACTAATTTTCATATCAAATTTCCTAATTTTCATTTCAAATTTACTAATTTTCATATCAAATTTCCTAATTTGCTTTTCAAATTTCCTAATTTGTTTTTCAAATTTTCTAATTTGCATATCAAATTTTCTTATTATTGTACCAAATTTTCTAATTTCCATATCAAATTTTCTAATTTTTATACCAAATATTCTAATTTCCATATCAAATTTTCTAATTTTTATACCAAATTTTCTAATTTTTATACAAAATTTTCTAATTTTTATACCAAATTTTCTAATTTTCATATCAAATTTCTAACTTTCATTTCAAACGTTCTAATTTCCATATCAAATTTCCTAATTTTCATATCAAAGTTCCTAACTTTCATTTCACACGTTTTAATTTCCATATGAAATTTCCTAACTTTCATTTCAGATTTTCTAATTTTCATATCAAATTTCTTAATTTTCACATTAAATTTCTTAATTTTCATATTAAATTTTCTAAATTTCATATCAAATTTTCTAATTTTTGTAGGATTTAGTAGAGATTACTGTAATTTTACATCTCACTTGCATATCGAATGTAATATACCAGTTTGTGTAAAAAAAGCTTCCTTTACCCGTGATGGAAAATTCTGCAAAATATTTTTAACAGTGCAACAGCGTAACGATGTCATCGTAGTATATTTCAATACTTTAAACAATTGAATAAACGATGCCATTGTTAACGTTTTTCGATTCGTACGAAGCAGCTCTGTAAGCATCAAAATTATTTCGAAATGACTGTATTTTATTAGATAACTTGGAACCAATTATTTTTTCTGTAATTGGCTAAAATATTGGAGGGCCGTTAGAGAATCATTCTTCTTCAATTTTTAATTGATTCAACGTAGAGGTTCAGATATTAGAAAATACAAAGGTTTTGGTTTTATCCCCAAAAAGAACGTTCTTTAAAAGTTCTAATTTTTTAAATCTGTATTATATTTTTCAACTCATTTTTATGGAAACGCAATTTTGGAATGTTTAAAAATCGGACAAATTATTTTGAAATGTTAACAATAAAAAATTTGTTTTAAAAGTTTAATTAAATGTTAACAATAATTAAATCATAGGGAAGTCAAGTTTTGTTTAAAAGTATTTAAAACCAGTAAAAAGTGTTCATTTCTGTTGGAAAAGTGCATGCCTGGATAAATTCAAATGGAAACGGCCCTTTCAATTTTGTTTCGGTTCTTATAGTGTCTTGTCCGTGAAAGTAATATGCAAAGTTGCAGTACGAAAATTGTATACTCATTGTCGCACGAATTCTCCATTAGCCGAGTGTCGAACTAGTACACAGTGAAGAAAAATAATAATGTCTAAGAAAAGAAAATTTGAATTCTTTTTTCTAGTTTACTAAAATGTTACGACACTTGGCTATCGTAGTATTTAATAAATGATCCTTCAAAGACTGATGACATAAAAAATAGAAATATTTACTAAATGTTTCTTCTTTCATCGTGTGAAAGAAAATGTATTACATACATTTATATCACATCCATATTTTCATTATGGACGGAAAAATAGAAGCTTTTTGTTTCCATAAAAAAATGTTCATGTCTCTGAAGGATAAAATTTCATATCTAAGAGAAGGAAGTTGAATTAAAATTAGTGATATTAATTTATGGATATCCCATTAGTTTGGCTGCTATTATTATAAATAATGGCTGCTGTTATTTAAAAAATATGTGATATTAGCTCCATAAACAAGATTAATTTTTGGATTTACTCTCTACTCAGTTTTATAAGTAAACTGATATATAAAAAATTCTAAATAATTCTCAGTTCTACATAAGTTATTGTCTCTTTCCGGCATGACTTACGTTTTTAAAAATTCTTCTAAAAAATTGTCGTAAATCAATAATTTATATCACAATATTTTTAAACTCATTACGCAAATCCACATAATTTCATTTTAACTTTCATAACTGCAGCCAAAAGAACTCACAATTGTCAATTATTTGAGAATAATTGATCAACCGATTTTCCATTAGTATAAAAAATAAATGATAATGTCAAAATAACGAGATGCTTTTGGCCAGCAAAAAATTCTTTGCTGAACACATTTTTTAAAAATAATACATCAACAAGTGAAAAGTTTATCAATGAAATTTCCGAATTTTAATTCGACTCTTCTCATCTTAATTATAAAAATGAATTACAATACAAATATATTAAGTTTTTGACCAATGTTCTAATGTGCGTTATCCCGTTTTTTACAGCTCGTCACCACTAACGTTGTATGATTCTAGTCGCGCGTTGCCACCACCAGCACATCACAGTTCAGCAAGACCATTGCTGGCGAGTCACGCGGCTCATCCATTGCCCGCGCATATGCAACCAACGGCCGTATATGGTTTAGCTCCATTATCGCCAGCTAAGCATCAATATCAGCCATCGGGCTTGTGGTTCACCGAATAATCGGGCAACAAAAAAAGAAAAAAAGAAAACCACGATTTAAAGCAAAAATCGCCAATTGACGCTCGTTAAATCATCAGATTCTTGGATGATTCTTGATGGACATTCGATCTCCTCGCGAGCCAGAGACAAGAGAAAGAGAGAAAGAAAGAAAGCGAAAGTGAGAGACAAAAAAAGTGAATGATAACCGACTGTAAACTTCTGCATCTCGACGTCAAAGAATTCGCTAAAAATTTCGACAAAAAACATAAGCCTGAATTGTTTGTCGCACGCTACTCGACAATAAGGGGGTCCCGAAAAAAAAGCTAAAATAAACACAAAATGGCATTTTATACTTCGAGATTAATAATCTCGCATTCACGTTTTACGCAAATACTAAACTTACCGCCTATTGAAAAGGAAGAAAACAGTAAGCGAAGCTTGAAAAAACAATCGAAGCTAAGCGAATCAAAGTAACGAGCGTCGAAACTTTAACAATCCGTCCTACACAGGGAGGGTCCCCCTTTGTACTGCCCGTTTCTGAATAGAAAAACGTCACAGGTGCAAAATATCCTGTAATTAAACTTGTCTCGTTTGCGTAAAGGAAGAATCGCGTTAATTTAAGAATCATCGAGGAAGCAAAAAGACATTTGTTTTCCGTGTTTTCACAAAGCCAATTCTGGATAATCCGTCTTGAACGTGGAACACGCGATGGCGACGATAAAAGCGCCTTAAGTGGATCGATTATATTTCTAGTGAGTAAGAAACGCATTTTTTCGTCTCGCACGTTCGAGCGTCTTCTTTTTTTTTTAAATGACCGTTAAACCACAGGAAAAATGAATTAGTGAGACATACGCGCGACACATATTTCTAGCATATCAAGATTTAGGCGTTATTGTATGGTTGTGGGGTCGAAATTGCTTGATTCGGCGATAGGCTGAAACTTAACGTGTTCGCCGCGCCTCAAAGTTGACGCTTTAATTTAAGATTTTTATAACGAACGTGTACCTCGTATAATCTGACCACAGTGAAGAAAGGAGGAACAACTAATGACAAAAAATCGCTGACTTTGGTCCAAAAATTGGAATCGTACGTTTTAATAGATTTGTTCAATCGATAAAAAAAAAAAATTTGATATCAGGTTCTCGTCAGCAGGACACGTTTGTTGACGCGTTAATCGCGTTAATTGTACAAATGGGTGCGTAAAATTTGTTCGTGAAAGTACATTTGACATTTCGAGTGTACTCGATAATGGTCGTCGTTTAATAAAACGGCCAAAATTGCTATAATCACAGCGAAAGATAAAGTTGACAAAAGCTGTGACGTCCGGAACAGCTTGGCTATTATAATATTACCATTAGCCGTAATTACTATTTATCATTATTTTCTCACCGCTCGTGACTCATTTTTCGTGCATCTTTAGGTTTTTTTTTTGATTTTTTTTTTCATCCTTCATTTTTATTCACGGTTCTTCTTCGTTTATCTTCCCTATAAATAATTGTACATATACATTGCCGAGGATAATCTCGTTTACGATTTCTATTGCGTGTGCTTTAAACGTCGTTTCGATGATTGTGGATTTTACGATCGGCGACGAGAATTAAAAAAAGGGATACTTCGGTTTATTTGTCATTTTCGCGCGAGTCTATTGGCCGAAATTTCTGTAATATTCGATCGGCCGTTTGACGATCGCGTTTTCGAGTCCTCGTAAGTGAGGAAAGAATATTTTTTAAATGTACATCGTTTGTACATTGCGGTGTAGTTGATTGTTCCACGAAAAAATGGAACATTAGACGTTCTAGAAACGTTATTTTTTTTTTTTTTTCATTTGGCGCCAGAAACAATTAGCAGCGTGAAATGAATTTCGTGCTCGGGAGAAGCCGTTAAACTTTTTCTGGACTTGTACATAGCGAGAGAAATTTTAATCCAGAAAGTTGATGAAATACGGCGATTAATTAATTCTGGCACACATTGGGAACGCACGAAAAACACGAGTTTTTCTTTGTCAAAAGCTTCCACGGAGTTAACGAGATACGTAAGATATTTCTTTTGATCGAAGAAACGAGTAACTGGAATGGGAGAATGAAACTGCGCGAAATTCTCGAGAGAAATGGGAAAACTATAGACGAAAAAAAAACACGATTGAGAGACTCTTATCTGTAAATACTTCTTTTTTTTTCTTTCATTCGTTGTAGTTAGATTTTCAGGTACCTCATTTCGTTACCCAATCATGTTCTTCCTCAAGAATCGCGAGTCATGGTAGAGACAAAGAGAAAGAGAGCAAAAAGTCGAAGTTGAAGTTAAAAAAACAACGTTTCTCGCGCACCGTTATAAAAAGGTGACGAGAAATCGTTAGGCGGAATCGCGAACCGCGGGCTCGCGAGTTCCTCAATTATATTATAGTATTCCTCAATTATTTTCTGTATATAGTTTAAAACACGGACGTATTTTCCGCCTTATCTTTTTTTTTCTAATCTAGTTTTGGGGGCTAGAATGGGTTTCAACCTATCGGGAACACATATGTATTTTTTTTTTTTTTTCAATCAACGTTCCTTGCCGACGTGTGTACTGTCAAAGTTTTACACAAATGACACGTTTGTCAGCTAAAAAAAAAAACCACATTCGATACATCTTTATGATGTATAGATAGACCGGGACACAATAATAATAATATTAATAATAATAATGATAATAATATTATATAATAATAGTAATAATAATAATAAGGGGGCGTAAAAAGCGCGTTTTATGGCGCGGTTATAAACAATTAAATTACTTCTTATTCGTTGAAAAATTAGCGCTAATAAATAAAAAAATTCGCAAATTTATTGTTTTTCGTCCTACGTTCAATCTAATTGGTATCAATAAAATACGAGAGGGTTCTGAAAAAAAAATGTACGAGAAGCTTGATTTAACTAGCGCGACGTCTACTTTTTTTTTAACCGGTCTGTTTTTGTTTTTTTTTCAAAGATTAGCGAAGAACGAATCCTGAAACATTTTGTACGTCCGTTCCACATGAATTTCCATCATCGCGTCGATAGGACTATTATTATTATTATTGTATCTTCATCATCATCACTATTATTATCATTATTATTGTTATTATTATTATTATTATTACTATTACTACTACTATTATTGTTATTGATGTAATGTTGGGGGAGAAGCAAAGGGGGGTATATTTAACCAAGTCGATGTGCCTGTTTGACGACTAAACGTAAATAATAAAAACACATATATTATATACTACGTAAAAAAAAAATACAGAGGTATTAAAACTAACGAACTAACGAAGCTAATGAATGAAGACGCACGTTAATACGTTAAAGTGAAACATTTTAATCGCCGTAAGTGTTTCGTGTTGTCGAATCGATATTTCATTGTGTAATAACAGGGAAAGAAAAGAAAAATAATAATAATATGCTACTTTATTTACGCGACTAGCCCTTTGGTGTATAATATCCGCGAATTTAATATCGTATCGTGAGTTATGTAGTAACTAACGTATCACCCGTCGCGTGTTTACGTCTGTACCACGTGTAATGCTTCCACCATTATATTTGTAGGGTTTGCTAAGCAAAGAGACCCCTTAGATCAAGTCATATCGTCAGCCGTTTCTTTTATTTTGGTTCTTGTTTTATCGATCACTTTCGATTTCAACGTGCTTGGGAATATCTTCCTGTAAAGATATTTATTGTTGCCGGCCAATTTTCATCAAGGGCATCTGTAACTATAGTTTATGAGCAAATTTCGTTTCTTTTCAACAGATTTTATTTAATTATCGCGTTACTTACTAATTATTTGGTAAAATTTTTACCAGGGAATGTGTTAATTTTTTCTGGCGTTTTCACATGATGATAATTCTTGAAATTTTTGCAGTTTGTTTATCACTAGTTTCTTCGTTGAATCGCAAAATTCCAATCAGATTGATAACATCGATTGCAAGATATCAATTTTTTTCAGTTGGGAATGTTGAAATTTGATTTATGAAAAATTATGCTTCTTTTGGTACACTAAATAAATAGCAGAAATTATGTCATTTTTTGTAAATTTATGCTGATTGAGTATAAATTTGTGTACAGATTTTCAAATCGATCGCTTGTCCTGTTTTTGAGTAAAATTAAGTCAAAGTCATACTTGGAAAAAAATGCAGAATTGCAACTATAAATAATACATTTTTTTCGCCATAATAACAGAAGATTATTTTGTTATATTAATAAAATCGACCTGGTGAATTTTATAAAATAATTAATATTTAGAAAATTATGCGATAATTTAAAATGTCTGTTGATAAGTAACGAAATTTGTCTATTTCTTGCCCAGGTTTATAATTCGTGTGAACTATTTATTCGCAAGTTAGTTTAGGGGCAGGATTTGAGAGGTTTTGGGGTCAAGTGAAGTTACTCAATTTGTCTTAAGTCGATGTTACGAATATTCGGAGTAATCGAAACAATTCCATCGCGAAAGTATTCAGAATTCATTTGCCATTTTCAAAGCCCGACGTGTCAAAGTTAGAAAAAGCCTTTCACAGTAATTACATAAATAATTAGCAGCGACAAATTATTTTTGCTATTTTATAAATAATTAATACAATTAAATAGTCATTCATAAAATTACAATAATAGTTTGTCGCTCGTAATTGTTATTTTTGAGTGAATTTGCAGTAGCTGATTTTTCGTTTAAACTCCACGTTGATGATATCGGAGTTAAAAATAATCACAATATTAGGCAATTTGTCTTAAGTCGATAGTTTGACACTCCGATTAAACGAATTAGACTCTTCGCGAAAGTATTCGAAAACTATTTGCACTTTACAAATGCCAACGTGTCAAAGGAAATATTAGCACAAAAAAAAAAAAACAATTTGGAGCGTCGAAATATTTTCGAAATTCTACAATTAGGAGAATATTTAATTGCAGAATTTACAAAATATTTTCGCTCTCCTGATTGTTTATTTTTTGTGAATAAACAGTAGCTGATGTTTTTGTTTAGACGATACGACTCCTCGTTGGGTGATAAAATAGCTATTGGAATAGAAAGAAAAAAACTAGAATATTGGACAATGAAAATAAACTGAACCCATTAGTCATTCACGAGTCATTGACGCGTTGAACCATTCGCGACACGTTACAACTGTTACATACCGATTAAATAATTACAATATCCAATTACGTCATAAAGCTTCGAAAAAAAAACAAACTCGGTAAAACACTGAATGAAAGAAAAGAAAAATTGTATACTGTAACTGTATCAGTGGTTCTAGTTGTGATATTTTACTAATGTAATTATATAATATTTAAGTTGTAACATTTATAACGTTTTTTCGTATAGAATTATCGAGGGGAAAAAAAAAGTAGTCGGAGGATAGAAAGTTATTTAATAAGCCTGGAGAGACAGGAGAGCGTCAAATCGCACGACGACGATTTTCAAGTTGTACATACAATTTTCTTAATAAAACAAAAAATGGAAAACGAAAGATTTTTTCGTTAGGTTTAGATTTAGTGCCTAAAAATGTCGACGGGATTGCGTCCGACGTTAAAACAATAGTAGGAAACTGGCTAAAAGTTTTAGGTGTGAAATATTGCGCTCAGTAACTTTCCTACACGATTCAGTGACAAGTTTAAAGAATGAGAGATAAAAATAATAATAATAAAGCGTGCTAAAGCGAGGCTTCATATTTGTAGTAGGAAGCAAAGGGATGTCGTTAAATTAAAATAAATTACATGTGAAGAGTCACGTAACATGAGTAGCGTTTAATATTCATCGCGTTTTATGGATAGTTTACGTATTATAAACTGTATTGAGGAATTAGAAGAGGGATATGAATAGTTGTAGTGGAAAAGCCGAGAGATGAAATATTTTTGGAATCAATAAAGAGTGATAATATTTGCTCTGTGAATTCTTAGGTCTTTTTTTTGTCATTTTTATTCTCTTCACCGAATCGAATCTTTCGTATTTCGGGAAGTTAAATAGAACTCTACAGGATCATGGAAAATTCTGTCAAATTATTCATAAAAACATTCATTCGTCTCTTATTTCAATTACTTTAACCGTCCGCGCTCCTCTGTAAATAAAACCTGCATGCAATGAAGTTCGCGGATTAAGGAGGTTGCAGATCTTCACGCTGATTTAAATCATTGCTAATTTTTTGTAAATTTTTCTGGAAAATTTCGTGAATTAAATCACAATGGAGGATATTTTTTATTACAACTTGTCTCTTAAAACCAAAGAAAAAAAATATTCAGATTGATTTACAAGATAATCCTTCACCTTTTTCAATTATTCCACCTAAATGCGTTTTACTTTCATGAAATTGAAATGAAAAACGCATCACCAATAGAATTTCACTGTTTGTCAATTTTTTTCAGAATTTACTTATACAAATATAAAATATAATGTTAGAAAAAGCAGCAAAATTATCCTCCCTGTTATTTATTACAAAACAACCGAAGAATTTACAAAAAATTAGCACTGATTTTTCTAATGTAAAGCTCTTAATCTTTCTTCAATTACAAAAAAAGACAGAATGAATTTGACTCGTTTTCTACGTTAACATTAGGAGAAAACTTTCGGAAAGTTGAGAAAACGCGATTCGTAGGGCGTGAAATAATCCGAAATCACAAAACGATAGATTAGGTTTGAAAAATCCAGTGTCCGACTGTTTCGATATTCTCAATGTTCACTATAACGCTATAGATGGCCGCGCGTATTATATTCAAAGAAGAAGAAGAATAAAAAAGCAGAAACTTTCAAACTATACAAACTATTCGGTTAAATGCATAATACATCGCATGCATAATCTCACAAATAAATAAACACATAGAATAACAAGAAAAAAATAAAATAAACAATAACAATAATGAAAATAGATTATTATTCTTGTACATTTGTAGAATAATCACGTGAGCGTTTTATCTTGATTGTTTTATTCGTTATTCGTTAGATCCTAGTGAAGTACCTGTAACTCGTATACCCAAATATTTTTGCTGGAATAACATCGGGGGATTAGATAATATTTTAATTGGTACTGAGTCGAAAAATTTGTAGGCCACGAAATAATCACTCATTCAAACGGGAAATCAAAATAAATAAGGTCAATACACACCCCGCTCGCGATTTAAACAGCGCACATACTCTTAGTGACGATAGGCAAACAAGTAGACAGATTTTAGGGAACATTAAATTAAAAAAAAAAGAAAAGAACTGTCTATCGATTGTCTGCGGGGCAGTTAACTAACATTTTCAGCTGACATTTTATACGGATGTACGATTAAGCCGAGTTTATCACAACATGAACAATCCTATGCGTTTTACGTTACTATATTTGTATCATGTATAACAAACAAAAAAGAAGAAAAAAAAATAACGACAACATTGTACTATATAATACTTTATCGAATTTTTTTTAGTTATTAATTATCGTATGTACTTTATATTATTAATTATCGACGTTGCGTTTAAATGATTATGTTTAGCACGCTCGCTACTACTAGTAACTATTAATCTATTCGTTATGCATACTCGACGATTGGTCAAACATTTATTGTTTCGGGTATGGAAAGTCGTTTCGCGTAATGTGTATTATAGTATTTTTTAGATAATTCATGTTGGCTCGACAAGTAATGCTCGCTATTTTTTCGAAGAGAAAATGTTGAATAGTTTCCGCAGAATTTTTCTATTTATTAGATTACGAGATTGCGAATTTTCTGTAACTTTTGAACTGCCCTTGATGCAGTTTCATACTTTCGAAATGGCCTTATTATCAATTACATTATTCTCATACGTACATTTAGCATTAGTTCCGAGCCGTATGTGCGTAAAAACACCGCGGGCATTACACCGTCGATTATTAATGTTTTATTGTTTTCGTGGCGAGTTTAAATCACAAGTTGCGAACCTCTTATTATTTTTCAAATTTCGCAATTCATTAATTCCTCAAATATTTCGATCAGAGTTGTAAATCCCCATTCATTCATGAGATATAGTTTACAGTACAATTTGTTTTGTAATTATGATTTCATAATAATAATATGTAGTCATTATAAAATAGAGTGTAAACATTTGAATAGCTGAAAAAAATACTGATTTTCGCTTTAAAATGGCAAGAAATAGTGGAAAAAATGAAAGAAATAAGTAATGCATTACTTATTTTTTTCCATTTTTCAAAAAGATTACCGTGAATTTTTATTGGAACATAATATTTTTTGCAGCCATTTCAAAATGTAATCATCGTATTACAATCGCTACATGTTATTATTATAAAATCATAATTATAAAGCTGATCGTATCACCATCATTATTTCTATAAGTATTAGGCATTTACAACTCTGATTTCGATCATATTGTAACTTAAACATTTTATTGAAAGAAAATAATTGTTCACACAAATGACATGGAAGAAAAGTAACTACAAAAATATTAGAAAAAAGTAATGAACTATCATTTTCTTCGAATTTCCTTTTCTGTCTTTTATATTTGCTGAAAATACTTTTCAATTAAAATCTGCGATTTTTTACGGTTAATGAATATTAAATCATTTATTAAATAAATAAATACTACATAAAAAATAAGAGAAACACTCGCATTTTTAAAAATTCTTCTATTTTCAATAAAATATCTAAATATGGAAAAATTAATTGCCATGATTTTCTCTATAAATTAAATGTGTCCACATTTATCAAATAATTTTGTTTCAATAAAATGTTGAGATTTTCAAATACACTAACAACATTAAATATGGAACAAATGCAAATGATTTGGAAATTAATCAGAGGTTCACAGCTGAAAAAAAATGCACGAGATTTCCAAATTGTTTCGACGTCGACGAAGTTGTCTCGTGCATTATTTTGCAAGCGGTGATTAATTAAAATCATAGCAGTTAATCTGTTGATTCCCATAAGTATTAAGCCCGAATCGCTCGACAGTTGTTCACGTGGGAAGTTAAAATTTTCGCACGTGAACACGAGTGTCATAGGATCCCATAGAACTAAATAAAAACATGAACTAATCGTCGGTTAAATATATATAAAAACAAAAAAATTATATATATAAACTATGTGTACTGTGAATATGTAATGACGCGATAATAGCGAGCGATCGTCTTTCCTCCCGCAAAAAGTGACGAGCGTTAAACTATTTCCATCTCCGACAAAAGTACAAAGCGTAGATATAGCTTGGGAATGGGAATAATTTGCGTGCGTGTAAAATTTGCAGACTTTGATCGTCCATTAAGTCAGAATTTATTAAAAGCGAATTATAAACGTGGAGAAAAAGAAAAAAAAACAAGTGGAAAATAAGAAAAAGGCGAATGTAAGCGAGTAAAAATTCTAGGCTACCAAAATCAACGTCGCGACCCGATAAAACGGCGGGGATTTTACATAATTATATTGAATTGGTGACAAATTTACTTAACATAGTTTAAAGAAAAAAAAAATTCTCTTCACTGACACAGGGGTTTGAAGTCTACTTGATATTTATATTTTAATATACATGGGCTGATTACATTTACTGTATTGTAATTATGATAATAGTAATCTATAGCTTTGGTATCCCGGCCTAGTTCACACACAAGATGAATGACAGAACGTGTGTCTCGTTTATATCCTCCTCGAGATTAAATGCTCGTTTTGTGTGAGCGATGGTTTGTCTAGATAAAACAACAAAACTAAAAAAAACAACAACAACAACAAGAACAACACATGGTTTGCTGTATATTACTGTAGTATAATCAAACACTAAAGACTAATGCTTAAGGTGATCAATCAAGCTTCGGTATTCGTGATATTTTCGAAGCCGCTAGATATATATATATGTACTGATGAAATACATATTACTATATATTTGAATAATTATGGAAAATGAAGAAAAATGATGAACAGAGAACATTTAAAGAAACGCAACTTAACAAAATGAGAATGAAAAAGAAAAAAAGAAATACGCCAACAACGTTATAAATGAACAACAATAAACTGAAATGCCCGAGTCGCCGGTTACGGTTTCTCTAGCATTATACAGCACGACAAAATATTATTGTACTTATTATTAACGTCATCCTCTTTTGTATTGTTCACGTGAAATTAATACACGGAATAAGAAACGCACCTTCACTATGTATCCTGAAAAGAATTGCGATCCTTCGACTCATTTTTATGCCACTATTTATTTGTTTTATATATTATTAAATATTACATTTTTATTGTGATTCATTCATTTAAAAAAAAATGCTTATTGGCTGTATAATATCTATATTGTTTATTTAACTAGTGGTTAAAATAATGTAAAAAATATGCACACGTAAATTCTAAAAAGAAAGGAAAATGTTAATTGATTTTACTAAAATTTTGTGACTGCGAATCGACAAAAATTTGAATAAATCAATGTCGTTCAAGATACTGAGAATGTTGATTGTGAATAATAATAATGCTGAAAAATTATTGACAAAGTTCAACAAATTTCATGCAGTTTTTTTTTCTAGTGAAAAGAATTTTTTAATTTAAAATGTAATGTAAATATATTTGATTGAATAATAATTAAAAATATTTAAATGAATATTAAATAATATATAGAACAAATAATCGAATATAGTGAGGGAAAGAGTAACACGATGGTTGCAATTCTAATCCTAAACTCGAGATTTAATTAACGAGTTAAATGCCTAATAAATCCACGACGAATTGTACAATAGTAAGAAGTTAAGGGCGTGTTAGCTACGATCTTGCATTTATATGTATTAAAAAACAGGAAAGTCAATAGCGAGTCATTGAAAGAAGAAATAACAATAGCAGTTTTAGCTACTAAAGAAAATCGAGTCCTAGTCTCGAATCTGAATCGCCAACAACTAAGAAAATATATCGCATTGCAGTGAGCTGCATTAAATTTTGAGGATGCATTTGTGCAAATAATCAAACGCGTTTTTAAAATTGCAATGCTCAATATAGTATGAATCAGATTGTAACAATTAATTAAAATATCAATAGCGTGTCGTCCGATGTCGATTTAAAAAAAAAAACAATTAAAGTCCACATTGTTCCTTCGCTTTTTGACAAATTTGGAGGTAATTTTGGTGTAAATAGGCTAAACAATAATTAATGCTATATGAATGTAGCAAACTCGATTACTCTTTTGATAGCAAATATTTGAAATATGTGAATAGCTACAGTTTTATCAAATAGTTGAGAATTTCTAAGCGACATTGGCAACAGATTTAACCACAATGAAAGTAACAATATTCTTATTTTTCTTTTCTTAATTATACAAAAATATATTGATACTGTTCTTTCATTTCTCACGATTTTGATTACAGTCGAGAAAAGTTCTAAGCATTAAATTACTGCTTATTAAAAATATAAATGTTATATTTGTTCTTATCTCGCAGCGATAAACATATCAAAGATTTTGCTTTTATTTATTCGTTACGATTGTATCAAGTGTCCTACATTGATTCTTTTCCATGGCTTCTATATCATAAAACAAATAAATAAATAAATACACTGAGCGTTACAATAACTATAGAAAGAGAATTTAGGGACAGGGACTCAAGAAAAAGTTACTATCAAGGCTAAAATCTATCGTTTAATTATTCTAAAATTAATTGTCCACACATTTTTGGCAAAATAAAACTCCATAATTTGTTTCTTTATCTTAACTTACTCTATTTGTTCCATAAACCTTTTTTCATTTATTTACAATGCTTTATTAATAGTATAATATCTGAACATATTAAAAACGATAAATTTGATTTTATTTAAAATTCATAAAATCTAAACACGTTAAAAAAATCATATTTAATACACAACTTTATTATTACTCTTAAATTGAATATACAATTTATGCATCAAAGATTCCTATTTTTGTATATTAAACACACTTTTAACAGTCTGTGAAAAAAAAGTGAAGAAATCGAAAGACACATGAAGATTTTTTAAATAACAATTTTTGGAACGAGCAGAAAATAGAGTAAGTTCAGAAGTAATGGGAGTTTAATCCTCATTAATTACGGATAAGCGGATTAAAAACAACATTTTACATTGCAATTAGATTAACGATTTAATTTTTTTTTTTAAATTCAAGTGAGATTTCTTGCCTTAGTTATTTGCAGCATAGAATCAATGTGGAAATCACAGGAAAATATTAGGTAGGTAAACCGCAGTAAATGGTAATATCCAATTAATTTTTAGGGCTACACGCGCTTAATTATAACTTCATGGCTATTATTTTTTATAACACGTCGAATCATCGGCCAGCGTAAAATAGTAAATATATGCGACTGAATAATCAACTTGTAATGTTATAATACCATACATAAAAAAACATAAATAAATGTAGAGATTGAGGATAAAGTAAAGAAGCAAAAACTGAGGTATATGTAAATGAAAGAAAAGCAAAGTTGTACACGTTAACCGTGCGTAATGAATAAAGACCAGGGTAATCGTAAAAGTACATATGTGTATTGTAATATATTATTGTACGAATATAGATCTATAGATATATACACATATAAGTGTATCGATGTGCCCGGATGCGCATTTGTATATCGATAAAAATTGCTATTGGCACATCTTATTGTAAATATACATAAATTATTATTTAAAAAAAAAACGTGTCGAGAAGTTATCACGACACTTGATAAAATAATCGAGGACTTAAGCAACAATTGTAGAATTGCCGATTGAAAATATTGAGCGTTCAACATGCACTAATTTTAGTGAATGATGCGCGCAATTAGGCAAATAATTTTTTTTCTTTTTAGTACTAAAGATTGTAGCACTTTTGTGTCTACAATAAAATATATTATATAAATATGATTTAAAAACGTACCTACTGTTTTATAGTCTGCCTTAGACTGTAAAAATAAAATAAAACACTGCTCGTTGTGCTCCTGCGTAGCTATTTATGTATATCGAACGATCTTGACTGTAATATATTTCGTAAACACGTCGGACCAAGTTGTTTCTTGCCAAACTTTTGTGATTAGGTTTAGCGAGCTCGCAAAGGTGATACACTAATGAGAAAATAATACATTAAATATAATATCGTACGTATATTTGTAATTGTCTTAATGCTCCTTATAATACGTTATCGTCAGCCTAAAAACGGAGCATTTGCCGATTCTGATCCCAGCTTTAAACTGCATTAATTTGTGTTATTCGCTTTTGTATTTTGGTGAGAAATACAAAAGTATTTTGCCTGGAAAATTTCTCGTTAATTGCAAGAATAGCACAAAATTTAAACGACAATTTAAGGAAATTATATTAATGAAAAATAATTAGCAATTTTGAATGTTTTACTAAATTTTCGGTGTCGGTTAATTAATTGTTAATTCGATATTTTTATTAATTATAAGTTCTTGGTCATTAGTTTTGTGTAGCTGAGTAGGAAAATTATTAGCTTTGATTATAACGACGATTTTCAGCCAGTAAATTCGGTGTGTGTCGACAATCTCGTAGAGCGCAGGCAGCTAAAGCGAGTTCTTAAACGAATGGCCTATGTCCATTTATTTAAACAGAGAAACGCTCTATAAAAATACATTGTACACTTAGATGGGCTTTTATCACTTTAGATAGTCGGGAAGAATTTTTTAAATTGTATTTGGAGTTGCAGAGGTTTATAAAAATGTAACTAATTACATTATCATATTCAATTGAAGTTTTATTGATGATTTTCAGTCGTCTTTAGTTGGTCGAAACCGCAAAAAAATGATTCAGAATTTTTTTCTGAAAATTTAATTAAATAAAAATAACAACTAATTAAACTTTCATAATGGTTCAAAGTTTTATCAGTCACTATATTCGCACCAACGGTTAGTTTTTAGTACGTTGCTGATTAATTAAATCCACAGAATGATTGCCTAAAAATTTCACTGATAAACTCAATTTTACTAGTTCAGAAATTCCATAATTGCTAAAAAAGAAGTTGTGAAAATATTTGTCTGCCTCTCCCGACGTTTTCCATCCAATTAAGTTTACCAAATTACACTAATAACTGATATTACCATTGAAAAAAGAACAAAAAAATTAGTCTGTTGCGGTGAGCACGTAAAATTCTTACGCATATATTAGAAATAATTTGAAAACAAGCAACAACAAAAAAACCGCTCGCACTTATTGGCTACAACTACTATTGTACTATAACAAAATGAATGTTGCCTTTTTGTCACACTTGTTAATGGGAACGACACGAGAATATTCATAAATACTGTAAAATTAGCGATTTTAAATAATGTGTTATATTAAAACAAATATTATTGTGTATAAAATGGTGGGTTAATCTTGTGAACAATGCCTTGTGTTAATCAAATACATCCCAATCCGCGTGTGGTTGAATAAATCAACTGACTCCCTTTTTTTTGTTTAAATTCATTTTAATTGTTCCAGCGATTTTTTTCAATTTATTTTACAATATAAATACGATATTCTAGTGGAAAAGGGAGATGTGATGTTTTTTCATCTCCTGTTTCTTCAATGCGGCTTTAGATTATTTATTACGAGGTTTTATTCGTCGCAGGTACTGCAGCGGGTATCGCAGTGATTACTTTTGGCACTGCGGTTGCTATTTTTGCAACTATAGTGGCAATTGTCGTCGGCGGAATTGTAACAACTTCGGTTATGGGTATCGGAGCTTTCGATGGAAGATGGAAAAAGTATAGCTTAAAACCTGCGGCTAGCAAAAGATGCATACCCAAAATAGCGGCGATGAAAATCGGCTTCTGTTTGCCTGCAATAAACGAAGATTTTTAAAATTTATTTTCACGTTTTGCTGGAAACTAAAATTCTAATTGTTTGAAACTTTTAGTTTAGCGTTGGGAAATTTACGACGAAATTTTCGTCGTAAATTTGATTTTAAGATCGAAATTATCTCAATCTAAATATTGTATTTACGATAGAAAATTCGATACTCAATCGAATCGTAAGGACAAATCGAAATGATGAATTTTTTATTCAAGTTTTTAAATGAATTCTCGTTGACTGTATAATTGTATAAAAGTATAATTGTCATTGCAGCTGTGGAAAATAGTACTCACCTTTTATTATTGGCATTAGGGACCGAAGTAAAACGCCTCCTGATAAAAATGTCGCTATTACAACCAACGTCCACTGAAGCCATCCAATTTGTATGGTCCACAAAAAAGCTGTAGGTACGTAGATGGCAAGTGAATAACCATAAAGACACAAAAGTTCCAGGAGCCCAGGAGGAGAGTTTGACTGTAATAATAATCGTTAATATCTTATTATTTCTAGATATAATATCTTATTATTGTAGAAAATATTTAAAAGTAACTACGACACCAGCTTTATTTTTTTTCTTCATATTTTCGCGTTTTGTCAAGCGAAATTTTAACATTTTAATTGAAAAAATATTTTATTACTAGGAAAAAATGTTACATTCAATAAAATCGAAAACCAAATGGGAAAACGTTGGAAGCTTGCAAAAAAAAAGAATATTAGTGATTTTCAACTGAAAACAGTTTAGTACACGCCAACATTTTCTTTTATCGACTTTGACCCTCTTGAAAAGTCAGAATTTAAAGAATTGTGCATTTTTAATTCTACATAATTTTTTTTTGGGTTTGACCAATTAACAATTTTTCCTTTTCCTTCGATAAAGTTCGTTAAGAACTAGTGCATGTAATGCTCGAAAATAGTAGATCGAGATTTTAAATAATACAAAGAAAACCAAATGGAAAAACGTTGGAAGTTCAGTACACGCCAACATTTTGTTTTATCGACTTTGGCCGGCTCGAAAAGTCAGAATTCCAAGAATGTCGAATTTTTACCTCTACATCATTTTTTTTCGGTTTGACCAATTAAAATTTTTTTTTTCGTTCGATAAAGTTCGTTAAGGGGAGGTTCTAGTCAAAATCGACCAAATTTTTTTTTTTTTTTTATTGCTTAATTTTCATCCTTACGGTCTTAAAAATGTGTAGGCAAAAGGATATTTCCCTATCTAATTTATTTTACGAGTTATAGCGTATAGACGAGAGAGCGCGTCGGCCGAAAAACAGGTAGAAGCGCGCGCTCGGAGCCGCTTCGAGGTAAGGCGCTCCGAACGCCAGTTTTCACCGCCTGAGCGGGTTATTTGTACTATAGGTGGTATGTTTATACCCCTCAGAACAAGTTCTTGTAAATTCCACTCTATTGTGTGATCGTATACCTGCGTTCCCTCGGTCGAACGAGCGCTCTGTTCAGAGTAACGTATTTCAGTTGCGTTTCGAACTTCTGGCAAGTAACAGTGATCGAAAATGCCGAACACGCGAAAATCAGTGGGACATATTCGTCCGAATCGGCCGCGAAAGAAGACATTTTATTACAATCCGGATCAAATTGAAGGAGAAACAGAATATGCCAGTACTTCAGCCAAAAAAATGAAAGACGCGAGTTACGATGATATTGAAATTGACGTTGGCCATAGTAATGTCATTATCAATTTTCTGACTGTTTTCAACTTTTTATCCGAATGTCTAAAGTGTAAAAAATGTGACAGTGATGTAACTTTTTCTCGTACGTGTGAACGTGGACTTGGTTTTAATTTAGTAATCAAGTGCCAGTGTAATGATCAACAACGCGTTTCTTCGAGCCCGTTAGTAAATAGTGCGTACGAAATAAATCGCCGTTTGATGTTTGTAATGCGAATTCTGGGACTTGGATTACAGTCGATAAACACTTTTTGTTCCCTAATGGAATTGTCTTCAGGCTTTGCAAATGGTACATACTACGCATTTATCACGAATCTGCTCTCGGCATCAAAGAGTACATTCGAATCTATTCAACGCAAAGCGATTGTCGAAGAAAGACAGAAGAACGTGGAAGCGGGAAACGAAGAAACACATTTGACTGTGTCAGGCGACGGTTCGTGGAAAAGACGAGGTTTTTCGTCGTTATTTGGAGTTGCAACGCTGATCGGGAAATATTCACACAAAGTGTTAGATTTTATTGTAAAGTCGTCGTTTTGTCAAAGCTGCAGCAACTGGGCTAGCAAAAAGGGAACTGACGAATACGATATTTGGTATGATAGTCATGAAGAGCAATGCAGCATTAATCATACAGGAAGTGCTGGTAAAATGGAGGTCGATTGTATGAAAGAAATGTTTTGTCGATCAGAATCGCTCGGCGTGAAATATCATACATACATCGGCGACGGTGACACAAAAACGTTCAAGGCTCTTCTCGAATGCAATCCTTACAGCGACCTCGCCGTTCATAAGAAGGAATGTATAGGACATGTCCAGAAGCGAATGGGCACAAGATTGCGCGCAGCCAAGAAGAAAAATAAAGGAATCGGAGGTAAAGGTGCAGGAAAATTGACTGACAAATTAATGAAAGATTTGACTTTATACTACGGACTTGCCATCAGACGACACCCCGATTCGGCCGAAGAAATGCGAAAAGCTGTTTGGGCAACGTTCGACCATAAATGCTCCACAAACAAGAAACCGAAACACGAGAACTGCCCGCCAGGTGAAAACAGTTGGTGTAAGTGGCGTGTCGCTGAAGCAAAGGGAGAACTCGCTGATTTCGAGCACGAACCTGCCCTTCAAGAGTCAGTTCAAAATGCAATTCGACCGGTGTATGAAGCTCTTTCGAGCGATGATCTACTGCAAAGATGCACCGGTGGAAACACAAAATGATAACGAAAGTTTCAACGCGTGCATTTGGAAACTGGCCCCGAAACATCTTCATTGTGGCGAACAAACAATCAGAATAGCAGCGTATATAGCTTCCGGCATCTTCAATGAAGGCTATTCATCAATATTGAAAACCATGCATACATTGGGGATCGTCATAGGAATAAATAGTAAAAACTTTGCTGCGAAGACGGATGATAAACGCATCACATCGGCGGAGGCGAATCTATCGGTGTTGGCGAAAAAGGCCAGAATTGACAAAATCAGCACCAAAGTTCAGCAAAACATGCTTTTTGAAGATGAGGAAGGAACCCTGTATGGTGCGGGAATAGCTGATTAGATGTAAGTGTAAAAAAAAAACATTATATATGATTTTTTCTTCGTCAAACTTTAAACGCGTTTTTCTCGAAACACCTTTTTTTTGCGCGCGGGGCGTGATTCCGCTTCAACCACTACACCGATTTCGACGTTTGGCGGCTCTAATTAAAGCTTATTCAATTTAGGGGGCCTTCAGGAAGCGTTTTTTGTAAAAAAAAATTTTTTAGTACTGTTTTTTTTAACGCGAAAACAAATAAAACAAGGCAAAAAAGGTGTTTTTCCTAAAAAGGGTCCCCATTTTTTTTAAAAAGGGTTTTTTAAAAATCGGAAAATCATAAGGCCCCCCAAATTTCATCTACTTTAAGATTTTTTTTGGTTTTTTCGTTTCAGATCACTTGGCAGGGCTGTAGAGTGCCCCGCGCACACTGTCCACCGCCGCGCACGACCGCCGTCAGTGAGGGCTGGAGCTGCCATTTTGTATTATTTTTACTGGAAAAAATTTTGTAAACTTTTTTTTATGACCTTCCTCATCTTCAAAAAGCATGTTTTGCTGAACTTTGGTGCTGATTTTGTCAATTCTGGCCTTTTTCGCCAACACCGATAGATTCGCCTCCGCCGATGTGATGCGTTTATCATCCGTCTTCGCAGCAAAGTTTTTACTATTTATTCCTATGACGATCCCCAATGTATGCATGGTTTTCAATATTGATGAATAGCCTTCATTGAAGATGCCGGAAGCTATATACGCTGCTATTCTGATTGTTTGTTCGCCACAATGAAGATGTTTCGGGGCCAGTTTCCAAATGCACGCGTTGAAACTTTCGTTATCATTTTGTGTGTTTCCACCGGTGCATCTTTGCAGTAGATCATCGCTCGAAAGAGCTTCATACACCGGTCGAATTGCATTTTGAACTGACTCTTGAAGGGCAGGTTCGTGCTCGAAATCAGCGAGTTCTCCCTTTGCTTCAGCGACACGCCACTTACACCAACTGTTTTCACCTGGCGGGCAGTTCTCGTGTTTCGGTTTCTTGTTTGTGGAGCATTTATGGTCGAACGTTGCCCAAACAGCTTTTCGCATTTCTTCGGCCGAATCGGGGTGTCGTCTGATGGCAAGTCCGTAGTATAAAGTCAAATCTTTTATTAATTTGTCAGTCAATTTTCCTGCACCTTTACCTCCGATTCCTTTATTTTTCTTCTTGGCTGCGCGCAATCTTGTGCCCATTCGCTTCTGGACGTGTCCTATACATTCCTTCTTATGAACGGCGAGGTCGCTGTAAGGATTGCATTCGAGAAGAGCCTTGAACGTTTTTGTGTCACCGTCGCCGATGTATGTATGATATTTCACGCCGAGCGATTCTGATCGACAAAACATTTCTTTCATACAATCGACCTCCATTTTACCAGCACTTCCTGTATGATTAATGCTGCATTGCTCTTCATGACTATCATACCAAATATCGTATTCGTCAGTTCCCTTTTTGCTAGCCCAGTTGCTGCAGCTTTGACAAAACGACGACTTTACAATAAAATCTAACACTTTGTGTGAATATTTCCCGATCAGCGTTGCAACTCCAAATAACGACGAAAAACCTCGTCTTTTCCACGAACCGT
The DNA here is from genome assembly GCA_963970395.1 of Ephialtes manifestator. NCBI lineage: Eukaryota > Metazoa > Arthropoda > Insecta > Hymenoptera > Ichneumonidae > Ephialtes > Ephialtes manifestator. Next base: position 35,917,486 of record OZ019972.1, read on the forward strand.
CGCCTGACACAGTCAAATGTGTTTCTTCGTTTCCCGCTTCCACGTTCTTCTGTCTTTCTTCGACAATCGCTTTGCGTTGAATAGATTCGAATGTACTCTTTGATGCCGAGAGCAGATTCGTGATAAATGCGTAGTATGTACCATTTGCAAAGCCTGAAGACAATTCCATTAGGGAACAAAAAGTGTTTATCGACTGTAATCCAAGTCCCAGAATTCGCATTACAAACATCAAACAGCGATTTATTTCGTACGCACTATTTACTAACGGGCTCGAAGAAACGCGTTGTTGATCATTACACTGGCACTTGATTACTAAATTAAAACCAAGTCCACGTTCACACGTACGAGAAAAAGTTACATCACTGTCACATTTTTTACACTTTAGACATTCGGATAAAAAGTTGAAAACAGTCAGAAAATTGATAATGACATTACTATGGCCAACGTCAATTTCAATATCATCGTAACTCGCGTCTTTCATTTTTTTGGCTGAAGTACTGGCATATTCTGTTTCTCCTTCAATTTGATCCGGATTGTAATAAAATGTCTTCTTTCGCGGCCGATTCGGACGAATATGTCCCACTGATTTTCGCGTGTTCGGCATTTTCGATCACTGTTACTTGCCAGAAGTTCGAAACGCAACTGAAATACGTTACTCTGAATAGAGCGCTCGTTCGACCGAGGGAACGCAGGTATACGATCACACAATAGAGTGGAATTTACAAGAACTTGTTCTGAGGGGTATAAACATACCACCTATAGTACAAATAACCCGCTCAGGCGGTGAAAACTGGCGTTCGGAGCGCCTTACCTCGAAGCGGCTCCGAGCGCGCGCTTCTACCTGTTTTTCGGCCGACGCGCTCTCTCGTCTATACGCTATAACTCGTAAAATAAATTAGATAGGGAAATATCCTTTTGCCTACACATTTTTAAGACCGTAAGGATGAAAATTAAGCAATAAAAAAAAAAAAAAAAATTTGGTCGATTTTGACTAGAACCTCCCCTTAAGAATTAGTGCATGTAATGCTCGAAAATATTAGATCGAGATTTTAGATAATACAAAGAAAACCAAATGGAAAAACGTTGGAAGTTTAGTACACGCCAACATTTTGTTTTATCGATTTTGACCCGCTCGAAAAGTCAGAATTTCAAGAATTGTCAATTTTTAACTCTAAATAATTTTTTTTGGGTTTGACCAATAAACAATTTTTCCTTTTCGTTCAAAAAAATTTGTTAAGAATTAGTGCATGTAATGCTAGAAAATATTAGATCTGTATTTTGAATAATACAATGAAATTAAAAAAATAAGATACTGCGAGTGAATTTATGCATACCATGATCAATTCATCCTCGGTATTTTCTGTACTGTTGGTCCATTTGAGAGCTCCCCAAAGTATAAGAGGCAACAACCAAGCATACAAAAAAATACAAGTCGCTGCATATGATACCAGATTAAAATCGTATCTCCAGTGGTAGTTTCCGCTGTTTGCAGTCTGTAGATAATCTGCCATATTTCCGCTAATTGCTATGGCGAAAACGAGTGTAACGCACACCCAGAATGGTCCATACAGATCCGGATTCGGCCGAATGTGGGAAATTAGGTAATTATCAGCACCGTGCGGAATCATAGATCTTTTTATTCGCTGTGCAACGTCAGTGGTATTGACGTTGAAGAATTTTTGATAATATTCTATACTCCAAAAGTTCCTTTCCACATTAGCTGCAAATTATTACACAATTATTGTTCTTTCCAAATCTTTTTTCTTGGGATATTGCGACAACATTAATTAGGTTCCAAAAATATCACGGCACTTAGAAAGTATTTTTTAATTAATTATGGGCAAAAACAAATCGAGTTTAATCTTCTAATCGTTTCATAGATTCATCTATTTTGCTCTCTGCCGAGAATTAACAGTTTCTGAGGAAACAGATACAGCAAATCAATTGATAATAACAAAAATTAGACTTAAGATATATTTTGAGCTATAAATTTGTCAATTAAGTTGAATAAAATTATTCCCAGAACATGAACAAAATTAGGGATTTATAGCAAGTAAAAAAAACCTTATATGGTCTGCATAGATTTAAAAATGGAAGACAAACCTAAGATGCAGTGAAACTACGGTTTTTGGGTAAAATATCTTTTGCATCAAGCTTTTGCTGTAAAATTTCTGTTGTAGCTTTTTTGCAAAAGAAAGATGATTTGAAGGATAATTTTCAATGATAATTGAGGATAATAATAATAATTTTGACAGTCTATAGATAAATTTTTTCTCAACTCACAATATTTTTTTAAAGACCCAAACACTTTTAAAAAATATGTTCACTTATGGTCCCGAGTTTGATTTGAGACTATATTTTTTTTAATACTCAAATAAATCTCGACATTCAAACAAAGGTACAAGTTTATTAATTTGTACTTTTGTGAGTACAAAATAGTTAAATTTTACAATATATTTCAAGTCTCTCTTTATATTCTCTTGTAAGTTTGCCAAGGAAATCGAAAAAAGGAAAATTAAAACCATTCAAAATATAAATGTCATATTTAATAATATTTGCATTGAGATTTCATCGCCAAACTTTAACTATGTAGCTGAAGAAAAATAAAGTAAAAAAAATATATGAATGAAATTTAACAAATAAGTTTAAAAAATAAATTGTCCAAATAATGTTCACATATGTGATTTTCCATCCTTAAATGCAGCTAAAGAAAAATAAAGTGAAAAGAATAAATCAAATAAATTAAAAAATTAAGTTTTAGATATAAAATGTGCAAATAATACTCCGATTTGTGATTTTCTATCCTTAAACACAACTAAAGAAACATAAAGTAAAAAAACAATTAAATAAATAGAAAATTAAGTTTTAACTATAAATTGTGCAAATAATGCTCCGATTTATGATTTTCTATCTTTAAACGCAGCTAAATAAAAATAAAGTGAAAAGAATAAATCAAATAAATTAAAAAATTAAGTTTTAGATATAAATTGTGCAAATAATGCTCCGATTTATGATTTTCTATCTTTAAAAGCAGCTCAATAAAAATAAAGTGAAAAGAATAAAATAAATAAATACAAAATTAAGTTTTAAAAATAAATTGTCCAATTAATGCTCCGATTTGAAATTTGCCATGTTTAAATGAAGATAAAGAAAAATAAAGTGAATTACCATCATCCTTAATGGAGGGCATGCCCTGAAGGTCCTGCATCATATTAATCCCCGTGTTATCATTTCCGAGGTTACCAAAATTAACCTGATGATCCGGAGAACTGACGTCAAGTTGAGCTTGTCCAGCTCCTCCCGAACGATTAATCGGGGAAAAGTCTTGAAAGGATATAAACTGCGAGTCGTTCGATTTCCCAAGAAGATCTCCCTCCATGATCGTTTCTCTATTTTTTTAACACTGTTATTGTTAATAATCACTTTTTTCTATTAAACCATTCAAACTTTACGTGTTTTTGCTTTGACAGTTGCCAGATTTCGCTGGAATACGTCTTTATAACCTACAAATCCAGCTACGTGTACAACTATTGCAGACGCAATAGTAAATCCTGGTTTGAGCTTCGTGATTTCGCCACTTCAGCAGCACCGCTCGAAATTTCAGATAATTACACCCACGCAAACAATAAAACTCCGAATATCTTATATTTATAATTAATATATTTTAATTTAATAATTAATATTAATATATCTTATATTTAATAATAATAGTAAAAAAAGACGCCAATATAAGTAACGCAAAAAATTAAGAGAATTGAAAAAATAATCCCAACGATTTTCAATGTTTTAATTCCGCCAAATAAGTGATATAGTAAATTTAACAAATTCGAGGCTGTTTTACTGTTAGAACTGTTAGACATTTTATGCCGTAATTTTACGGCTTGTTTTTATATTTTAGCATTTTTTTAATTTCAGCTTTTTTTTGACAACTAGGTTTTAAAATTTTTTTTTATATTTGTTTTTAATTTTAATTTTTAATACGAATTTTCGATTACATGATTTACGACTTTGCAATTCGTATATTTATAAATGGTATTCGGTACAGAATTTTTATTTTTCGGCAGAATTAATTATAATTTTTAAAGAACATTACTAGTTTTTCAAAGACTGGAGTTAATTTATTTTCCAGATAACCCGATTGTGATTAATCGGAGTTCTACTATGTGATTCGTTTTGACCTAAAATACCGACTTCCCTCGGTATAGTAGAATGTGCTTATTTTGTAGATAACGCGACGCGAATCGATCAATTTATTTATTAATGCACTGCGTCCCACCGATTTCCATAGAAAATAATAGATACAACATATGCAATATAATAAAATCAACATACAAGTAAAAAATTTCATATTTTATCTGAATTTCATTCTTTTGTAAAATACACTATTTTAATAAATGTGGAAATATATTTTTTTATATGTTTTTAAGTAAAAAAAAATTATTTTCCATTAAAAAGTTGTACATATAAATTATAATAAATTAATATGCAAATTATAATCAAACATTTGATATATTTTCCTGCATTTTTTTTGTAGAAAAATATTCATATTTTAAGGTACTCAACTAAAAAATAATAAAAAATATTCTACAGTTTGAAAAAAATTGTAAATTATTTTGATATTTACTTATTTAAATATTAATCATAAATTAATTATTTATGTTATATAAATAATTATAAATTATAAATATATATATAATTAATTAATTAATTATGATTAAAAATATTAATCATAAATTACTTCATTTTTGTCAAGTAAAAATAATAATAATATTTAACGAAATCGTATAATTATTACTTTTTATATGAATCGAAAAGTATTTTCAATACGTTTTTTTTATTTTGATATTGCACATAATTTGTTATTACTAGTTTCATGAATATTTTCGCGTAGGCTTTTTGATTTAACTAATGAAAGTCACGGATATAAACTTATAATTGTCTGTTGAGGTCCCAACAAAATTAATAAAGTTTGAAACGCCTGTTTTAGTTTGTTTCCTAGGGAAACTTTAGCGACGATTCAATCCAGTAGCTCAACGACTTTATCGTCATCTTAAAGAAAAGTGGCTATAATTAATGGCTTACCAATGAACGCGATTATCCCATTATTAAAATTATTATAAATATTTTAATGCTCTCGTTGTAATCCTATTTTTTATTTTAGCTCTAATTAATTTTCGTATATAAATACCTAATTATATTACGCACGAGTTTGATATTATTCAATATTGTGTGTCACGTTTTGACATTTTCCACAAGCTATTTTAATTTTTTACTAATTAATTGCACGTAATTAAAATACGGTTTCGTCACTGACAATAATTATATGCTCCATTATAATTATAAATTTCCAAAGCTTTGAGATTGAGTTATATATTGAATATATAATCATATTAAAACTTTTGGAAGTTCAAGCGCAATTCGAAGAAATTACAAAACTAAAAATTACAATACTTTCCAGCCCTTAAAGCAAATTTCAAAAAAATTTCAAAAATATTTTGTTGCGATTATTTGCAACCAAGTGGAAAAAATATTTATAAGGCTGTAAATAATTTTGCATATAATTTTTAGAATAAAATGGACATTTAGCATTTTCATATGTTGCATTTAATAGATATAATAATTATATGATCTAAAAATTTCAATTTTTTTTTTTTCGAAAAATGTCGAGAAATTGAAATTTTTTTAAACAAACAAAATTAGTGCTTTTAAAAGTCCCGTTAATTATATTAAATCAAATTTTAAAAAAATTAATATTTTGTTGCGATTATTTGCAACCAAGTGGAAAAATTATTTACAAGGCTGTACTTATCATTTTTATAATAAAATGAACATCTAGCATTTTCATATGTTGCATTTAATAGATATAACAATTATATCATCTAAAAATTTCAATTTTTTTTTTTTCGAAAAAGGTCGAGAAATTGAAATTTTTTTAAACAAACAAAATTAGTGCTTTTAAAAGACCCGTTAATTATATTAAATCAAATTTAAAAAAAAAATTAATATTTTGTTGCGATTATTTGCAACCAAGTGGAAAAATTATTTGCAAGGCTGTATATATAATTTTTATAATAAAATGGACATCTAGCATTTTCATATGTTGCATTTAATAGATATAACAATTATATCATCTAAAAATTTCAATTTTTTTTTTTCGCAAAAGGTCTAGAAATTGAAATTTTTTTAAACAAACAAAATTAGTGCTTTCAAAAGTCCAGTTAATTATATTAAATCAAATTAAAAAAAAAATAATATTTTGTTGCGATTATTTGCAACCAAGTGGAAAAATTATTTACAAGGCTGTACATATAATTTTTATAATAAAATGGACATCTAGCCTTTTCATATGTTGCATTTAATGGATATAACAATTATATCATCTAAAAATTTCAATTTTTTTTTTTTCGAAAAAGGTCGAGAAATTGAAATTTTTTTAAACAAACAAAATTAGTGCTTTTAAAAGTCCCGTTAATTCTATTATAATTTTATTAAAAAAAAAAAAATATTTTGTTGCGATTATTTGCAACCAAATGGAAAAATTATTTACAAGGCTGTACATATAATTTTTATAATAAAATGGACATCTGGCATTTTCATATGTTGCATTTAATACATATAAAAATTGTATTATCTAAAAATTTCAAATTTTTTTTTTTTTCGCAAAAGAGCGAGAAATTAAAATTTTTTTAAATAAACAAAATTAGTGCTTTTAAAAGTCCCGTTAATTATATTAAATCAAATTTAAAAAAAAATTAATATTTTGTTGCGATTATTTGCAACCAAGTGGAAAAATTATTTACAAGGCTGTGCATATAATTTTTATAATAAAATGGACATCTAGCATTTTCATATATTGCATTTAATACATATAAAAATTGTATTATCTAAAAATTTCAATTCCTTTTTTTTTCGAAAAAGGTCGAGGAATTGAAATTTTTTTAAACAAACAAAATTAGTGCTTTTAAAAGTCCCGTTAATTATACTAAATCAAATTTAAAAAAAATCAATATTTTGTTGCGATTATTTGCAACCAAGTGGAAAAATTATTTACAAGGCTGTATATATAATTTTTATAATAAAATGGACATCTAGCATTTTCATATGTAGCATTTAATAGATATAACAATTATATCATCTAAAAATTTCAATTTTTTTTTTTTTCGAAAAATGTCGAGAAATTGAAATTTTTTTAAACAAACAAAATTAGTGCTTTTAAAAGTCCCGTTAATTATATTATATCAAATTTAAAAAAAAATAATATTTTGTTGCGATTATTTGCAACCAAGTGGAAAAATTATTTACAAGGCTGTACATATAATTTTTATAATAAAATGGACATCTGACATTTTCATATATTGCATTTATTACATATAAAAATTGTATTATCTAAAAATTTCCAATTTTTTTTTTTCGAAAAAGGTCGAGAAATTGAAATTTTTTTAAACAAACAAAATTAGTGCTTTTAAAAGTCCCGTTAATTATATTAAAAATTGGGAGCCCAATTCGAGGGGTCAAGGCTCAGAGTCCAATCGAAATGATATATCGATTGCCGCTTATATAATTACGACTAGACTTTGAGAGCGTCAAGCGGATGAAGCTACAAATATAGATTTGATCTGGGGAGTTACCTATGTAGGTGCAGATCTGAGAACCATCAGTATTAAGCCCCCAACCCTTTGGCCCAATTGAGCGAATATCCGTATCTGAATAGAACAGCACTTAGCGAGCAGTGTTTATAACAACACTCTTAAGGATTTTAATTGGTTCACATTAACTTTGTGAATTAATAAGCCAATTTTTTATAATTAAGGGATCTTTCCAGTGTCACGGCCCGAAAAATAGTCTATTTTCACGATTTTTTTTCGGACGGTTACTATACGCCGATCAATCTGCAATTTTTATGACATATTAAGGTAATCATGAATGACGGAAAATGATTTTTTATAAGACGATTTTTATTGTTTAAATTTTTTTTTTAATTGTTGAAAATAATGTTGATAAAAAACGATAGCCTCATGGTGGACATCCTAAGGGTCGCAAATTTTATCTGGAAAAAAAAACTCAAAGAATTGTTAATTAGTATGCGATTGGCTATCGCGCTATGCAGGTTTTTTTTTAAAATCAAAATTGACAAAATGGCGGCAGTTTAAACAAAAAGTACCAAATTTAGTTTTTTAACATTTTTTTTTAACTTTTTTTTGCGGAAAAGAATTTTTCCTTTCTTATCCGAAATATGAAAAAAAAAAATTAATTATTTTCGGGAAAAATAAGACTATTTTTTATAATTGAGGGATTTTTCCAGTGTGACGGCCCGAAAAATAGCCTATTTTCACGATTTTTTTTCGGACGGTTACTATACGCCGATCAATCTGCAATTTTTATGACATATTAAGGTAATCATGAATGACGGAAAATGATTTTTTATAAGACGATTTTTATTGTTTAAATTTTTTTTTTAATTGTTGAAAATAATGTTGATAAAAAACGATAGCCTCATGGTGGACATCCTAAGGGTCGCAAATTTTATCTGGAAAAAAAAACTCAAAGGATTATTAATTAGTATGCGATTGGCTATCGCGCTATGGAGGCTTTTTTTAAAATCAAAATTGACAAAATGGCGGCGGTTTAAACAAAAAGTAACGAATTTAACCGTTTTTTTCGACAGTTTTTCTTTTAAAAAAATGGGAAGATTAAAAAGAAAGCTTCCATAGCACGATAGAGAGTAGCGTGAAGAATGTTCTCCTAAAATTTGAAAACGATCGATTGAAAACTGTTCCCTGGAGAATGTCCACCGTTTTGAAAAATGTCGTTTCGAGAAAAACGCGTTTAAAGTTTCGAGTGTAGAAATTTCATATACCTAAATTGTGTACTTACGACTAATCGGCGATGCCAGGTTTATAAAGTATGCCAGCGAAGTGTTTCGAATTTCGCTTTAAAAATTTGAAAGGATGTTTTTGACCGTATATACTAATGGACAAGACCAAAAAAAATCGATTTATTTTTTTCACACTGGAAAGATCCCTTAAGCCTTTTTGAAAAAAAAAATATTGCGACTTTTTTAAAATCAAAATGGCACTTTGGATAAATTTACGTTCTTAATAGTCGCGCGTAAATTAGTTTTTATTTCGTAAAATAAAAATGCAGGATCCATTACTAACAAAACTGCGCGGTTTGTCTATTTTTTTCAGAATTTTCTGTACAAAGTATGAAACGTTGTTTTGAAAAATAGCTTCTATTGTCACAAATGTAATTAAACAATTTTTAAAAAATCTTGTTATTATTTATAAAATAAAACAAAATGCAAAATCGTCTTTTTATAAAAATATCGATTAGAATCGTGTCCCTATAGAATCATGTATATCAGCATCAGAAATACATCAGGATCTGTAATGGAATTTATTGGGAACTGATTAATATTCTATGCAAAAGCAAGTTCGGATTCCATTAGTTTCTCCAATCTGCGGTGGCACTGAGTATGCTCATTTCTGAAATATGCTTCGTTTCTGAGTATACTGAATTGCAATTTATGACGGTGCATCTAATTATCTTAGGAGAAAATTTTAAGAGGGAAATTGTAGAAAACCTAATGAATTTTTTAAGTTTTTTTTTTTTTTTTAGATGCTACTTTAAATATTTAAATTATCATCATAAAAATACAGCGGACAATTTTCGATGAGGATTAAAAAATTGTATAATAACCAAAACTAGTCACGAGTACGAAATTTTCACCTGGACATAATTTTCTTGTTAATTTAACCGATTTTATAATTTATTTTTCCATTCGAAAGAGATCGCCAAGAAGAGACCAATTAGCGCAATATAATTAATTTAAAAAATGGCCGTATGCATTAAAATTATAAATTTTTGCGGCACCAGCTTAAAAAATCTGTGAAAAATTGAAACCTCATTTGATCCTGAGTTGCTACAAGTTTTTAAAAAGTTCGATTTTAAAATTTTTAAATTTTAGCAATTTTTGTAAAACATAGAATGTTATAAAATTCCTAACGTAAATCTGAATTTTTTTTTTTCATATTTACTATATATTTTATCGATAAATGATAAAATGTTATAAAAAGACATTTAAAAAGTTTTATTTTTTCTGTTTATTGTATTTACAGTATGATTTTTTAAGATAAAATTTTTTATTAAAATATGGAAAATGAAAAAAAAATGTATTCTTAATGATATGAATCCAGAAGGAAATTTCTTATGGCGAAAATGTCAAACCATGTCGGAAAAATTGCAAATAGGAAAATGTACCTCTCTCCCATTTATGGAAATAAAAGAGGGATTTAAGTACATGTCATATTCACAACGTCTTAAGAATTATCGATAATTGAAAAAAATGTCATAAAGATTTTTAAAAAGTGTTATTTTTTCTGACTTTTGTATTTACATTATTTTTTATTTATTTATTATATTTTATTTATTAAGATTAAGATTTTTATTAAAATATGGAAAGTGAAAAAAAAATTTAACTCTTAATGAATATGAATTGAGAAGGAAATTTCTCATGGCGAAAATAACAAACCATGTCGGAAAATTGGAATTAGAAAAATGCACCTTTCTCGCATTTATGGAAATAAGAAAAGTATTTAAATACACGTCATATTCACGACGTCTTAAGAATTATCAATACATTGAAAAACGTCATTAAAATATTCTTTTGTTATTTTTTTGTATTTACATTATGATTTATTAAGATAAGAATTTTTATTAAAATATGGAAAAAAAATGTATTCTTAATGAATATGAATTCAGAAGGAAATTTCTTATGGCAAAAATATCAAACCATGTCGGAAAAAATGCAAATAGGAAAATGCACCTCTCTCACATTTATGGAAATAACAGAGGGATTTAAGTACATGTCATATACACGACGCCTTAAGAATATGTATTGCAACGATTTATATTATATCAAACCAGAGTAACATCATCGGATGCTGGCTTCGAAGTAATTGCGCTCCCATTTCAAGACACATTTCATTTGCAACTGGTCATATTGATATATATAGTATATCTATACAATAGCAACTTATATTGCAGCACATCCGAGTATGCAGTTTCATTAGCAAACGATTCTTGTACAGAACGAGCCCATTGTGGATTCCACTTTAACTTTTTTTTGCGGAAAAGAATTTTTCTTTTCTTATCCGAAATATGAAGAAAAAAATTAATTATTTTCGGGAAAAAAATATTTAAATATTAAAAATAATATCAAATAATAATATAAATATTCAAAATGTTTCGTTTAAAACTTTTCGAAATATTTAAACAAAATAGTTTCAACTATTGAAAGAATTTGTTTTGAAAAATAAAAAAATATTTTATACATATAAATTTTCCACATTTTTGTGCCTTAAAATATTGAGAATATTTAGTGTCGTGTAATATTAATAATATTTTCGGGAAAAAAATATTTAAATATTAAAAATAATATAATGCAACATAATAATATAAATATTCAAAATGTTTCGTTTAAAACTTTTCGAAATATTTAAACAAAATAGTTTCAACTATTGAAAGAATTTGTTTTGAAAAATAAAAAAATATTTTATGCAAATAAATTTTCCACATTTTTGTGCTTCAAAATATTGATAATATATAGTGTCGCGTAATATTAATAATATTTTCGGTAAAAATATTCAAACATTAAAAATAATATAATATAGTATACTAATATAAAATAATAATAAAAATATTTAAAATGTTTCGTTTAAAACTTTTTGAAATATTTAAACAAAAAAGCTTCAAATATTGAAAAAATTTGTTTTGAAAATTTTTTTAAATATTTTATACAAATAAATTTTCCACATTTTTGTGCTTCAAAATATTGATAATATAAAGTGTCGCGTAATATTAATAATATTTTGGGCTTTGGATATTGAAACTGTCTTGTGTTTCAAAATATTTTGTTTCATGATATTCAAAATATTCGATAACAGCACATCTCACTGTTGTCTCCATCTACCTAATTGGAATATGCATGATATTTCCCTACATTGTTGATTTAATTTTACCATTTTCGGGTCGCAGATTCTTGTTGAATTGTTAGTAATCGACAAACTAGTATAATTTGCTTTTCCAAAGTCGTTACTAATATATTCCTTTCAAGTTCTGACTATTTCTCCATTTATTCCTTAAATAAATTAATATTCTTCGTCTTAAAGAATATTTTACATTTTTATAAAAAAAAAAATCGCAAATTTTTTATTGAACCTCAGATTTTTTTAGACAGATAAAAATGTGCCAATAAGAAATTTAATGGCAAATGGCCAATGGTAAAATAAAATACCACATTACTGTAATTTTGATATAAATTTTTAACATCAATCTTTATGAAAACTCCTTTTTTAATTTTTTAACAACAATAGTTATGATTTTTTTTCCAATATGGCGGATATTTCGAAAAATCTAATTCTTTGCAAATTGTCAATTGAACTAATAAAAAAGTATGTTCGTGCAATTACCAATCTTAAAATGAAAAATCAAATACTTTGCAACAACTGCAATTTCAATTTGAAAAATGATTTCAGATTAATAAATTTTCTACGTGAAGAAGCTGAATCTACATCGAAAAGATCTTCACCAAAGAGTCTGTGACTTTCAATAATAGGGCAAACAAAACTCCTGGAACTTTGAAAACAATCAGGAGCAACATATTTTTTTCTAGACAATTATTTTGTGGATTGATTGAATTTCTTCGCAGACCAGACTCAAGTGGAAAATCTTACCACGAAGTTAAATAATGGGTCAATGGAAGACGAGCCAAAGGGAGAAGAAAATTTAATGGCTAATGGCCAATGGTAATATAAAATACCCCATTACTGTAATTTTGACACGAATTTTTAATATCAATCTTTATGAAAACTCCTTTTTTAAATTTTTTAACAACAACAGTTATGAATTTTTTTCCAACATGGCGGATATTTCGAAAAATCTAATTCATTGCAAATTGTTAATTGAACTAATAAAAAAATATGTTCGTGCAATTACCAATCTTAAAACAAAAAATCAAATACTTCACAATATCTGCAATTCCAATTAAAAAAATGATTTCAGATTAATAAAATTTCTACGTGAAGAAGCTGAATCTACATCGAAAAGCTCTTCAGCAAAGAGTCTGTGACTTTCAATAATAGGGCAAACAAAACTCCTGGAACTTTGAAAACAATCAGGAGCAACATATTTTTTTCTAGACAATTATTTAGTGGATTGATTGAATTTCTTCGCAGACCAGACCGAAGTGGAAAATCTTACGACGAAGTTAAACAATGGGTGAATGGAGGGCGAGCCAAGGGGTGAAGGAGAGAGCGATCACGTGACAGTAACATCGGTCACGTAACTTAAGGGCCACGTGATGAACGCAGGGAGAAATCGTCCCACTCCTGCATTACGAGATTGCGTAACAACTCCAATGATATTGTCTATCTCGATATATACAATCGAGCCTTGGATTTGACAATATATATTGCTCGCACATTCGCTCGCTTCAACGGCTGTGGCAAGGATTTTTACCGAAGCTGTTGACAGGATTTCAGTTACCGCTCGAATAATTAACAATCGATGGTTGTGCAACAACACGCTAACTCGATAATCCATTTCGCTTCCCCTCGTATATAGTATACCTTTAGATGCAACGATAATATGTACGTAAGAAGAATTGATACTTTTTACTCTCGATCGGCCTCCGAACAAAAATACGGGAATATGTATTTCTATTAGTATTTCTATTAGTACAATTATCTTTAAAAGGATGCAAGGTAGAACCTTGCACATTCCCAGTAAACACGGTAATGTTACAGCAATGTTACAGCAATGTTACAGCAATGTTACAGTAATGTTACAGTAATGTTACAGCAATGTTACAGCAATGTTACAGCAATGTTACAGAAATGTTACAGCAATGTTACAGCAATGTTACAGCAATGTTACAGCAATGTTACAGCAATGTTACAGCAATGTTACAGCAATGTTACAGCAATGTTACAGCAATGTTACAGCAATGTTACAGCAATGTTACAGCAATGTTACAAGTAACATCACCTGTAACTTACATGTAAGTTATTATTTCCCACTCAACAATGTTACCATGTTATGTAACATTCGTTACGTAACCGTTACATTTCTGTTATATTGCCCACACGTTGCGTAATGTAACAGCTATGTAACAAGTAATCTACATATGTTATATCACTTGCATAACATGACCGTTACATTCGCATAATGTTGCTAGTGTGTTACATAACGGTAACATGACCGGACTATCGCCACAGTTACATGACAATCGTTACACACATGTTGCATTACAGTTACACACTTTCGTTATATAACTATAACGTGGATGTTTACGATGTTATATAACTACTGTAATATACATGTTACGTAAATGTAACATTCCCTTGCAACGGTTTTGCAATGTTGCCACGTTACATGACTGTAACATGACCGGACTGTAGCTGGAGTTGCATTACAAACGTTACATGTATGTTGCATTACAGTTAACATTTTTGTTACATAACAGTAACGGAATTATGGCATATAACAGTTACATAACGTGCATGTTTACGATGTTACATAACCACGTTAATATGCATGTTACGCAAATGTTACATTTTCTTGCAACGTTCTTTGCCACGTTACATAATTGTAACATTGCCTTCCTGTCACTAAAGTGACGTCCCAATGGTTGCGTTGCGGTTTCGTAGCTTTTGTTATGCAACTGCAACGAAAAAATGTCACATAACAGTACCTGCATATGACAAATGAAACATCACATGTTACTCCTACGTTACATAGCCGTAACATAACGCAAGCGTTACATTGTCACAATCACATGTAACTTTCAAATTACATTGCCGTTGAATTATGCGTTTACTGGGTTGCTTTCTTAATATTTTTCGCATTTTACAAAGCTACCTCTATGTGGAAATATGTTAATCAATTTTGGCTTCCTCAAAGAGTAAGTTTTGTAAAAAGCGAAAAATAATGAGGAAGCAATGTGCAAGGTTCTACTTTGCATCCTTGTTTTAATTAGATTAATAAACAAGTTGTGAATTCGCTTTTTCGATTTCGTTACTCCGTTGTTTCGTTATTATCAGAGCGTTTCCGAAAGTAAATGTGATAATGTATATTTTTTTAAATAATTCAACATTCCATACAAAAAAAATTTCATACCGTTCGACACTAAATTATACATATATAATGGCTGAATATTGTTTCATTTACATACTAAATTTCAGCTCGCTATCTTAAGTTTTGCAAAAGTGTGGTTAGTGTAGTTAATGAACAAATTGGGTAAATAAAAAATTGTGATATAATGTGCGAGTGATTATTATTCCATAATATTTTATTAACCTAATTTGTTCATTAACTACACTAATTTTTATGTATGGGACAGCTTCAGGATTTTGTTAGTAGAAACTCTATTCGTAGCGTCACCCTATTGAGACTGATGATTAAACACAGAGGTTGAATAACCAGGTGTATTCTGAGAGGGTAACTAATGGACAATGAATCCATTTCGTCGTGAAAGCTTAGCTCGGTTGTCGTTGTGCAACGGTTAAGAATTGTGCGTGTCGATTACGAGAAAGCTTTGTCGCTATACAGAAGCACAAGCGTTATCTCGAAAGCAGAGGTTTGTCTGAAAATAAGCTATTGGATGAATAACACAAATATAATGAAACTGGTCTGGAGATTATTACGGTCGCTTTTGTTTTAAGTATTAAATCGCTTGTCCATGAAAACGTCTAGATTTTTATTTTATTTTAATTCCAAATAAGTACTATTTATCACTCGTAAAAAATCTGTGATAAACGATGTACATTTTGTTAGTATTTATTCGTTTCGAGTGAATATGAAATGGTGATAACCTGATCATTGTTAAAATAATATTCTTTAAGGAATTGAATTTAAAAAAGGGTGTTATTTATCAATAGACATTTAACTTGTTTGGTTTCTGATATTATATGGAAAAATATATGCGTTATTGACCCTTCGTACAAATAATTTTTCTCTAGGGAGCAAAAGTATCTTTCTGAGTCACTTACCATTTCGTTGCTGTTTTATGAAAGAATTGGTAGACGTAAAACAAAATATAAACTTCACAATGGCTCTAGTATATATATAACTCTTATATATCTTCCGTTATACTTTATTTCCATGTGGAAATATAGCGAACTGCCAGTGTGGGTGGCACTGGTGACGGCTGGTCACGTTCCGGCACGTCGCCCGAGCGAAATCCCTCGGTAGGTAGTGAATAGTGAAATGCTGAGACTCCGCTAAAAGGGAATACACTCCGTCTGAGTAAATTGACTTATTCCGTTACTTTTTCCCACCTAAAGGTAGCTCCACTTCACACCGTAAACTATAGTGTGTAACGAAAGTCGGTGATTGTTGATTAGTGACGGCTGGCTGGAGATTGTTGACTGGTGATGGGTGATTACTGATTGTTAACCGATGAGAGACGATTCCGAATGCTAACTGATAAAGGATGATTACTAATTGCTGTCTGGCGACTGGTGACTGGTGACTGGTGACTGGTGACTGGTGACTGGTGACTGGCGACTGGTGACTGGTGATTGCTGTCTGGTGACTGGTGATTGCTGTATGGTGATTGCTGACTCCTCATCGGCGATTGCTGACTGGTGACTGGTGATTGGTAATCGGTGATCGGTGATTGGTAATCGGTGATCGGTGATTGGCAATCGGTGATCGGTGATTGCTGACTGGTGACTGGTGATTGCCACCAACTAGTGACTGTTGATTGCTGACTGGTGACCGGTGATTGCCACCAACTGGTGACTGTTGATTGCTGACTGGTGACCGGTGATTGCCACCAACTGGTGACTGTTTATTCCTGATTCCTAAGGGTAATTTTTTACTGTTGATGGGTGATTGCTGACTAATGACAGGTGATTACCGACCGGTGACTGGTGACTGGTGACTGGTGGCTGGTGGCTGGTGAATGGTGAATTGTGACTGGTGACTGGTGACTGGTGACTGGTGACTGGTGGCTGGTGAATGGTGAATTGTGACTGGTGACTGGTGACTGGTGACTGGTGACTGGTGACTGGTGACTGGTGACTGGTGACTGGTGTTTGGTGACTGGTGACTGGTGACTGGTGACTGGTGACTGGTGACTGGTGACTGGTGACTGGTGACTGGTGACTGGTGAATGGTGACTGATGACTGGTGACTGGTGACTGGTGACAGCACCGTACAAATTATTTTTTTGCGAAAAAAAAAATTTGTACGGTGCTTCAATTCACACAGTTGCCATAGTATAAAATGCAACATCGCAATACTGAATCAATTTTTTAATAACATTAATTCGATAGGACTTGCTGTTTCTCAGAAGAAATATAAAAAAACAACGCAAAATTCTACAATCCGCTTTCTGCAAGAAAAAAAAAATACGAGCGGTGTTCTGTGGCTTACAAGATGAAAATTTACGCGGAAATGTTCAACATGCCTGTTAGATCCAAAGTTTGAGCTATAATGAAAATAGGATGGCTATGAGAGGGTCCACAAGTTCTGAAGAAGAGCGATATAGTGCAAGAGCATCTAACATACGACCAAGTTTCATGTTTATCGGAAATGTCTAGACCTAGAGAATCTCATTTGCATTTGTCAGTTAGCTCAAGTAGTGGAACCGCAACGGCTGCTGCGACAACATCCGCTGCGATACCCGCTAGCTTAAGTTATATAGCATTTACTTGTATATATTATACACATAGCTTCAGAAGTTCGGAATTAAGTTCATACCAAATTTGAAGCAATAGAGAGAGAGAGAAGCGTATTTTCTTGAATATACATGTTGCATTTGAGTTATTCTCTTCTGTATAAAACTGGTGGAAAGCATAGTTCACTATTTTTACTTGGACAAATTCAAACTCCCATAAATTTGAAAGCAAAGATTCACAAAATGGGCGAAAACACCTCGTGACGTTAAAAGTTCTTTAGGACAATATTTGTCCAAAAAGTTCATCCCTGATAGGGAAGATAGTGCCTTTATCTGCAAAGTAAAAATCTACCTTGTTTTTTTTTGTGAAAATGGCACATATTTCGAAAAATAAGAATATACAATTTCGAAAAAATAATTTTTGTAAAACTCTTGCAACAAAATAAAAAATAATATTGTCCCCACAATCTTTTATTTAAAAATACAAAAGTGGCTATGTACTTCTTACTGTGGAAACTTTTTCACTCGCACAAATTCAAACTTCCATAAATTTGAAAGTAACAAATTTAATAATGTGCGAAAGTACCTCAATACGTTAAAAGTTGTTTGGGCCAACATTTGTCCAAAAAGTTAATTTCTCCACTCACATTATAACGAAGGAAAGGGGAAAGTTGAGAAGCATAGTGAACTAATTGCAAATTCAAAATTCCCCTTGTTTTTTGTTGTGAAAGTAGCAAAAAAAATATTGCACAAAATAAAAATACCAAATTTCGAAAAAAACATAAAACTTTTTCAGCAAAATGAAAATTTATTTTGAATACCTATTCACTTTCTACCGCGAAAACTTTTTCGTTTGCAGAATATTCAAAATTCCATAAAATTTGAAAGTAACAAATTTGAAAAGTGTGCAAAACAGTTCGTGACGTTAAAAATTGTTAAGGATAACATTTGTCCAAAAAGTTGATTTTTCCACTCATAGTCTTGAGGAGGGAAAGGGACGGAGGGTTTAAAGCCTAGTGCACTGGCTACAAGTTAAGGGGGTGAACGTGGTGGGGTTGAAACGGCGTCGGCGTCGAAGTTAGCGTCGGCGTCGAAAGCGCCAACCACCGCAGTTGCTGGAATCATAGCGTAGGATGCTTCGCGAGAATTCGTCTCGAGATCTGCGAAAACTGAGTCTCGACACCAGTAGACGCGCAAACTTTACCGCGCTCGCAAGTTTCGGAAGTAGAGTGCGCTACGATATGCGATAGCGACGTTTAGTTCGTCGCATACCTTGACCTTGCGGGTACACAAACTTTATCCCATTAAAAGCGCAGTGATATCCATATCCAAGAGAAATATAATCGTATTGACAACACTTCGTTAAACTTTTTCAAGTCCGATTTTTTCACGCACCAGTCGTTGCATCGATAAATTTTTCCGGTTATCCCAAAACGTAAGTACTTGAGTTAATCTGTTTTCTCATTTTGCTTCCTCATAAATGAAACTTTGTTTTCATGAAAAAAAAATGTTTCGAGATTTTTATGTCAGGACACTTAGAATTATCCAAAACGTTCAGAAAAGTGAAAAAAATGTCCGTATATGTGTGTTTGTGTGTATGTATACAACTCCAAAAATTCGAACGCCGACAACTCAAGAATCGTTTTGTACATCGAGCTCAAAATTGGCACAAAAGTGTATCAGCAGATCCTCTTCAACTGTAGCAATTTTCGACAAAATGTGTGCGAAAATTTCGATTTTATGCCGTTTTGAATTTTTTGAAAAAAGGAGGTGCGCGTTCTAACTTTCGTAAAATTTAGTCTATTTTGCTAAATAGTTGGTTACAAGTGCAGGTGCACTCAATGTTGTTTGGTATTGAATTTGGCTCGAATCGGTAAAGTGGTTCAAGTTTTATTGATTTTTGAATTTTTCAAAAAATTTACATTATCTATCTATTGTAACTTTTGCAAAACTTGAAATAGCGAGCTTAAATTTTCGATATAAATGAAACAATATACAGCCATTATATATGTATAATTTAGTGACGAACGGTATGAAATTCTAGATTTTATGGAATGTTGAATTATTTTAAAAAATATACGTTATCACATTCACTTTCGGAAACGCTCTAATAATAACGAAATAACGGAATAATAAAAAAGAAAAAGCGAATTCACAACATGTTTATTTACCTAATTAAAACAAGTATGAAAGGTTTCACTTTTCATACTTTTTTATTTGCGCTACTATTTAATTATAATATTTCACATTAATTATGAATTAATTTATAAAATTGGTTACACAGAAAAAACTAAATTACTATTTTTTGTACTCAAGAAAATATATTTCAGAAGCATCGACAGATTTTTTTTAAATTTCTGATTTAGCGAATTATAATTTTTTTTTTCCCTAAAACTTGAAATTTAATAAAGATTTTTTGTTAAATTAGCAGAGTTTCGGTGGTTATTTACGGACGACATTTTTGTTGTTGTTAATAATCCATCTTTGACTATTCATATTTTTAATATGAATTGCGATTTAAATAACTATTTTCTTGACAACAAAACATTATTATTTTTCGAAAGAAATTAATTAAAATCAGATATGACAATAAAATTGCCAGATAAAATAATACAATTTTTCATTACTCAACCATTTAAATCTTTTTGAATATTTTGTCGTAAATTACAAGAACATTTCTTCTTGCATTGAGAGCTCATTTAAAATAATAATATTTGTTATTTAATACTGTATTAAACAACCGAACGAAAAAGAAAGATTTAATTAAAAAAAATACAAAGTTTGCTGGCCGGAAATAAAATCTTCTGATAAAATCTAAGCGATAGATTGCAGCGCCTTTTGCTTGTATAGGATCTTGCTAAAACTTCGTTATACGTAACTTTTCTTGCTCAAGTTGTTTTTGCAGCGACAAAGTTTTCTCGAGATGTAATAAAATCAACGCAGAAGGCATGTAGAAAAAAGAAGAGTTTATTGATGAATGGAAAATCGAAAAACGTGCCTAAGCTAACATTTTTATTTATACAACATTTTACTAAAAAAACCTATAACCAAATATGTTGATTTATTCTATATATAATTTTTTTAAATTTGTTACCTTATTTTTTTTACCCTGCAAATTTTTACAAGAGAAGCTCCAAAAATTTTCACATAATTCTCAGTTGTGCATAAAATCTATTTCTCCAATATAAGTTTAACTTTCTGTACCTTAAAAAAAAAAAAAATATAAAAAAATGTCGAAATTAAAATTAATTTTTTTCAAATCACTCTTAAAATCCATTTGCTCAATTTGGACTATAATAAATTAATTTTGTCTCTTGGCCAACTGCAAAATATTTGAGAATACCGATTTTCTAATAAAAATGTGCAAAGTGTTAAAAAAAAAAATTATTTTACGTGACCCAGAATTTCCAAATATTTTTGTCAGCCAGCAAAAAAATCTTTTCTTAAGGGGTCAATAGTCTATATTTATTTATATGACACCAGCAGCTAAACAAGTGACATATGCATGACTGAATATGAATATGGGACTTCCTCAATCCCCTTAAGGATTTTCCCAACCCGCCGCTTTTTTTTCCCCCACAAATGCAACCCTCTTATCTCTCAATTCAATTGCCATCTGCCCCGATTGCCCCCATTCAGTTCATCGACAATCATTTGTATACAAATCCGGTTATGTGTGAAAATTTCTCAAGATAAAACAATAATCCCTTCATAGATTTTATATCGAAATATTTAATGAAGTTTTTGGATAAAAGTTCCCCTGGAACAGAGGGAAATTTTAAGGGGATGTAGTTATTAGTAGCAACAGATTTAAATTAACGTGCAAAAAAACTAGGCCCTAGGAAATTTCCAGCTGACTCTTGTTAACCCTTTGCATTACAGTGGATCACTGACCTATTTTCAGATTAATAAGTTTTAAAGAATAATTAATAAGTTTTGTCATTTCGGAGAAAAATATATGGCTAAAAGGGTTAAAGGAATTTCTGATAATATTTACAGAGTTTTTTTTTCATTTCGGAAACGAAAAATGTATGGGTCAAAGGGTTAAACTTCGTAGAAACCCGGCAAAGTTTGAGGCAGGACTGCGGAGAAGAAGTGTGAGATCACTACCACTATCCGGAAGTGCAGTTCGTTTGTAAACCTTCACAAACTTTTATTGATGCACTTAAAGTTCTATTTATAATTATGTGTAAGTGGCACAATTAGAAGAATAATCTTGTTTTGTAATTAATTATAAAAATAACTTTAAATGACTGTTGCTGTTAGATTTGCCGTATTTTTGAGATTGATATATTGAACGAGAGATCAAGTAAGATATTGAGCAGGAGATTAATCAAGGAATTAAGCAGGAGATCAATCAAGATAATTGAGCAGGAGATCAATCAAGATATTGAACAGAAGATTAATCAAGATCTTAAGCAGGAGATCAATCAAGATATTGAACACAAGATTAATCAAGATATTGAGCAGGAGATCAATCAAGATATTGAGCAGGGAATCAATCAAGATATTGAGCAGGAGATCAATCAAGATATTGAATAAGAGATCAATAAAGATATTGAACAGGAGATTAATCAAGATATTGAGCAGGAGATTAATCAAGATATTGAGCAGGAGATCAATCAAGATATTGAACAGGAGATTAATCAAGATATTGAACAGGAGATTAATCAAGATATTGAACAGGAGATTAATCAAGATATTGAGCAGGAGATCAATCAAGATATTGAACAGGAGATTAATAAAGATATTGAATAGGAGATTAATCAAGATATTGAGCAGGAGATTAATCAAGATATTGAGCAGGAGATTAATCAAGATATTGAGCAGGAGATCAATCAAGATATTGAACAGGAGATTAATCAAGATATTGAACAGGAGATTAATCAAGATATTGAACAGGAGATTGATCAAGATATTGAGCAGGAGATCAATCAAGATATCGAGCAGGAGATCAATCAAGATATTGAGCAGGAGATGAATCAAAATATCGAGCAGGAGATCAATCAAGATATTGAACAGGAGATTAATAAAGATATTGAGCAGGAGATTAATCAAGATATTGAGCAGGAGATCAATCAAGATATTGAGCAGGAGATGAACCAAGATATTGAGCAGGAGATCAATCAAGATATTGAGCAGGAGATGAACCAAGATATTGAGCAGGAGATCGATCAAAATATTGAGCAGGAGATCAATCAAGATATTGAGCAGGAGATCGATCAAAATATTGAGCAGGAGATCAATCAAAATATTGAGCAGGACATCAATCAAGATATTAAGCAGATTAATGAAGATATCAATCAAGATATTGAACAGGAGATTAATCAAGATATTGAGCAGGAGATCAATCAAGATATTGAGCAGGAGACCGGTCAAAATATTGAGCAGGAGAGCAATCAAGATATTAAGCAGATTAATGAAAATATCAATCAAGATATTGAGCAGATTTATCAAGAGATCAATCAAGATGTTCATCAAGATATTAAGCAGAATATCAAGTAAGATATTGAGCAAGATTGACCGAGCTATTGAGTAGCACATCCAGAAGGATATTAAATAAGATATCGAGGCAGAAATTTACTAACATCCGAGTGACGAACATTTTATCTCGGATCATTGGATACTAATCTTAAGTTTCATCAATCCTTTTCAACCAAATGCCAATTCTGTGTGTTGTATTCGAAAATGATAAACTCTTGAAAATTAAGCCTTAAAGTTTCTCAGAAGTTGCGCATTCATTTACTTACCGTCCATAAATCCGTGGTTCGCATGATATCTGGTTCAAGGTCTTACTGGATGGTTTTCCTCTGCAACCAGCATTAATCACGTGCCTATTTAGCCACTAATTGGCCTCGTCGCGCACTGACTTCGTCCTCGTCGTCGAGATCTTTGTTACAATCTCTCGCACCCTCGAGATTTCTTTTTTTATTTTATGCAGATCTCCCCATCGGGACTACTGCAAGAGTTTAAGTCGATGAATTTATTTCTACTTGTCTATTCTCAAAATCTCAACATTTCTCAGTTTAGGCTCATAAATTGAGACACAAATGTACTTCCCCATTGAAATTTTTATTTTTTATTTTGAGAAAGTTAAAAAAAAAGTGCATCTCAGAGAAATGCAATTAATGGCGCCCACATGGAAATTATTAATTGCAAAACTTTTCTGTAAACTCCCAATCAAATTCAAACAGCAAAGTTACTTAGATTGACATTTCCATTAAGGGTGAGTCACATAAAGATCAATAAAATAAAATAGCGTTGCACATAACATTTATTAAAATTTTATTCACTTGTTAATTTATTATTTATTAATAACAAGAATTCTTTAGCCATTTTTTAACGTATTCCAAGGAATTTTTTTTTCTAATTATTAGAAATGTATGAAACGTATTCTTGGATTTTTTTTTTGGAAAAATGATATCAGGATTCTATAAAAAAAGGTATATATAAATCAGTGTATAAAATCTATAATAAAAAATCGAATTTCTGTCTGTTATATATAATATATATGCACAAATCTATACATATAGAATTTTCATAATATGAAGTTTTTAGAAAAATATAATTTATTTGACAATTTCTTAATAAAAAAAACTTTCTATTCTATAAATTCTATGTGTATTAAATGCAACATATAGAAATTCTAGATATCCATTTTTTAATAAATATTAATATTAATTGCTTTGTACATAATTATTTCATTTGCGAAGGTGAATTTTTTTCATGGCAAATATGTCTGTATTTTTGCTGCCCAATATTTTTCGACTAATACAATTTCCTTTAGGAAATAATAAGTACAAAAAAAAGTTAAGAGGGAAGACGAAAAATTTGATGTGTCAGCATTTTCTCTTACTGGAATGATTGATCGACACAACGTGTCACGACGTGGCGAAGTGGTATATGATTCGATTGTTGAGTATTCAGTGCTATATATGTTGTTCGCACGTTTCCGGTTCCCTGAGCGCATGTCGTCACTTTCGTGTTTATCGGAAAACGTAGACAGCGCAGATTTTTTTTTTATGCGTCTCTTCAAGTTCCACGAGAACAATGGTTGCAGTAAGCATTCTTCGTGCCAACCATTCCGTGCAATTTCTGTGTTTCAATGCAACCGCCGTCGCTTCGGTTGCCCAAGATTCGGGCAACTTCTTTTTGTTTTTACATTAAAAAAAAATAAGATAAAAAAAATAATAATGAAAAGGAGGACGGCAAAAGTGACGAACTGAGGCAAAACATTTTTTTGTCTGGAGAAGATCGTCTAAAAGCCAACTAAAACCGAAATGTAAAGTTTAAGTCATTAGATTGATCACGTGAATGGATTGATCTCATCAATCCACTTAATGGTAATGCAATTATTAAATATCGAATTTTTTGACAAAAATCACAAAAGAATAAAGATGGGTTAAAAAAATGTATAGCATCATTTTTAATTGGCCAAGATTCGCGCAATTTTTTTTTCTTATTTATAAAAAAAAATTATTATTTAAAAAAATATTGCAAAAGCGACAAACTGGGGAAATTTTCTTTTTTCTTGGGGAGAATATTTTAAAAGCCAACTAAAGTCGAAATGTAATGCGCAAGTCATTAGATTGGTCACGTGAATGAATTAAGCCCATCAATACACTTAATGGTAATGCAATTATTAAATCTCCAACTTTGAGATAAAATTCGTGTTGAATAAAGATGAGTTAAAAAAATGTATAGTGTAGCTTTGGTTACCGAAGATCTGGGCAACTTTTTCAAATTTTTTATTTAAAATAATAATAATAAAAATAAATATTGCGAAAGTGATGAAATTTTTTTTTTTTTTTTTTTCAAAGAAGTTATTCAAGATTTTTTTGTTCGTTTGCCATTAAAGGGTTAAACACTTGCAGCAATATTGCACCAGAATTTTTTTAACGTTTCCAAAATTAAGTTACTAGATTGACGAATACTAAATGGTTAAAAAATTGTGAATTATTGGGATAATTAATTAATTTATTGGTGTTATTTTTTGAAAAACTTTTAATCCATTTTTTCGACGTTGGGTACAAGATTTTTTTTCACGTGGTGTACATACTAGCAACAAGTACTAGATCTTCAAAGATTGTACGGTGCTCTTTCAATTTCAATGAATATGAAACTTGTTGAAGCTTGAAGAAGCCTCTTGAACACGAAAAGTAAAGGAGGCCGAGTTGAAATGTGCTTTCCAAAGGATAATTTGTGTACTCGCATCGTGCTCTAAATTTCAAAAACTAAAAATGTAAGTGTCTTAAACTCCGGTTTAATACAATAAAAGAAAAAAAGTCGGGAACCATTTAATGTGGAAATTGCCTAATACAAGAAATAACATATCAAAAAACTGAATTTGTATAATATTAATAATAATAATAATGCCGAAATATTATTAATAAATAAATTAATAAGTTCAATAACAAACTTTTTTAAAAATGTTTTATTAAAAAACTTTATTAAAAATTCCTAAAAAACTTTTTTAGGAATTTTTAAAAACCAATTTTATTATAAATTTTTCGACATTTATTTAAACCAAAGCTTTTCAGTCTCTCAAACTAGGTTAACATTTTTCAGTTTTTATCTCTATTCACGAAATATTTTTTAAAAAAATCAAACCCAAACATTTTAATTTTGATATTCAGGTGATATTTTTTCAAACTATGTAAATGCAAAAACCGCAAAATTTTTTCTCTTTCCACTAATTACTTAAATTCTAATAAACTAAAACTTGTAACTGAATATTTAATATTTAACTGAACAGTTTAAAGTTTTTTTTTAATTATCAAATCGTAGCTTTTTCACTTTGATTTCCATCAATATTTTTACTAAATTATTAAAATAGAAAAAATAGAAAAAATTTTAGAGCGTAAGCGAGTTATTGATCGAAGCAAAGAGCATCCCGGAATTAGCGACTGAAACAGCAGTTCTCTCGCATCGTTAATATGCGACAAACACATTTCTCTTGCTCCCTCTTCATTTGACTGTCTACCTCTCGGCAAGCCCCTCGGTACTCGCTGCAGAGCCGCAACATGCTCGCTTCTGTTGATGCGACTCCAGTTGGTTGAACGAGCGAGCGAGAGCACGTCTCCAGTCGCTAGTCTCGACCTAAATTCTCTTATATTATATGTACTGCTCATATAGTACATATATATCGTGGGGATTTGTGTTCCGGTCCCTACTGGCGTCAAATGTTGTCCCAATGAGACATGACCCTTAAGCTTGTTCTCCACATTGCATGACTGGTAATGATTACATGGATCGTAGTCATCAGATGTAAGGACAGCAACCAATTATCAAAACAAACGCCATGGAATAATTATTTAGAGAATTAAACGGAGCTCCAATTTTTTTAAACTTTAATTACTATAATGATATTATTTTTTTTAAAGAAATTTGTATTTTTATAATTTTTAAATTAATGTCTTCAGATATTAGTCTCAGCCTAAAATCTCTTATATTATATTTACTGCTCGTAGTACATATATAAAATTGAATTAAAATTTTTTTTTTCATACAATTCTATTTTTATAATTTTTTAACAAAATTATATTTTTATAATTTTTAAATTAATGTCTTCAGATATTAGTCTCGGCCTGAAAGCTCTTATATTATATTTACTGCTCGTAGTACATATATAAAATTCAATTTAAAAAAAAATTTTAACACAATTTTATTTCTATAATTTTTTAACAAAATTCTATTCTTATAATCTTATAACAAAATTCTATTTTTATACTTTTTTAATAAACGTCTTCAGACGCTACCTTTGGCCTAAATTCTCTTATATTATATGTACTGCTCATATATAGTACATATATATCGTGGGGATTTGTGTTCCGGTCCCTACTGGCGTCAAATGTTGTCCCAATGAGACATGACCCTTAAGCTTGTTCTCCACATTGCATGACTGGTAATGATTACATGGATCGTAGCCATCAGATGTAAGGACAGCAACCAATTATCAAAACAAACGCCATGGAATAATTATTTAGAGAATTAAACGGAGCTCCAATTTTTTTAAACTTTAATTACTATAATGATATTATTTTTTTAAAAGAAATTTGTATTTTTATAATTTTTAAATCGGCCTAAAAGCTCTTATATTATATTTACTGCTCGTAGTACATATATAAAATTGAATTTAAAAAAAAATTTTAACACGAATCTATTTTTATAATTTTTTAACAAAATTATATTTTTATAATTTTTAAATTAATGTCTTCAGATATTAGTCTCGGCCTGAAAGCTCTTATATTATATTTACTGCTCGTAGTACATATATAAAATTGAATCAAAAAAAATTTTTAACACCCTTCTATTTTTATAATTTTTTAACAAAATTCTATTGTTATAATCTTATAACAAAATTCTATTTTTATAATTTTTTAATAAACGTCTTCAGACGCTACTCTTGGCCTAAATTCTCTTATATTATATGTACTGCTCATATAGTACATATATATCGTGGGGATTTGTGTTCCGGTCCCTACTGGCGTCAAATGTTGTCCCAATGAGACATGACCCTTAAGCTTGTTCTCCACATTGCATGACTGGTAATGATTACATGGATCGTAGCCATCAGATGTAAGGACAGCAACCAATTAGCAAAACAAACGCCATGGAATAATTATTTAGAGAATTAAACGGAGCTCAAATTTTTTTAAACTTTAATTACTATAATGATATTATTTATTTTTTAAAAAGAAATTTGTATTTTTATAATTTTTCTATAGAATTGTATTTTTATAATTTTTAAATTAGTGTCTTCAGATATTAGTCTCAGCCTAAAATCTCTTATATTATATTTACTGCTCGTAGTACATATATAAAATTGAATTAAAATTTTTTTTTCATACAATTCTATTTTTATAATTTTTTAACAAAATTCTATTCCTATAATTTTTTAACAAAATTCTATTCCTATAATTTTTTAACAAAATTATATTTTTATAATTTTTAAATTAATGTCTTCAGATATTAGTCTCGGCCTAAAATCTCTTATATTATATTTACTGCTCGTAGTACAATTAATTGTAAAAAAATTTTAACACAATTTTATTTTCATAATTTTTTAACAAAATTCTATTATAATCTTATAACAAAATTCTATTTT
The DNA here is from genome assembly GCA_963970395.1 of Ephialtes manifestator. Taxonomy (NCBI): domain Eukaryota; kingdom Metazoa; phylum Arthropoda; class Insecta; order Hymenoptera; family Ichneumonidae; genus Ephialtes; species Ephialtes manifestator. The sequence continues at coordinate 35,946,276 of OZ019972.1, forward strand.
TATAATTTTTTAATAAACGTCTTCAGACGCTACTCTTGGCCTAAATTCTCTTATATTATATCTACTGCTCGTAGTACATATATATATAGTGGGGATTTGTGTTCCGGTCCCTACTGGCATCAGATGTTGTCCCAATGAGACATGACCCTTGAGCTTGTTCTCCACCTTGCATGGCTGGTAATGATTACATGGATAGTAGCTATCAGCACTTAACCATCAGATATAAGGACGACAACCAATTAGGAAACAATCGGCACGGAATAATTATCTAGCGAATTAATCGTAGCTCCAATCTTTTCACTTCATTAATTGCAATAATGATATTACAGGGTCCGAGTCATATAATATTTTCTTAATAAAATTGTATTTTTATATTTTTTAAAAATAAAATACTATTTTAAGAGTTATCGAATAAAATTGTATTTTAATAATTTACAAACAAAATTGTATTTTAATCATTTTGTCAAAAATCATATAATACGATAATGATATTACACAGGATCTGAGTTATATAATATTTTCTTAATAAAATTGTATTTTAATATTTTTTAGAAATAAAATTCTATTTTAAGAGTTATCGAATAAAATTGTATTTTAATAATTCTTTAATAAAATTTTATTTTTATAATTTACAAACAAAATTGTATTTTAATAATTTTGTCAAAAATCATATAATACGATAATAATATTACAGGGTCTGAGTTATATAATATTTTCTTAATAAAATTGTATTTTAATATTATTTTAAATAAAATTCTATTTTAAGAGTTATCGAATTAAATTGTATTTTAATAATTTTTTAATAAAATTTTATTTTTATAATTTACAAACAAAATTGTATTTTAATAATTTTGTCAAAAATCATATAATACGATAATGATATTACATGGTCTGAGTTATATAATATTTTCTTAATAAAATTCTATTTTAATAATTTTTTAATAAAATTTATTTTTATAATTTACAAGCAAAATTGTATTTTAATAATTTTTCGAAAAGTCATATAATACATTTTTTTTGTGGACCTAAAGTCTCTATGTATAAAATGATCAATACTATATTCGTTTTAAAAAATTGTAAACAATTAAAATCGGTTAAAAAAAATCCGAAAAAAACTGATTGCTTTCGAGAGTCAGAACAAAAAATCACGGGACAAAACCCGTGACGGGAGGTCAAGGGTCAGGCTCAGCCTCGAATTGATATGGGATGCTCTATATACAGTGAGGATTTGTGTTTCGGTCTCTACTGTAATACACAATCAGATAATGTGTTGTAATTTTGCTTCGGTTCGAACCGAGTAACTCCACCATGTGGAATAAGCCTCTTGATATGTGAATCCAAAACTGTGTCCATTCCAGTAATCTGAATGAATGAAAATGAACCCTTTGCATGTGACAATAATAAATCCTCACCTCTCGGATATACCATTACTAAATTTTATTCTCGTGACTTATTTTTCTCGTCACTCCCTGAGATTCACAAATTTATGTCATATATAGGATTAAGTAAAAAAACCTGGACCATTTTTTTTTACATTTTAAACAATTTTAAGTATACCGAAATGAAAATTTAAAAAAATCATAAAAACGAGGAATAAAAATAAAAATGTATGTAAAACGCTTAAAAATAATTTACATTGTAAAAAAATACCAAAAAATAATTCAGGATAATATTACAAAATGTAGAATTCCATTAACAATGAATCCAACACCTAAAAAGGATGCAAAGTAGAACCTTGCACATTGCTTCCTCATTATTTTTCGCTTTTTACAAAGCTACCTCTATGAGGAAGTATGGTATTCAATTTTGGCTTCCTCATAGAGGAAGCTTTGTAAAAAGCGAAAAATAATGAGGAAGCAATGTGCAAGTTTCTACTTTGCATCCTTGTTTTAATTATATAAATAAACATGTTGTGAATTTCCTTTTTCTATTTCGTTATTCCGTTATTTCGTTATTATTAGAGCGTTTCCGAAAGTGGGGATACTACGATATCCAAGGCCCCAAGATTTAACGGTGGTTTCCGGTAGTACTTTTCGTGGGGAGTAAAAAAGTTCACATGGACTATGGTCCTAACATCCTTAGTTTCCGAGATATGAATTTTTTAAAATTTTATTTGGTAAAAATATATGACATCTTCGTGTGTAACTTTTCTGTACGATTTGATTTAAATTTGGTAGATTGTGATTATTGAGGATGCCTTTCAATGACTTTCAAAAATTCAAAATGGCGGATCCAATATGGCGGAAAAAATATTTAAAAAATAACTTTATTTCAATGAAACTTAATATTTACAAGTCTATGAGGTTATTGATTGTAAATATAGAAAAAGGATGAAAATCAAACCTAAAAGAACCTAATCTAAAATACTTAAATCAACCTAAATGAATCTAAAGAACCTAAAAGAACCTAAAAGAATCTATAAAACCTAAAAGAACCCAAAAGAATCTATAGAACTTCAAAGAACCTAACGAGAACCGGAACCCTGGAGAACCTTAACCCATTAGCGCCCAAGTGTCCATTTTTTCTAGTCTGGGATCGACATTGTATTGTCGTTTAAAAATGCTGAAAAAAATTATATTCGGGTTCGCGGACGAAGATTTCGGCGGGGTCCAGGGGCGAAGCCCCTGTTCGAGGGGTTCGATATATTAAAATCTATATTAAAATCTTAAAAATTCCATATCTCGAAAACTAAAAGAGATAGGACTTATGAACTTTTTTGTTCCTTATGAAAAGTACTACCGGAAACCAGTGTCAAATATTGGGGCCTCGGATATCGTAGTACTGCCCCGAAAGTAAATGGGATAACGGATATTTTTAAAAATAATTCAACATTTCATAAAATCAAAAATTTCATACCGTTCGTCACTAAATTATACATATATAATGGCTGAATATTGTTTCATTTATATACAAAATTTAAGCTCGCTATCTCAAGTTTTGCAAAAGTTACAATAGAGCGATAATGTCAATTTTTTGAAAAATTGAAAATTCCATAAAATTTGAACCATTTTGCCGATTCGACCCAAATTCAATATCAAACAACATTGAGTGCACTTGCTCTTATAACCAACTATTTAGCAAAATAGACTAAATTTTACGAAAGTTAGAGTGACCACGTCCTTTTTTCAAAAATTTCAAAACGGTATAAAATCGAAATTTTGGGACAGATTTTTTCGAAAATTACTACAGTTGAAGAGGGTCTGCTGCTACACTTGTGTGCCAAATTTGAGCGCGATATACAAAACGGTTCTTGAGTTATCGGCGTTCGAATTTTCGGAGTTGTATACACACACACACACACATACATACATACGGACATTTTTATTACATCACTTTTTTGGACGTTTTGGACTATTCTAAGTGTCCTGACATAAAAATCTCGAAAAAAAAAATTTTCATGAAAAAATAGACTCCTCTATGAGGAAGCAATAAAAAAAATCAGCAATTCTAAAAATAGAAGTAATAAAAAGTTTGACATTAAAAAAAACAGATTAGCTGTATTATGTAATTAAAATCACATTGTCCCAAGAAAATGCGTTAAATAAATATAAACGTGTAGGCAATTTAAAAAAAACGAAGGCATTGAGCAACATATAATAATGTATAATTACGTTGAGTTTGAAGAATTCTTCAACGTTTTATTAATATTTGGCTTCGAGACGCTACTGCGTCTCATCATCGTTAATATTGAATTCCACGTCTATGTATCGATATTGATATTCGATAGTCAATGTAAAATGAATTTACCTCGGCGCTTTTAATTGTCTGTTAACATAACAAAATTTTTAATAACGTTGAATACTTATTTGGACTCAAGTTTAATTAAATTATTATATCAGCGTTTGCTGAGAAATGCAAAAAATCGTGTTTTGCAGTACAACAAAGTGCTTATTTATTACAGTATTTTATTAAAAAAAAAAAAAAATAGAAACAAAAATAATAAAGAAATTACAGAAGCCACGAGTCTAGTTTAATTTTAAACGTTGGTGCACGCGGTCCATCAGAGATTTCGCCGGTGCAGCGGCAACAGTGAAATGGGACAATCGATAGCGCGTGGTGGTGACTTGCTAGACCCAGAGGTGCAAGGACAGCCTTTTTGTAGGTCGCAGTATCACGAACCTCAGCTGCGTTTTCATCCCCGACAATTAACCGAAAAACCAGCTTCTGTTAATATAAATTCTTCGCATTGTTATCTATAATTGATCGCGTATGACTTGTCACTGACTATAGTATTCTGTATGATTTCTCACGCAATATCGTTTTATGATCTATCTATTCAAAAATAGTTAAAATCTACGCAGCAAATAGAGTACAAATTCTGAAAATTTATTAGGCCCTCATAAACATTCATAAACGCTCAAAAACACTCATAAACACTCACGAATACTCATAAACACTCACGAATACTCACAAACACTCATAAACACTCATAAACACTCACAAACACTCACAAATACTCAAAATCACTCATAAACACTCACAGGCACTCACAAACCCTTACAGATACTCACAAACACTCACAGACACACTCAATTTCTCGAAACACTTACAAACGCACTCAATTTCTCGAAACACTCACAAACACTTACAAACACTCACACACACTCACAAACACTTACAGATACTTACAAACACTCACAGATACTCATAAACACTCACAAACACTCACAGACACACTCAATTTCTCGAAACACTTACAAACACTCACACACACTCCCAACGCTCATAAACACTCACAGACACACTCAATTTCTCGAAACACCCACAGGCACACTCAATTTCTCGAAAAACTCACAAACACTTTCAAACACTCACAGACACTCACAAACACTTACAAACACTTACAAACACTCACAGACACTCACAAACACTTACAGATACTTACAAACACTCACAGATACTCATAAACACTCATAAACACTCACAAACACTCGCAAACACTCACGAACACTCACAAACACTCACAAACACTCACAAATACTCACAAATACTCACAAATACTCACAAATACTCACAAATACTCACAAATACTCACAAACACTCACAGACACACTCAATTTCTCGAAACACTCACAGACACACTCAATTTCTCGAAACACTCACAAACACTAAAAAATTCACAGTCACTCGCAAACACTTACAAACAGTCACAGACACTCACAAACACTTACAGATACTCCAAGAAAATTCAAAATTTCCATAAATGAGTGTTTGTGTGGGGTCGGGGTCAAAATAGCGAATGACTGAAATAGCGAATTTCAGAATAAGGAACGTCTAAATATAGAATGGCCATCATTATGAAATTCGCTATTTTAGCCATTCGCTATTTCGATTGCATTTTACTAAGATAGTGATCAAAATAACGAATGGCTGAAATAGCGAATTTCATAATGATGGCTATTCTAGATTTTATTCTAGCAAATTTCAAAATAAGCAACGTCTAATTCCTTATTTTGAAATTTGCTATTTTAACCATTCGCTATTTTAAACTGCGCCCTTTGTGCGAATTTTTCATCACTATGTGGCACGATATTTTTTTGTCGTTTACGGATAAAAATTTACCGAACTCCAACGAAATCAAGCGAATGAAAATGCTTCGAAATTGCGAAACGCATCAACCACAAATCGAGCGAACGAGCGCGATATATATATAATTCTACAGAATTGTACAAAGTCTATATGCAAAGGGTGTATATAAAGTACACCGATACCTTTCAGTACATAGGTTTACAGATATATAGAGATCAGTTACACGCACGAACTCCAACAATTTTCCGGATGATTAGCTGACACCAACAGCGAGGCGAGAAATCATAATCCACACTAATCAGAACCTGAATATATCTACGGTGAAACCAACTGCGCAACCTAATTGCTTTACACATGATGATGCTACGCATTTCCCAAATGCAAATTTTGTACTGTACTTCCGAAGCATTTAGTTAAGCACCAATCAGAAACTCTCAGTTTAAATGATGTCAGAGACTGAATTTCAACATTCAGCTTCGAGTGCTTGCGTTTCGTAAAGTACTTAAAACTATTATTGGCACAGATGATATGATACATATAGTTGTACTGTATTGAGGTAGATCAGTAAAATTACTCCAATTATATTATGTATTTATTACAATAACTTTTCCAATCAAATTATGTAAATACATAATTGTAAGTACATAATTTGATTGGAAAAATTGATTAAACAATTTGGACGATAAAATTCAGTATAAAATAATAACCACTTTAAACTATTTGACATTATTACAAAAGTGTAAACATTTTTATTTATGTATAAAAATTAAAAGTATTTTAAATGCGACAAATTTCTAAATGTTTATTTGATATTTTGTCACATTTTGAAAATCTCTAAAAGAGAATTTTTCATATTGTTGTTTATAATGTGAGGTTAAAAAAATCTCAAATTTCTAAGGGTCTTAATTTTTTTGACTAAATTATTTAGCTACTCAAATTATTTGAAAAATTGTATTCTTAACGATTAGCTAAATAATACAGTAAAAATGTAGACGCTCTGAAATTTGTGATTTTCGCTTTCTTACAAGTTTCATTTCCTTAAAAATATTTGTTCTTAGAAAAATTATTATTTTTTAATCTATTTTACAATAAAATTGTATCCTTGGAGATAAAATAACAATCTTTTTACTAATGAATATTTTTCAAAATTTTATATAAAGTGACAATACTTTGAATCTCAATTCAAAAACCAAAGGGTTCATTACTTTTGTGCATTGTCGTAGAAATACAAAAAGGTTTGGTAGAAACGAGCTTGAGAATTTAAGGGGATACCGTTGCAAAACTACAAACTACAAGATAGACATATATTATACATATACAAATACACACTTCATAGTATTCTGGGATGGAAGGTAAGAGAAGGTACTCGAGAATTTAAGGGGACACCTTTGCACAGAATTCACCATGTCCTCCGTTGCGCTTTGCTATTTCGAACAGCAGTTACTTCCGTAGGAATGGTACGAAACTACAAAATATATAGTTGGACATATATTATATAGAAATACACACTTTATAGTATTTTAAGAATGCACTTGTTCTCTCATCTCAAGCATGTTGCTTGGTCTTGAGGACCGTGTAACGAGCAATACGTGGACTGTCCTCAGCTTTTTCCTCTCAGGTTCACTGACGCTGAAACTGGGTTAGGATTGTCAAGTTCAAACGCTACGTAAGTCTTTATACCAATGAATGACATGCAGGACGTTAGTTTAACTTGTCAACATGTCGGCAAGTGATATCTCTCTTAATCGAGTACAATATTGCCATGTATGACATAAAATGCACATCCTTAAGTTAGTATGGTTACGACCTTAATTATTAGATACATTAATGAATTTTTGGTATGTTATACATAGTGCATAGAGGAACCTATGTGCAAAAAATAAACCTATGTTACCGACTATTTTTGATAAATAAATAAATCCAAAGTCGAAAGAATTAACACGGGCTCTTATGGAAATAGGCATTTGGATCGCTCTTTTTTTAGCTTCATTCGTATATTATCATAAAATGCATATCAAAAAAATGTCTAATATGTTCTGGAGATTCTAGCGATTAAAGTGGCTTTGAAAAAAATTCGAGTTACCGGATGTTTTTAAGAGAATTTTGAAGTTAACGGCAGCGATTTGGAATTCGGCCCCGATTATTCTAAGAACTCTTCATCCTCTTAGACCTCGACTATTATATAACCTCCAACCCTCCTAGGTGCCAATAACTCAAAGAAACCCTTGCGATAAATCTTTTTTAATTTTTACGAAGAAAATTTTTTGAATAAATATATTTTTCCGAATAAAATCGTGATAGGGTTGTGCCTTGGCAGAAAAATTGATGGAGTTACAAACTCACCGACCAAACATTACGACTGCTACGATTGAGAAAACCCGTGACAATATAACAACGACAAGAAGTGACAGAAGCTATAAAAGAGAATACCATGTGAAAGAAAATGGTGAAATCGCGAAAAATTATCTATGAAATATTCAGCGGGGCATAGTCGTTGAATTTTAATGCACGCCTCGAGGAAATCTCGTGTTATATCGTATATCGAGATATTGGCTCACGATGACAGGTCATACTCGTGGAAAAGTAGATTAGGCTGGACCGTTTGAGTGACGTTCACACATAAACCATGGCAATTTCAGTGATAGAAACAGAGTGGCCACTTCAAGTATGCATTCGTGATTTTGGAATGCGGAATAACTAACCTTCAAACATTCATTCAACGGTGTCCCAACAGCTTTCCAGAGCAATTGAGAGAAATAGAGGCCAAAGAAGACTTCTTGAAAGGCCGAGTATCTTTATTTCATACATTTTCAATCGACAACCGCTTGGATTGTAGAATTTCTCTCTGGCCTTATAGTCGAATCATTCTTTATCAGACGCTCCCTTTATGTCTGAGGAATATTGGCGTGCACATATGAAGACTATGGCAGGAGTTTCCTTTGAGACAAAAGTATTTCGTATAACTATTTTTCCGCTGCAAGACACATTTATTTTTCTGCGTTTCTCCGCATAGATTCTCCATATAGATGATACATTTTTCTCGTAACATCGTCATGTGGCTTTTTCTCGCTCATCAAGTTGATTTATTGAGAAAAATGTCATCAAAGGAAATCAAAGGAGAAATTTCATGACTTTCTGTTTTCCTCGTTTTTTATGGAAATTTTTCTTGTTTTTTTTTTTGTTGGAACTTCGTTTAGGTCGTTAGGAGTCCACGTGCATGACGCTTTATGGTTTCTGCGATGAAAGTCTTTATGGCGAAGAGCTCTTTGAGCACCTTATTACATTACGGATATATTGTGTACACTGAGAGAAATTTTTTGAAATTAAAGCAAAGACGTTGGCTCAATTATATTTACTTTGAGCTAATTTTATGTAGCTACCTCGACCTCAAAGTAGGATTAGGTACAGCAAAATCCAGAATGAACTTAAGTGGACTCTGCAAAAGGTTGAAACCCAAAAAATAGGTCGATTTTCAATATTTTTTTCTGATGAGAATATTTGAATGACGGGGTCGGGATTTTAATCATTATTAATAGATAATGTTGGGATTTTTGATTTTTTTTTAAATTGAAAAATATTGATGATTAATAAAGTTATTATTATTTAAACAAAGAGCCGCCGAATAATGAATCCATACGTCCGATTCACTTCAAATTTGGACACAGCATAGTTAATAACATTTTCAATCGTATGACCGAATGATTTTTAAAATGATTATCCATTTGTTAATAACAAATGATTAAAGATGTTTTTTTTAAAGAAATGGATTTTTTTTTGTTCTGCAACTTGCCATTTTTGTAATTTTCGAAATTTCGAAAAAGTATTTGGCCACACGATAGAAAATGTTATAAACTATGCTGTGTCCAAATTTGAAGTGAATCGGACGAATAGATTATTGAGCAGCATTTTTCGTAAATAATACGATGAAACTTTGTTTAAACAATAGTAACTTTTTTGTTTATCAATATTTTTCGATTAAAAAAAAACTGAAAGTTATAAAGATTATGTGTTAATCTTATGTAAAATCTCGACCTCGTTATCCGAATACGCAAATTAAAAAAAAAAGTTGAATATCGATCTATTTTCTGGGATAAAAAGTCAATTAACTAAATAATAATTAAAAAATATTAATTTTGATTCTGCGTCAACGACGCATTTTATTTTACTTTACAACATCCTGGTCTTGTATTTTGCTTAGTAAATTATGTTTTTCTGTTGACATGGAGATGTGAAAGAATTATTTGAGTTTTTTTCAATGGCAGAATAAATGCAATGTCTAATCCTATTTAATCTTCAAAGAGGCGCTCTCGACCGTTGCAATTATTTTTATTTTTATCAACAGAGATAGTAAAGGCCACAGTGACCGTTGGCGAAGAACCGTCGATGTGAATAAAATGGAAAAACAGGCAGGGACGAATTCGGCACTTTCCATTCAACTCTTTTGGCAACCAGCCAATCGGGGTTTGCCATTTTTTTTTTTTTTTTGGTCTTCCCAACGGATGAATTTTCATTGCAGATACTCTATCTCTAGAACTTCTGCTTGTAATCTGAAATTGCAACCTACGTGCAAAATAGCAGTTGTTTAAAAAAAAATCTCCATTATTATATTAAATTCCCATTTTTTGATATTTTATTTTTGCTCTATGATCGACCGATTTTTTTTAATCTCCTGGATTTGTCTCTTAAGGTACGCTTGTCATAAAGTTTAATCCGCAAAATTTTCATTCTCTTTTACGTGGAAAATAGCAGCTGTTTAAAAAAAAATCTCCATTATTATATTAATTCCCAATTTTTTGATATTTTATTTTTTCTCTGTGACCGACCGATTTTTTTAAATATCCTGGATTTGTCACTTAAGGTACGCTTGTCATAAAGTTTAATGTGCAAAATTTTCAATCTCTTTTACGTGCAAAATAGCAGCTGTTTAAAAAAAAATCTCGATTATTATATTAATTCCCATTTTTTTTTATAATTTTTTTTTCTCTGTGACCGACCGATTTTTAAAAATATCCTGGATTTGTCTCTTAAGGTACACTTGTCATAAAGTTTAATGTGCAAAATTTTCAATCTCCTTTACGTGCAAAATAGCAGCTGTTTAAAAAAAATCTTCATTATTATATTAATTCCCAATTTTTTGATATTTTATTTTTTCTCTGTGATCGACCGATTTTTTTTAATATCCTGGATTTGTCTCTTAAAATACGCTTGTCATAAAGTTTAATGTGCAAAATTTTCAATCTCTTTTACGTGCAAAATAGCAGCTGTTTAAAAAAAAATCTCGATTATTATATTAATTCCCAATTTTTTTTATAATTTTTTTTTTTCTCTGTGACCGACCGATTTTTTTAATATCCTGGATTTGTCACTTAAGGTACGCTTGTCATAAAGTTTAATATGCAAAATTTTCAATCTCTTTTACGTGCAAAATAGCAGCTGTTTAAAAAAAATCTCCATTATTATATTCAATTCCCATTTTTTGATATTTTATTTTTTCTCTATAACCGACCGATTTTTTAAAATATCCTGGATTTGTCACTTAAGGTACGCTTGTCATAAAGTTTAATGTGCAAAATTTTCAATCTCTTTTACGTGCATAATAGCAGCTGTTTAAAAAAAAATCTCCATTATTATATTAATTTCCCATTTTTTGATATTTTATTTTTTCTCTGTGGCCGATCGATTTTTTTTAATATCCTGGCTTTGTCACTTAAGGTACGCTTGTCATAAAGTTTAATGAGCAAAATTTTCAATCTCTTTTACGTGCAAAATAGCAGCTGTTTAAAAAAAATCTCCATTATTATATTAATTTCCCATTTTTTGATATTTTATTTTTTCTCTATGACCGACCGATTTTTCTAAATATCCTGGATTTGTCCCTTAATGTACGCTTGTCATAAAGTTTAATGTGCAAAATTTTCAATCTCTTTTACGTGCAAAATAGCAGCTGTTTAAAAAAAAATCTCCATTATTATATTAATTCCCAATTTTTTGATATTTTATTTTTTCTCTGTGACCGACCGATTTTTTTAAATATCCTGGATTTGTCACTTAAGGTACGCTTGTCATAAAGTTTAATGAGCAAAATTTTCAATCTCTTTTACGTGCAAAATAGCAGCTGTTTAAAAAAAATCTCCATTATTATATTAATTTCCCATTTTTTGATATTTTATTTTTTCTCTATGACCGACCGATTTTTCTAAATATCCTGGATTTGTCCCTTAATGTACGCTTGTCATAAAGTTTAATGTGCAAAATTTTCAATCTCTTTTACGTGCAAAATAGCAGCTGTTTAAAAAAAAATCTCCATTATTATATTAATTTCCCATTTTTTTATATTTTATTTTTTCTCTGTGACCGACCGATTTTGTTTAATATCCTGGATTTGTCACTTAAGGTACGCTTGTCATAAAGTTTAATATGCAAAATTTTCAATCTCTTTTACGTGCAAAATAGCAGCTGTTTAAAAAAAAATCTCCATTATTATATTAATTTCCCATTTTTTGATATTTTATTTTTTCTCTGTGACCGACCGATTTTTTTAAATATCCTGAATTTGTCTCTTAAGGTACGCTTGTCACAAAGTTTAATGTGCAAAATTTTCAATCTCTTTCCCGTTTGTACATTTCGGTGAATTTTTCGTAAATGGTAATTAAATAAAAATAAATTGGAGTAAAATATAGAACAACGTATTTATCGACTGTTCTCATATTTATTTTCATGTAATTCGATTTGCCATTTTTCCATTGGAACGTATCGCTATCAAAGGCTTGTCTCGACCATTGCAAAGCAAGAAAAATAAAATACAAAAATGTATATTAAATTAAATACAATAATTCATCCATAAATTTTTTGCTTTTTTTAATTTCCATATAAAAATGTTGTTGCCGCTGACTTGAATATTAATAAATAGTATTCTTATAGCATGAAGCATAAAAAAAAAATTGCGTACAGAGAAGATTTTTATTTATAACTTAAAATGACTATTCAAATGTTAAACGATGCGAAAGAAACTGTATAAATGGAAGGTTAAGAAAATTGCAAACTGAGCGGTTTAAAAAAATAAAAAGAATTATATCGGATTCTTGCGTGAGGAATTTCACGACGCAGCGGTCAATATCTTCACGTTGCGCTCGTTTGATAATGTCACTAGACTCTCTAGCTTCTCTCGACAAGGTAATTATCTTTAACCGCAGGCTATAAAAGCCCAACCCTCTTTGTCACAATCTTGGGGTAAACGTTCCACTCTACGCAAGTGGCTCGTTTCCTTTTCCCTTTTAAAACAAAAGAAAATGAAGAAAAAATATTTGTCAGCGTTCAATAAATTAAGCGAGCTGTCGCAGTAACACCCATTTAGCTTTTTGACAGCCTTAATGGGCAATAAGAGTATATTTAATCAAGTAATATCTTTTTACTAGACGACGTGTGGCTAAAAGTTAAAAAAAATTAAGTGGCTCATTTCGTCCTTTTTGAAAAAAAGAAAATTAAGAAAAAATATTTGTTAGCGTGAAATAAATTAAGCGGGCTGTCATAGTAACACTCATTTAGTTTTTTTAACAGCCTTAATGGGCAATAAGAGTATATTTAATCAAGTAATATTTTTTTACTAGACGACGTGTGGCTAAAACTAAAAAAAATTAAGTGGCTCATCTCGTCCTTTTTGAAAAAAAGAAAATGAAGAAAAAATATTTGTCAGCGTGAAATAAATTAAGCGAGCTGTCATAGTAACACTCATTTAGTTTTTTAACAGCCTTAATGGGCAATAAGAGTATATTTAATCAAGTAATATTTTTTTTATCAGACGTCGTATGGCTAAAACTTTTAAAAAATTAAATGGCTCATTTCGTCCTTTTTGAAAAAAAGAAAATGAAGAAACAATATTTGTCAGCGTGAAATAAATTAAGCGAGCTGTCGCAGTAACACCCATTTAGCTTTTTGACAGCCTTAATGGGCAATAAGAGTATATTTAATCAAGTAATATTTTTTTACTAGACGACGTGTGGCTAAAAGTAAAAAAAAATTAAGTGGCTCATTTCGCCCTTTTTGAAAAAAAGAAAATGAAGAAAAAATATTTGTCAGCGTGAAATAAATTAAGCGAGCTGTCGCAGTAACACCCATTTAGCTTTTTGACAGCCTTAATGGGCAATAAGAGTATATTTAATCAAGTAATATTTTTTTACTAGACGACGTGTGGCTAAAAGTAAAAAAAAATTAAGTGGCTCATTTCGTCCTTTTTGAAAAAAAGAAAATTAAGAAAAAATATTTGTTAGCGTGAAATAAATTAAGCGAGCTGTCGCAGTAACACCCATTTAGCTTTTTGACAGCCTTAATGGGCAATAAGAGTATATTTAATCAAGTAATATTTTTTTACTAGACGACGTGTGGCTAAAAGTAAAAAAAAATTAAGTGGCTCATTTCGCCCTTTTTGAAAAAAAGAAAATTAAGAAAAAATATTTGTCAGCGTGAAATAAATTAAGCGAGCTGTCGCAGTAACACCCATTTAGCTTTTTGACAGCCTTAATGGGCAATAAGAGTATATTTAATCAAGTAATATTTTTTTACTAGACGACGTGTGGCTAAAAGTAAAAAAAAATTAAGTGGCTCATTTCGTCCTTTTTGAAAAAAAGAAAATTAAGAAAAAATATTTGTTAGCGTGAAATAAATTAAGCGAGCTGTCATAGTAACGCTCATTTAATTTTTTAACAGCCTTAATGGGCAATAAGAGTATATTTAATCAAGTAATATTTTTTTACTAGACGACGTGTGGCTAAAAGTAAAAAAAAATTAAGTGGCTCATTTTGTCCTTTTTGAAAAAAAGAAAATTAAGAAAAAATATTTGTCAGCGTGAAATAAATTAAGCGAGCTGTCGTAGTAACAGCCATTTAGCTTTTTAACAGCCTTAATGGGCAATAAGAATATATTTAATCAAGTAATATTTTTTTACTAGACGACGTGTGGCTAAAACTAAAAAAAAATTAAGTGGCTCATTTCGTCCTTTTTGAAAAAAAGAAAATGAAGAAAAAATATTTGTCAGCGTGAAATAAATTAAGCGAGCTGTCGTTAGTAATACCCATTTAGTTTTTCAACAGCCTTAATAGGCAATAAGAGTATATTTAATCAAGTAATATTTTTTTAGTACCATTTTTTTTTAATGCCAAAGCGATGACGTAGACGACGTCTGGCTAAAACTAAAAAAAAATTAAGTGGCTCATTTCGTTCTTTTTGACAAAAAGAAAATGAAGAAAAAATATATAGCAGCGTTCAATAAATTAAGTGAGCTTAATTTGTCCTTTTTAAAATAAAAGAAAATATATTTTTCAGTGTTAATAAATTGACCGAGCTGTCGTAGTAGCAACTAATTAGCTTTTTAACAGGCTTAATTCATAACAACAGAGTTTTTAAATATTAATAATAATATTTAATAAAATATTTGGTGTTAACCCCGGTATATTAAATTTTGGCATCTAAAAAATTAAAAATAGCAAATACTAAATATTTGAGGTTTTCAACGATAAGATTTTGTTGGCACTACAAAAAATTGCTAATTTTCAAAAAAATAAATTAAAAAAAAAGTCACCTTTCAAAAAATTTTTCAATATTTTTTCATTCAATTAGCTTTTCAACAGTCTTAAAGTCTGACAAAATTATACATTTAATGTACGACAAAAAATAAATTTAATAGAATAATATTTTTTTGATACATTAATGTTTGTCATTTCAAAGATTAAAAAATGGCTAATTTTCAATCAAATAAATTTTTGAAAAATTGGCACCATTCAAAAATTCCTTTCAATATTTTTTTCATTCAATTAGCTTTTCAACAGTCTTAATGTCTGACAAAATTATATATGTAATGTATGATGAATAAATAAATTTAATAGAATAATATTTTTTTGATACATTAATGTTTGTCATTTCAAAGATTAAAAAATAGCAAAGCGTTGACGCTGTCAGAAAAGGTGTTGTTGCCACTAAAAAAAATTAAACGAGAAACTTCAAGTTAGGAGGTCCGAAGTTGGTTCACTCGTTTTGACTGATGGACTCGTCGGTTCCAGATTTCTCGAGCCAAGATTGTACTATACTAGCTATACTTGCGTCAGAGACATCTGCTCTCGACCTGAAGCTTTGCTCTCCCTGGTGAATACAAGTTGCTGGAAGCGATTACGAGCAAGTGCAGAGTTATGATACGTAACGACTTTCAGCAACATATAAATGACTAAAAAAGATATTGCAGTCATTTATGTCGCAGTGATATAATATATTCCAGTGAGAAGAAAAATTCCTTGGGTTAGCAAATTACAAATGACAAGCTGTCAAATAAATTATTAAAAATTAATGAATATACCAAATTTTAAAATAAAAATTATTTACAGGACCAAAAAAAGTCATAAGTCAAATAAAATGTCTAAAATACATAAAAAGTTGATACAGAGATACGAATCCATGTTTTGTGAATTTAATAAAAATATTAATTAAAAATTTATAAAAAATTATGTACATATATAAATTTTTTTAATTTAATGAAAAATTATTTACATAACTTTTTCTTTCTCTTCAACAGGTAAACTTCACGTTCTTTACGGCAAAAAAAATGTTCCTGACTGGGAAAAATCGATGACGATAAAATTGATGAATACAATTTTGAAAAAATGGAATATAAAAATGTTACCTACATAGAAAATAAGAAGAAAATATCGAAGCAGCAACGATTTCAAGATATACTGATAATGCGATGCAGACCTTTGGTCGTTCGACCGAAAACGAAAAAAGGGTAGGATAGGAAATAATATCAGAATAACAAAATATCCAAGAATACCAAGAGGAAAATGTAGGATTGAGATATTATGCATAAAAGACGAAGACAACGAATACGGCGTAAAAAACAAGCCAACGATTGCGTATCGCAAGGGAAAATAAAAATATGGTCGATCTCTCTAACGACGGAAGCAGCAGCAGCGCCAATAATTCTCAGGTGCTCTGCAGTCTTCGTTATCAGCAATTTGTCGTGCCTCATGGTGGTAAGATCATTTATTTTATTTATACTTACACTGTTAAAAATATTTAAGGGGAGGGAGTCCGGTCAAAAAAATTGATTTTGGAAATTCAATATCATCCAAATCCTATTGCATATAAAAATGCCCAATGCACTATATTATTGGTGATCGATGAAAGGATTTTTTACTGTCATCTGACTTGCATATGCTTTTCAATATTATCTTAAGCAAAGTTCTTAGGTTTTCCATTCTGCGCATGATTCAGATCAAACTACTAGGCAGATTGGAATGGTTGACGTCTCATTTTCTTCTTCATGAAAAGATACACCGGCTAAATGGAGCAAACTATTTTTTTTCATTCTGAAAGCAAAGTTAATCACTGATTTAGAAAATAGCATAAAATTTATTTATTAATAATTATGTCACTTAAAAAATATTACATTTTATTAACATTTGCTCCATTTAGCAGGTGTATCTTTTCATGAAGAAGAAAATGAGACGTCAACCATTCCAATCTGCCTAGTAGTTTGATCTGAATCATGCGCTGAATGGAAAACCTAAGAACTTTGCTTAAAATAATATTGAAAAGCATATGCAAGTCAGACGACAGTAAAAAGTCCTTTCATCGAGTACCAACAATATAGTGCGTTGGGCATTTTTATATGCAATAGGATTTGGATGATATTGAATTTCCAAAATCAATTTTTTTTACCTGACTCCTTCTCCTTAAAGTAAAATTACTGCACATTTGCAATAATTTATTTTACATAAACGGGTATAAAAAATTTACTATACGTAAAATTGATGTACAATTCTTAATTCGTTATGAAATTCGTATTAATTGATGCACAGTAAACTAAAATTGATGTCTTAAATTGCTAAATTAATACAGATGGGTATATATATATAAAATGGGCCACCCAAATTTAGCATGGTCGCAAAAAGTTTTCATAATTTTTTCAAAAGTTGTTTAGAGTATTAGAAACATACATAAATTATTTCAGAATTTTAACACTTATGGTTTGATCAAAATTTCATAACGATTTTTTTTTATCTAATTTTTTTCAATTTGCTGTATATTTAAAATTACCGATCGTACAAAAAATTTGTTCCTGTATAGAATTTAAGTTTTTGAATGTACTTTTTAATAAAAAAATTTCCATCAACGGTAAAAAAAAATGTCCGACATTTTTTGACAAAATAAAGTAATAATATTTTTTGACAAAATAAAGTAATAATATTTTTTTTCAACAAAAGTCGTCGTTTTAATATAAGTTAGAATTTTGTTTTACTACATGCACATTGAATTTTCATTTTCTTTCGTACATTAAATTGATTTTCCAACACGGGTTCAGTAAAAATACGATATATTAAATTACTATACAGTATATGTATTTTCCAAATATTTTCCAAATACAAGAAATTGTTAAAAATTGGATATTGATTAATGTTAATTTTTTTTTATGACCAAATAGAGATTTGGTGCGGATGGGCATGGGACTCGATCCTTTGCTGGCCTCCAGCAAAAGCTTCTACTACAGCCAGGCAAAGATGTCCTTTGGAAAATGGGATCGACACTACAAGTGAGTGAAATAATTTTTGCATGTCAATTATGGGATTTTCAACCCATATTGGGCTATGGCATAGCATAGCAGGACGTTATTCTCTTCGGTTTAACGAGCTCTTTCGAAGGAAAAAAGAAATTTGAAAATCGGTCAACCCAAAAAAAAGTTATGGCGAATTGAAAATTTGGAATTATCGTGATTCTGATTTTCGAGAAATCCGAAATCGAAAATAAATCGAATCGAAATCGAAAACGACCCATGGCAAATGTGTCCCTTGAATTTTTACATTTTTTTTGCAGGTTTTTTTATTTGGAGCGGTGAATGTTGAAAATTTTTACATTTTCCATTCCTTTATTTTCAGACATTTTTCAAAGTGTTTTTACGACTGAAAAAAAATGTAATTATTGTTGTGTCTTCTGAAGAAGAAAAAAGGATTCTGAAAATCAGTCTAAAAAAAAGTTATGGTCAATTGAAAATTCCAAATTTTTGTCTTCCTGATAATTAATATGTCCAAAGTTGCAAAAAACTATATCGACTTTTACTACATTTTAAAATCTGAAAATTTTCCGCTGATTATGAAACTGATAAATTTTCTATTGATGACTAAAAAATTCGATAGAAATACTCAAGAAATCTGAAAAAAATGGGTTATTCTGGGTTTTAATTGAAATTTCTTAGTTATAGAAAAAAATGGAGATTTTCATAATCAGTGAAAAATTCTCGATCAGATAAGCTTTGAAAATTAAGTAAAAATGAAATTCACTGAAGTTGATAATTTATGTATATTGCCCTAAGAATTACAAAGAAAGAAATTGCTTGGTGACCTATGAGCTTTAAGGAGCTTAAGATGAAATAGCGCACCATTGCATTTTCTTAATGGCTGCTTTTTTTTCCCGTTGACTATGATTATAATTGCTTCCTCGTCGTGCTTTCTCCTATTCCACGTATTATCTGCTCATTAGTAAACTGATATGAGTTGAATAGCGTTTTAGCGGAGAAATATTGAGTACGTGCATAGTTGAATCATAGTATAGAATTTATATTCCACGTTTTACGTGGATTTCAATGTTTTCAAATATTCTCATCCAGTGAACGTAGCGCACAAGAGGATTATTGAAATTTTCTGCGGTGGGTCGTTGAGGCATGCATAGTTCTCTAGGTTTCATGATTCTGGACGATGGCAAGTTTCACATTTCTAACTCGAATTTATTACCGAGTTATAACTTTTCACAGGGACAAAAATTCAACCAAATCAGGGCAAAACTCTAGCCTGATTCAAATTCAACTGAAAGTATGAATAAACTTTTCTCTATCGATGCGGCAATCGTACTTGAGAATGATAGTGAAGGCCAAAATTTGACATATTGAAGAAGAAAAATGTAGATTGGATTTTCCGACCGAAAGTCGGATCTCTGAATTCTGAAATCAGAAACGGAAACAAGGATGCAAAGCAGAACCTTGCACATTGCTTCCTCATTATATTTCGCTTTTTACAAAACAACCTCTAAGAGGAAGTATGGGAATTCATTTTGGCTTCCTCACAGAGGAAGCTCTGTAAAAAGCGAAATATAATGAGGAAGCAATCTGCAAGGTTCTGCTTTGCATCCTTGTTTTAAATAAATATAAATAAGCGCACACTCTCGCTTTGTAAAAATATAATAAGGACGAACGGTCCAAAAACTCCCTCGAGTACTCTATCTTCTCTGTTTTTGTTTTGTAGAACACGATAGAAATCGGTGGTTTCCGAAATTTCATTGGGAAGCAAAGATGTGGCTAGTTTATACGACATAAATCGCTACTTTTTGCAATATAGACTGTACAAAATCGCTATGAAAATATGTTATCGTTCAACATTTTTGGGCTATATCTGACGTATTTTTCTGTTAATCATGAATTTGGCACTCATTTGACTCCCAGCTCGATATTTGTTACCAAAATTCGCATCGCAGAAAAAAAATCAAAAAATTCAAAAAATCAAAATCTCATAAAATTTTAACGTTTCAACCGATCTTAACCAAATTTAACAGGGATCACCGGTGTATGAAAGCTCACGTACATACCAATTTTGAGCTTAATATCTCGAAAATTAAAAGAGTTATCGCGTTAATAGACATTTAAAAAAAAATTCAAAACCGCGTAAAAATTTAATGGTCATGGGGATTTTTACAAAAATTGGTATGAACGATGAGGATTGACCCCTCTATCTATGGTATAAATTTCAGCTCTATATCTCGAGGCGTTCCCGAGTTATAAAGGTTTACATTTTTTAAGCGTGTAACATACACACACATATACACATACAGACATTTTTTCTAAATCACTTTTCTCGACGTTTTGGACTATTCTGAGTGTACTGACATGAAAATCTCGAAAACATTTTTTTTCACGAAAACAAAGTTTCCTGACTTTTTTTTTATCATGGGAAAAATGCATGTAAACGGTATTTTCAGAGGTAGAATATGTGACTTGAGTACGATAGTGAAGACCAAAATTCGATATTTTGAAGAAAAAAAAATTAGGTTAGATTTTTCGACCGAAAGTCGGATCTGTGAATTCTGAAATCAGAAACGGAAAGAATACACTTTTTTTAAAATCATCGTAAAAAGGGTTTTAACCGATACTTTCCGATATAGAATATGCGACTTGAGAACGATAGTGAAGCCCAAAATTTGATATCTTAAAGAAAAAAAATGTAGGTTGGATTTTCCGACCGAAAGTCGGATCTGTGAATTCTGAAATCAGAAACGGAAAAAAGTAACTTTTTTAAAAATCATCGTAAAAGGGTTTTAACCGGTATTTTCTGAGGTAGAATATGTGACTTGAGAACGATAGTGAAGTCCAAAATTCGATATCTTGAAGAAAAAAAAATTAAGCTAGATTTTCCGACCGAAAGTCGGATCTGTGAATTCTGAAATCAGAAACGGAAAAAAGTAACTTTTTTAAAAATCATCGTAAAAGGGTTTTAACCGGTATTTTCGGAGGTAGAATATGCGACTTGAGAACGATAGTGAAGACAAAAATTTGACATCTTAAAGAAAAAAAATGTAGGTTGAATTTTCCGACCGAAAGTCGGATCTGTGAATTCTGAAATCAGAAACGGAAAAAAGTAACTTTTTTAAAAATCATCGTAAAAGGGTTTTAACCGGTATTTTCTGAGGTAGAATATGTGACTTGAGAACGATAGTGAAGACCAAAATTCGATATTTTGAAGAAAAAAAAATTAGGTTAGATTTTTCGACCGAAAGTCGGATCTGTGAATTCTGAAATCAGAAACGGAAAGAATACACTTTTTTTTAAAATCATCGTAAAAATGGTTTTAACCGATACTTTCCGATGTAGAATATGCGACTTGAGAACGATAGTGAAGCCCAAAATTTGATATCTTAAAGAAAAAAAATGTAGGTTGGATTTTCCGACCGAAAGTCGGATCTGTGAATTCTGAAATCAGAAACGGAAAAAAGTAACTTTTTTAAAAATCATCGTAAAAGGGTTTTAACCGGTATTTTCGGAGGTAGAATATGCGACTTGAGAACGATAGTGAAGGCCAAAATTCGATATCTTGAAGGAAAAAAATGTAGGTTGGATTTTCCGACCGAAAGTCGGATCTGTGAATTCTGAAATCAGAAACGGAAAAAAGTAACTTTTTTAAAAATCATCGTAAAAGGGTTTTAACCGGTATTTTCTGAGGTAGAATATGTGACTTGAGAACGATAGTGAAGTCCAAAATTCGATATCTTGAAGAAAAAAAAATTAAGCTAGATTTTCCGACCGAAAGTCGGATCTGTGAATTCTGAAATCAGAAACGGAAAGAATACACTTTTTTTTAAATCATCCTAAAAAGGGTTTTAACCGGTATTTTCTGAGGTAGAATATGCGACTTGAGAACGATAGTGAAGCCCAAAATTTGATATCTTAAAGAAAAAAAATGTAGGTTGGATTTTCCGACCGAAAGTCGGATCTGTGAATTCTGAAATCAGAAACGGAAAAAGTAACTTTTTTAAAAATCATCGTAAAAGGGTTTTAACCGGTATTTTCTGAGGTAGAATATGTGACTTTAAAACGATAGTGAAGACAAAAATTTGATATCTTGAAGAAAAAAAATTTAGGTTGGATTTTCCGACCGAATATCCCGCAGTAATTGTATACAATATCATTTTGCATTTCCACTTTTTATCAAAACCGATGTTTTTCTGCATCGTTGTCCTTCTGCCTAACAATTATATGCCCGCATACACTTTACATGAAATATAAATCTGAGGCGACCAAAGTGTTTCTTTACTTTCTTCCCACAGCAAAACTCTCCACGAATCGCAACTAAACATTCTATACCTTACATTTCGCCCACGTTAATTCAACTTTTAATTGTTGCCCACCAACTTTTGTCAAACGCAACGCGATCCTCTCGTTGACGAGAGGCAAACAACCGGCTTTGATTGTCAAGATCGTTTCAACTCTCAAATCACATTCAACTCACATTACATCACAAATTCAACTCAATTCGTGCGACGCCAGCTCGTTTCGATTAAACCCAACTCACTTCACCGCAAACTCCAAACCTCCCTCCCCCTCCCCCCCTCAACTCTCCTCAATTTATTGTCGAAGTGTTTCTCACAGTTGCACTTCTCATCTTTCCACACTGTTAGAAATTTTTGTATGAAAATTAATATAAAGTATTGAAAGTATTTTTTTTTTTGCTGATATGTGTATATTAAATTTAATATACAAATATTAATTAATATACAGTTTAAACACTTCATAAAAGTCGATTAATATACGGATACACGTATATTAAATTTAATATACAACTATTAATTAATATACAAAAAAAGTTTTTGTAAAATTAATATACAGTTTTAAGCACTTCATAAAAGTTGTGTTTATAATATAATTATTAGAATTTTACAACATATCTTTATATCACTGTTAAAAAAGACTAGCAATTTTTAGAAAATTATAAAAATTCAAGTACTTTTACTGTAAAATCAAAGCAAATTATTGTATTGGCTGTAACGTACATTAATTTTACATCACACTTGTATATTGAATTTAATATACCAATTTATGCATAAAAACTTGCAGTACTTATTAAATTTCAAGTACATACTTTTACAGTGATTAAATGAAAATTAATATAATTTTTTGAAAATTAATACATTTTTAATTTGTGAAATTTAATATATATATTAAATAATAAATTAATAAATGAAATATAAATTCCATTTAATGTAATTTAATATATCGTATCTGCAAAAGAACTTCCAAAACATATATTAATTTTCAAAATATATTTAACAGTGCAACTCTCGTTTGTTCAACTCGGTGACACATTTTTCCATCTATATCGCGAGATTCTCATTTTATCCTAGCGTGGCATCGTCCTTTCCGTGACTGTGAATATACTGGAAGACTTTCATGCGCCTGTCTCCCTGGCCTATTGCAACCTTTACCTTGAGATCTATTTTATTTTCACAATTGGAAAAGTCTGTGTGCTTCGTAACATTTCCTGTATGTGACGGTGTCTTCCGGCTTCTCTTTCCATCAGATGGCTCGGCATCGTCGGTTGGGTTGCCGAGTTTCAGTGAAGCCGATTGAATTTGTTTTCCAACTTTTTCCAAGATACGAGGCGTCCACGCAAATTCGCGAAAACTATTATTTCCTGACATTAAAAAAAAAAAAGTATTCAATATACTGATGGTCCTTCAGCGTAAACAGTTTTTTGTAAGGTTTCCGTTCAGATTTTTATATTAACTACACTGAGAGAAAAAAAAAGATACTGGTAACTTAATTTAACCAATAAATTAGTTTAAATAACTATTCAAATTGTTGCATAGACTACAAATCTACAGTTATGGCTTAATAGTTACCTAAACTACTGTGATTCTACGCGCGCTCGCGTCGGGCTTCTGAGAGCCATCGAGGGAGTTAGAAAAAACTGGGCTTGAATTCTCATTAACCCCATCACCTCTGGGTCTCACAGACCTCACCGCCTCTGGGTCTCACAGACCTCACCGCTTCTGGTGTCTCACAGACCCCACCGTCTCTGGGGTCTCACAGACCCCAACTCCTCTGGGGCCTAACAGGCTCCAACCCCTCTGGGGTCTCACAAACCCCAACCCCTCTGGGATCTCACAGACCCCATCCTCTCTGGGGTTTCACAGACCCCCCTGAATTTTTCTAAGTCCCTCGATTCTTGACACCTGGCGGCGGCGGCAGTGGCGAGATCTTTCTAAGAGAGATATATATATACCTCCTGTGTGGTATGGGGAAAAAACCCACAGAAAGTATAGGAAAATCCTCCGGGGAGTATGGGAACGACCCCCGGGAAGTATGGGAAAGGCTCCCGGGAAGTATGGGAAAGGCTCCCGGAAAGTATGGGAAAGGCTCCCGGAAAGTATGGGAAAGGCTCCCGGAAAGTATGGGAAAGGCTCCCGGGAAGTATGGGAAAGACTCCCGGGAAGTATGGGAAAGACTCCAGGAGAGTATGGGAAAGATTTCCGGGGAGGATGGGAAAGACCCTTGGGAAGTATGGGAAAGACCTCCAGGAAATATGCACGGAAAAAAAAAGATTAATTGCCATAACCAAGAAATGAGTTGACACAACCACACGATTATTCTATTTCCCTAGCAACTCAAATGGTAGTATCTAACTAAATGGCAGTAGTTAATCTAACTAATCCAATTGAGAACTAATCGTGAATAGTTGAGGTTACTATTCGATATGGTTTAGGCAACTAATTTTTTAGACATTGTGTGGGAAAGACTCTCGAGAAGTATGGGAGAGACCCCTGCACGGAAAGAAATGTTCCCTATCAGAAATCACCGAGGCATAACGAGGGTAAACCGAGACTCGGTTTTGGACACTTTCCCGAAGGTTTTTGACCCTAAACCGACAATAACATCAAAAATCGTGAAACCTCGGCTTACCCCCAGTTTATTCTCGGTTTAACCTCGGTTTACCGTCGGTTTACCCTTGGTTTACTGTATTCTCGGTTTACCCTCGGTTTACCGTCGGTTTATCCTCGTTTTACCCTCGATTTACCGTCGGTTTACCCTCGTTCGCTTTTAACACCCGACGATTGAGGAGAAAGACTATGAACATCGATATTATGTTGCTGGCGAATCCTCGGTTTACCCTTGGAAAACCCTCGGAAAGGTGTCCGAAACCGCTACTTTCCTACCTTCGGTAGTTTCTGATAGGATTTGGTTGTGGCAACTACGTTTTTGATTTGCTGTACACAACGTCTAAAAAATTAGTTACCTCAACCATATCTAATAGTAACCTCAACTATTCACGATTAGTTCTCGATTGGATTAGTTAGGTTAACTAATCCAATCGTTGGGACTACCATTCGAATCGTCGGTATTATCATTCGAATCGTCGGTATTACCATTCGAATCGTTGGTATTACCATTTGAGTTGTAAGATAAATAGAATAATCGATTGGTTGTGTCAACTCATTTTTTGTTTATGGCAACTAATCTTTTTTTTCCGTGTGGGAAGTATGGGAAAGACCTCCAGGAAGGTTCGGAAAGACTCCCGAGAAGTATGGGAAATACCTCCAGGAAGTATGGAAAAAACTCCCGGGAAGTATGGGAAAGATTCTCGGGAAGTATGGGAAAGATTCCCAGGAAGTATGGGAACGATTCCCGGGAAGTATGGAAAAGACCCCTGAAATTTTTCTAAGTCCCTCGATTCGTGACACGGCGGCGGCAGCGTCGGTGGCGAGATCTTTTTATAATATAGAGAGATATATATATTTTTTTTGTTGTTAAAAGTACAGAAAAAAAGACTACTTTTTTTTTTATTGTTGCGATAAACGCAAAAGATAAATGAAACCGAAAAAATGGAAATACCAAACTTAAAGAAATTATTTTGTTTATTTGTAAAATTAGAAGTCGACAAATAAAAAATTTCTGTACAAATTATATTTTTTTACTATACAAGTTTAATATTAAACTATTTAATTAAATCACGAAAAGTAAATATTGTTGCGAGGTCTTTCACGACTCCTCCGAGTGTATTTATCGATTAACGTGCGGATGTGGAATTATATATATAGATATACTCGCTACGATTTATTTTTAACAGACTTTTATTTGCCACCGTATAAAAGAATTTTAGGCAATCTATTCTTACGTGAATTTGTACGACTTTAACCCTTCAATAGCCAAACCACAATGACCTTCAATACATTAAATCTTAAAATAGAGATAAATTGGCGTCGTGTGCCGATGTGGTTAACCGCAATTTTTTTTTTCTTTGTTTAAAGCGGCTCCTCCATTTTTGCCTCGAGGATTTCACCGAGATAAAGTATTTCGTACAAGCATCGCGAATTACCATAATATGGGTTAAAAATTACACATAGTTATACTTGCATCTTCTTCGACACTCTATAAGCAAACTTGCTCTCGGCACGCGCGCAGAGAATTTTCAAGAGCCCTCGAGACAAGCTTTAGGCATAACGCGAGAGAAAATTAGAATTTCAGATTAATTGAAACGAAAAGTTTATGATAATTTCCGAGAATGTCGAACGTTAATTAATACATAAAATAATAATAATTAATTGATATCTTTAATAACACTATTTTATGTAATTTGGACAAAAAAAAATTATAGGTTGCCAATATTTTATTTTTTCTTTAAGGGATCTTTTCAGTGTGACGGCCCGAAAAATAGCCTATTTTCACGATTTTTTTTTCGGACGGTTACTATACGCCGATTAATCTGAAATTTTTATGACATATTAAGGCAGTCATGAATGACAGAAAATGATTTTTTATAAGACGATTTTTATTGTTTAAATATATTTTTTTAATTGTTGAAAATAATGTTGATAAAAAAGATAGCCTCATGGTGGACATCCTAGGGGTCGCAAATTTGATCTGAAAAAAAAAAAAAAAAAAAGCCAAAGGATTATTAATTAGTATGCGATTGGCTATCGTGCTATGGAGGCTTTTTTTTAAATCAAAATTGACAAAATGTCGGCAGTTTAAACAAAAAGTACAAAATTTAGTTTTTTAACGTTTTTTTTAACTTTTTTTTGCGAAAAAAAATTTTTCGTTTCTTATCCGAAATATGAAAAAAACATTAATTATTTTCGGGAAGAATAAGACTATTTTTTATAATTAAGGGATCTCTCTAGTGTAACGGCCCGAAACATAGCCTGTTTTCACGATTTTTTTTAGGACGGTTACTATACTCCAATCAATCTGAAATTTTTATGACATATTAAGGCAATCATGAATGACAGAAAATGATTTTTTATAAGACGATTTTTATTGTTTAAATATTTTTTTTTAATTGTTGAAAATAATGTTGATAAAAAAGATAGCCTCATGGTGGACATCCTAGGGGTCGCAAATTTGATCTGAAAAAAAACCCAAAGGATTATTAATTTGTATGCGATTGGCTATCGCGCTATGGAGGCTTTTTTTATCACAATTGACAAAATGGCGGCGTTTTGAACAAAAAGTACCGAATTTAGAGGTTTTTTCGCCAGTTTTTTCTTTTAAAAAAATGGGGAGATTAAAAAAAAAAAAGCTTCCATACCACGATAGAGAGTAGCGTGAAGATTGTCCTATGAACATTTCTGAGAATGTCGAATGATAATTAATGCCTTATATAATAATAACTAATTGATGTGTTTGATAACACTATTTTATATAATTTCACTAGGCAATAAGTAATTATATAAACTTTTAACGACGTAAAAAGGGTTAATAAAAATCACAATAAAAATATAGATTGCCAATATTCTATTTTTCCTTTAAAGATATGCATTTTTTTTTTTCATCTTGCTTATATAACAAATGTGTCTATCAAGAAATAAGCTGCTTTCTAAATTTATAAAATATATGTTATTTTTGGAAAATTTCTATTGCAAAATCTATTTCGGATGCACGAAAAATATTTATTTGTTGATTTATTTATCATTTTTTCATCGTTATTATATTTAATATTTTTAAGTAAGAAAAATAAAAAAAAAATAAGAGTGGTGTCAACAACACTTTAGTCACCAATCTATAAGAATAGAAAAGGGGGAGAGGGGGAAAAAGGATGATTCGGAAAAGCCTGAAGAAGACATAAATAGAAATACGCCCTTAAAGGGAAGGATATAAATCTATCGATATTGGAATGGCTCTCCTTGATTAAAAATTGATATAATCTTTCCTGATTTTTTCTCTGGTTGTGTAAGTCGATCTTGTATCTTGATGCTGTATCAATCGATCTTGAATGTGTCGACGAACTGTCCGAGAAAAAGAAGTCCGAAATCGAACTCACGCGATTAATTTCCGGCCGCAAATATATATACATATATATTATATTTTTCCTTTAAAGAAATGCATTTTTTTTCATCTTGCTTATATAACAAATGTGTCTATAAAAAATAAGCTGCTTCCTAAATTTATAAATAAATAAATATAAAAATGTAAATATTTTTTCCTTTCCTTTTTATATTTTATATATTATATATATATATACAATATATAAAATATATATATATATTTTATATATTACAACATTATATATATATATATATATATATATAAAATATAAAAAGGAAAGGAAAAAATATTTACATTTTTATATTTATTTATTTATAAATTTACGAAGCAGCTTATTAAATATAAAAAAAATGCATTTCTTTAAAGGAAAAATAGAATATATATGTATGTATATATATATATATATATATATATGCGTAGCGTATACTTCGGGGACTCAAATATATCTTATATACATTTGTTGAAGCGGATTCTATAAGTTATTATTCACGATTTACAACGATTTTTAGGTCAATAGATACTTTACTTTTGGAGATATTCCACAATATGTAAGAACTGGCTACTATGAGGATTTTTTTGTATATTGGCGTATATGGGGACTTATCTTCAAATCACGTACCGACACATATGAGGTCTTGTATATATATATATATATATATGTATATATATATATGTCCTCAAATGATACAAAGTTTAGAAATGAATGTGTGTGCTCGAAATAGACGGTACAATGACATATGCCCTTACAATATATCTTTATATCATATAATTAAAACGAGCACAATAAGTATTGCACTCGGTGCAAAGACTTTAATGATCATTCATTTAAGATGATGTGCTACTGCTCGGTCGGTAACAAAAACTGTAAAGCGTTGTTCTTGGTCACAATTGATGTTTCAGGCAAAAGACGAGAAGAACTGACTGCGTCTTGGCAGTCTGCAGTCTGTACTTCTCGACTTTTATTCGAAAAATCAACCCTGGCGAAGAATACCACTTCGGGAAGATTCAGCTATCTCACTCGCACTTATGGCGATCTGAGAGAGACAAACGACATGTAGCACATCACCTTAAAAGTGTATAAAGGCCGCTTGCAACAAATTCATGAACTTAAGCCCATACAAAATATGTAAAGAGAATAATTTATCCAAAAACTTCAAATTGTCGCACACCGACTCCAGTCATAAGTTTAAAGTTATTCACGGTATTATTTGTAAGTTATCACGAGTAAAAGTAAATTTTGGATTTGTTGACTCTTACTCGTACATGCATGACCCAGACAGACATTTGGGAGCACGGTGACTGCACAGTGGCGTAACTCACTGCACGGCATGGCGTCAGAAGTACGTTATGTACGTCCGAACGTAACAGATACTGTGACGTTACGACGTGCCTAATCCAACACTGTGCCTGCACAGTACCAGCACATTGTGCACTTTAGAGCAGTTGCACGATCAACTGGAACCGTGCAGGCACAGTGCTGATCCAGCCCGTCGTGGCGTCACAGTATCTGTTACGTGCGGACGTACATAACGTACTTCTGACGGCACAACGTGCTGCACGGTACTGCACGTTTGTCTGCTGGGTGAACGTCTACGCCGTTCGCACATTGGCTCCGTCTTCCGTCGCTGTCGTTGTAGTTTACCTCTCCGCGCTACCACTGCGTACTTACCTTAAATAAAATGTTTAAAAAATAATTCTTTGGGAACCGCTTTTAACATTATTATACATTAATCGAAATGTTCTCCTGCCCTATTTGCAGAAGTCGATGAAAGAAATTCAGTTTAAGGACATGTAAGATACGTTCTCGTAGTGTAGACTTTGAGAACACGATTGTCTATATAAAGTCTGCTTTGAAGACATAGCTTTTTCGAGGACATATAAGCGATATGTTCTTGTATTGTAGTCTTTGAGGACATATTTATTTATTTATCTATATAAAGTCTGCTTTGAAGATATATTTACCTATATAAGGTCTGCTTTGAGGATATAGCTTTTTCGAGGATATATACGCGATACGTTTTTGTACTGTAGTCTTTGAGGACATATTTATCTATATAACGTCTGCTTTGAGGACAGCTTTTTCGAGAATATATACGCGATATGTTCTTGTATTGTATTCTTCGAGGACATATTTTTCTATATAAAGTTTGTTTTGAAGCCATGCAGTGCTTTTGAGCACGTTTATAATCGATTTCAATTTCATTTTATTATTTAAAAAATAATTCTTTGGGAACCGCTTTTAACATTATTATACATTAATCAAAATGTTCTCCTGCCCTATTTGCAGAAGTCGATGAAAGAAATTCAGTTTAAGGACATGTAAGATACGTTCTCGTAGTGTAGACTTTGAGAACACGATTGTCTATATAAAGTCTGCTTTGAAGACATAGCTTTTTCGAGGACATATATGCGATATGTTCTTGTATTGTAGTCTTTGAGGACATATTTATTTATTTATCTATATAAAGTCTGCTTTGAAGATATATTTACCTATATAAGGTCTGCTTTGAGGATATAGCTTTTTCGAGGATATATACGCGATACGTTTTTGTACTGTAGTCTTTGAGGACATATTTATCTATATAACGTCTGCTTTGAGGACAGCTTTTTCGAGAATATATACGCGATATGTTCTTGTATTGTATTCTTCGAGGACATATTTTTCTATATAAAGTTTGTTTTGAAGCCATGCAGTGCTTTTGAGCACGTTTATAATCGATTTCAATTTTATTTTATTATTAATTTTTCGTGAACCGAAAATCAAATAAAAAAATCCTTTGGAAATGTCTTAAAATTTTTGTTATTGTTGTTTTCTTACCGCCAACATAAATTCTTTATTCGATTCGCTAAGGTTAGCCAACCGAGATACTCCAACACAAACTGCTATACCGGCGCCCCATCCAGTGCAGAAAAATTGTTGGGACTCCTACTTGGCCCTTTCTAGTTTGCGCCAATTTTATTAGGGGCCCAGTATAGCAATCTCAGTACAGCCCTACTAGGCTGGTCACGCTTCAAAGGACGGGACCTTTATAGATTTCACGGTTAGGGCCTATAAAGACTGCCCTATTAAACCCCTATTAAAATAATAAAGATTATTTTTCCCATCGGAATTTCGGCCAATAGAAACGACGCATTTGGCCTCTTGTGGGGGAACCTAGGCGATGTTACGTCTGAGTAACAAAACAAATGCCCTGTTTTTGACCTTAGCTACGGCTAATTGGTCAGGGATACGGGCTGAACGATTTGATTAATTATTATTGGAATTTTCTTTGTTAAAATAAAAAGTGTGTCTCGGATCAGTTGTTGGAATGTATTTAGCCTTTAAACATTTAATCGAGTAGCTAACTTTGACTAATTTGTATTGAATTTCTGCTTGATTACTGATTTGGCGGCTTTCACAAAAATCGGTCGTTAAATAACCGTGATATTCGGGTTCGTTAATCTCCCCACGATCAATTTTTACCAATTTACGAAGTTGGTTATATAGATAAATATGTCCTCAAAGCAGACTTTATATAGATAAATATGTCCTCAAAGACTACAATACAAGAACATATCGCGTATATATCCTCGAAAAAGCTGTCTTCAAAGCAGATTTTGTATAGACAATCATGTCAATCACTTGGTAAGCTAACCAAGTGACTTGGTTAGACCAACTAAGAAATTGGTAGCCTAACAAATAACTTGGTTGGTCTAACCAATTAATTGTCTGGCGCATATATAACCAAGCGTTTTTCTCCGTGCAGTTAGGTTAACTAATCCAATCGTTGGGACTACCACTCGAATAGTTGGGACTACCATTCGAATCGTCGGTATTATCATTCGAATCGTCGGTATTACCATTGGAATCGTTGGTATTACCATTTGAGTTGTGAGATAAATAGAATAATCGATTGGTTGTGTCAACTCATTTCTTGGCTATGGCAACTAATCTTTTTTTTTCCGTGTGCGTCGGCATATTTTATGTGGGTTTCACCTAGGTAGCCCTGGCGGTCATTACGTAGATGCGTGACCGTGTGGCTGACGACTGATGGTCAATACTTAGATGAGTGACCGCTTTGCTGAATAGTTAGATGGGTGATCACCTGGATAACTCTGGTGGGTTTTAGGAAGGCCCCAATTTGTCATGCATATTGTGGAATACCTGACAAAGCGTAAAATATTGAACGTGTCCCCGCCTTTCCCCGCTATCACCCGCCGTTTGTCTTTTGACTAGGCTAATCAGATGCATTGACGTGCTTGCCTAAAAGACTTTTCAGCTGTTGCGCTCTTATAATAAAACTTCAAGTTCTTAACGGCCGTGAAGAACTTTTTACACTGAGAGAAAAATATAGTAATTTAATTAAAAAAATATAGTTAGTCCGACGATAATCTAATTATAAATTACAATTTCCAGGAACGTCTCCATTTTATGATTATAGCAAAAACAATTATGGTAGCAATCATCAAAATGATAATAGTTTCAAATATGCCGTTTTGTTGCATATACGATTTCAACGTTTGATTCCAATAACTTTGCAAGTGTCGTTTATTGAACTATATTACCATCGCTTCAACTATAAAACATTGCTAGCCTTCCTATATTTTTTTTTATCATGTGAAATCGTTAAATCAACGATATGCTTTTCTCTCAGTCTAAAGAGAAGATCCGGGCTACGTTTCAGTCAATAAACAGTAAATTCAACAACTGTCGTCAAATCATACGTACCACATAATCGTTACTTTGAAGACAGTCCCCGAATGATGCGATACGCAGACTCGTTATTTCAAGGACAGTCCTCAAAGTGACACGGGTTTATCCACGGCTTCAAACTAAACGTATCATTGACTGCTAATTGTTTGGGGACGGACCTCGAAACATACTTTATGCTGATAGAATTACAGGGACAGTCCTCAAAACAGCCACAAGTCCTTGAAGTGTACGTTGCTCGTACGAAAATGGTTCCGAACGCTACGCTACGCATATATATATATATATACGAAATAACGTGACCAATGCAAGTCGGATCAAATACGAGATTTTTCTGTCGTGTTTTGTCAGCTAATTCACTTTTTGTTAACGACCATTTTACTCCTCATTCTCCTCATTCATCGCTAACCGGAAGATCCTATAGTTACAAACATAACAGCAGAAATGACGCTACTAGAAACTGACAAAAGCACTGAATAGCTACAGAGTTGCAACTCTCTCATTAATTTTCATTGCAGTTTCGTTCATTATACATTCAAGTGCTTTTTTTTTAATGCCTCAGCCAATTTGTAGCAAAATTTCTGAACAGTTAATTAAAAACCATCAAAAGTACTTTCTGAAAATGTTTGGCTTTTCAGTACTTTGTGCTTTTTTTTTCATTTATAGACATTATGCATGTATTTATTTTTCTTGATACTTTTTAAATAAACTATTGTAGATACTTTTCTATTTTGCTGTTTATAGAATGGAACATTTTTTAAACATCTTTCAGAGGCTCTGAGAATAAAAAATAATACGTTTTTATTACTATAATCGAGATATTTTTATTAATATTTGTGAAAAAAAATATAGCCTGTCAACATTTTTTTTATATTAAGGAAATATATTGCAAAAGGCAAATGTCATTAACTTTCTTGTAAAATTAGCAATAAACATTGCAAACGGAAACTAAAAAATTTTTTTTGCAATCAAAATGCAAAAAAATCTACTGCAAAGAAAAATTACTTAACTTTCATTACAGAAAAATTTTGGAACAGTTAATTAAAAACCATCAAAAGTATTGTCTGAAAATGTTTGGCTTTTCAGTACTTTTTGCTTTTTTTTCTATAAACATTATTTATTTTTCTTGGTACTTTTCAAATAAACTATTGTAGATACTTTTCTATTTTGCTGTTAATAGAATGGAACATTTTTAAAACATCTTTCAGAGGCTCTAAGAATAAAATTAATACTTTTTTATCACTACAATGGGATTTTTGTATATAAATAAATTTTATGTGAATTAGAAAAGAAATTTTTAAAAATGTTTGTTGCTATTCTGATAAAAATCTTCACGTTGGCAATATGTTTTTCAATTTCTTGGCGAAATGAATGATAATTCGAGTTTATTAGAGCAAAATACAGCAAAATAGCGTATGAAAAAAAAAAAAAAAAAATCTCGATATTTTCACTAAAATGGCTATAATTAAAAAAATAATGGTCTAATGATTCCGGCTTGCATTTGTTTTCCTTGTAAAGGATGAAGTTTCCAATCGCAACCTGAAGAATAGAAATTCGTTGATTAAAATTTTTTTTTCACATATCTTTAAAAATGAAGCAGCAATAATTAAAATTTTTTGCCATTTTTAAAAACGTTCTCACGGACGATTAATTAAATTATCGTAATAATCATAGTCATTCTCTTCTTATTGAGACTGAAGAAGAAAATTAAATCAGCAAATAAAAAAATTCTGAATTTTCCGGTGAACCAAAAACCCTTTTAAAAAATTTGAAAAAAAAAGTCAAAACCAAATGACCAAAAATAAATGAAGTGAAAAACATGAAAAACCCATTTAAGAAAATTTTTCAGGTATTTGATAGAATTTTTTAAAAGAAACATTTTTAATAGGTTCATGAAAAAGCTATTTACAAAAATTTTCAGGTATTTGATAGAATTTTTTAAAAGAAACATTTTTAATAGGTTCATGAAAAACCTACTTACCAAATTTTTCAGATATTTGATAGAATTTTTTAAAAGAAATATTTTTAATAGATTCATGAAAAACGAATTTTTAAAATTTTTCAGGTATTTGATAGAATTTTTTAAAAGAAACATTTTTAATAGATTCATGAAAAACGAATTTTTAAAATTTTTCAGGTATTTGATAGAATTTTTTGAAAGAAATATTTTTACCCCAGCTTATAAATTAAAAAAAAATTCTTAGTCATGGTTGTACAACGAAAAACATTTTTGCTACAAAATACAAAGAACCACAAAGGGTTTCTTTTTCAAAGAAGCCTGCAAATGAAATTCTCGAATTACTCTTTTCTTTTCCTTCCATTATATCGTGCACAAAGTAGTCTTTACAAGAAGGCCAACATTGGCCAACATACTAACCCACATAATGTGATCTTTGTATACAATAGAAAATGATGAAATTTTTTTTTAAACTTTTTGTGGTCAATATGAAAATAATATTAAAAACGAAATTATTGAAACTTCTGGAAATTGACCGCGAGTTTATTCGCAAATAGAATGGGACTCGAGGTCAGAGTATTTATATAGTTATAGTAGAAATCTCCTTTCTCTTGGAAAAGCCACGATCAAAGACACCGAGAGAACGGATAAGCAGAGAAAAGGCGCAATGTGAAGAAAAAAAAAGAAAATGTTATGGAACGTCAAAGGATTGTAGTCAGCTGATCAGAGATAAGAAGAAAACGAGCAGCCAAAAGCCGTGGATTTCAATTAACTTGATAACTCATAGAGGGAAAACTTTTAATATGACATCAAGAATTCAATTTTAATTATTGTTGTTGACAATTAAGTCCAAAGCACTTAGTGAATTAATATTTCTGCGACTATCTGATGATTAATATAAAATGAGGCCATAAAAATATTCAGAAGAATTTAATATACTTGTTCATTAGGACATTTTTTTTTTCTTCATAAGTATTTTTCTCGCAGCGAGGAAAAAATAATTTTCCCTACAACTTTTATTCTTGTTTTCTTGAAAGAACAAGAGTAAAATTATTAGAAAGTTATAATTGAGTGAGAGAAATAATTTTTTTCTTTTAATCGAATATTCGTAGAAAAATTATTACTATAATACATTTTTTTCTAACTTTATTCGGAAAAGGTGAAAATATTTTTGGATAATGAAATATATATTCTATCAGATGTGTTGAACAGTAAACAAAATATATCAATAATTTCTCTTAATTTATTTTATAATGATATAATTTATCAATGATATTGATTTTTGTCAAATTTTTATTTTACATAAAATTTATTTTTTATTTTACATAAAAATTCCTATTTTTACAATTGCAACAAGAATTGAATGATCAATTTAACTATAAAAATACTGTTGATTTTATTCGAATTTTTATTTTACATAAAAATTCTTACCTTTACATTAAATTGCAACAAGAATTAAATGATCAATTTAATTATAGAAATACTCGCATGATCTAACAATTAATAATCATTGCTTAAGAATTGTATAAATAATTATTAAAAATATCTTAAATTCCTTTTTTTTATAAAAAAAAATTATTTACAATTACATGCAAATCAATTATATCACGAAAAAAATCCTTTAAGAAATTGCATAAAGACGGTGATGCCATCTAGCGTAAATTGATTGGATAAAATTGAGAGTATGATGAAAGTTATAATTAATTACACCGAGATAAAAGATTTCATTGACGCCAAAGAAATGGGTGGATCGATTTTTTTTTTTCATTGATTTCAATGAAATAGTGCATTCGAATTTCAAAGAGAACATTTCATTGCCTGTAAATAAAGATTTACTTAGTGGGCATATAATAGAGAAACAGTTTCATTGTTTTAAAGAGACGTTTTCATTGGTTCAAAGAAACGTTTTCATTGATCTCTCTCTCGCACCTAACCTCACTTTTTTGTTTTTCGGTTCTCCCGAACAAACGGCTTCGAGTTTCGAGGAGCCAGAAGCTTAGCATATTTCTGCCGTACTTCCTTACATACTCACAAGATTTGAGCTTTATCTACCGCGTACTTCAGGAAAAAATAGGTTTCGAAATTATGAGGTGGTAAGAAGAAGGTTTCATTGAATCAGAGACGATATCTTTGAAATCAACTAAAAAGGTTCATTGGTTTAAGGAGGTTGGAGCGCTCCACACTATGTGTTAATCACATAGCAGCATTAGTTCTTGATATTCAAATACATTCGCAGCTGTCATATGAACAGTAAATCGATCAATATCTCCAAATTCCCGATGTCATGTTTTTTCATCCAGTTTTGTAAAAGGGTAAACCGTAATATCAGTCCGATTGTGACGAAACATAGCTCATTTTGATCAGTGGAAGATCCTTAATCGATTGACCGTCCGGATTTTCTATAGTATCAGGCGTTCAAAAGTTACAGCCATTTGTATACTTGATGTTAAGTTATGATAGGATAAATAAACGGTTGTATCTTTTGAACTACTAATACGATTTTAAAAAAATAGACGGCCAATCGATAGAATATCTTTTAGTAAACAAAATGAGCTATTGGTCTTCATAATCGGACTGATATTACGGTTTACCCTTTTAAAAAACTGGATGAAAAAACATGACATCGGAAATTTGCAGATATTGATCGATTTACTGTTGATATCACAGCTGTGAATGTATTTGAATATCAAGAACTAATGCTGCTATGTGATTAACACCTTGGAACAGATTATTAAACCATCTGAAATTGTAGAAACGCTTTTAAAAATTTAGCACTGATTTGATTAGTGCGGAACGCTCCAACCTCCTTAAAGAAATGCTTCTTCGAATTAATGCCACTACATTTCGTTGAATTTGAGATCATTCAAAGAAAAGATAGTATTGAAATTCAAGTATTTCTTTTCATTGGCAAAGATTTCCGTGAATCAATGAAACTTTTTTTCTCAGTCTAGGGAGATTAAATTGGTAATCCGAAAAAAGCGCTGCTAGTTATTTAAGTGGATTACTGAATAATATATTAATGTACTAGTTTTGGATGTTCCCCTTGAATAAAATCTTCTACTTGGTGTGGGGCTTGAATCGAAAATCAGAATCCGGGGTAACTTGGCCTAGATACTTCCGGCGTAGCAGTCTAGCAGCATTTCGGGTATACTTTTGTATACAGAGTGTGGATCTGTATATATGGGTGTGGAATAATCCGTACCTATGAGGCGGATATCCGAAAATCGGTATTCACACCGATGCGATTTCAATCTCGTAATCGTTGGAGGTCGGAGAGCTTGGCTATATATATATATATATATATCTTTCAATTGCAGAACCTCGACCTTTCAGAAACTTACTATAGGTAATATGACGGCATTCTACTTTGCTTTGAATTCTCCAATACTGAAAACTATTTTCGTAGTCCGTCTGAAAAATGCAACAATATTAAACTTATAAATTGTAATTAATCAAAATGGTCTAAAATATGGAGAAAATTATGAAAAGAAAAATGGTCTACATGTGTGTGTAAAAATTTATAAAATTTAATTACTATCACTTATAATTTTTTTATAAAATTTAATTGCTGTAATTTATAATTTTTTAATAAAATTTAATTGCTGTACTTTATAATTTTTTATAAAATTTAATTACTATGATTAATAATTTTTTATAAAATTTATAAATCTCTTATAACTAGAGAACGAAATAGGACTATTAAGTTGAAATTTGGCGCTCAAGTGAAGCAATTATTTACTTTGTTGTAATTGTAAATTTGAATAAAATTCTTTGTATTTATTGATATGTTATAACAGCTCAATTTTTCTTTTTATTGAAAAACTAGCTTTTATTGAACCTAACCATCTACAAATTTCTCCATACTTGTTCTGGTGACCAGAATCCTTGTCCAACCCTTTTTTTTGCAATGGTGAAATTGCTTAGAAAAGTTGCTAAAAATAAGAGAAAGTGGAATAAATGAATGGCAAAAATATAAATAAAAATTCTCCGTGAACTTACAAAATATGTAGAAAAATTAAAAACTCAAATGACACATTTTCCACGTGGTATATTCACAGCCTGATTAATTACAAAGAAAACAAGCGCGAATCTATTTCGCATTTTCGTGAATCCTTGTTTATTTTACCAAAAAATAAAAAAATAAAAATGTTTGATTAAGTAAAAAAAAAACTTGTTTTTTAGTGGCCCATTCTAAATACGTTAATGGGCCATTGAGAGATTTCACTTTCAGTTACCAGACTTAGCACCCTTTTTTAATTACGTAAAAGCCCAAACGTCAGGCTTCATTCCATGCAGTCACAAAAATCCGTAGTAACGTAAAAAGTCGTAGCAACAATATACACAGTTAAAAATATTTTGAAAATTAATATATGTATTGAAACTTCTTTTACAGATACGATATATTGAAGTTTATTTAATATACTGTATATTAATTTAGTAGTTATTAAAATTATTAAAATTATGTTCTGCAACTTAAATTAATCATACAGAAAAAAATGAATTAAAAAAAATTGACCAATAAATTTCACCAACTTGGTTCCATCTTCCTTCCCTTAATATTTACCACAACCATAAAAAAATATACTCAAAAATCAATAGCTGTCACTTACACTGTAAAAAATATTCAGGAGATTAACATAGAATTATCAAAAAAATTTATCCATAAACTGGCAATTATATAGTAATATTATAGAACTTTTATATAAAATTAATTTAAACTTCCGAAAAAAAAATGTTAATTCTCATTTTTTTAAAAAAACTTTTTACACTGTACTTATCGACATTAGAACTTTTATTCTTTTTTCTTTGAGGCTTCTAAGTACCTCATCAAAACCGTGAAATAAAAGTATGGCGATAAAAAAAAAAAAAAAAAATTACCGACACTAGATGACTCACGTGGACCGAACGCTTCACTGTAGCATTTTCTGCCCGTCAGTGTTGCCAAACACCGACACACGTAAAGGATGGCATTGATATGTATGAAGATGTAGCAGTAGAGCAGTGGACCACCAGCGTGTTTAGCTACTCACTCGACCCACTTCCCCGACCGCTGACGACCGCTTCGATTGTTCGATAGTGCACGGCCGGCAAGGAGCATCGGCGAACGAGCTGTAAAACTAGAAGCCAGTAGAGTAGGAAGAAAACCCGCAAGCCTAGCACATGAAGAATCCGTCGGGCAATATGAATGCAGCACGCTCGTTTGAAATGCCAGAAATTCCTCGTCACCATTGACCCGGAACGTCTTTCCCCTTCTCCCCTCGTCTCTTTGTATTCGCTTTTCTTATTCCCTCTCGATTGAGGGTTGTCGAGGATGAAGACCTTGAAAGTGAGTCTTCCATCGTGTGAATCTCGTACCCGCGTATGTCATTCATTTTTCCAAAGCTATTCTCAATCGCCACGAAGACTCGATACTTACTGAGAGTGAGAAATCTGCAGAAAAATACGTGTTATCTTTCGGTGGATTTTTTTATTTTTTATTTTTTAGCTTCTAGAGAATGTAGATGATGGATATGATGGATAGCGTTATTTTGCCTCGTTCACTGTCTTATAGTTAGTGAAATATGTTGATATTGGTTGTGGCGAACTTCAGGGTTACGTTGGCTTAGCTTTGGGAGGTTGGGATAATTTGGTGAAATTTTTTTGTAATCTTGAATCTTCTTGGCTTGGAGTTAAGGATTTTTATAATGTGGTTATGCAGAAAAAAATTGGTTATAATATAGTTGTGCACAAAAAAATTGGCTCCAATATTGTTGTGCACAAAAAAAAATTGGTTCTAATATAGTTGTGCACAAAAAAAATTGGCTCCAATATAGTTGTGCACAAAAAAAATTGGCTCCAATATAGTTGTGCACAAAAAAATTGTCTCCAGTATAGTTGAGCGCAAAAAAGAATTGGTTGCAATATAGTAGTGCACAAAAAATTGGCTCCAATATTGTTGTGCACAAAAAAAATTGGCTCCAATAGAGTTATGAACAAAAAAAATTGTCTCCAGTATAGTTGTGCACAAAAAATTGGGTTCAATATAGTTGTGCACAAAAAAATGGTTCTAATATAGTTGTGCACATAAAAAATTGGCTTCAATATAGTTGTGCACATATAAAATTTGCTTCAATATAGTTGTGCATAGACAAAATTGGCTCCAATATAGTTGTGCACAAATAAAATTGGCTTCAATATAGTTGTGCACAGACAAAATTGGCTTCAATATAGTTGTGCACAAGAAAATTGCTCCAATATAGTTGCGCACAAATAAAATTAGCTTTAATGTAGTTGGGCACAGACAAAATTGGCTCCACTATAGTTGTGCAAACAAAATTGGCTCCAATACATTTGTGTAAAAAAAAAAATTGGTTCCAATAGAGTTGTGCGCAAACAAAATTGTCTCCAGTATAGTTGTGCACAAGAAAATTGGCTTCAATATAGTTGTAAACCAAAAAAAAATAGCTCCAATATAATTGTGTAAAAAAAAAAATGGCTCCAATATAGTTGTGTACAAAAAAATTAGCTTCAATGTAATTCTGTACCAAAAAAATTGCTCCCAATATAATTGTGTAGCAAAAAATTGGTGCCCAATATAATTGTGTACCAAAAAATTGGTACCCAATATAATTGTGTACCAAAAAATTGGTGCCCAATATAATTGTGTACCAAAAAATTGGTGCCCAATATAATTGTGTACCAAAAAATTGGTGCACAATATAATTGTGTACCAAAAAATTGGTGCCCAGTATAATTGTGTACCATAAAATTGGTGCCCAATATAATTGTGCACAAAAAAATTGGTGCCCAATATAATTGTGAGCTATCTAATAGTGAATTAAATATGTTATGCATTGATAAGAGCACAAAAAGCTTGTGCACAAAAAAATGTAATGGAAAATATAGTTGTCGATAAAAAAAATTGTCTATAAAGAAAATGAGATTGCTTGCGCAGTTCGAGATATTATCGAATCGTCTGGGAATATTTTATATCAATTTCATACATCATAAATTGATGAATTAAGGGGCCGTTACAATAGTAAGAGTGAGTGGATTAATCTGTCTCGAAAATTGGAATGGAAAATGGCGAACTTAAGACGAAAGTTAGCTCAACTACATTACAAGGTCGAGCTCGTCTAATCGGCTGATTCAATCTCGTTCTTACGTTTTCCGTATCCACCCAGAAGGAAACGAATAACAAATTGAATTGCCCACTCCTGTTTTCCAACAATTCCGTTTATAGCTGGCTCGGCCCGAGTTAATCCTGTTTTCATCACGAGTCTTTTATTCATATAACAGAATTTTCCCAGGTAGGATTTTACAGCCGATGGAACATTGGGTTAGGTCTGGGTAGCCGATTTACAATGCTTGGCCTATACCAATACCAAATGGTTGGGTCGATATTAGTAATAGAACCAAAGATGCAACGAAATATCAAATGTATTAATACCATAAATAATTGGATATTCAATTAATTTTTTTTTTTTCATTTTGGTAAAAATAACTTATTCAAATAATATATACGAATTTCCATTGTAATACGCAAAAT
Organism: Ephialtes manifestator; assembly: GCA_963970395.1. Lineage (NCBI taxonomy): Eukaryota > Metazoa > Arthropoda > Insecta > Hymenoptera > Ichneumonidae > Ephialtes > Ephialtes manifestator. Next base: position 35,988,823 of record OZ019972.1, read on the forward strand.
ATTTTAATTATTATTTATATTTTTATATATAAAAATAAAAATTATATATTATTTATATATAAAAATGAATAATTATATATTATTTATATTTTAACGAAAATTTTGTTTTTTTTTTTGGTAAAAATAATGTATAAAAAAAAATTGCGATAAAAATAAAGATAATGACTACTGGAAAAATTCATGTCATTATGTGAAATTTTTAGTGGGACTTTTTACATGAAATTTTATTGAAATTCTTTTTTTAATTCAGTAAAAAATCTTTTTATTCATATAATAAAAAATTTATACTAATATTCGTATGCCATGAATAATTGAATATTCAATTTCTTAAATATTCTTCATCTTGATAAAAATAATTTATTCGAATAATATATACGAATTTCCATTGTAATGCCCAAAATATTTCAATTATTATTATTATTTACATTTGAACGAATTTCCATTGTAATGCGCAAAATATGATTATTTATATTTTAACGAAAATTTTGTTTTGCAGAATTTGCAGAAAGACGTTGCAACGACGATGGGCGATGGGAAGGACGAGGTGGTGCAGTCGGTGATCGCCCTTATTCCGTCGATTTTCCAAACGGATGGACCAACTACACGCCTTGCTTTACACCGGAAATGCTTTTGCTTATACGCAAGCTCTACACGGGAAATGAAGATGCGGCGAAGGTATAAATAATTTTAATCCTCTCAACATCTAAAGTCCAGAGGAAGAAGTTACTTTACTAATTTTCCCGTCTCAATTATTTATTTTTTTACATTTTTCAAAAACCATTAATACTCTTAATATAGAACCGAAAAAAAAATTAATGGCTTTAAAACTTATTTTAATTAAAATTTATGTTCGTATCAATTTTTTTATTAAAAAAAATCTTCAATACTTTTAATATAGAGACGAAAAAAAATTGATTTTTTTAAATTTTATTTTAATTATTTTTTTTTATTTAAAAGAAATCCTCAATAATTTAATATAGAGGCGAAAAAAAATTGATGACTTTAAAACTTATTGAAATTTTAATTTATATCCGTATTTATTTTTTTTATTTAAAAAAAATCCTCAATACTTTTAATATAGAGTGGAAAAAAAATTGATCGCTTTAAAACTTATTGAAATTTAAATTTATATCCGTATTTATTTTTTTTATTTAAAAAAAATCCTCAATACTTTTAATATAGAGCGGAAAAAAAAATTGATTGCTTTAAAACTTATTGAAATTTAAATTTATATCTGTATCTATTTTTTTTTATTTAAAAAAAATCCTCAATATTTTAAATATAGTGGCGGAAAAAAATTAATAGCTTTAAAACTTATTGAAATTTAAATTTATATCTGAATCTTTTTTTTTATTTAAAAAAAATCCTCAATACTTTTAATATAGAGACGAAAAAAAAATGTATGGCTTTAAAACTTATTGAAATTTAAATTTATATCTGAACCTATTTTTTTACTTAAAAAAAATCCTCAATACTTTTAATATAGAGACGAAAAAAAAATTGATGGCTTTAAAACTTATTGAAATTTAAATTTATATCTGTATCTATTTTTTTGTATTAAAAAAAATCCTCAATACTTTCAATATAGACGAAAAAAAAATTGATGGTTTCAAAACTCATTGAAATTAAAATTTATAAAACTCGACAAATGCAATACAATTTGACTGCTATTTATTTGTTATGGCAGTTAAAATTTAACTTTGCATTTTTTCTTCGTTCTTTGATATTTCCACATTCTGCGTCACCAACGCGCGCATTTCTGCTTCATATATGAATTTTAAAACTAGATATATTCGCTCGACAAGCGCATAAAGTAAATATTGTGAATGAATCTTTATTTTTGTTATTAATTCTTTTTTAATCAATTTTTTGCAAATGGAATATTTGTGTATTTTGTAACTCACTGGATGTTACAACTGGAATGTTTTGACTGCGGGACTATCGGGTACAGTAGATTTGATTGATAATCCTCGTCTCGATACTGGCTGGTCAGTATCGAAAGGAATTGCAATCAGTATCTGTCCATGGATGATTTGAGTTTCAGAATTATCTATCAGCTTTAACCCTTCAAATGTCACTGAATTGGTTGTAATATCATGCGACATAATTCCCAAAGGGCGTAAGCACCAAAAATGAAATTGTAAATCAATACCAAAAACAAAAAAATATATATAAAAACTACTATTAAAAATAATTTTTCAAAGTTTAAAATCAAATTTTTATTTGCATTAAAAAATTAATGAAAAATATACATTTTCTACATTGTATTTCTTCCATCCGAAACATAATAAATTTAAAAAAAAAATGAAAACACCAAGTTTTTTGGAAAATAAAATCTAAAAAAATTTGAATTTGTAATAAAATGTAGGAAATTATGAAAAAGCGATTTTAAGGAGAAAATGGCTGAAATAATTTTTTTTCTGATTCTGCTTTTACTTTAACCTTTAGAAAATAATTGCCATCAAACAGAATTTTCCAAACTAAACATGAAATTCTAATCTGCATTAAAAATTGTATAAAAAACACTAATTTCTTAAATTCCATTCTTCCCATCGAAGATATAAGCAACTGAAAAAAAAAATACCTCCTAATTTTTTTTCGAATGCAAAATTTAAAAAAATTTGCATCACTCAATTTTTCAATAAACTCTAGTTAATTATAAATTATTATAATTATAATCCTATAATATAATTATAAAACTCTAGTTAATTATAATAAATTATAATTTATTATAATATTTATTAATATAAAATATTAATATTATTAAATTTACTATAATTTATTAATAATTATAATAAATTATAATTAATAATGAAGAATTACAATAATTATAATAAACAGCGAGGTTCAGAAAAATAGATTTTATTTTTGAATCTCTTGAAAAATATAATCCATAGAATCTGATTACTTTAATGACAAAAAAAAAGATCAATAACAAAAAATACTATTGTGTTCACAGTCCGATGATTCTGATGCTGTACTAATAAATAAATCTGTGTGTGTGTGTCGAACAGGTGAAGCTGGAAATAGCTGAGAGAACACGAACGCTCGAATTTGTTGGATTGAGCGTTTCACTGGCTGCCCTTGTCATCTCTCTTGCCATCTTCTGTCGTTTCAGGTGAATCTACCCTACGTACTCTGTCATTCACTCTACCCATTCTCTACTCACTATTTCATCCGGTGTAACAATCGCGTGCAGTGAATTCCGTCGGATACTGAAGATGTCGTTTTTCTTTTTTTCTTTTTTCTCCTTTTAGGTTTTTATCGCACACACGACTACATATATATATATGTATATATGTGTAAAGCCATGATAGTAGAGAATATACAAGCAGGGCGAGTACTACGAGTCATGTCGTATGTAGGTAGTCAGGGTCGAGTAAAATGGAGGTAGAGGCAAGGGGGAAGTAATCTCACGAGAGTGGATTATATTGGAGAAACCAACCCTCAATAGCGTGTATATATACTGTTTATATATACATACATACCGTACAATGCAACGTGGAATTTTCTGGCCGCATGGTTTGGTTGCAATTGCGTCTTAAACGTGGCCAGTAAGGCTACACCGAAAATGGAATTTAATTTTTAAAACATCCATAATCCTTGAGGAATTTTTGTGAATGATAAATTTTACTAGAAAAATTTTACTAGGCTTATGGTATTTTTATGGAAAATAATTTCATAGTAATTTTTGTAGATTACAAAATTTTACTAGAATTTTTTTAGTAGGCTTATGGTATTTTTATGGAAAATAATTTCACAGTAATTTTTGTGAATTACAAAATTTTACTAGAAATTTTTTTACTAGGCTTATGGTATTTTTTACTAGATTCTTAACTTAATTCACTAGATGTTCACGGATTCAATCGGAAAATAATTTCACAGGAACTTTTGTGCATTGTAGATTTAACTAGAAAATTTTTACTAGGCTTATGGTATTTTTACTAGATTCTTAACTTAATTCACTAGATTTAGTTAGACATTTTTTTACTTGAATTGTAATAGTTAATGAATTTTACTAGAAATTTTTACTGGTCTTATGGTGTTTTCACTAAATTCTAAACATCGGAATCCAGCAGTGAGGTTACACAGAGAAATGGGACTAGAAAATAATAATAATTTCAGTTTAAATTTCTAGTAAAATTTATACTACATCTGACATTTTTTTTTATTAGAATTTTCCTAGGACTTAAATTTCGAGTAAAATGGAGATAGGGGCAAGGGGTAAGTAATCGTACGAGAGTCGATTATATTGGAGAAATCAATCCTCAATAGCGTATATATACTGTTTATATATACATACATACCGTACAATGCAACGTGGAATTTTCTGGCCGCATGGTTTGGTTGCAATTGCGTCTTAAACGTGGCCAGTAAGGCTACACCGAAAATGGAATTTAATTTAAAAAAAACATCCATAATACTTTAACAATTTTTCCTTGAGGAATTTTTGTGAATTATAAATTTTACTAGAAAAATTTTACTAGGCTTATGGTATTGTTATGGAAAATAATTTCACAGTAATTTTTGTAGATTACAAAATTTTACTAGAATTTTTTAGTAGGCTTATGGTATTTTTATGGAAAATAATTTCACAGTAATTTTTGTGGATTACAAAATTTTACTAGAAATTTTTTTACTAAGCTTCTGGTATTTTTACTAGATTCTTAACTTAATTCACTAGATGTTCACGGATTCAATCGGAAAATAATTTCACAGGATTTTTTGTGGATTGTAGATTTTACTAGAAAATTTTTACTAGGCTTATGGTATTTTTACTAGATTCTTAACTTAATTCACTAGATTTAGTTAGACATTTTTTTTACTTGAATTGTAATAGTTAATGAATTTTACTAGAAATTTTTACTGGTCTTATGGTGTTTTCACTAAATTCTAAACATCGGAATCCAGCAGTGAGGTTACACAGAGAAATGGGACTAGAAAATAATAATAATTTCAGTTTAAATTTCTAGTAAAATTTATACTACATCTGACATTTTTTTTTATTAGAATTTTCCTAGGACTTAAATTTCGAGTAAAATGGAGATAGGGGCAAGGGGTAAGTAATCGTACGAGAGTCGATTATATTGGAGAAATCAATCCTCAATAGCGTATATATACTGTTTATATATACATACATACCGTACAATGCAACGTGGAATTTTCTGGCCGCATGGTTTGGTTGCAATTGCGTCTTAAACGTGGCCAGTAAGGCTACACCGAAAATGGAATTTAATTTAAAAAACATCCATAATCCTTTAACAATTTTTCCTTGAGGAATTTTTGTGAATTATAAATTTTACTAGGCTTATGGTATTTTTATGGAAAATAATTTCACAGTAATTTTTGTGGATTACAAAATTTTACTAGAAAATTTTTTACTAGGCTTATGGTATTTTTACTAGATTCTTACCTTAATTCACTAGATGTTCACGGATTCAAACGGAAAATAATTTCACAGGAATTGTGGATTAAAAATTTTACTAGATTTATGGTATTTTTAACTAGATTCTTAACTTAATTCACTAGAAATTTGGTACAAAGTACCGGAATTGTAGAACACACTTTTGGCAATATTTATTAACTGGTGGATATTTTTTTACTTGAATTTTACTAGGTAATGAATTTTACTATAAATCTTTACTGGTTTTATGGTATTTTCACTAAATGTTAAAAGTCGGAATCCAGCAGTAAGTTTACACGAAAAAAAAACAATAATAATTTCAATTCAAATTTCTGGTAAAATTTATACTACCCCATACATTATTTTACTAAAATGTTCCTAGACAATAAATTTTACTATCGATGATTGCTACATTCATGGTATTGTCATTAAATTCTAAAAACCACTAAAGTTACACGAAAAAAAAAATAGCTAAACGAAAAAACATAATTCTAGTAAATATTTTTTACTCTCAAATACTTTTTATTACAATTTTCCTAGTTAACAAATTTTACTAGAAACCTCTAAAAGTTTTATGGCATGTTGACTAAATTCTAATCGTAGCCCACTAATAAAATTACACGGAGTGTAATGTAATAAATAATCGTAAATCTAGTAATAGTTTCTAGTAAAAAAATTACCATTAACCTAAAAAAAAATTGTTCTCAATATCACTATCAATACGACTTGACATGAACGTTTCCCCATTTTATTTCAATTAAACTTTAATTGAACGGTTCCCCGTTCAATTTCACTCAATTTTTTTATTGAATGGATCCCCGAATCAGTTGCAACGATAGGAAAACCTCTAATCAATTTTCCATTTTCTCTTGAAATAAATGATACTACAAAAGTTCATCCTGATCGTTACAAAAAATATCTCATTTCCAATATCTTTTCAAACTTTGCAATTATATCTTTCCAGTATTTGTCAATTAGGAATTAATGTAATAAAGTATGTAATAAGGTATCGACTTACAGAGTGAAGTTTTGGTCATAAGTTTTGAAAGTTTGCAATATCGCTTAGTCTTAGCAAGTTTGGGAGGGCTTGACTTTATTAAATTGAATTCTTATTTTGTTGTCATTTGGAGGATGAGTGGAGAGACCGCTGAAGCCGAGCGTTCTCTATGTGCGGATGTTATAATGAAACTCTGAAACTTTGCTTCATCCACAGTTTCACTTTCTTCTCTTGATCGTCGTAGACACTTAGCTCCTCACTCTTCGTATCCGCTTTCCACTCAGTAGGTACCACGAAGGTCTCCGACTCGGCCTCGGTTCTCTGCTGCGGCTCCTCCACCGCATTATGCACCAAGAGTACCTTCGACGAAATTCAGGAACCGACGATAACGGTGGACACGTACCCTGAGGCAATTTTCAGAGAATAGACCTTGCGAAACTCCTCTCTTCCTATATGCATAGACATAATGGGTGAAAATTGCTTGAAAACGTTCTTAGAGCGTTTCGTGGTTCCACCGATCCACCACTAACCGCCCGTTACACTTCAATGGTAAAATTGTCAAATGGTTAGGGCCATTTGACAATTTTAGTAGCAAGGACATTAATATTACGGTTAAGTGAACTTATAAGGGCGCAATTGTGGTTTGACCTTGATAAGTACTCAATTAAGCACTGCACGAGAAAAATCCTTAAGGCAGTAACTTTCAGATAATTTTTTATAGATTAAAAAAATATTTGCGATTTTTTTTATTAATATGGTGGGAAATTTGAAAAATGTTTTAGAAATTATTTATGTTATGCAATTCTTTATGGATTTTTATTTTATCGAAATTTCCTAGTATAAACATTTTCATTTGAAGACCATTTATTGTATTTTCGAAAAAATTCTTCTTGCGAAATTTTTCGAAAAATTTCTTGTAATAAAATAAAAACTTGGATTTAGTTGTAACTGCTGCAAAAGATCTTCAAATGCAAATTCCTATTCTTGGAACGGGCAGTGTTATTTTGTACAGAAAATTAGACTTTCCCAACGCAAATTGGTTCAGCAGTGCAGCGTCAACTTTACACAAGTGCAAAATAGAATAAATATTTTAATCAATAAAGCATATTTGCTTAAAAAAATCAACTTGTAGGATGTTTTACGTTTTAGCCTTGCCTATTATTATTTTTGTATCAAGTTACCTGAGGCAATTTTCAGAGAATGGACCATGTGAAACTCCCCTCTTCCTATATGCATAGACATAATCGGTGAAAATTGCTTGAAAACGTGGTTAGGGCGATTTGAAAATTTTACTGGCAAGGACACTAATATTACGGTTAAGTAAACTTATGAGGGCGCAATCGTGGTTTGACCTTGATAAGAACTCAATTAGGCACTGCGCTAGAAAATCAGCACGAGAAAAATCTTCAAGGGAGGATTAGATAATTTTTTATTGAACAAAAAAATTTGAAAAATGTTTTTTAAATTATTTATGTTATGCAATTCTGTATGGATTTAAATTTTATCGAAAATTCCTAGTATAAAATTACCATTTGAAGATCATACACTTTTTGAATAAATTTCTTCTTTCGAAAAATTTTTAAGAAAAATTTATTGTAAAAAATGTTAAACTCAGTTTAGTTGTAACTGAAGCCAAATATCTTCAAATGCAAATTCCTATTCTTGGAATGGTAAGAGTCATTCTATAAAGAAAATTGAAATTTATAAATATTTTGGAAAGAATAAATATTATTGAAAGAATAAATATTTGCATCAATGAAACATATTTAACTAATAACAAATTTCACTTATAAAAATGTTTAACTTTTTGTGCTTGTCTGGTATTATTTTTTAATCTGGTTACCTGAGGCAATTTTCAAAGAATAGACCATGTGAAACTCCTCTCTTTCTATATGCATAGACATAATGAGTGAAAATTGCTTGAAAATGTTCTTTGAGCGTTTCGTGGTTCCACCGATCCACCACTAACCGCCCGTTACACTTCAATGGTAAAATTGTCAAATGGTCCCAGTGGGAAGGACACCAATACAACGGTTAAGTGAACTTATGAGGGAGCAATCGCAGTTTGACCTTCATCAGTGCTCAATTAGGCAGTGCACAAAAAAATCCTCAAGGCAATTTTAAGTAACTTTTATATAATTTTTTATAGATTAAAAAAATATTTGCGATTTTTTTATTAATATGGTAGGAAATTCGAAAAATGTTTTGGAAATTATTTATGTTATGCAATTCTGTATGGATTTTAATTTTATCGAAAATTCCGAGTATAACAATTTTTTAATCGAAGATCATTTCTTTTCAAAAAAATTCTTCTTGCGAAATTTTTCGAAAAATTTCTTGTAATAATTTTTAAACTTAATTTAGTTGTAACTTCTGCAAAAGATCTTCAAATCCAAATTCTTTTTTTTGGAATGCTAAGTGTTATTATGTAAAGAAAATCTTCCAACCCAATTTAGTCCAGCGGTGCAGTCTCAATTTTACACAAGTGCAAAATAGAATAAATATTTTAATCAACGAAGCACATTTGCCTAAAAAAAATTCAACTTGTGGGATGATTTACGTTTTATGCTTGCCTACTGTTATTTTTATATCAAGTTACCTGACGCAATTTTCTTCATTAATATCGTAGGAAATTCGGAAACTTTTGTGCAAATTATTTATGAATTTTTATTTCATGCAAAAAATTCCAAGTATAGAATTACCATTTGAAGATTATTCGCTTAAAACATATTAAATTTTTCAACAAAGTTCTTCTCACGAAAACTTTTTAACTAAACGTCTTAAATTTTTTTTTTAAATTATGCTTCGTTGTAACTTTTACAAAAAATCGAACTTCCATCATTACTCACTTCCGTTAGATAAGTCTATCTTTCATATATAAAATGGCCCCAATAAAAATGCCCATTTGAATAGAAAAATTACATTTTTTCATAAAAAATACACTGCATCCAGTATTTACAATAATTAAAAACCATAATAATTTAAAAAAAAACGCTTCAAAATCAAATATTTAAAGAACCCTCTTAAAAAACATTTTATCATCACGAATAATTTTTCCTATCCATCATTATCGTTTCTATATTACCAAAAAAAAACAAAAAAACAACAAATTATTTATAGAATCGCTGCAGTATATTAAACAGAACAATTTCATTAAAATGTTTGCAGATCCCTGAGAAATACGAGAACGAGGATTCACAAGAATTTATTTGTCGCTATGGTAATCCAGGTTGTGATAAGACTTACTCTTTACATAGATCAAGCGTTGCTGAGATCAGGAGCCTACGGTTCGCAGTACGGCATCAAAAATACCGTGAGTCTCTAGCGTCTGAGATATTCTACTGCATTACAAGTAGAATGTTGATGTAAATTCCATAAAACGCTTGCCTGCGCGATGGCATTGTATTTTGAACATAATAGATACAGTAGATACACTCGGGGCGATAGAAAATATCGGATAAAATCCCCTTTCCTTATTGCAGCCGATTCTATGCGAAGCGAGTTACGTTTTACTCGAATACGCGAGGACTGCTATGTTTATGTGGATGTTCATCGAGGGTTTTTTTCTCCATAATATGGTAACCGGTAAGTTTGTCTTTTATGGCGTATTGCAAAATTCCCAGCACAATCGATACTCTAAAAAATACATTTCTACACTTTTTCGATTTTACACGAAATCGATCCACATGCAGATTTTACATACACTGTAAAAAAAAAAAAAATTTACTTGAAATTTAATGAACTTTTACTGGAAGTTTTTATGCATAAACTAGGATATTAAATTTAATATACAAGTGTAATGTAAAATTAATGTATGGCATAGAACATTCAATAATTTACTTTAATTTTACAATCGAAGTACTTGAATTTTAACGTTTTTTATAAATGTATATTTTTTTTGGTCCATTATAAATGTCCTAATGAAAAATTGAAAAGAATGCATAGAAAAAAAAAGTATGAAGTTGCAAAAAGAAGAGAAAAAGCGACTTCTTCAAATGCTTTAAAACTTAAGAAAGTCTTATTATTCATTAGAATTTCTGAGTCCCAATTGAAATGGGCTTTTAAATTCGGCTTGTGTACTTAGATAGAATTAATTCACAAATATTTTAAGCTCTATTTTTTTAATATTTGATCTCACCTCTCGATAAATCGTCTAATCACCTTGACTTTCGGGTTGATTGATCGACCGTTAAATATTTTTACTTGATTTTCCAACAGATTCGGCGGTTTCTAAATATTTTTTACCAGATTTAATTATTCGTAATTGTGTAATATTTCGGGTGAGCCGAAAAACAGAAACACAGGCTAAAATAGCTTGGCACATATTCGTTTTTTAAATTCTTAGCAATGTTTAAAAAAATCCTAATATTCTGATATAAAATCCGAAAAAAATTATTGAAAAATAATAATTATTAAGCCAATTATTCGAGAAATTTATTAAATTAAATAACTGGAGATTTACAAATCCTGACCGAAAAGCCAAAAAAAAAAGTTTTGCGAAATGCGAAAAATACATAAGCAAAGTGTATAAAACATGACTTTTCTTCCTTTTGCTTCCTCATAGAGGAAAGCTTTGTTTTCGTGAAAAAATTTTTTTTCGAGATTTTCATGTCAGGACACTCAGAATGGTCTAAAACGTCGCCAAAAGTGGTTTCTAAAAAATGTTTATATGTGTGTGTGTGCGTGCAGATTCCTTGTAAGCACGATAACTGTTGCAATTTTAGATGTATCTTAGTCAAATTTGGCACGCAAGTGGGTCGTCATACAAAGACGCTTGGGATTGTAGTTGACGCGAATCAGTTGAAAAATTCAAATTTTACAGCATTTTGAAAATTTTGAAAATATCGTTTTCACGCTATAACTTTCGCAATTTAAGAGATATCGGGCTGAAATTTTATACACAAAAGGACTACCATCAAAACATAATATGTACCAAATTTGGCGAGAATCAATAGCGTGGTTATAATTTTATTGCAATTTCAATTTTTTTCAAAAATGTCTTCAAAGACTTCATCTCTGTAAATTCTGAGATATCCGGTTGCAATTTTCGACATGATTTCACAATTATTGATTGTTAATAATGAATTTAGTCAAAGGAACTATCGATATGTCGGTAAATTTCGATTTTGGTGAATATGAAAAAAAAATAATGCCGGCACGAAAAAAAAATTGTTGCAATTTTTCACAGATTTATCTTAAATTTTGTTCACATATGGACTATCATCGAAAAACATTTGAGTACAAATTTGACGCAAATCTGTTAAGCCGTTCAAATTTTATGGCATTTTGAATTTTTCGAAAAATCTCATTTTCGCGCTAGCTCGTGCAAATTACGAGATATCGGGTTCTAATTTGGTCCACATATGCACTACTATGGTACAAGGTTTTAGTACAAATTTGAAAAAAATCGGTTACACGGTTAAGGGGAGGGTAAAAAAAATCAGTCAGGTAAAAAAAATTAATTTTGGAAATCCAATATCATCCAAATCCTATTGCATATAAAAATGCCCAATGCACTATATTGTTGGTGTTTTATGAAAGGATTTTTTACTGTCGTCCGACTTGCATATGCTTTGCAATATTATCTTAAGCAAAGTTCTTAGGTTTTCTATTCTGCGCATGATTCAGATCAAACTACTAGGCATATTGGAATGATTGACGTCTCATTTTCTTCTTCATGAAAAGATACACCGGCTAAATGGAGCAAACTATTTTTTTTCATTCTGAAAGCAAAGTTAATCACTGATTTAGAAAATAGCATAAAATTTATTTATTAATAATTATGTCACTTAAAAAATATTACCTTTTATTAAAATTTGCTCCATTTAGCCGGTGTATCTTTTCATGAAGAACAAAATGAGACGTCAACCATTCCAATCTGCTTAGTAGTTTGATCTGAATCATGCGCAGAATGGAAAACCTAAGAACTTTGCTTAAGATAATATTGAAAAGCATATGCAAGTCAGACGACAGTAAAAAATCCTTTCATCGAGTACCAACAATATAGTGCGTTGGGCATTTTTATATGCAATAGGATTTGGATGATATTGAATTTCCAAAATCAATTTTTTTGACCTGACTCCCTCCCCTTAATATTCTTCGACACTTTGAATTTTTAGAAAAATGTCTAGAGCATAAACAAGCCTGCAAAGTAGAACTTTGCAAATTGCTTCCTCATTATTTTTCGCTTTTTACAAAGCTTCCTCTATGAGGAAGCCAAAATCGATTAACATATTTCCTCATAGAGGTTTGTAACAAGCGAAAAATAATGAGGAAGCAATTTGCAAAGTTGTACTTTGTAACAAGCGAAAAATAATGAGGAAGCAATTTGCAGAGTTCTACTTTTTTTTCTTCGTATGATTATGGAATTTTTGGTTGACTGATAAATGCCTAGTTACAGTTTTCCAAGAGACATCATACTACCGAATGTATCGATTGATTGGCTGGGGACTTCCCGTCATTATGACCTTGACTTGGGCCATCATCACGGCTCTCTACTATCATCCATCAAAGTGAGTGCTACTTACAATCCAACAGTTTATACCTGTACAAAACAATGCGTCATATTATGATCTAAAAATAGCGACGGTTTTCCTAATGAATGTGCCAAAAATAGTTTTGAGTGTGATTAAAATCTGCACTGAGAGAAAATTATGGTATTAGTTATTATAAAGTGACAACTATTCATTTTTAATCCGTATTACCAATTTTGCTTCCTCATAGAGGAAGCTTTGTTTTCATGAAAATTTTTTTTTTCGAGATTTTCATGTCAGTACACTCAGAATGGGCCAAAACGTCGAGAAAAGTGATTTAGAAAAAATGTCTGTATGTGTGTGTGTGTGTGTGTGTATGTTACACGATCGAAAAATGTAAACCTTTATAACTCGGGAATGCCTTGAGATATCAAGCTGAAATTTGGACCATAGATAGAGGGATCAAGCCTCATCGTTCATACAGATTTTTGTTAAAATCCACTTCATCGTTAAATAATTACGCGTTTTTTAATTTTTTGAAAAAAGTCTGTTTACGCGATAACTCTTTCAATTTTCGAGATATTGATCTTAAAATTGGTATGAATATGAGCTTTCATACGCCGGTGATCGCTATTGAATTTGGTTAAGGTCGGTTGAACCGTTAAAATTTTATGATGTTTTGAATTTTTCAAAAAATTGACATTATCGCTCTATTGTAACTTTTCCAAAACTTAAGATAGCAAGCTCAAATTTTGTATATAAATGAAACAATATTCAGCCATTATATATGTATAATTTAGTGACGAACGGTATGAAATTTTTGATTTTATGGAATGTTGAATTATTTTTAAAAATATACATTATCACATTCACTTTCGGAAACGCTCTAATAATCACGAAATAACGTAATAACGAAATAGAAAAAGCGGATCCACAACCTGTATATTTATCTAATTAAAACAAGGATGCAAAGTAGAACCTTCCACATTGCTTTCTCATTATTTTTTGCGTTTTACAAAGCTTCCTCTATGAGGAAGCCAAAAATTGAATAACGTACTTCCTCATAGAGGTAGCTTTGTAAAACGCAAAAAATAATGAGTCAGCAATGTGCAAGGTTCTACTTTGCATCCTTTTTTAATAATTGCCAAGTCACTTTATAGTTGACTATACTAATTTAATTGAATTTAATTTAATTGCTTATATTTTGCAGATGTTGGTGGGGTTACAATCTTACGTTATACTTTTGGATACTTGAAGGACCGAGAATGGCCGTAATTTTGGTAACAACACTTTTTTTTTACTTAAACAATAATTTACAGATCGTATTGAAAATTATGAATATTAATTTAATGTTCTTTGGCGATAAATATAATTTGCAAGATGATCTGTAAAATATAATTATAATTATATGGATTATCGCGAGCAACTCAATTTTTTCAATTCAACAATAATTTACAGCTGGTATTGCAATTTATGAATACAAATTTAATGTCCTTGAATCGAGAAGAAAAATATAATTTACAAGATGAGCTGTAAAATATAATTATAATTATACTAACAGCAACATTAATAAATTCATTTTTTATCGACGCTGTTTCAACTACCTAACGGATGGATTATCGGGAGCAGCTCAATTTTTTGTTCCTGATGAACATAGTTCGAGTTCTGTTGAAAAAACTACGTGAAAGTCACACTAGTGAGATTGAGCAAGTTAGGTGAGTAAATTAGTTACTTAAAAAACACATTTATCATAAAGTCATAGTCTAGTAACGCTTTTTGTTTTTGCATGTACAAAGCTTTATTTTTGCGAGCATTTTATTGTAAATAGTGTAAAACATAGAGAAAAGTGATTTACAAAAATTCATAATTAAAATTTTCATAAACTACTCGATCGAGAGATCTGAAATTTTAATGCCATGTAGGGAATTGGTCAATCTTGATTTGCTATAAATTTTATAAAAATCACTTGACGCATTCTGTTTTTATGAAATTTTAAAGATTTGAAAAAACTGTTGGTCAACGAATGCAAATTAGAAATTTGCACATTTTTTCCTCGGTAATTTTGGCTTTTTACAAAACTTCCTTTATGAAGAAGCAAAAATCAATGAACATACTTTAGCTTTGTGAAACGCGAAAAATAACGAGGAAGCAATGTGCAAGGTATATAATTTGCATTCTTTTTAATTATACGAACCAACAATTTTGTCGAACGTCGGCGGATTAATTAAACGCAGCTGCAATTTTTTTTTTTTTCGCTGTACATGATATCGTTAATAATGACGTTCTAGCTATATTGTTGTCGTTACAGAAAAGCCGTGAGAGCCGCGGTGGTGTTACTGCCGCTATTGGGAATAACGAATATTATATCGATGTTTGGTGCACCGTTGGAAAAAACAATCTGGTTTGCACTTTGGTCCTACACAACGCACTTTCTCACCTCTTTTCAAGGTCTCTTCATAGCTACCCTCTACTGTTTTCTCAATGGCGAGGTAAGAGTTCAATATTTGACACAGTCACGACGTCTGGCTTTTTCATTGTTTACGTATTATCGAGCAGGTCTCGAATTCTGAATTTCCCTGGTGAAAATAAATTACATAGACTGATAGAGATCGATAGAATTATTATGAAATTTAATCGCATATTATCATCTTTATCTATTCGAATTTATTGTGATCAATTTATACAAATTAAGGAGGATGAAGCGCTCCACACTAGTCAAATCAGTGCTAAATTTTTAAAAGCGTTTCTACAATTTCAGATGGTTTAATATCTGTTCCAAGGTGTTAATCACATAGCAGCATTAGTTCTTGATATTCAAATACATTGACAGTTGTGATATCAACAGTAAATCGATCAATATCTGCAAATTTCCGATGTTATGTTTTTTCATCCAGTTTTTTAAAAGGGTAAACCGTAATATCAGTCCGATTATGACGACCAATAGCTCATTTTGTTTACTAAAAGATATTCTATCGATTGGCCGTCTATTTTTTAAAATCGTATTAGTAGTTCAAAAGATACAGCCGTTTGTTTATCCTATCATAACCTAACATCAAGTATACAAATGGCTGTAACTTTTGAACGCCTGATACTATAGAAAATCCGGACGGTCAATCGATTAAGGATCTTCCACTGATCAAAATGAGCTATGTTTCGTCATAATCGGACTGATATTACGGTTTACCCTTTTACAAAACTGGATGAAAAAACATGACAACGGAAATTTGGAGATATTGATCGATTTACTGTTTATATGACAGCTGTGAATGTATTTGAATATCAAAAACTAATGCTGCTATGTGATTAACACCTTGGAACAGATTATTAAACTATCTGAAATTGTAGAAACGCGTTTAAAAATTTAACACTGATTTGACTAGTGTGGAGCACTCCAACCTCCTTAAGGTAGTTCTGTCGCTTCACGCTCACTTCGCATAAGTTTCCGAAAAATGAAAGCGAATTGCAAACACTTCTTGATGATATAAAAATCTGAAAAAAATCATGCATATTTAAGATACTTAAGACATTATTTCAACATAATAATAATTCCAAAATGTTATTAACAAATTGATGAAAAATAAAAATGTTCAACAAATCTTCCGACAACCTAATTTTTTTGTTTCGATGAAAATGATTCGTTCATTTTTCTGAATACGTATGAATTTTTTCACATTTTTTTCTTTGCTTTGAATTTTGTGATTTTTTCCATGTAAAAAATCGAAAAATTCAAAGCAAAGAAAAAACATTTGAAAAAATTCATACGTACTCAGAAAAATGAAGAAATCATTTTCACCGTATCAAAAAAATTAAGTTGTCGGAAAATTTGTTAAACAATTTTATTTTTCATCAATTTGTTAATAACATTTTGGAATTATTATTATGCCGAATTAATGTCTTCAGCATCTTTAATATGCATGATTTTTTACAGATTTTTATATCATCGAGAAGTGTTTACAATTCGCTCTCATTTTTCGGAAACTTATGTGAAGTGAGCGTGAAGCGACAGAACTACCTTAAGGTAGTTCTGTCGCTTCAGAACTACCTTAAGGTAGTTCTGTCGTGAATGCAATCCAAACTCATATGCATGAATTTTTGACATGTTGTAATTTAGCTATTCAATTTTACTTGCACAAAATCTTGAAGGCTTTTACCGAGTATTTGAATGAACAATTAAAACTTGAAAATCGATCTTTTTACACGGCGCTCACGGGAGGGCTGGAAAAATTGATCTTTAAATCGAAAATTAACAAACTTAGATCAAAGATAGAGAAAAAATAAAAAGTACTATGGATTCGCAAATCATTCAGGAATTGATGCATCATGAAGAAAGGTGAAGTCTCCGGAATAATGTTTAATTGAATCAAGGTCAAAGAGCACGATACCGGACCAAATGACGTTTTCTAACCTAATTATCGTAAAAATGAAGTCAAATCCGCACTAAACATATCAACTATTTACAAATAATCGTTTTAATTTGATTACGACAATTTCGAAGAATTCTCGATTATTTTTTATATTATTATTGAGGCAGTCAAAGTGATACGTATGATTATTTTTTAATGTTATATAGACTCTGAGATTTATGACTCCGGCGTACCGACAGAACTACCTTAATTTGTATAAATTGATCACAATAAATTCGAATAGATAAAGATAATAACAGGGGATTAAATTTCATAACAATTCTATCGATCTGTATTAGTCTCTGTAATTTACTCGACACTCCTACGTACCAAATTTCGTGATGATCGGTAAAAAGGTTCCCACCTAACACAGATTCGTAACTTTGATATAATATTTACGTTAACGAAATAACGTGTTCTGTCAAAATAACGTCACTAGTCACGCACCAGTGATACATTATTTCTCATTCAAGGAGGTCACAAGATATGGAAGAATTTTCGTAACATTTATATTACATTACATAACTTTTATGTAACAAGTACGTTTATTACGTCACATTTTAATAAAATCTCGATAACAAATGTTACTTATTTTTGTTACAGAAATAATATATAACGTTTACATATTATTTAAAGAGAATTTTGTGGCACAACTAGATACGATTGTTATTAAAACAAAACATCACACTTATGTCAATGTTACACAATAACGTTATGTTTTTTTACAATTCGAAAGTTATGTAACTGTTACATTCTGTGTTAGGTGGGTTCAGATCTTATGGCATTTTGAATTTTTTGAAAAACTATAGTAAAGGTAAGAAAAAAAAATTGCCAAGTAAATCTTTGCACATTTCTCATTTATTTCCATTTTTCACAAAGATTCCTCTACGAGGAAACTAATTTAATAAATAACTTCACTCTCCACTTCACTTTCCACTTCACCTTCCACTTCACTTCACTTTTTGAAAAGTTGAAATTAATGAGGAAGCATTGTGCATAATTCTACTTTGCAACTTTTTTTTAAAAATTAATCTAATTCCAAGTCTGGTGATTCTGCATCCTACAACCTTAATCGTAGTGAAGAGTACAGAATCCGAACCCAGACAATAATCTATGTGAACTCGTGGCTCACTTTGAGTTCGGTCTTTGCATAAAAAAACACAGAATACAACGCTGAATACTCGACTGTATTATCCTGATGATAGTTTGCACACGATAACGCTTGCTTTTGACCTCCCTAAAGAATCGTCTGATGTCTAGCGGTCAACAGTGGGATATGCAGAGTTGTTTACATTTCTATCCTATCGCATTAATTCTTCGTTTCTGTCTTCCGTTTTTTGTCTGCATCGCTGAGTATAAGCTCAACGTTGCAATTTTTTATGTATTTGATAATGCTATTTATAGCTAGGATTTATATTTTTTGTCACATTTATAACCATTATTTTCCACCTTATTCTACTTTTTTAAATTTTTTGTATTCATAATATTGTTATGGCTTAGTATGTTGGTGAGAAAATATATAAACTTTTTATATAATTGAAGAGGAATTAAAAATAATAATAATAATAATTTAATGATGCTGCAGAAATAAAAATAATGGGTATTATTTTAATTGCTGTTTTCCATTTTTATTGTGGCTGTAAAAAAAATCGTTGAGGTGTCGTTTTTTTATATTTTACAAGCGGAAATTTGATCTAAGAATTCTGACATCAGAAATGCGGAAAAATTAAGGCCTAATTTTAAGCAAAATGTTTATGCAATTTCTCACTAATATTGTACAATATCGTTGATTAAAATAATTGTTATCACATTTTTGATGAAATTAAGAGAAATAGTCGAGACTTTAAATATTAGCAAATTATCTGCATCCAATTACAATATTTTTTTGCCAATATGATATATAATTTATGTCAACCTATTAATTAAAAAAAATTTATTTCTGTTCCCAAATAAAACTGTGTAATATGCCCTAATTTTAAAAAATCTATTTGTTAGGGAATCTAACCAAATTTGAAAGGAAGAATCTTGAACTAACAATAATTAGTAACAATAATTCGTCATTAAAAATGCCACAAATAAATTATTTGCAGAAAAATATTTAAAAAATTTAACATTATTATTCACTTTCAGGTCAGACTGGCACTGGATAAAACTATTTCGGTGTATCTTTCACTGAGAGGCAATGATCTTCAGACGAGAAGACAGTCAACATTAAGTGGCTCTCAACCACATCGAATAACACCCGGTAAATTGGTATTATTCATAATTGCAATATTGATAAATAATTATGATGCATAATTATAATATTGATAAATAATTATGATACATAATCATAATATTGATAAATAATTATGATACATAATTATAATATTGATAAATAATTATGATACATAATTATAATATTAATAAATAATTATGATGCATAATCATAATATTGATAAATAATTATGATGCATAATCATAATATTGATAAATAATTACGATGCATAATCATAATATTGATAACTAATTATGATGCATAATTATAATATTGATAAATAATTATGATACATAATTATAATATTGATAAATAATTATGATACATAATTATAATATTAATAAATAATTATGATGCATAATTATAATATTAATAAATAATTATGATGCATAATCATAATATTGATAAATAATTATGATGCATAATCATAATATTGATAAATAATTATGATGCATAATCATAATATTGATAAATAATTATGATGCATAATCATAATATTGATCAATTATTATGATGCATAATTATAATATTCATAAATAATTATGATACATAATTATAATATTAATAAATAATTATGATGCATAATCATGATATTAATAAATAATTATGATGCATAATTATAATATTCATAAATAATTATGATGCATAATTATAATATTAATAAATAATTATATGCATAATCATAATATTGATAAATAATTATGATGCATAATCATAATATTGATAAATAATTATGATACATAATTATAATATTAATAAATTATTATGATGCATAATTATAATATTCATAAATAATTATGATACATGATTATAATATTAATAAATAATTATGATGCATAATCATGATATTAATAAATAATTATGATGCATAATTATAATATTCATAAATAATTATGATACATAATTATAATATTAATAAATAATTATGATACATAATTATAATATGGATAAATAATTATAATGTACTGTTTAATCGATGTTAATTATTTAACCAAAATCTGTTTTTACCTAAATTACATATTTTGCCAATAAATAATGTATATGGATGATTTGCGCATTTGGTACACAGCGATCGAGGTCGAGGAAGGAGAATTGAGGCCGAGCGGTTGGATTAGACTTTGTTGTCGGGGTGGAAGCACACCACCACCTGACCGACCTGTCGAGTGAGTAATTTCACTGAAAATATAGTTTTTTGCACTCCATTTTGTTTATTATAAAAATAAAAATAGCCAATAATCGACTAATCGGCTTTTTGTACCAATTATTCTATTTTTGGTTGTTGATTTTCGGTCGCATATCGATCAAATACGTAAACGTCGAAAAACCTTAAGGATGATTTAATACGTAATTCGAGAATTTAAGTATTTTACGATTAGAGAAAAATTGGAAAAAATTAATGTCATTAAAAATACCAAGAAAATTTATCGTGAATAATAATGATGCCAATTTATTTGTGATTTGTTAAGAAATTTTATATAAAACATGATTTTTTAAATAAAATCATTAATTGAGTCGCAATTTTCATTTTCATCACTAAACAAACATTAAAAAAAAAAAAAATAAAAGTGTTATATCAACATAAATTTGTTACTAATTCATTAATCATTTTTCGGCATTATTTTATACAAAATCAATATCGAATGTTATTAAATTTTATTTCTTATCGCATAATACGAAAAAATGAAATTATATTTTCACAAACGCATCCCACATAGCACCGAAATATTTCTAAAACATTCTCGAAATATTCCTTTGCAACAATGCAATATTGCGAAAATATTGTGAAAGATGTTTAAAACATTTATAAAATATTGTAGGAATCTTGCAATGTCCGCTCAAAACGTTGCAAATATAATATTTCAATAATATTACAGAGCAATATTGTGTTAATATTACATTTTCCGCCCAAGGCTAACTCGTAAGAAATTCTACCGTTTTCAATATAATTTTTTGATTGCGAGTTTTTAAGCAGAACCATTGGATGTCCTCGATGATAATCTTATTTATTGGAAAAAAAATCCCGTTCAGAATTCGAACTCACAACCTCACCTACGTACCATATCCATGTCGAATTAACGATGAGTAATTTTAAAAAGCGATCCTGCTTAAAAAATATATAACAATATTAGAGTTTCATTAACTAAATTTGTTCCAGAGGGGAATGCGGTTGAAAGAAACGTAAATTCTCGCTTCAAAGACTTACATCTACCTACCTATCAAACCTATTTAACGACTTAATGTCTATCACGCTAACCACTAGACTATCGATTACTTGTACAAACGTTATACTTTTATTGCCCATGTGTTGTTCTGTCAACAAAGACTGATGAATTAAAAAATAAAGATTGAGCAACCTTTTAGAAGATTTCTGGTGCATAACAATCTTGTAAAAAAAATCGATTCATACCGTGCCGCGTTTTCCAATCAATTCTAATGAGGCTTCCAATTTCTGTCAGAATTTGTCCCCATTTCCAAATAATTATATGACGACTTTCCGATTGAATTTCAGTTTTTTCAAATCGAATGATACTCAATTGAACGAGGTGAATTTCTTTTTATCAACAAATTCAACTTTTTAAAACTAGTTTAGAAATTTCCACTTGAAACGTATTGGAATGTTGCAAAAAAGTTTCATTGTAATATTTGCAAAATCTAATCTGGAACCTTTTATTCGAAACTTTGTGAAATATTGTTGAAGAAATTGGATTGTTTGTTTCACAGGTAATGTTCAGAAATATTTTAAAAATGATTGGCAATTGTTTTACCTTTAACAATATTTCTGAACTTTAAGTTGACAATATTGCAATTAAATATTTGTGAATATTCGATTGGAAGCTTATGGTAATATTCCTGTGTAATGAAATATTCGAAATATTCCTGCAATATTTAGGCAATATTATGTGCTATGTGGGATATAACTCTTATTTTATATTTTTATTTTTTATAGATGAATGTTTTTTGTTTTTGTAATTTTCTGAACAGATTTTTACAAAGCGGTTGCAAAGGATGAGAGGGTCAAAGCCATCAGCCACAAAATATTGGACTCGAGAATCTCGTTGGAAGTGCGATACCTCTGGAGCATTACTTCCCCATCGTTTATTTTCGCATATACCTTCAGAATGCATAATAGTATCAGCTGCATCAATTGATGTACGTGCTCTTTACATTCGCCTATAATGTATAGTCATCCATCTACATTATTTGCGAAACGAAAAGCGCGACTGAAGCAAGAGACGCACACCGATATTTATGCTTTTCCATCTATTATGTGTCTGAACGTGTAATATTACCATAAACAACACGTGGCATAAATACGATCTATCCTGAATGAGAAGCTCACATTTCGATCATGTATACACATATCGATCGCTGCAAATCGATGCAAGAAAAATTTCTCTTTTATTTTCTCTTTATGTAAAAATTCAATACAAGAGAAATGTAAATTTTGTCTTTTCTTTATGCACAGATTTACAATGCAATAGGATTTTATATATTATTTTTGCTTCCTTCAAAAATATTCAGTACAAGAGAAATATAAATTTTGTGTTTTCTTTATGGACAGATTTATAGTGCAAAAGAAATTTGAATTTTATTTTCTATTTATGTATGATTTTCGGTACAAGAGAAATTTTATTTTCATTTTCACGGTAAATAGAATTTTCTTATACTAAAAAACAAAATAAAGACAATAATTTTTATTTAATGAAATAAATAATGAAATTGTAGAATGAATTTTAAAATATTCGTGTCTGAATTAAATGCCACTCAAATAGAAATTTAAGCATTTTTTAGTTATTTTTTTGCACCATGAAGATTAACATCTTTATGGTGCAATGAACGACCTAATTTAGTTTTCATTTTTCACCCTCACTTTTACCTTGCTTGATACTTTTTTTTTTTTTTTTTTGCTTTCACATAGAAAAAACTTTGTTTTCGTTTCAAAGTGCATAAAGCAAGAGTGACGTTTAATTTATTTTCTTTTGTAGGGATTCACTAGAGCGTGACGATACAAAAGTTTGAAAACGTATAAGCAAAGTCATAGCCTATACGATATAATATGAAACATTAAAATGTTTTTTAAAAAAGTAGAAAAATGGTTTAATATTTTTTCGTTTAATGTGCTTTTTTATACTTAAAAACGTTTTTCTATTGATACTTGTAATGATTCTGGAAATCATGCTTAAGATGTGACTTAATAATGAAAAATGCATTACGTGTTTAGATACTCATAATTGAAGTACCTATTCAACTTTATTTCTGGTGCTATTTTATTGTGAAAAGTAACGGCAGAATATTTTCAATTTACTCCAGGGAAGCAAAACAATATTTTCCGTAAACTAATTTTTCAATTGATTTCAATCATATAAATCTAAATATTATAATTTATCGAATAACTGCAAAAACTTAATAATTCATTCAATATTGAATTTTATTTTTCAAATAATTTAAAAGTCCAGATCGAATTTTGGAATTTAGAAAAATTGCTGTTATATTAATTGCCTAGTAAATTCTGATTAAATTATAATTTTTATATATTTATCGAATAACTGTAAAAACTGAATTATTACTTCCACATAAAAACAAAATCTCAATTATTCTAAAGCCCAAATCGAATTATGATATTTTCTAAAAACTGCTATTTTATTAATTGCCTAGAAACTATTAATTAAATTATAATTTTAATTTATTTATCGAATGCAAATAATGAATTATTAATTCTACATAAAAACAAAACCTTAATTATTCTAAATCCCAAATCGAATTATGGTGTTTTTAAAAAATTGCTATTTTATTAATTGCCTAGTAATTGCTAATTAAATTATCATTTTTATTTATTTATCGAATAACTGCAAAAAATGAATTATTAATTAAACATAAAAACAAAACCTTAATTATTCTAAATCCCAAATATAATTATGATATTTTTCAAAAATTGCTATTTTACTAATTGCCTAGAAATTGTTAATTAAATTATCATTTTTATTTATTTATCTAATAACTGCAAAAAATGGATTATTAATTCTACATAAAAACAAAAACTTAATTATTCTAAATCCCAAACCGAATTATGATATTTTTCAAACAATTGCTATTTCATTAATTGCCTAGTAATTACTAATTAAATTATCATGTCTTTTTATTTATCGAATAACTGCAAACAATGAATTACTAATTCTACATAAAAACAAAACCTTAATTATTCTAAATCCCAAATAGAATTATGATATTTTTCAAAAATTGCTATTTTATTAATTGCCTAGTAAATGCTAATTAAATGATAATTTTTATTTATTTATCCAATAACTGCAAAAAATGAATTATTAATTAAACATAAAAACAAAACCTTAATTATTCTAAATCCCAAATCGAATTATGGTGTTTTTAAAAAATTGCTATTTTATTAATTGCCTAGTAATTGCTAATTAAATTATCATTTTTATTTATTTATCGAATAACTGCAAAAAATGAATTATTAATTAAACATAAAAACAAAACCTTAATTATTCTAAATCCCAAATATAATTATGATATTTTTCAAAAATTGCTATTTTACTAATTGCCTAGAAATTGTTGATTAAATTATCATTTTTATTTATTTATCGAATAACTGCAAATAATGAATTATTAATTAAACATAAAAACAAAACCTTAATTATTCTAAATCCCAAATCAAATTATGGGATTTTAAAAAAATTGCTATTTTATTAATTGCCTAGAAATTGTTAATTAAATTATAATTTTTATTTATTTATCAAATAACTGCAAAAAATGAATTATTAATTCTACATAAAAACAAAACCTTAATTATTGTAAATCCCAAATGGAATTATGGTATTTAAAAAAATGCTATTTCATTAATTGCCTAGTAAACGCTAATTAAATGATAATTTTTATTTATTTATCCAATAACTGTAAAAACTGAATTATTAATTCTACATAAATACAAAAACTCATTTATTGTATTAAAAAAAAAAGCTGCGCTATTAATTGCCTAGTAAATGCCAATTCAATTATCATTTTTAAATATAATTGCAAAAACTTAATTATTAATTCTATATTAAACACAATTTTTTAAATAATTTAGAACTAATTGTTTTTGTTATTTTCAGGACAACCGTTTGACCGTGGTTTTGGCGAGTCACAAACGCCAAGAAACAAGCCTCCTGACAAACTGCTTCCATTGGAACAATCGTCGATTCGACCTGTGGACACGAGTGTCTCAGAAAGACTGATTTGCGATAAAGATAGAAAAAAATCATCGTCATCGTCATCGTTATTTTCGTCGAAAAACTAGTGCAAATCTTCCGTTGATTAGCTTTATCACGGAAATATCCTTATAGTGTTAATTAGTGAAGAAAAAAGGACCGATTTGTCTCTGATTTACCATCGTGGAAAAAAAAACTGTCGATCGTAGCATCTTAAAAAAGTACTTTGCCTTTTGCAGCATTAATTCGTGTTTAAAAAGTGTCACGTGTCGCGAATTGTAACATTGAATACTTACATTTTTGCTACGAATCAGAGCAGGTTTGTCTAATCAAATTATAATAATTGTAAGTGCCAATTTAAAAAAAAAATGCGCTTTTGTGTAATCTTCAGTTTTAGCTTCTTTTTATACGTGTACAGTGTTATTAAATTTAATGGAAAGAATATGAAACTTGGATCGACGTGATGTTGTAATATTGATACTGAAATGTTGATGTATATTTTGTGACGAGTACTTAAATCGATATTTTTAAACTGTTACTTTCATCAATTACTTTATAAATATTGCAATCATAGATTGGCATCCTAATTACTTTAAAGTACTTAGAAATACGTAGTATTAATTTTCTAAAAAAATATTCTCTGTATTTTCCTGACATTTGCTGAATATTTCACTGGTTTCTAAAATAAATTCAAAGGTTTTCAACACTTTTTAGAAATATTCAGAAAAATACCAGAGGCTTTCAAAAAAATGTAGAGTCTTAAAAGTAAATTCAGAGATTAAAAAAAGCCCAGAAAAAAAATCAAAAATTTTAAAAGAATATTCAGACAAAATCATAGATTTTTGGAAAAATATTTTCCTCAAGAATATTATTACAACTTTGAAAAAAATGCAGTCTTATCTTAAGGCGATATTTCCAAAAAATGTCTGGCAATATTTTCTAGCCTATTATCACTAAATTTTATCAAATTATCACAAATTACTTATAAAAATAATTACATTTTTTACATTTTTTAAATGTTATAAAAAATGTTTATTATTACACAAAAATTGTATAGATTCGTGAAAAAATTGAAAAAAGAATTGTAGCTCAGTTCTACAGTAATTAGAGGTGCCAATCTCTGAATGCAATTAGTATTTGTTGTATAATTACATGAATGGAGAATTAAAAAAAAACACTCGAAAGAATGAAATAACGACTATCGTCAGGCTACGATAGTTAAACTCCAATTTTTTCGAATGGAACGCACAATTTGGCGATGCAGCACAAAAGTGAATTTGCAAAGTTTATAACTACTTGAATAAACAGCGATTGATAATTTTATATAGGCCTTAATTTTCATTTAAAACTGTAAATAAATGAATGTGAAGATAAAATACACGACATGTTGCTATGGGAAATATTTACAATGACATATTTTTAATCATATACTATATGTACATAAAATTGTATTAATGCGAAGAAATATTATAATTTAGTATAAAAGAATGTTAGAAAATTACGGCGGCGTTTCCCCCGTATATCTATGTACAAATCTCTGTCGATAAAGAAATACGAATTCAGTAGAACGTTGATTACCTAAACGTCAATTATCTAAGCTACAAATTAAATTAATAATAACTCCATTTTATTATTAAAAAAACCATAGTTTAATTATAGTTGCAATATATTTCAAATAATTTTATTTGGTGTGAAGATTATTTGTTTATCCTGTATTCCATATTTATAAAACTTTGTATTGTATTTAAAAATCGTATATAATTATTTAGAAAATGTAATAAAATTGTAATACCTAGATTAATTATATTTCTTAATCAATTCAAGCTTTACAATTTTCAGATATTTTCTTAAACGTCAAATTATTTTACTCGCAATTAATACAACGAAAAGTGTCAATTTGCTTTAAAATTCGAAAAAAAATGTGTGTACAAAATTAATTATCAACGAAATATTGCAAATATAACCACAACATCGTTCTTGAAAATAATTAATTGTAGCTCTTAGCAAAAGATTGAAAAAATGGCGTAATGCTATAAATAAGAGTTGCATGTTTACAAAATATATGATTATTTTAGATTATATTAGTACTAGTAATTTTTCTTGTTGCGATTATTAATTGTGCGATAAAAATTGTATGCTACGACCAATTTGTGGTCCCAATTAATTATGGAAATCGACGCTCTACTGTAATCGTTATAATAATTATAATTCTAGGAAACGTTATTCTTGATGTCAACAAAATCACTTTCACTTGCACATCCCGATCACCGAAATACTATCACAGATAAATCCTTTTAAAGATTTTGCGGACGGTATTCACCACAAATAAACAAGAGTCAATAATTAAATAACCATAAGCTCGACATATCGCAAAGACTAATATTATATAAAACGATTGATCTTTATGATCGATGACTGTTGGCTTCGAGTTTACTTTCGAAAGAATTCGATTCATCTGAATTCATCGTGAAAACTCTTTTCTGTATCGATCATTTTGCTGCCAAGGAACAAATCACTCTTGCTGAGAACTTCTTGAAGACTCAACTTCCGGTTGTTGTTGCTATCGGAGAGATCGATCAAATGTTGAGCTTCCTGTATCGCATGCCTCGGATTTCTCGGATCAATATACATCTGGTAATCGAAAAACAAAAAATTATTGCGATAAATGAAAAAAAGAAACAATTTTAATGAATTTTTAAGTGTTTCGGAATTTTTTTTTGTAGATAATAGAGCGTTTAAGTATATTTGCATTTAGCATCAATATAATATCAGCTAAAATGGAAATCGCCGGTTCTTTGATAATTGTACCATTTTTTCAGGATCTCGAGTCATAAAAATTGTGATTACTGAGAAAAAAATAAGCCATTTTATTTTCGTTATCCGTTATTATATTGGTGATATATTTTGGAGAATTATTATAGAATATCTATTATTTTTTATAAAATTGTTGGCTATTTTAATGACAATAACATGAAGAATAAAATATATTATGAAATAATTCCGGTTAAAAAAACAATTAAATTTATTGTTGCTTCCAAAAAAAATTGCAAGAAAAATAATAATGTTTCTCCATTTGCATAATTGATATTCTTGATTATTATTCATAAGCAACACTTGCTACGTTAATTTGTAATTATTTTATTATTATTTTCATATTTGCCTGAATTTTGAAAAAGCATGAAATAAAATTTCATTAAAAATTAATATTTCTGTTAATTTGATAATGAAAATTTTTTTTCTAGATAGTTTCAATGAAAATATTACAATACTTACCAAAAGTTCTGTACGATCGGCTTTTCCATTTTTATTCTTGTCAATGAGATAACGAAATTCTTTTCTCCGATCGTCTCTGCCTTCAACCGGTTGTTTTTGTTGTTCCTCTCGAAGATCAAGACCAACGCCATCAGCTGGAAGATCGGCAAATTCGTCCTCCGTCAGTTGTTCATCACCATCACGATCTGCAAAATATTATTAATTACTATTAATAAAATATAATTGAATGAATGATTTGAATGATTTATTGAAAACATAAAACCACCTTTTACATCGAACTTTTGGGAAAAAATTTGGAACAGTGGAAAAAAATAATTTTCGAAATAATAATAATAATAATAATAATTAATTACTTACAATTATTATTATTTTTAACGTATATGAAGAAATAATAAAGGGTAATAAATAATTTTTAAAGAATATGAGGAAATAATAAGCAATGATAAAAAAATGAAGAAATCGTTTTAAACAACTTAGCAGCTAAATAAATAATTATTTTATCATTCGATTTCTTATAAATAATGATTTACCAAATTTGTCGAAAAGATCTTCGACCATTTGTAGCAAAGCTCTGTGACTACTTTCAGGATGTGTGAAAGCGAGAAATTCATCCAGTGCCAATCGGTCAGGATCGGTCCTCGCAGCTTCAGCCCATCTCGCTCGATCTCGCTGAATACTCTCCTTCATAGATCTCGATAACTCAGCGTGTCTTTTTTTATGGGATCCTATGTAGCTCTCGGATAATCCGTGAGAGCGCAAAAAGTGTGCATGATATTCTTCCCAAGATATTTCGCCTAGAATTTTTTTTAAAATACAGTTAAGGGATTGCTATTAGTTGAAATTTTGAGAAATTCGGATTTTGGATTTTGACGATTATTGACGTGGTTTGGATTTATAGGAATTTTGAATTTTCGAAAAATGTATGATATCGTTTTAATTCAAGTCAACTTCGACCAGCTCAGCTCGAATTTCCTACATGGACGAACTGATATCCAGCTGTCGTAATCTTAGACACGTTTAGATGAAAGTGAGAGAAAAATGTCGGGCCCTTTACATTACATACTTATTTTTGTCTTTAAGATATCGAATTTTGACCTTCACTATCGTTCTCAAGTCGCATATTCTACCACAGAAAATATTAGTTACAAGCCTTTTTACCATGATTTTAAAAGAAGTAACTTTTTTTCTATTTCTGATTCCAGAATTCACAGAATTCACAGAATTCACAGAATTCCAGAATTCACAGAATTCACAGAATTCCAGAATTCACAGAATTCCAGAATTCCAGAATTCCAGAATTCCAGAATTCACAGAATTCCAGAATTCACAGAATTCCAGAATTCACAGAATTCCAGAATTCACAGACTTCCAGAATTCACAGAATTCCAGAATTCCAGAATTCACAGAATTCGCAGAATTCCAGAATTCCAGAATTCACAGAATTTCAGAATTCACAGAGTTCCAGAATTCACAGAGTTCCAGAATTCACAGAATTCACAGAATTCACAGAATTCACAGAATTCACAGAATTCACAGAATTCACAGAATTCACAGAATTCACAGAATTCACAGAATTCACAGAATTCACAGAATTCACAGAATTCACAGAATTCACAGAATTCACAGAATTCACAGAATTCACAGAATTCACAGAATTCACAGAATTCACAGAATTCACAGAATTCACAGAATTCACAGAATTCACAGAATTCACAGAATTCACAGAATTCACAGAATTCACAGAATTCACAGAATTCACAGAATTCACAGAATTCACAGAATTCACAGAATTCACAGAATTCACAGAATTCACAGAATTCACAGAATTCACAGAATTCACAGAATTCACAGAATTCACAGAATTCACAGAATTCACAGAATTCACAGAATTCACAGAATTCACAGAATTCACAGAATTCACAGAATTCACAGAATTCACAGAATTCACAGAATTCACAGAATTCACAGAATTCACAGAATTCACAGAATTCACAGAATTCACAGAATTCACAGAATTCACAGATCCGACTTTCGGTCGGAAAATCCAAACTACTTGTTTTTTCTTTAAGATATCAAATTTTGGGCTTAACTAACATTCTCAAGTCGCATATTCTACCACAGAAAATACCGATTACGAGTCTTTTTACCATGATTTTAAACAAGTATACAAAGTAGAACCTTGCCCTTCATTATTTTGATGTATGTTAATTAATTAAGCTTTGTAAAAATCGTAAAAATAATGAGGAATTAATTGATTAATCAATATTAAATCTAATATATAATAAAAATATATTATTAACCATTTCGTGGATTATTGTCTATCGCCGTGAATAGTCCAATATTTTGTCGCATGGCGCGTTCGATGTGTTCCGTAATCTTGGTATGAATCCATCTGGCCAATTCCTGAATATCCAATTCTCCACTTTCATCGGTATCAGCACGACGAAAAACGTCAGCTAAAAGCGAATCATCATGGGCATTTTCCGCCTGCTCAACTTCCCAAATAGCGGCTTCGTCTTTATTGGATGATCCTTCAAATTTTTTTGGCTTGCTTGCGATTTCTTCGGAAATTTTTTTCTTCCCTGATTCATTTTCTTTAACAGTAGCTGAATCCAGCTCGGCAAACAGTGCCTGCATTCCTGGATCAGAATCCAATTCATTTGTCACCATTGGACTCTTCAGCTGTACATTATTATTATATTTTACGAATAATAACGATATGTAGATTACTAGTGGCACAAGTATCGTCCAACGCGCTAATCGCAACAGCGAAATGTCCGGTTTGCAGGTCATTTTACTCCTCATTTATCTGGAAAGAAAAAGGAAAAAAAAAACTAATTAAATCTGTACAGAAAAAAAAATGCAATGTCTGTTTGTCTTAATTTGGAAATCAAATTCTGAAAAAAAGCATTTTTTAAATTCTTGATATATATATTTTTGTAATGATCAATTTTTTTTAAGCCCATTATTATAATTGACATGAGTGTGAGAAAAATGATTCTAGATGGAAATTTTCCAAAATCTTTATAATTAATAATTAAATATATATATATATATATATATATATATATATATATATATATATATATATGTGAATAAAAAATAATTTAAAAAACTGAGAAATATTTGGCATCATTGTAAGATGATGACACAAGCTATTTGTTGGTCGTCATCGTCATTCATCAGACATCATCGAACTTTTTATTTAAAAAAATATAAAACTTCAACAGGTAAATAAATTTAGTCCTATTTTGTCAATAAAAATTATCTCAAAAATCGCTAATTTGAGAATAACTTAATATTTTATTGCCTTTTGATTCACTGGTAAGTTGTGAGAAATAAATTCTCAGTTTTTTAATAAATAGCTCATTTTCCGTGGCTAAAAAAAAATTTCTTAAATTATAATTTCGTGAATTAAAATAACGAAAAAATGGCACTATTCAGAAATTTATTTTCAAAAAAAGGTCAAATCTAAATTTTTTCCTCAATGAATAATAATATTTCTTAAATTTTTATTTCTGGGATTCCAGAATTGTAAAGAATATTTTATTGGTAAGACTTAAATTAATATTTTATTGACTCCATTAATGTTAATTAATAGTAGACTTATAAATCCACCTTTTTTTTTAATCAACAATAATATTTCCTAAAAGTTTATTTCTAAGATCCCAAAATTTCAACGACAATTTCATAGCTAAAACCCCATTAAATTTTTTATTATTAATTAAGTCCCATTAATGCAAATTAATAATATAATTATCGACATACAATTATATTTACTATGTTTTCATTTATGGAATCTCAGAATTTGTGAAACATTTTACTAATCGCCTAAGTGAATATTTTATTATTAATGAGCTGTCCCATTAGAAAAAATTGATAGTAGAATTACTAATGTATCTATTTTGCCATATCCACAACAAAATATCGAAGAATTTTATTCACATTCGG
The DNA here is from genome assembly GCA_963970395.1 of Ephialtes manifestator. Taxonomy (NCBI): domain Eukaryota; kingdom Metazoa; phylum Arthropoda; class Insecta; order Hymenoptera; family Ichneumonidae; genus Ephialtes; species Ephialtes manifestator. Next base: position 36,021,787 of record OZ019972.1, read on the forward strand.
GAAAATATACTTACGAAACGTTGTTGTGCCGCGACTAGTCCGGTAACTTTCTACTTCACGTGGAGTAGGTAGAGGTAGGCATTACAGGCCTGTAACGTTACTTCACCAGCAACTCAGCACAATCACAGTCTCTTCTCAAAGTTTTAGCGACAATGCAACACGCCATTCGATCTTAAATAAACAATTTCACCGTAAAAGACCCATAAATTTTTTGTCGAATCGCTGACAACACTAAAATACCCAAGTAATAGAGACAATTCAGAAATCTATCGAGCAAGGACGCTTTGTTAACGCGCCGTTTCCGTCTCCGCTGTAGAACCGACTAACGCTCTCGTCGCTGAGTCTCGTATTGATCCACTTTCACTCGAGCGTTTCTCCCTCGCTTACTGCAGTTGCTCTCCGATTTACACTATTACTAGTAATATTTTCAACAGTCGCATTCGTAGCCCTCTATAATTATACTTGCATACAAGAAAAATTAAATAATTCGGTTGTGGTGTTTCGCTAGGCCAACAAATTATCTGGGACAACAAATTTCCTAGGCCTATAAATTGGATGGGCCAACAAATTTCCTAGGCCTATAAATTGGCTGGGCCAACAAATTTCCTAGGCCTATAAATTAGCTGAGCCAACAAATTTCCTAGGCCTATAAATTGGCTGGGCCAACAAATCTCCTGGGCCTATAAATTGGCTTGGCCTATAAATTGGCTTAGCCTATAAATTGGCTGGGCCTATAAATTGGCTTGGCCTATAAATTGGCTGGGCCTATAAATTGGCTGGGCCTATAAATTGGCTGGGCCTATAAATTGGCTGGGCCTATAAATTGGCTGGGCCTATAAATTGGCTGGGCCTATAAATTGGCTGGGCCTATAAATTGGCTGGGCCAACAAATTTCCTAGGCCTATAAATTGGCTGGGCCAACAAATTTCCTAGGCCTATAAATTAGCTGGGCCAACAAATTTCCTAGGCCTATAAATTAGCTGGGCCAACAAATCTCCTGGGCCTATAAATTGGCTTGGCCTATAAATTGGCTGGGCCTATAAATTGGCTGGGCCTATAAATTGGCTGGGCCAACAAATTTCCTGGGCCTATAAATTGGCTGGGCCTATAAATTGGCTGGACCTATAAATTGGCTGGGCCTATAAATTGGCTGTGCCTATAAATTGGCTGGGCCTATAAATTGGCTGGACCTATAAATTGGCTGGGCCTATAAATTGGCTGGGCCAACAAATTTCCTGGGCCTCTAAATTGGCTGGGCCAACAAATTTCCTAGGCCAACAAATTTCCTGGGCCGATAAATTTACTAGGCCTATAAATTGGCTGCGCCAACAAATTTAGTAAACCAAAAAATTGTCTAGCCGAACAAGCTACGTTGGGTCATTAAATCGGCTGGAAAAAGATATTAGCCGGGCTAATAAATTGGCTGAGGCAATAAAAATTTGTTGTTTCTACAGTCTCATTCGTGGCCCTCTATAATTATAATTGTATTTAATAAAAATTAAATAATACGTTTGTGGTGTTTCAGGAAGTTCATATATTATTTCTTATTTTATCATCATGATCATCATGATCATCATCATTATTTTGGATCGGTTGATCAAATGCATAAATATACAAAATACACAACAACATATACAATTTACGAACTTGCTGCTGCTTCTCGTTTTAATATAATAATTAATTGTACTTGTAATATTCTTTTAACAATTATAATACTAGTAATAATAATAATAATAATAACAACGATTGCATACACGTATTGTGAAGCAGAGATGAGCAGTTTCGAATAAAAATGTATTCCAAATCATTGTCAAAATAATTATAATGAACAATTTGTTTTATGCAGTATTACACACATTTAGAACCAAATATTTGATTGACAGTTTCATCAGAACAACGTTAAAAGTTTATTCAAACCCGAATTTTAAAAATGCAAAGAAACTTCAACTAAAATAATCTAAAATTTCTTAAATAATTTATTTTTTACCAATTTACCAATAACTTTGTAGCTTTATTATCATTAAAAATCAATATCTTCAATCGAGTTGATTTTTTAAATGACATTTTTCACTCAATGTGAAGTACTAACATTTAAATTCACTTAAATTTTTGATACAACCATAAATACAAAAAAAACGGACTTTTATTGTGAAAAAAAATTGAATTTTCTTTTTGTTAATGGAGAAAACTAGTGTAAAAAATTCTACCAATCAAACAGTTTTGATTTAAAATTGTTGCAGTAATTCGATTTAAAAGGTATTTTAAATACATTTTTTTTCGAAAATTGCTCATCCCTCTAATGTATATATAAAATAGAAATAATAGCAGTAGTAAGTACACACGGCGCTCCTGTGGTCACGTTGTACCTTCGATTTATGCGCAGTCTCGTACCCAAGTACTTTGTGGTAATAAAAAAGAAGCGATCCGTCAACGAATCTGTACGTTAATCTAAAAAATGCAGTGCGCCCATTTTTTTTTGGCATACCATAAACATTAAAAATGAAATATACAATCTCATCGGTAATTAGCGATCAACTACGCCAAAACTATCGGCAATTTTGTGTCTATACCGTTACATTATTTATACTAATATACAAATTTTTTTTTTTTTCACTATAGTCCATTTATTTTTTTAAGTTACTACTTGGGAATTGTTGTTCGTCGACTCGCGCCGAATTTTTTCATCCTCCAGCTCCAGTGCGAGATTCGCGATACCCTGGATATTTTTGTTGCATGATTTGCTTCGCAAACCGATAAGTGAGCGAATCGGTGGACTCAGCAAATCCGAATCCAGCTCAGCTGGATCCTGGAATCCTGTGATCCAACTCATGAGGAAACCAACGATTATTGTGACTAGGCAACCAATCACACTGTACCACAAGTAGCTCACCTATTGGAAGAGTTAAAAAAAAAAAATTAGAAGTGTGATAATTTTTAATAAATAATCTGTGAATTTTAAAAAAATCTGATGACGATATTTCATTAATAATTTCCATGAAAAGGTTATTTTCCAGTTATTCTAATATTTGCTGAATAGCTCGACTAATTTTACCAAATATCTTAAGAAAGCTTAATTTTTTGCTTAATATTTGTATAATATTTTGAGTAATTTAAAAAAAAACATGTTTCAAATTCCAGTTCCATTTTTCTGAAAAATATGGATTTTTCTCGTTTCGATATCGATTGAATTTTTAGACAAATTAGTAGAATACTTTTTTTTTTAATTATACATTTTTAGTAATTAGTTGAGGAATAAAAATATTTTCAGAACTATCAGAAATGCTTAGTTTTCGCATCCTTAACTCATAAAACCGTTTGATTATTCTTTACTTATTCTTTAAAAACAATTCTAAAATATCATCGAAATCAATAATTTTATAGAGAAACAAAAAAAAACTTTCTATATATTTTTTAAAAGCAAAAATTAATTTTTTAACTTGATAGAAGAAGACATTACATGTTTTTAATTTTCAAATATTAAAAATAACCAGACCATAATTTTTAAATAGAAATAAATTTTCCCATCGCTAATTTAGATATTATATTTTTGTATAATAATATAATAATAAAAAACCCATAATAAGTAAAAAGATATATAAAATTACCCTGTATATTGACCAAGCCTCGATAAAACCCTCCGGTTCTTCAATCTCGTTGTACTTTTCACTCTCGTTGATACATGGACAACTAAGTACTGACGTTTCTTTGCTCTCGATACGAATTTGTTTGTTGTATTGTGCAACTTGAGCTCCGAGGCCAATCCAAAGAACGAGAGCCAGACTCGTAATGGCTCCGCACATGGCACCTTTGGCATTGGCCCATGGTACAAACATTCCAAGTGAAAAAAGTCCCAGGGTAACACCACCAACCATGCCATTAAAAGACAAAGCAACTTCGAGAACTCCACCGAGACGTTCGACTACAAAGACAAGAGCAAAGCTCAGTGCGCCGAAGAAAATGCTGATCCATCGGGCGTAAGCTGCTCCCTTGCTGGCTGGAACTTGGACCTTGAAGAGACCCTGAAGAATATCCTCACAGGTAATGGCTGCCAGAGAATTTAAGGCACTTGCGACAGTTCTGTACATAAAAATATCAAAAATTAGCTAATGACTAAATTGAAGAAATACTATAAGATTTAAAAAAAAAATAGCTTGAAAAACAAAAAATTTAGGAAAAAAAATGTATGAAAATAAAATTTATGACAAAAAATAATTTATGAAAATAAAATTTATGACAAAAAATAATTTATGAAAATAAAATTTATGACAAAAAATAATTTAAGAAAATAAAATTTGTGACAAAAAATAATTTATGAAAATAAAATTTGTGACAAAAAATACTTTATGAAAATAAAATTTATGACAAAAAATAATTTATGAAAATAAAATTTATGACAAAAAATAATTTATGAAAATAAAATTTATGACAAAAAATAATTTATGAAAATAAAATTTATGACAAAAAATAATTTATGAAAATAAAATTTATGACAAAAAATAATTCATGAAAATAAAATTTATGACAAAAAATAATTTATGAAAATAAAATTTATGACAAAAAATAATTTATGAAAATAAAATTTATGACAAAAAATAATTTATGAAAAAAATGACTGAAAATTATGAAAATTAGCTTTTAAATAGGTCAAAATTACTTTTGATATTGCTAATAATTGTACAAGAAGGCGCTAAAAAAAACCTTTACTAAATATTGATTTTATTGCAAAAGGTGCAAGAAAAATGACTTAAGGTTGTAAAAATGACTTGGCAACTAGAATAATAATTATAATAAAAATTTGCTAATAATTAGTTACAAAGATGTCGTCATTAAAAAAAAAAAATTTGTTTGTTGGATGGATTTATAAAAATTATCCTGATTTGTGTATAATCAAGAAAGTGGTGAGTGACCTACCCCAAGGAAGCAGCAAATATTCCGGCCACGAAGAAGCCCGGCATTCCCTTGAGTTGACCCATAAAATTCATTACGTAGAGAGGCAACAATTGATCGTGGCCGTCGATGACTCCGGCACGTCGTGGATCGCAGTCTTTGTAAACGCTGTAGAGCACCATGCCAGTAAGGAAATTGACGGTGTAGATCAGAATCAAGCCGGCTGAAGAGACCCACAGTGCTCTACAAATACGAAGATATATTGCATATAAATACTCTGTACTAAACAAAACTATCTATCGTGCTGTCTTATTGGCAAACATTGGTTTTTTCACATCTGTCTGAGAGATTTCAATCCCAAGATACACAGAATCTTAAAACCGTAAAAAAAATTGGTTCAGCTAAAATCTTTTGCCAAAAGTAATACAACACAGGCCTTATTATTGGATGTCTTGATCGGTTCAAGAAATTGGCGGGGCCAAGAAATTGGCTGGGCAAAGAAATTGGCTGGACCAAGAAATTGGCTGGGCCAAGAAATTGGCTCGGCCAAGAAATTGGCTGGGCCAAGAGAAATTGGCTGGGTCAAGAAATTGACTGGGCCAAGAAATTGGCTGGGCCAAGAAATTGGCTGGGCCAAGAAATTGGCTCGGCCAAGAAATTGGCTGGGCCAAGAAATTGGCTGGGCCAAGAAATTGGCTGGGCCAAGAAATTGGCTGGGCCAAGAAATTTACTGGGTCAAATAATTGGCTGGGCCAAGAAATTGGAGAGGCCAAGAAATTGGCTGGGCCAAGAAATTGGAAAGGCCAAGAAATTGGCTGGGCCAAGAAATTGGCTGGGCCAAGAAATTGGCTGGGCCAAGAAATTGGCTGGGCCAAGAAATTGGCTGGGCCAAGAAATTGGCTGGGCCAAGGAATTGGCTGTGCCAAGGAATTGGCTGCGCCAAGGAATTGGCTGGGCCAAGAAATTGGCTGGGCCAGGAAATTGTCTGGGCCAAGAAATTGGATGGGCCATGAAATTGGTTGAGCCAACAAATTGGTTGAGCCATGAAATTGGCTGGGCCAAGAAATTGGCTGGGCCAAGAAATTGGCTGGGCCAAGAAATTGGCTGGGCCAAGAAATTGGCTGGGCCAAGAAATTGGCTGGGCCAAGAAATTGGCTGTGCCAAGAAATTGGCTGGGCCAAGAAATTGGCTGGGCCAAGAAATTGGTTGAGCCAATAATTTGTATGGAGCACCAAATTGGCTGGGTCAACAAATTGGCTAGGCGAATAAATTGACTGAACCAACAAATTGTCTGGGCCAACACATTGCAAATATTAAAAAAAAATTTCTATAAAATGCTAATATGTTTCAATCTCTTTGGAGTAGAAAAATAGATAATTTTTCGAAAAGTATATGTACATGTTAACGATTGACGTACGTTCTGACTTGACTAATGCTCTCGACGCTGAGGTACTTTTGGACAGATGCTTGGTTACTGCAAAACATCGTGGCCCAGTAGAAGGTGCCACCGATGACGACACTCCAAAAGCTATGACGGACGGTGGGCGTCGGATCCATGTTGAACAGCTCAATTCTACCGGTGCGGCTATTGTCCTGCCAAACGAGTGAACTGCCACCAGCCCAGGTCATGCCCAACCCGAGTATTAAGAAGAGGGAACCAAGCAAAACAATCGCTTGAAACGTGTCTGTCATTATAACTGCCTTCATGCCACCCTATAATCATCGAAAACCAAAAACTGTTCGTTAATTACAAAGTCAATAACTTTTCTAAATAATCGCAATCCTGAGCTTTAACTTACCTGAGAAGCGTAAAATATGCAGACTGCGTAGACTAGAGTAACAGCTAAGTAAGTATTTAGTCCAGTAACTGAAACATTTGATAATAAAAAAATATAATTATATACAGATTCTAGTTTAAAAAAATTATCAATGAAACTTGTTTTTTTTTTTTATTTTAAAAATTGTATTGAAATTCAACTTAATAAAATAATGGGATTATCGCAAAACATCGTATTGTAAATTTATTTTTAATAAAAAATTGTTTTTTAATGAATAATTTTTATAAAAAATGTATTATTAGTGAATTTTGTGGGTAGAAAAAAATTAATTGCCAATGAAGCTTGTATTTGGATAAAAAGACAATTAAAATAATGACTCACCGTGACTTAAAGCCAGTGCCGGGGCATAAACAGCTACCGATGTGTACAAAACCATCTGTAACATGTAGAGCCCACTTGCAAGTAACCTGCAGTGTTTATTAAACCGCAGATTCAAGTACTCGTAACTCGATGTGAGCCGCAGTTTCATGTATACTGGCAAATAAAGTCTGGAAGTTATTGGAACTACAAGTAAAAAGGCCGCGCAGGTCATCCAGAATTGAGTGCCCTGAGAAACAAAAAAAAATTATAATAATTTAATTAATTGTAAAATAATCATGATAATAATATTCACTATATTTTTGAAAAATTATATTAAAAATTTTATCAAATGAAATAAGTGAACAATTTTTATACAAATTTGCATACATTGCCATAAACTAAACATTTTATGTCATGAAATAAATAATTGCTCATTACTTTTGTCACGACTTTTAATAAAATAATTTTTTTTTTAGAAAAATAATTTTTTTTTTCTTCTATAGAATAACATGTCAAATTGTGATAGTAATAATGATAATAATATTTATAATGACCGGATAGCCGAATGGCCAGATGGATAATGAATAAGATCAATTTGAATGAATTTTTCGGTACATAATTCGCAATTTTCAGTGATTTAAATTCTTACTGAATTATAAATAAATAAATAAATGAATGAATGAATGAATGAATGAATGAATGAATGAATGAATAAATAAATAAATAAATAAATAAATAAATAAATAAATTTTTTACCTGTTGATACATTTCGGCAGGATTGCCAAGCAATTCGATAGCAGTGACAAAACTTGCGGCAAGGGACATTGCCATCGGAAAAGTGCCCATACTTGAACCACCCAGAAGAAAGTCCTCGCTAGTTTCTTGCTTCTTCGAGAAGAAACCGTAAAATGTTCCGATCAGGCAAGACACGAGTAACATTATTGCCAGAACCGTGTAATCCACCCACGAAAAATAATTTAGTAATTTTGGATGCTTATCCAGACATTCCTCCTGGTCGATGTCCATTGTTGAGGACCGCCGCTGCTCGGCTGAAGAAGCCGAAACAGCGAGGAACAAAATCAGTAGCCGCAGTCGCATCATTTCTTGAAATTGCTGCAAATTCAAAATTAATTAATTATTTGTAAAAAAACATTTCATTCTCCTTTTCATTTGAATTAAAATTAATATTAAAAAATATAAATCCAGGCCTAAAAGTTCGAATGGTAGAAATATCTCGTAAAAAATATTTTGATTATTTGAAATTACTTTATGCAATTAAATTTAAAAAAATTTGTTAGAATAAAAATTTATTATTTCTAAAAAATATATATCCAGGCCTAAAAGTTCCAATGGTAGAAATATCTCATAAAAAATATTTTGTTTATCCAAAATTACTTTATGCAATTAAATTTTTTTAATTTGTTTTTTTTATTGCTCCCAAAAATTAGTTAGAATAAAAATTTATTATTTCTAAAAAATATAAATCCAGGCCTAAATTTTCGAATGATAGAAATATCTCATAAAAAATATTTTGTTTATCAAAAATTACTTTAGGCAATTAAAATAAAAACTTTTTTTTTTGTATAGCTCCTAAAAATTTGTTAGAATAAAAATTTATTAGGACTCTGCTTAGGTGCAAAGCAATAAATTAAAAAAAATTGAAGATCCATTTGCAAGAATGAGACTTAAAAAAAATTGAATACGATAAATTTGTCTACTACAACAAAAGTAGAGATTATAAGCATAAGAAAATCTTGACAAGCCAAATTGGTTGACTGATGAAATTGGAACCCTGCACACAATGTCAAACGATCATTATATGGTTTATGGCTAAAGTATTTCTCGCAGGAAATTTCCATCGCAATATTTGCTGCATGACCCCTTAAGACACGTAGTTTTTTTCCAACGTCGTAACCATTTATATTTTCCTCTAATTAAATTATGAAAATAAAGCTACGATTTGTCATTATATTAATTTTTATAATTTTGATTCTCACATTCGGTCAAAATTATAAATTTTTCCATAAAAATTTGTTGATGATTTTCTTCTAGCATTCAATTTTTCCACACAAGATTATTGACTCAAATTTATTCTTAAAAGAATGGTAAATAAAATATGAATTTTTGAATGTTACGGTTTTTTTTTAATTTGAAAAATAATAAAACATTCACTTTTTTTAAAGTTATTTTCGAGACAGCAAATTTTGGAATCATTGAAGTATGTCACATAAATTTTTCGTTTGAATCGAACTGATTTCTCATTATAATGGTGGCCTCATCTGATTATAGAATATATTGGACATTCCACGTAAATTTGGCCATTAAATTTTTTTTTAAATCACAGAATTACCAATTAAATTTTTTTATTCATCCAGGGATACCTCGAAAATTAGTTACATAATTCATTATCATTTACTTAAAAAAATCTTTAATCTAAGTTTTTGAAATATTTTTAAAAAATATTTTATTCTGCCAATTATTTTATTTCGAATTTGAAACATGGTAAACTTTGTCTGATTCGTGTAATTCGATCTTTAACCACTTAAATTTTTTTATTTTTTTATTGGCTGAACTTAAAAGTGGAATGATTTGTAAAAAGATAAAAATTAAAGGTATATCAAGAGATTGTTACAAATATGCACGTGCCAATCTATAAATATAATCGTCGTTCAAGAAGAAACATAATCATTTCTAGTTGAAAGCGGTCTCTGTCACCCATAAGTGGCCTTAAGTGGTATAAACTGCCACGCGCGTATATCAAAACTTTTGTGAAAACTAGCGACGGGCGCGCAAGAATAAGATGACGACGCTACCGCAAATACGAGATGATCGTCCGATCGACCGCGGCGTCATTTTCGTTACTGTCTTGTTGACCATCATCACTGTGATCGGTTTTCCAACCTCAATTTAAAAAATATATAAATTTTACATTATTTTTCGCATTTGCCGCAAATTTTTTTTTTTTTTTTAATGCTATTAGTAATCAAAGATTTAAAAAATTGCACAATATTTTTAAATCAGATGATTTTTAACAACGAATTGGAGGAAAATAATAATGAAATGTACACGACCAATAAAAAAATAATCATAAATAATTGATCATGCAATAAGACTTTTTTTCATTGCTTTTCAGATTTTTTTCGGTTGCTCTTGAATTATTTAACCCGAGAAAAACCTCAAGACCCCTTAATAGTTGTTTTTACATTACATTGACGTAATTTTCTATATTTTCTCTTTTTTTTTGCAGAGACATCTTGTTATTTTGGTACTTTTCTTTTTTTTATTAATTTTTATATTTTTTATATTTTTTATTTTTTTTATTTGTTACGTTTAAAACCAAATAAATGCAAATTTGTATCGAGGAAAAAAACTTGATTGGAAATCCTGAAAATATTGATAGTATATAATAATAATCCCAAAAAATTATAATAAAAAATTGTTGTAACAAATTTTATAAAAATATTATTTTCTTATAAAATAATTTTTTGATTATTTCCGAATACATATAATTTTTCAGAAAATTTTTCAACAGTTCCAATTATTTTTGTTTTATAAGAAATTTCAAGATCATTAAAAAAACAATATAAATTATTGTAAAAATGTATTACCTATTTGATAAGTTTGAAGCTACCCTAAGCGCACAATAATATATATGTTGTTTGTTTATTTTGAAAAGTACGGTCCAGTAATGCACGCAATTAATCCGTGTTATAACGAGAGCGGCTTTAATAACCGTAGAATAACAATTATAATCGCAGTAATTATTGAGTTTTACGTAATGCACAGATTTTTCAAACTGGCAAAACATCCTAATTGGTTTCGTGACGCCAAGGTACAACGCATCAAGATGACCATGTATGCCAATGTCAACATTGCACAAACATTTCGATTATAGTCACCGATTTTCGTTTGTTTACACTTAAGGAGGTTCGAGCGCCTCAAATTAGTGCATAATTTTTGTAAGAATTTTCGAAAATTTTTATTCATTCAATATAAAGAACAATTTTCGTTGAATCACTTAATCCAGTGAAAAAAAAAAACAAAAATTTTGATCACGTTCGAAGGATTTTTTTTTTTTTTTTTTTAAATTAATATTATTATTTATATTCATTCTAATAATTTTTGTAATTCTTATTGAATTATTATGAAACTCCTTATATGTATTAGGGTACTTTTTTGGAAAAAATATCTAAAAACGTGGACTTTAAAAATAAAAAAATATATATATTGTTGAAAAATTGTGATGAAAAATCTTATGTATTCGAAAAAATTAAATAATTTTTTTCTTAAGAAAAAATATACAACTTTCTCATTGAATTTATTGAGCAGATTTGTTTTGATCAAATCATCAATAATTTAATTGCTTTATTATTAACAAAATCAATGTTCTTCGTATCTTTAATTTCGTTAATTTTTTACAGATTTTTTTTTAATTAAATACTAAAATTATAATCAAATTTCACTTATAGTTGAAAACACATATCAAGAAGGCCTAAACAAACAATAATTTGTATAATTAATAATTTTCAAAATGCTTACCTAACAATCGCGCAGAAACTCCAGGTGCGTCGAAATTCACCGTTCGTCGTGTATTTACAAAATAAAATAACAAAATTCCACCGAGATCACCTCCTAGTCGTCGAATATAATCAACAAAAACGTGCGGAACTGCAGCTGAATTATCTTGCTGGTTTTCCTGACGTAACGCATAAATGTAGAAGTGCAAACTAGATTGTTGCAAAAAAATCTTGATTTTATTGAATTTCTTGATTATTTAGTCGGTGCCCAAGAATCCCTTAATTGTCCTTAGTATCTTCTATTTCTATATTATTTTTTTTATTAAAAAAAAATAAATAAAAATTATTTTTTTACACAATATATTTTTATATGAAAAAAAATAAAAAAAATTTTATTCTTTGTCAGCAGTTGGCAAACTACCGTCAGACACGAGGTTTATGGCGAACGGATTAAACGGAGTACGGTTTTAAGACTGATCGTTTTTAATTGTCATATGCGCCTTTATACGACGCCAGCCCCTTCCATAATTCCAGACGACGAGCATCATTCAGCACAGCGTCAGCCTTCGCCTGGGCGAAGGTCTTTGAAACGCAGAGGAGGCTCTGGCGTTTCCAGCAGCGTCGACAAACTGGTTGAAAAGAAGGGAAAAGGGCCGCGGTCACATATTGTGGAAATCCCCACATAATTTCAAAAAATTCGATTCGTAGGTTATTTTTTTTTCAATGATTTTCAATTTAACGACCAAGTACAACGTGAGAGGTCATAAAGGGGAGGAGGAGGAGTCATTCGATTCGAATCAATTAAATGAAGTGAGCAATACGTAGAAAGAACTAGGCGAGAGATACTAGAAACGGTGATGAATCTATGTACCTTAAAAGTGCTCGAGATGCATCACTGAGTGTATCATCTTCGGCTGAACGAGTTGTTTATTCGATACGCGAGGATTCTACTGAAATTCTTAGTCACTTTGTTGTTTTTATCAATGGCTTTATTGAAAGACCAAAGATATAGGGCTTCAAAATAGGAAAGGAGCCATTTTTATTTAATGAAAATTTATCGTTGATTTAATGACATTGTTGTTTAAGTGAAAAGGAAATACATTTTTTTAATAATTTGTACTGACAAATTGGGAGAAAAAATTAATGAAGGTGTTTCCAAGTGTAGGGGAAGGTCCCGAGGGATAGGGAGAAATTTTGAGAGATTCGAAGGAGTCCCGAGGAATTTAGGAGGAATTCCAAGAGATAGGGAGGGATGTTGGTGGATAGAGTGGAAATCCGAGGGATAGGATGTGATACTGAAGAATAGGAAAGAGTCTCGAAAAATTAGGGAGGTGTTTGGGGGGATAAGGTGAGATACCGAGGGATAAGTTGGGATACCGAGGGATAATGTGGGATACCGAGGGATAAGGTGGTATACCGAGGGATAAGGTGGGTTACCGAGGGATAAGATGGGATACCGAGGGGTAAGGTGGGTTACCGAGGGAAAACGTGGGATGCCGAGGGATAAGGTGGTATACCGAGGAATAAGGTGGGATACCGAGGGATAAGGTGGGATACCGAGGGATAAGGTGGGATACCGAGGGATAAGATGGGATACCGAGGGAAAACGTGGGATACCGAGGGAAAACGTGGGATACCGAGGAATAACGTAGGATGCCGAGGGATAAGGTGGGATACCGAGGGATAAGGTGGTATACCGAGGGATATGGTGGGTTACCGAGGGAAAACGTGGGATACCGAGGAATACGGTGGGATGCCGAGGGATAAGGTGGGACACCGAGGGATAAGGTGGTATACCGAGGGATAAGGTGGGTTACCGAGGGATAAGGTGAAATACCGAGGGATAAGGTGGTATACCGAGGGATATGGTGGTGTACCGAGGGATAAGGTGGGATATCGAAGAATAAGGTGGAATACCGAGGGTAAGGTGGAATACCGAGGAATAAGGTGGGATACCGAGGGATAAGGTGGGATACCGAGGGATAAGGTGGGATACCGAGGGATAAGATGGGATACCGAGGGAAAACGTGGGATACCGAGGGAAAACGTGGGATACCGAGGAATAACGTAGGATGCCGAGGGATAAGGTGGGATACCGAGGGATAAGGTGGTATACCGAGGGATATGGTGGGTTACCGAGGGAAAACGTGGGATACCGAGGAATACGGTGGGATGCCGAGGGATAAGGTGGGACACCGAGGGATAAGGTGGTATACCGAGGGATAAGGTGGGTTACCGAGGGATTAGGTGAAATACCGAGGGATAAGGTGGTATACCGAGGGATATGGTGGTGTACCGCGGGATAAGGTGGGATATCGAAGAATAAGGTGGAATACCGAGGGTAAGGTGGAATACCGAGGTATAAGGTGGAACACTAAGGGATAAGGTGGGTTACCGAGGGATATGGTGGAATATCGAGGGAGAATGTGGGATATCGAGGGATAGGACGGGGTACCAAGGGATATGAAAAGATCTAGCGGGATAAAGATGGACAAGAAGGGGAAGGGTGAAATACCACGAGCAGCGACGCAGGCCGAGAAGTGGATCGGAATTCCGAGGCGTAAGGAGGGATGTTGAGGAGCGGGAAGGGTTTCTGGGCAGTAGAGTGGGGTCCCGAGGAACAAAGAGGGCTATCTAGACACAAGGGGCCCCGAGGGATGAGAGAAGATCCAAAAAAATACACTGCGCATGCAAGACTGTTGGGATATCGTGAAAATCCTTTGAATTGAGGGATGGGATTACCAAGGGGTATAACTAAGATCCTCTGATGCCCAAACGCCATATATCGAACTAAAATCTGTTGGCCCTAACGAAACCGTAAAGAATTGGGCAAGAGATTGACCTGCATAATTAGAAGAGGATGTAAATCAAAGTCTGTTTCGAAAGTAAAACCTTATTTTTATTTTTTTTTACGACATTTTGAAGTGCGTTATATTTTTTACGTAAGAACGCAGTGTGTCAAAATAACATATTTTAAATGTATAAAAAGTTACTATGATTGAAAAGATACTCAACTAGTCACGATTGTTAAATGTTTAATAAATGTTTAATAAATTAAGTAATTTTCTTTTGCTTCTTTTAAAAATTGTATCTTTTCGCGTGACGAATAATATTTAATTGTCACAAATTTTTATATTTTTTTTTATAGCAGCAATTGTCTGTTTGATGTGTAGCAAAATCTTCTAAGCCATTTCTGATTTAGGTCCATCATCTGAACTCATCACCCTAACTGACATTCAAGGACTTTTACTGAACATTTTGATTGCGTAGTTTTTGCCTTTAGGCAATGTGAAAGGCCCAATAGGCTAACGGTTCCTATCGAATTTAAATTTATTTGCTATATATAAGGCATCCCATATCAGTTCAACTATTAAAAAAAAATTATCCCAAAAAAAGAGTCATGGATTTTTAAATTTCTTATATTTTTTACGTCAGATGCATGACAGTTAAAACTATGCTGACTCATTGTCAGGTACACGCAGATAGAATGTATTGGAAAGTTCATCGTACTTTGTAAATCAAGGTCAGCAAATAATGGTCGAAATACAATTAACTATACATTAGTCACAATTAAAATAATATATATTATTGAATCTTGCTTCGAAACTAATAAGCAAATGAAAAACAAATATTCCTCTGACAATTTCCGACACTTTATTCAGTCCGTATAATTTCAAACAATTATAGTAACTTAAAATTAGTTTAATAAAAAGAATTTTTTTTTAACAATAATATAAATATTATTATATTTATATTATTTATTAATAATATAATATATTTATATTATTTATTAATAATATAAATAATATAAATATTATTATATTTATATTATTTATTTATATAACAATATAAATAAATAATAATAAAAATTAAAAGTTAAGCAATATAAAAAAAAATCATCCTGAAAATTCGTTAAAAATCACTCCAATAGATATTTTCGAGAATTAATTGTTCAACTTGTTTTTTTTTTAAGTTAATTAAACAAAAGAAAATCATTTGTATAGGACAAACAAAATAATTCTCAATAATTCAAAGCAAAAGCAATTATTTTTAATATTCTCTTTCCTTTATCAGATCAATGACAAAATCGTATCCGGAATATTATTGTTGGGATCTAAACTCGTGCGTAAAAGGAAATATAATTTTTTTTTTTTACAACTATAGGACTCGACAATATATTCCGGAAATAATATTTCTCTTCATAATACACATGTGTAGACTAATACAATTCGTATTATGCATCAATCACGACAAACTGACGCATCCGAGTCTAACACTTGTATACATTAAGGTACATAAACGCGTTTCATAACGGGAAGACGGAAATAGAACAGCAGTGTTCAAGTTATTACAACTTACATAGAATGATGTGATATACTAACGGTCTGTCCATTTCTGTCTCTTTCTACTGCATTATGTCACATATATAGTAAATTATAGAGTGAAAACGACCTTGAGAATACTTGATTCGAATCAGACGTCGATCACGGATCGACGATCGATTAATTTAAACGGAAGGTCTGGAAAATCCGGAAATATGTAATTCATGCAATATGCGTAATTTTAATTGAAGGAAAAAATAATAGTTTTATACATGCGCAATTACAACCCTCTAATTATTTTGAAAAAACAATTATTTATTTTTTTACAGAAATTATTTCATTATGTTTTGTATGTTTTCATTTTTTTTAATTAAATTAAAGACATAATTTTAATTATTCATAATGATACGTTAACTACGTTTTCACTCTAATCTGAGTCTGACAATTTTATAGAAAATTTAAACAATTAAATATTTTTTTCGGGAATTTTGTAGTTATTTCTCAAGTCATACTAAATTGTAATAATTAGTAGCATGGATTTTAATTTTTTTACTTTTTTATTCGTCTTTTTTTAGAATTCTCCAGTATATTTGTAAGCCGTATTCACATTTTTTTCTGAAAACAAAAGAAAAGATCTAAAAAATGAAAAAAAAAAATCAACAATGCACTGCAAAAAAAAAACAAGGATGTATAAGAATAAATAAAAATGAAACCTGTGTACATTTTGTTCCAAATGTCATAGGATATTTTTATAAACATTTGTGTCATATTATTTATGGTATAACGGAGAAAGTCACTAATGAGCTAAAGTCACTATTTTTCCAATAATTCGTGTGAACTCGGTTTTTATTTTCAATAGAATGTTTCGATATTGTATTGCCAATAAAAAAATTTGCAAAAATAATGAAATTATCTATAGAAAAATTAATAAATTAAGTAAGATGAAAAATAATGGAAGGGTTGCAAATCTATAGACAAATCACGCAAAACATAGACATTACAGCTGTAAAAAAAAGTAATGAGCCATTACTTTTTCTAACTATTACATATTTCTGCTTTTTGCTTTCTCCTAGTGGAAGCTTTGTTTTCATGAAAAATTTTGTTTCGTGATTTTCATGTCAGGACAATCAGAATGGTGCAAAACATCGAGAAAAGTGGTTTAGGAAAAATGTCCATATGTGTGTGTGTATAGGGCTTGGACATTTCAGTCACCTATAATTCAAGAAACGTTCAACCGATTGAGCTGAAATTTGGCACAAAGGTGAAGCTACAGCCCTTCTTTGACTCTTGAATTTTTTTTACGAATTATATGCAAAAATGTTAATTTTACAGCTCTGAATGTTTTCAAAAAATGACGTCCGAGCTCTAGCTTTCGCAAAATTAGCAATATTTTGCTAAATAATTCTCCATACATACAGGTACTCTTAATGTTGTTTGTTATTGAATTTGCCCGAAATCCGTAAAGAAGTTCGGATTTTATAGAGTTTTTAAATTTTCGAAAAATTCGCATGGTTGTCCTAACTTCATAAAAACATGAGACAACGAATTTAAATTTTATTCATGAAATCGGTACTATTCTGCGATGATTAGTACAAAGTTTCGTCATAATCTGTAATGTAGTTCAAATTCATCAGAACTTTAACTTGTACTTGTACTAAATGAAGCCGCAAAGTTCTACTTTTCAATTTTCGTTTTTCAAGTTTCTTGTAAACTCGGTTGTTTTATATTTAATTTAATGTTTAGATATTTTGTTGCTAATGAGTAATTAAGAAAAATAAAATAAAATAATCTATGGAAAAATTAATGAATTTACAAATGTGAAAAATATATCACGCGAAACATAGACATTACAGCTATAAAACAAAGTTCCTCCCATATAGATCTATAATCAGTTGGCGCGCACTGTAAATAAACTCGGAAATGCCATGTTTATGAAAATGCGTGACAAATTATTTATTTAGCCATTAATTTTTCTAATCACTATTACGTACATTGTTTTTTTTTTTTTGTTTTTTAATTTTCTTGTAAACCCGGTTTATTTTCTACAAAATCTTCGGATATTTTGCTGCTGATGCGAAATTAAAAAAAAATAATAAAGTAATCTAGTGAACAATTAATAAATTAAATAAGGTGAATAATAAAATAATCTGTGGAAAAAATGAATAAATTTACAGCTGTAAACAAAGCTTCTCCTATGCAGATCTGTAATCATCAGTTGGCGCGCACTGTAAGTAAATTCGAAAAATTATTTAGCCATCAATTTGCCTAATTACCATTACATATACTGTTTTTTTTTATTTTTAATTTTCTTGTATACCCGGCTTTCTTTAAAAATAGAATCTTCAGATATTTTGCTGCCAATAAGAAATTTAAAAAAATAATACAATAATCTATAGAAAACAAGGATGCAAAGTAGAACCTTGCACATTGCTTCCTCATTATTTTTCGCTTCTTACAAAGCTACCTCTATGAGGAAGTATGTTATTCAATTTTTGGCTTCCTCATAGAGGAAGCTTTGTAAAACGCGAAAAATAATGATGAAGCAATGTGCAAGGTTCTACTTTGCATCCTTGTTTTAATTAGATAAATATACATGTTGTGGATTCGCTTTTTCTATTTCGTTATTGCGTTATTTCGTGATTGTTAGAGCGTTTCCGAAGTGAATGTGATAATGTATATTTTTAAAAATAATTCAACATTCCATAAAATCAAAAATTTCATACCGTTCGTCACTAAATTATACATATATAATGGCTGAATATTGTTTCATTTATATACAAAATTTGAGCTCGCTATCTTAAGTTTTGCAAAAGTTACAATAGAGCGATAATGTCAAATTTTTGAAAAATTCAAAAAATCATAAAATTTTTACGGCTCAACCGATCTTAACCAAATTCAATAGCGATTACCGGCATACGAAAGCTCAAATTCATACCAATTTTTAGATCAATTTCTGGAAAATTGAAAGAGTTATCGCGTAAACAGACATTTTTCAAAAAATTAAATAACGCGTAATAATTTAACGATGAAGTGGATTTTAACAAAAATTTATATGAACGATGAGGCTTGATCCCTCTATCTATGGTCCCAATTTCAGCTTGATATCTCAAGGCATTCTCGAGTTATAAGGGTTTACATTTTTCGATTGTGTAACATACACACACACACACACACACACACACACACACACACACACACACACACACACACACACACACACACACACACACACACACACACACACACACACACACACACACACACACACACACACACACACACACACACACACACACACACACACACACACACACACACACACACACACACACACACACACACACACACACACACACACACACACACACACACACACACACACACACACACACACACACACACACACACACACACACACACACACACACACACACACACACACACACACACACACACACACACACACACACACACACACACACACACACACACACACACACACACACACACACACACACACACACACACACACACACACACACACACACACACACACACACACACACACACACACACACACACACACACACACACACACACACACACACACACACACACACACACACACACACACACACACACACACACACACACACACACACACACACACACACACACACACACACACACACACACACACACACACACACACACACACACACACACACACACACACACACACACACACACACACACACACACACACACACACACACACACACACACACACACACACACACACACACACACACACACACACACACACACACACACACACACACACACACACACACACACACACACACACACACACACACACACACACACACACACACACACACACACACACACACACACACACACACACACACACACACACACACACACACACACACACACACACACACACACACACACACACACACACACACACACACACACACACACACACACACACACACACACACACACACACACACACACACACACACACACACACACACACACACACACACACACACACACACACACACACACACACACACACACACACACACACACACACACACACACACACACACACACACACACACACACACACACACACACACACACACACACACACACACACACACACACACACACACACACACACACACACACACACACACACACACACACACACACACACACACACACACACACACACACACACACACACACACACACACACACACACACACACACACACACACACACACACACACACACACACACACACACACACACACACACACACACACACACACACACACACACACACACACACACACACACACACACACACACACACACACACACACACACACACACACACACACACACACACACACACACACACACACACACACACACACACACACACACACACACACACACACACACACACACACACACACACACACACACACACACACACACACACACACACACACACACACACACACACACACACACACACACACACACACACACACACACACACACACACACACACACACACACACACACACACACACACACACACACACACACACACACACACACACACACACACACACACACACACACACACACACACACACACACACACACACACACACACACACACACACACACACACACACACACACACACACACACACACACACACACACACACACACACACACACACACACACACACACACACACACACACACACACACACACACACACACACACACACACACACACACACACACACACACACACACACACACACACACACACACACACACACACACACACACACACACACACACACACACACACACACACACACACACACACACACACACACACACACACACACACACACACACACACACACACACACACACACACACACACACACACACACACACACACACACACACACACACACACACACACACACACACACACACACACACACACACACACACACACACACACACACACACACACACACACACACACACACACACACACACACACACACACACACACACACACACACACACACACACACACACACACACACACACACACACACACACACACACACACACACACACACACACACACACACACACACACACACACACACACACACACACACACACACACACACACACACACACAC
Source organism: Ephialtes manifestator (assembly GCA_963970395.1). NCBI lineage: Eukaryota > Metazoa > Arthropoda > Insecta > Hymenoptera > Ichneumonidae > Ephialtes > Ephialtes manifestator. Next base: position 36,042,937 of record OZ019972.1, read on the forward strand.
ACACACACACACACACACACACACACACACACACACACACACACACACACACACACACACACACACACACACACACACACACACACACACACACACACACACACACACACACACACACACACACACACACACACACACACACACACACACACACACACACACACACACACACACACACACACACACACACACACACACACACACACACACACACACACACACACACACACACACACACACACACACACATACAGACACATACAGACATTTTTTCTAAACCACTTTTCTCGATGTTTTGGACCATTCTGAGTGTACTGACATGAAAATCTCGAAAAAAAAAATTTTCACGAAAAAATTAATAAATTTGCAGCTGTAAAACAATGCTTCTCCTATGTAGATCTGTAATCAGTTGGCGCACACTGTAAGTAAACTCGGAAATGCCTGATGATCTGCTGTCTCCCGCGGGTTGATTCCTCCGCAAGAGCCACAGCACGTGCTGCAACGATGCTGCTCGATGATATGTGTTTATGAAATGTCGGGTTCGAACCGGTTTCTCATGCGTACCACACGTAAGCATATGTACATAACGTTGGCATATAATATTTCTTTAAGAAACATAATGTCTTCGGAAAATTAGCAACGACAATATGAAAACGCACAATAGCGTGTGAATGTTTTGTGATGAATCAGTCTAAAAAAAATAAATCACGTATCCTGCACGTGCCCGATATATTTTTTAATTTATTTTTCTTCATATCTGCGGTTTTTTTTATCGACCAATCAACGTTTTTAGACCTCGTCGTCACGAAACCGATAGTCGGTAAATTATTATTGAGTGGGACACTCTTTTATGGTGCTGTGCGATATATTTATGCACAGCGCCATACGGTGATTTCAACGCGTGTTTGATCGTGGTGCAATCGCAGAATTTTCGTCACGAGAAACTGGAATGTTTAATTAATTAACGTTACTTCTGACGTGAGAAGATGAACATTTTTTTATGTCAAAACATCTTATGCTCACTTTTTCAGCCAAAATTATCCTCAAATGGGCGTATAATTGCAGAATTTCGAAAATTTACAGAAAAGAGCGTAAAATTGCGAAATTTCGAAAATTTACACAATTGAGCAAAAAGTTATCTAAAATTGTAAAGAGATTTTAGGAAATTTGTAAAATGGAGAAAAATGTCCTAGAAAATACTGACGACGATTTGGGAAAATTTTTAGAATTATGAAAAATTGCCTAAAACGTAGTGATGGCGATTTTGAAAAATTTTTAGAATTAAGAAAAATTGCCTAAAATGTAGTGATGGCGATTTTGGAAAATTTAGATAAGAAAAATTGCCTAAAACTTAGTGACGGCGATTTTGGAAAATTTGGATAAGAAAAATTGCCTAAAACTTAGTGACGGCGATTTTGGAAAATTTGTATAATTATGAAAAATTTTCTAAAACGTAGTGATGGCGATTTTGGAAAATTTTTAGAATTAAGAAAAATTGCCTAAATGTAGTGATGGCGATTTTGGAAAATTTGTGCAAGTAAGAAAAATTGCCTAAAACTTAGTGATAGCGATTTTGGAAAATTTGTGCAAGAAAAATTGCCTAAAACGTAGTGATGGCGATTTTGGAAAATTTGTATAATTATGAAAAATTGCCGAAAACGTAGTGATGGCGATTTTGGAAAATTTGTGCATTTAAGAAAAATTGTCTAAAACGTAGTGATGGCGATTTTGGAAAATTTGTATAATTAAGAAAAATTGCCTAAAACGTAGTGATGGCGATTTTGGAAAATTTGTAGAATTAAGAAAAATTGCCTAAAACGTAATGATGGCGATTTTGGAAAATTCGTACAATTAAGAAAAATTATCTAAACCGTAGTAATGGCGATTTTGAAAAATTTGTACAACTAAGAAAAATACTCTAGAAAGTGGTGACTACGATTATCGAAAATTTATAAAATAGAGATAAATGTCCTCAAAAAACGTCAAAGTCCTTTTGACAATTTAGGTTTTATAATTATACGTTTTCGAAAAATTTAAAGAATTCAATATGTAAGAAAAAAAACCAATATTTTCTATCCAATTTGTTAGACTAATTGTTTTTTTTACAAATTCACTCGCAGTATCAATATTTTTAGTATCTACAATCCAATGTATTTCCAAAATAAATAGTATTTTTCACAATTTACAATTTAAAAAAAAAATACTATTTATTTTAAAAAATAAATAGTATTTTTCACAATTTACAATTTAAAAAAAAATACTATTTATTTAAAAAAAAAAAGACTATATTTTAAAAAATAAAGAGTTTTTTTCACAATTTACAATTTATTTAAAAAAATAAATAGTATTTTTCACAATGAACAATTAATTTTATTTTCGTTCCTAATTTTTAGTGTATTTGCAAAATTTGACTTTTTATTTTTATTTGCTTTATTGTTAAAGAATTGTTAATTCCTACAGCATTTAATTTTTTTTTTTAAGAAATTTTGGAGCATCGATCGAAGGACCCGAAGCAAAAAGAGGCGTGCATCATCGCTTTGGGCTTACGAATAAAGGGTCAGAGATATATTTAACACCCAAGCGGAGATGAAATATGCGCGGGTGATCTAGTCAGTCGTCCAACCGCGCGGATTCCTTAATTAATTAATTGACGGCGGCATACAGTGAGTCTGTATAGAGACTGACGAAAGAAAAACAGACTAGCCGTGGGTTTGCGGGCGCATATATACCCGTCGTTCGCGATGGAAAATAAAAGGGCTCCAAGATTGTTGAGCATTAGTCAACGTATGCCAAGACGAATTGAAACTGGTTCAAGCTGGTGACCGATGCTTCTATCCGGATTCAAGACAGCCGCGAGTCTCTCGCTTGTTAATTGCCTAATTTGCAGTAATTGAAGACGATGAATTTTAGGGACAACTTTTCGATTGCCTCTCATCCCTACGTGATGTCTTAAAAGGCCGATTTTGCCTCCACGAATCGTCAGCGTTTATAAATCTGATACTTAACATCACTTAATAATTCGTAGTTAATGATTTACACAATCGATTCGTGAGTCATGTTGTTTTTACGAGCTACAAATAAAAATAAACTTTGCTCTGACTTCTTCGAAAATTAACTTTTATATTTTTCAATTATTTTTTATCAATATTTATGTTCATATTTGATGTGAAATATAATTTAGATTTTTTTTTAAATGTTTACCTTGTAAATATATTTTGATAATTAGTGGATAATAATTCATAGTTAATTATTTACACAATCAATTCGTGAGTGATTTTATTTTTACGAACTATAAAAAAAATAAACTTTGCTCTGACTTCTTCGAAAATTGACTTTTATATCTGTTTTTATATTTTTCAATTATTTTTTATCAATATTTGTGTCCATATTTGACGTAAGATATAATTTAGAATTTTTTTTTTAAAGTGTTTACCTTGTAAATATATTTTGATAATTAGTGGATAATAATTCATAGTTAATTATTTACACAATCAATTCGTGAGTGATTTTATTTTTACGAACTATAAAAAAAATAAACTTTGCTCTGACTTGTTCGAAAATTGACTTTTATATGTGCTTTCATATTTTTCAATTATTTTTTGTCAATATTTGTGTTCATATTTGACGTAAAATATAATTTAGAATTTTTTTAAAATGTTTACCTTGTAAATATATTTTGATAATTAGTGAATAATTCATAGTTAATTATTTACACAAATTCGCGAGTTATTTTATTTTTACGAGCTACAAATAAAAATAAACTTCGCTCTGACTTCTTCGAAAATTGACTTTTATATCTGCTTTTATATTTTTCAATAATTTTTTATGAATATTTGTGTTCATATTTGATGTAAAGTATAATTTAGAATTAACAAAAAAAAATGATTCTCGTGTAAATATATTTTGATAATTAGTGGATAATAATTCATAGTTAATTATTTACACATTCAATTCGTGAGTCACTTTATTTTTACGAGCTACAAATAAAAATAAGCTTTGCTCTGACTTCTTCGAAAATTGACTTGAATATCTGCTTTTATATTTTTTAATTATTTTGTATCAATATTTGATGTAAAATATAATTGATTACCTTGTAAATATATTTTGATACTATAATAATATTATAATTATTTATTGTAAGTTATTGAAAAGATAATTTTATCTTCAATTTATGTAAATCACGTGTATAATTATGTATGTTTTATAGAATAACATAATATACGCTTTTAAATTAATGTTTTGATATGACAAACCTCGGATTTTAGTGCGATTGTCTATAATTAATGCCTTTGTTATTGTCCATCTTGCCACCGGTAAAATCTGTTACGGTTCGCTGCGGCTTTTGTCACCCCGAATCTCGTCACTTCAGTTTAGAACACATCAGCAAACGAAAACAAAGCACCGAGTCCCGAGTTCAACTGATGAATTCCTGGGCCGAGAACTTGAACTATGAAGTGACAAATAATACATAGATTGAAGTAGGATACTGAAAAATATCGTATGCGATCTTCCCGCGATTGTTTCGAAATCATTGTTATTTTATTCTGAAGAATATACCGCTATCGTCATTAAGATCAAGTCCATCCACAAATATTTTTAAAATATACAATTTCTGGATTTTTCAAACACATATCACAATTTTTGTAAAATAATCTATCGCATATTTAAGCTGTAAAATATAAAACAGAAATGTTATCGAACATTTTTGATTCTGATCCAAATTCAGAAATATTTTTAATGACTTAAAAAACATTTTTTTTACGGCGATGAAAAAAACGCCATAAGAAATCGATTAACGGGCTAAAAATATACTACAAAATATAATTTTTGTTATGAAAATAGTTGCCGTTCAAATCATTTGTTCAATTATTAAATTGTAAGCGCGTCTATAAAATAATACTGTTGAGTGAAATTGAAACAATGACAAAAAAAGTTGACTGAAATGGCTGTAAATTTACGTCACTTTTCCTTTTTTTCGAATTTTTTTTATCGTCACTTGTGGAAATGTGTTTTTTACACGTATAAATTTTGTGAAATTCTATTATAAAATGTGAAATTTAAGGTAAAAAAAATTAACTGACCATTCAAGATTTTCAAACACAACATAGCACTCTTTATTATTAAATACTGTGTATCAATAAATCAATAACATTAAGCACCCATAATATCTTACATAATAAAAATGCACTTTCCTTGCCAATAATTATTCGTTCTTTCAAACATCGCTCGTGTACATTAAAAGAAAGAAAAAATCGTATAACTAATTCTCTGGCAGTTGATGAGGTAAAATCGTTTACTTAATATATAGATCGAAAAATTCATTTATTGTCTCGTATATTTGTAGCACCGGCTACAATTTTTTTTTCTCCAACCTGCGGAGGTTATATGCTCTAAATTTCATATAAATAGATCCATTCTGCTTTTTCTACACAGTGTAAATCGTCTCGGAAAATATGATATCTTTGGGAAGATCGATTTGCATGCCACTGTGAAAATAAGTGTAAAATACATGAAAAAGCATGTTAAACATTTTCTTCTTCTGACAACACACGGTGTGACGATTGTAAAACAAATTAATAATCAACAATATAAAATAACTGGAAGACCTTCGATTGCAATCAGTTTGTATAAAAATTCTAAAACTGTTTGGCTGATTAAATCTGATCGAGCTACAATCCAGGATTGAAATCCTCCCACTACTCCGAAAATCTGTCTATTCGTTTATTCAACCCACAATAATTATTTGTTATTAATCATATTTATAAATACTCCACTTAATCAGTATTCAAAAATCTAAACGTTCCACAGAAAAAAGCTTTACTTCAAAAATTAATTTAAAAAACCTTGAAAATTAAGTAAACCAAGGAATTTTTTTTAACCCATTTTGAGTTAATTTCAAAATTGAATTATGTGTCAAAAATTGCGTTAGGAGCGAAAAAATCAGCAGAAACGAGAATCACATCGTTTTTAGGCGATGTTAAGCGCTATTTTTATGTGATTTTCTCTCGCAAATTACGTATAATCTTGATACTAAGGCTTGAAATGATTGGACGTTAGATATTCAATTTTAATACTATCAAAATAATTAATATCAAATAATTCATAAAATAAACCAACAGAATGAATTAAAAAGTAGGGGGAGATTTGCAAAGCCTGCTAAATCCTCTTAAATACTTGCTAAACATTCTCCTGACTAATTTATAGTCGCTTATTTGTACAGACAGCTTCTCACGAACTAAACTTCGTATATTATAAATTCTAGCGATAAAACGAAACGAAAGTTGAGCAGCCATTCGTAGATATGTGTAATTAATGACAATTAAATGCGCGCTAGTCTTACTAGCCTCAACATAACGATACGTATTTGATTTTTTGTAACGAGCAAGCGTTAAAAAAAACCTTTTTCATAAATATTTCGCAAATCGTTCCTTTTTTCTCGCACAATTTTCTAAAATTCATGCGGAAAAAATATTCAATATTTCGATGCAAACATTGAACTATTTTTTTTCCTATAAGTACGGAATGTTTTTCGCGATTATATCGCAAATAAAAGTGATTAGATGTGGGTACTAGCCACTTCAATTTTTTCGGAATTCGAGTCCTTCCCGTTGAACATATACTTCGTTTGGGAATTCGGATCTGAATATCGATTACTTATTGTAACGTTTTCAGATTGCTGACGCTTGCGTATTCTTCTGCCCACGCATGGAAAAAAGAGATCTGGGTCCGGGTATTCCGGGTTTTCTCGAAGAATTATTCGAGACACATTGCTGACGATTAGGCCAATTATCACCGTCAAGAGAAAACCTAACGGCGAATACCACATGTAGGAAATTCTGTAGAGGTAGAAGAAGCGTGAGTCGTCACGATCTCTGCAAGAAAAAAACAATAAAGAGGATAAAATATTACATATTTTAAGACATTAATCTTATCTTATCTAATCTTATTATTTAAAATATTACATATTTTAAATAATAAGACATCGGTAAAATAAAAAAAGGTTCACACTTTTCACTTTCATCAGTTGGAAAAAAAAAGAAAATCTTCAAATTTTTGTTGTAGGGTCCAGAAAAACATTTATTTTTGTATTTCGATCCCTTTTCTAATATTTTAAATTAAATTTTTATTCTAAAAATAAATAAATAAGTTATTTTTAGATTTAAATGCTATCTCAACTTTTTAAAATGAGCGAATTTAAAAAAAAGTATGAAACATCGAAAAAATAATAAATGTTATCTGTATGAATCCAAGAAAGAATTCCACAAATCACATAACATTCCACAAATCACAATAAAAGAAAAAAAAGGTACACACTTTTCATTTTGATCAGTTGAAAAAAATGAAAAGCTTCAAATTTTTGTTGTAGGGTCCAGAAAAACATTTATTTTTGTATTTCGATCCCTTTTCTAATATTTTGAATTAAATTTTTATTCTAAATATTTAAAAAATTAATTTTTCATTTAAATGCTATCTCAACTTTTTAAAATGAGCGAATTTAAAAAAAAGTATGAAACATCGAAAAACTAATAAATGTTATCTGTATGAATCCAAGAAAGAATTCCACAAATCATATCACATTCCACAAATCACAATAAAAAAAAGTGTTCACACTTTTCATTTTGATCATTTGAAAAAAAATGAAAAGCTTCAAATTTTTGTTGTAAGGTCGAGAAAAACATTTTTTATTTTTGTATTTCGATCCCTTTTCTAATATTTCAAATTAAATATTTATTCTAAAAATTAAAAAAAAATATTTTCAGATTTAAATGCTATAGCAACTTTTAAAAAATTTCTCCTTTTAAAAAGAAATCGAATATGATACATCGAAAAAATAATAAACGTTATCTGTATGAATCCGAGAAGGAATTCCACAAATCACGTACTTTAGATTAAACAAAGCAATGAATATTTATTATCCTTTACTCGTCGATGTATTTTTACCCGCAAACTCCGAATGTGACGCCCATTTTCTATTGAATTTTCGATAACATAAAAAAAAATCGTATTATTAATTAGATTTTTCGTTGTGAAAATAATAAAGAACTGTGAACTGTTTTTTTTAAAATAGGGCGAATACTCACGGTGAACCCTCTAAGATGACATTGAGAGTCGAATTTGCGATGGTTTCGAGATCGCAACCATCTATGGAAACCGGTAAAACTTCTGGCGCAGGTCTTGGGGTCGCAAAAGCGATCCACAAGAGAAACGCCAACGTAGCAGAAACCGCAGTGACGGCTCCGCGTTGATTTGCCGATTCGAAAACCATGCCAAGGGTAAACATGCCCAAAAGTGGTCCACCGACGACCCCGAAGATCGTCAAACTACCCTGAAGAACTCCACCCAAAAACTGCGCCAAAAAGGCCAAGGCGATGCATAAAATTCCAAAACTAAATGCTAAAAGTTTACCAAAAATAATGGACTTTGAAACCGGAAACTCTTTGCCCGAAAATTTAGTGTACACGGGCTTTATGTAATCCTCGAGCGTCACAGCGGACAGAGAATTTAGCGCTGCAGAAATGGTGCTCAAACCGGCGCTGAAAATTCCTGCGGACAAAAAATTAAATACGATTATTAATACACAAAATTTAAATTAAGTATCAACGTTGCAATGTTTCATTCACAAATCATATCACATTCCACAAATCACAAAAAAAAAAAGTGTTCACACTTTTCATTTTGATCATTTGAAAAAAAATGAAAAGCTTCAAATTTTTGTTGTAAGGTCGAGAAAAACATTTTTTATTTTTGTATTTCGATCCCTTTTCTAATATTTCAAATCTAATGTTTCATTTACTATTTTATATTCAATTCTAGAATATCAATTTTTTTTCTAACGCAGTTAAATTAGCAGTTAAAAATATAAACAATTGATGGGAAATGAAGTACGAACGATTTTTCACTAAAAAAAAGTTTTGAATTTATTCTAACACTAATTATTGAATACTTTTCTTCAATTGATAAACTTTACGTGTTTTTCATGCAAAATTGTTCATTTCTGAATTAGAGTTCGTCAATTTTTTCTGATAAGAAAAAATCCGTTAAAAATAATGAGTGAAATAAAGTAAATGAAGCTTATTGCATCAGATTTTAAAAAAATACACGCAACTTTGACATATCCTTAAATTTGTATCAATTAAACTGATAATTTCGTTTAACTATCAATGAATAAAAAAACAAAGTTTACCCGCAATTAATAAACCTGGTACTCCAGGCACAAACTTTATTAATGCACAAACTTTAAATCAACTATAAACGTTGCAATCCTTCATTTACTATTTTATATTCAATTCTAGAATATCAATTTTTTTCTAACGCAGTTAAATTAGCAGTTAAAAATATAAACAATTGATGGGAAATGAAGTCCGAACGATTTTTCACTAAAAAAAAGTTTTGAATCAATTCTAACACTAATTATTGAATACTTTTTTTCAATTGATAAATTTTACGTGTTTTTCATGCAAGATTGTTCATTTCTGAATTTGTGTTCCTCAATTGTTTCTGATAAGAAAAAATCCGTTAATAATAATGAATGAAATAAACTAAATTAAGCTTACTGCATCAGATTTAAAAAAAATACACGCAACTTTGACATATCCTTAAATTTGTATCAATTAAGCTGATAATTTCGTTTAACTATCAATGAATAAAAAAACAAAGTTTACCCGCAATTAATAAACCTGGTACTCCAGGCACAAACTTTATTAATGCACAAACTTTAAATCAACTATCAACGTTGCAATCCTTCGTTTACTATTTTATATTCAATTCTAGAATATCAATTTCTTTTCTAACGCAGTTAAATTAGCAGTTAAAAATATAAACAATTGATGGAAAATAAAGAACGAACGATTTTCCAAATTAAAAAAAAGTTGTGAATTAATTCTAACACTAATTATTGAATACTTTTCTTCAATTGATAAATTTTACGTGTTTTTCATGCAAGATTGTTCATTTCTGAATTTGTGTTCGTCAATTGTTTCTGATAAGAAAAAATCCGTCAATAATAATGAGTGAAATAAACTAAATTAAGGTTATTGCATCAGATTTTAAAAAAATACACGCAACTTTGACATATCCTTAAATTTGTATCAATTAAGCTGATAATTTCGTTTAACTATCAATGAATAAAAAGACAAGTTTTACCCGCAATGAATAAACCTGGTACTCCAGGCACAAACTTTATTAATGCACAAACTTTAAATCAACTATCAACGTTGCAATCCTTCGTTTACTATTTTATATTCAATTCTAGAATATTAATTTTTTTCTAACGCAGTTAAAAATATAAACAATTGATGGAAAATGAACAACGAACGATTTTACACTAAAAAAAAGTTTTGAGTTAATTGTATCAACACTAATTATTGAATACTTTTCTTCAATTGATAAATTTTACGTATTTTTCATGCAAAATCGTTCATTTCTGAATTTGAGTTCAATTTTTTCTGATAAGAAAAATTCTGTTAAAAATAATCAGTGAAATAAAGTAAATTAAGCTTATTGCATCAGATTAAAAAAAAACACGCAACTATGACATATCCTTAAATTTGTATCAATTAAGCTGATAATTTCGTTTAAATATCAATGAATAAAAAAACAAGTTTTACCCGCAATGAATAAACCTGGTACTCCAGGCAAATGCGACATCGTGTCCATAACATAAAGAGGCATCAACATATCAGTCGACGAAATTCTTCCTTCCTCTTTAGGATCGCAGTCTTTGTATTTGCTGTAAATAGCTAATCCAGAAAAGCACGTGCAAATCGACAGCAACGTTAGAATGGGCCAGTTGAGATAAAGAGCCAATCGTGCGGCTCTTAAGTTCTTAACAGTGAGCATTCGTTGAACCTGGACTTGATTAACGCCGTACAACGATAGAAAAGTGCAGAGACCACCAATCGTGAGACTCCACCAAGAATGTCGGACTGTTGGATCGATCGAGATGCTGGAGATGAGAGAAAACACCATATAAATTCCAAGCTATCGATTCACCAACGCTGCGACCTTGCGCGCACTTACTTATCAAATTCCAGACGTCCACCCTCTTTTGCTATGCGCCAAATTTCCCCAAGTCCTCCGACCGAATGAGCCGCTGTGCCAATGACGCAAAACAGAGCGATGAACATTAGAAAGGCTTGGAAAACGTCTGTCATCAAAACAGCTTTTATTCCTCCTATGCTCGAGTAAATTGCACAAACTAGGCCGATTATTATAATGCTTCCAGTCTTTGATATTCCAGTAGTAGCTTCTAAAGCCAATGAGGGAGCATAAAGCACCACACCTGAGTATAATAATATCTGAATCCAGTAGACGAAACTGGCCAAGAGTCTGGCTTTCATGCCAAAACGTCTCTCCAAATACTGGAAATAAGCAGAGAGACAATTTTATAGAATTTTAAAGATTACTGGAGTTTCTGTCTAGAAAAACTTGCAATTATTTGTTCGCTTGCGGTTGGGAGGAGTCTTAAGCTCAAATGATTTTTGAAGATTTGTGAATGATTTGTGAAGATCCGGAGATGGATACAATTCGAACAACAAGCAAAGAACAAATGTTCTGATAATTTAAAACAAAGACATAATGAAAATAGGAAAAAAGAATCTTTGTTGGGTCTTTTCAGGTCAAATTGTGATTCAATTTCATGTTTAGTAGGAAAAAATACAACTTTGTAGCGTCTAACAAGTAAATTTAAAAAAAAAAGAACATTTTTGTTGCAATATTGACGAATTATGCAGAGTTTTATTAAAATTACTATAATTTAAAGATTTCAGTAAAAGTAATTTTCTGCCAAAATGGGAAAAAAATAGTTCTTTTTATTTATTCGTTAGACGTTATACAGATGTATTTTTACGTAATATTTTTTCATGGAAGGACCCAAAAAAGTTATTTTTGTTGTACATTTCCATCATAATTTATTAAGAATTCCATAACAATTCTTTAATATTTATAAACATCGAAAAATGTTGCATGTGATAAGCTCTTAAAGGAAATTCTAATATTTTTCCTCAGATGTAAAGTAACTGACGTAATGAAAAATGATTGTTACCTCATAGGCACTTGTTGCTTGTAGTTTAAAAAAGACCGGCAGAAATCCATGGCACACTATAGGAGTGCCAAGGAGATACGACAGATTAATGACAACAAACTGTGTGCCAAATGTGTAATTTTCTGCCGATACTCCCAGCAGTGTGATCGCCGACATAAATGATACCATAAGCGCAATGCCAACAGGTATTATGCTCATGGATCTGTTTGCTGCATAGTATTCCTGAAAGACATTTTTGTTTATTATTTTTTTTTAATTTTTATTTTTTATTTATTTAATTATATAAACAATTAATTAATTATATATATTATTTAATTATATTAATTATATTGAATTTTAATACAGCAACTCGCTTTATATCTACAGGGTGTCCCATTTTAATCTTCCACCTGATTTATCTCGATTAATACTACCTTGATCTAATTTTAAGTACAATGAAACTTTTAGGGTTCGAAGAGGGACGTTAAAAAAGTATAATATGGTCCAACATTCAAAATCACGAAGTTTCGACGGCCGACATATTTTTATAAAATGGAACTATGACTTTGTTTCTACCAAAAAATTCGGCATGTTAAAACTACCAACTTTTGTAGAAAACTTTTTTTGATAAAGTCCATATTCATTATGTTGGAAGACCATTTTTGATTACTTTAGCGCTATTCAGGATCGAAAAATATTACCTTGATTCAATTTTAAGTACAATGAAACTTTTAGGGTTCAAAGAGGGACGTTAAAAAAAAACATATGGTCCAACATTCAAAATCGCAAAGTTTCGACGGCCAACATATTTTTATAAAATGGAACTGACTTTTTTTCTACCAAAAAATTCGGCATGTTAAAACTAACAACTTTTGTAGAAAACTTTTATTGTTAAAGTCCATATTCATTATGTTGGAAGACCATTTTTGACTATTTTAGCGTTATTCAGGATCGAAAAATACTACCTTGATCCAATTTTAAGTAGAATGAAACTTTTAGGGTTCGAAGGGGGACGTTAAAAAAACAAAAAACAAAAAAAAATGGTCCAACATTCAAAATTGCGAAGTTTTGACGGCCGACATTTTTTTATAAAATGGAACTATGACTTTTTTCTACCAAAAAATTCGGCATGTTAAACCTACCAACTTTTGTAGAAAACTTTTTTTGATAAAGTCAATATTCATTATGTTGGAAGACTATTTTTGATTATTTTAGCGCTATTCAGGATCGAAAAATATTACCTTCATTCAATTTTAAGTACAATGAAACTTTTAGCGTTCAAAGAGGGACGTAAAAAAAAAATATCGTCCAACATTCAAAATCGCAAAGTTTCGACGGCCGACATTTTTTTATAAAATGGAACTATGACTTTTTTTCTACCAAAAAATTCGGCATGTTAAAACTAACAACTTTTGTAGAAAACTATTTTTGTAAAGTCCATATTTATTATGTTGCAAAACCATTTTTCACTATTTTAGCGTTATTCAGGATCGAAAAGTACTACCTTGATTCAATTTTAAGTACAATGAAACTTTTAGGGTTGAAAGAGAGACGTTATAAAAAATATATATATGGTCCAACATTCAAAATAGCGAAGTTTCGACGGCCGACATGTTTTTATAAAATGGAACTATGACTTTTTTCTACCAAAAAATTCGGCATGTTAAAACGAACAACTTTTGTAAAAAAAACTTTTTTTGATAAAGTCCATATTCATTATATTGGAAGACTATTTTTGACTATTTTAGCGTTATCCAAGATTGAAAAATACTACCTTGATCCAATTTCAAGTATAATGAAACGTTTCGGGTTCGAAGGCGACGTTAAAAAAAAATGTGGTCCAACATTCAAAATCGCGAAGTTTCGACGGTCGACATATTTTTATAAAATGGAACTATAACTTTTTTTCTACCAAAAAATTCGGCATGTTAAAACTAACAACTTTTGTAGAAAACTTTTTTCACAAAATCCATATTCATTATGTTGGAAGATCATGTTTTACTATTTTAGCGTTATCCAGAATGTACCACGAGGAGGTAAAGTCTTCAACATCCCAAGTGTATGTGTGTGTGTGAGTGCGTATATTGTAGTGGAAATTGTGGGACATAATCAAGTAATAGTCAATAAATTTTATTATTTACTCGGATTAATTTATTAGCCATGACTAGTCCCAGCGACAGGAGGTAAACAATAAACTGGCGCTCGAGACGTTCGCACATTTCAAAACGTGTACAAAGTTACAAACTTAAGATTTGATACACGTGCGATCTTTTCGCCAATTGCCAATTTCATATCATTGCAATATCAAAGATTGAAAGATATGATATGCTAATCCATTTAATGCTTAAGGCTCTTTATCAGTATCCTGAAGTACATCGACAAAGATATCGCATTAAAATCATGTGTTAGTCTCACCAGACATCGTCAGGCGACATCGTGAGACTCTTTGCTTTGTAAATATATTGTATTACTTGTATTGTGTATACATAGATCAACTCATCAATTACCTCTGTTGTTCTCTGGCGATCTCCGGTCAGCCTGTAATAGATTCCAATGCCGATGCTCACACCCAGCATTGCTGCTATTACCACGTAATCTACCCATCCTAAAGTGGCTGTTTCAACCATCTCTCCACTCTGTAAATTAACGGTGTTATTTAAATAGGGATAATTTTTTTTTTTAAATCGATACACTAGTGGGTCTTATGAGTAGAGTAGAGTAGAGTAGAGTAAAGTCTTTATTGTATGCAGGTGTACACCTATTACAATTTAATTACATTAGTAATACTTTAACTTACTTATACTAATACATACTTCCGACTTCCGCAGGGCGGTTTTATAAACTTAGTTTAATTTTGGTCGTTAGCTTATTTTTACATATCTTTACTCCCATAAAGCGAAGGCGCGCAACTTACAACAAGAGAACAAATAATAGAATAATTTTTTTACATCTTCGTCTGACTTACATTCCAAGATTTCGGGAAAGAACGCGAATGGATTAAAATACTTTTTTCTGTACGGCTCATATTGCGGGCATTTAACTAGTACATGTTCTAATGTTTCGTTTTCATTTAGGTTGCATAGTTGGCATGCTAAGTTTGACTCAAACTTATACATTAGAGTTTTGATTTTAAGCCTGAAAACTATTTTCCCTGTTAGCCTACATTGAGCGAGGACCTTAACAAACGTAAATGGAATTTTTGACAAGAGATACTTTTCACATTCTAGGTAGTGGGTCTTATGATTGCCAATAGAATTTGTAACTTCAGGCTATAATAGTGTATAGTGTTCTGAGAATGCTTAATTTTTTTCAGATTTTTAAACACGAGTTGAACATTTTGTTTTTGTGGACTTTGTGAAAGTTGAAATTAATATTTACCTGTGATTAGGAGAAAAAAAAATATAATAGCATGATAAAATTGGAGACCAAGTTTTTCTACGTAAAAATTTTTCATTTTTGGAAAAACGTAGTGTGGAAATTATTTAATTTCAGGAAATTTAATTGTTTCGACAACCTCAAGAAAGTAATAAAAATTTATTGAAGAGTTGTTTTTTTGTATTTCCATATTAAATTTCAAAAATATTTTTATTCGTTTTGTGGGACATCTTTATGTCGACTATGGTTATTTTCAGACTGGAATCCTCTTGGGTAACGTGATAATCAGGTGAAAGATACATTTATTGCTGTTTTTCACTTTTAGTTAACAACACTTTAGTGTATCACCAACAATATTTCGAAATACGAGAAAAAAGTCGAAAAAAAAGAAAAAAAAATTATTGGCGTCAAGATACTTGGAGCATTAGTTTTTAATAATAATAATAACGACAAAAAAATGTAATAAATTTGTTTTAAATAATCGATTCACAAAGTCTATAGAAAACTTTGAATTTCTTTTCGTTGATATGAATTTTCTATTTTTCCGTATATGATTTCAAATAATTTTTCAGAGACGTGGAAATTTTCAAACAGGAGTTTGAATTTTTTTTCAATTCGTTAAAAAAATCAATGTTTTCGAAAAAAACAAAGAATTCGGCGAAAAAAAAAATGTTTCGAATTTGTTAAAATACTTTTTTTAAAACATATCTTCAATGATGATATTTTTTTTTTCCTTCTTGATGCAAAGTACTAAAATTCAGATTAAATAAATCTTTCAACTTGAAACAAATGGGAAAAGCTTCGATTAAAAAATAAAAAATCATAACACAAAAATATGAATAGCATAAAATAAAAAATGTCTTTGTGCTTAATTTTTTTTATCATCTTCGTATTTTTAAATTAATTAGAGACCCCCTAATTATTTTAATCCATAAAGCATCCAATTTAATGAGGAACATTCCTTACATATTCGAATTCTTCACAAAAATACATTTTAACAATTAGACAAATTATTATCTAATCAAATCTTAAAATTGGCATTTTGCTGCATCATCAATAAATAAAATTATCAGCCGAGTTTTTCTAATCTACGTTTAATCAGTCGCATGAAAAACAAGATATAATTTTAAAACCAAACGCGTGATGTTAATTGATCCAATAAATGATGAAATCATTCCTATAACCACTAATCTAATCCATCTAAATGCACTTTTATTTTCCAATTTCTATTAATAACTTAATAAAAATCTAATGGATCGAAACCCATTGTTAATTTTCCAAATTATATTAGTAACTTAATAAAAATCTAATCCATCTAATTCCGTTGTATATTTTCCAAATTCTATTTGTAACTTAATAAAAATCTAATCCATATAATTCCATTGTTAATTTTCCAAATTCTATTAGTGACTTAAGGCACTAATAGAATTTTATTAATAAACTAATATATTTTTATTAATAAAAATCTAATCCATCAAAATCCATTGTTAATTTTCCAAATTCTATTAGTAACTTAATAAAAATCTAATCCATCTAAATTCATTGTTAATTTTCCAAATTCTATTAGTAACTTAATAAAAATCTAATCCATTGTTTATTTTCCAAATTCTATTAGTGACTTAATAAAAATCTAATCCATCTAAATCCATTGTTAATTTTCCAAATCCTATTAGTAACTTAATAAAAATCTAATCCACCTAAATCCATTCTATGTTTCCCAAATTCCATTAATAAATGAATTTCCGATTGGCTAAGCCACATAAAAGTTTACTATTTTAAGCCACCATAAAATATTGCCCATTAGCTTTCTTCAACCAGAATATTTCCCAATACCGTTCTATTTACAGAAGCGGAAAAAAAACTACGGAAATACCGTAAGATTTATAGGATCGCGTTGCAACAGCCAAATTCGATGTGACCCCAAAGTTCAGCTCAATTGATCTAGATTCTCGCGTTCTGTTGTTAATTTCGGGAAATCAAGTCTCACACGCGGCTTCAAAGACAATGTGAAAACTATTCCCAACGTTTTTTCTCTCTCTCTCTCTGTCCTTCACGCGCGTTACTTCTGTCTCTCTCGCACAAACCCGCGTATTTCATCATCACGAAGTGCTACAAGTTTTTGTCGATGTTTCCATAGTCTTAAGAGGCAGTGATATTCCCCTCCCGCCCCTCAGAACTTTTAAAAGCTGTTTTCTCTCAAAAAAACAACACAGATTGGGTTTGCATTTTGAAGTAATACGCGGAAGTATCGTAGAATTGGGCTAAGCTTCTGGCTTCTCAATCGATTCAGTCGTTTTTTTGTGAGAATTAAAAAATAAATAGTGCGAGAGAGACTATAGGCGTTTAACATTGAGCGAAGAAATTCTCGCCGGTCAATCACATGCTCTTAAGAAAACAACAACACATACGAGTGCGACAGAGACACAACTAATGGCAGTTAAAAGTCAACGGAAAAAGCAGCAAAATATGCTTCAAGGAACTTAAACAGCTTTTATCACCATCACAAAATCAGAAAAATGCACTCAAATCTCGCAACTAACCGAAGGAGAATTGATGACTTTGATTGAAAGAACATTGAATATAATGACAATGTCATCAGCCGACGAGTGCAATGAACGAGGAACGATTAATTTAGCATCAGTCACTTTCTTCTTTATTCATTTATGTATAAGCAAAACAAATGAAAATTTTCTGCAATTATTTCTTATTTTAACTAATTATTTAGCTGAAATTGTGTCATCGCTGTTAATATGTCGAAGTTTACTCGTTAAATTACGGAAAACGAAGCCGATGCGGTTCAACTGCAATTATTAAGCAATTATTTTGCATTTTAACTGATTATTAAGCAGATCAATTAATTCTTCTAGCGGACATTCGTGTCGTCACTGTAAATATATCGAACTTTTCTCATTACTTACGGAAAACGAAGCTGATGCGTGAATGTGCGGCAAGGAAAACGTGAGTTACGTGCTTTCAACGCGGGAGCTATTCTCGCTCTAACGTCTAACTGGCTGGCAACTCAGCTGTTAACCTCAGCTCACAAAATCGTGTTTCTTTCGTCGGGTTTGCGTAAACGACACCGCGCGTATTGGTTCGCGCATGTCAATAGATCGTTTCTGTACATGTGACTTTGCAAAATTACAATGTTCAGTCATTGGAAAGTTATTTAAAAAAGAAGGTTGAAATAATATATGTCGAAATGAAGTTGAAAAAAATTGCTGAGCTATTGGATAATCAATTAGTAACAAGCGTTAATGTTTATTCATACAGTTTATGTAATTATAATTATATATGGAGTAGGAGAAAAGGGGAACACGCGGCTGCGCTAAATAATTAACATAACCGGCGATGTCACGCATGCGTATGTTTATTATTAACGCGGTTTATTCAAACACTGAAATTCGAAATTTATTAATGGTGACTTATTCCTGGTAAAAAATAAAAGATAGATAACGATTTTTTTCAAAATTCTGTCATTACGAATGCGGAATTTGGTTCGCGATTTTACAAAGTACTATTATAAATTTACGATCGAAATCCTATATGGGATATTCCAACGGAATTTTTCATACTTCGACCCTGATGCCCTTCAATAAATTTAACATTTTTTTATCAGTAGTATCAGAAGTATTTTGAAAAAGAAAAGACACGTATTTTTTTGGTTTGCCGCTACGAACGAGATTTTCGGCAGGCGAATTTTTATAAAAATTTTTCGGTATTTATATATTTTAATACGTTAATATCTTGAAAATTAACAGTGCTGTAAAAAAATGGCCACCATCAAATTTGTTCACTTTATGAAGAACTACATAATGTATATAAAAAATGTTGAAATCGAATTCAAACTTTAACGAAAATTCGTTTGTCGGAAATATTGGTCGTAGCGCTAAACAAAAAAATTCGTGTCTCTTTTTTTTCAAAATACTTTTTTATAAAAAATTGTTAAAATTATTGATGGATTTCAGGGTCGGAGAACGAAAAATTCAGTTGGAATGCCCCATATGTTTCTTTCATATCCTGTAATGTTATTATAATAAAAATATACGATCGTAGGATGTAATTAGACTTAATTAATAAACGTATATTAATTAAATCCCATTAAAATTCTATCAATCTGTATCAGTCTCTATAATTTTTTGTTTACCCTCTTACTCAGTCGGTAACAAAAACTGTAATCCAAAGTATGGAGACGTCGTAGATATTTTTAGAAAAAGGAATATGTCACCGGAAACGGAATTTAATTCTCCGTCCGGTGACATATAAAAAGTAATATTCTGATTAGCGCTATTTGAAAAATTGCAACTATCTCTCTTACACTCATATGTCACGTGGTACATTTTTCACCTCCCCTTAGGAGGAGGTGAAATCTATTCAGTCGGTAATAAAAACTGTAATTAATCTTTCATAGGACACTGAACGTTTTTTGATAAAAGAAAAGTTTTATATCATTAGCCTCTTAATTCTGCATGATATAAGATTTTCGTTTTTTTTTTAAATATCAAGTTTCTGAGAATTCTTGTTCCTGAAGATATTCGCTATCTTTCTCGCAATCATTGATGTGTTTTTGTTGTATTCATAAATCAGACAGAATATTTTTTTTTTTCCAATGCATTTTGGAAGTAAAATATATAAATATTTTGTTTTAAATAATGAAGATGCATAAAAAATAGTACAAAGAAAAATAATGGTAAATAAACCTCTCCTTAAGGGGATGCTGGAGTAGATTTTATTACCGACTTTGGTCGGTAAAAACAGGCTTTTTCGTAGTTTTGATTATTCTTCGTTAATACGCTACAAACATGCTTCAAATTGTACACGATTGTAATATCAACATAAACGAGTGGACGTACATTCGAATATTTGGTGAAAACGTACAATAAATGAAAAAAATCGTATAATACTAAACTTCCCGAAATCAAAATGGCCGCCAGGGTTTGACAGCATCGCCTGTTTGGTACGATATAAAAGATTCTGGAATTCACATACGTTAAGTCGAAATGTACGTCCATTCTTTAGCGTTCTCTGAATATTCTGCGAGCGTCGAAAAGTCAATTACACAAAAGGAATTCACGCAAAACCGAAACTACTATCTCGTAGTCTGTTTGCGATCCCCGCGATGATCCAGGCTTAGTAATATACGAATATCTTCATTCATTGTACGTATTCACCCAATATTCGAATGTACGTCCACTTGTTTATGTTGATACTACAATCGTGTATAATTTGAAGCATATCTGTAGCGTATTAACGAAGAATAATCAAAACTACGAAAAAGCTTTTACCGACTTCGGTCGGTAAAAACCTGCTTCTGCACTCGACTCCAGCTTCCCCTTAAGAAGACCGTGCGTTAAATTAATTCGCATTACCGGCGCACCTATCGTCGCGCCAACTTGCGGCACTTTTCGTAAGCTTTGTTAGTATCAATGGCCGACGTAGTGAATGGTTGAGCTGACGTGTCCGTGTTTTTGTTAAAATATCTTCAATAAGTGACTCGAAAAAAGATGAACGCCTTTAAACGCGACAAGAAGGAGGAGGAAGATGGTAATTACGTGTTTTTATTATTTTCTACTAACGCTGGATTATGTTGTACGAAATATTTGTCTGACAGCCACGTCAGTCGCTTTCTTCTGTGTGTGTGTTACTCGTTTGTCAATGCGAATTTCGGCTGCACTTGCTGTCTACCGTCTGCACTTGTTGTACGCGTGGAACAAGACGTTAACGGAAATTAAGTCGTTCTTGATTAATTCCGATTAGCTTAGAAAAGCATTATTGCAATTTTTTGGATAGATTCTTAATTATTGCAAAAATTTGACTATGTCACTAAATAGGTTGTATATTTTGGAGCACTTATCAATTTTTATAATTTGGGTTTCGAATGTTCCTTGAATTGCATTTTTTTATTATACAGTTTCAAAGTTGGCAGCTGTTTGATATTTTCTTAATTACTTTTGGGCATATGATGTTTATTATTTTTATTTACATATAAAGTTTAAGCGAGTTTCGTATGTTTATGATGATTTTTAATATCGTAAACATAATTTGCTAATAAAAATAAATGTCCACTTTCGAGGGCCATTAAATGAAACTTTTAATCGTATATGACATATTTAGCAAAATTATTTGATATATACAAATGGATTTAATGGAAACAAATGTTTTTTGAATTTCTGAATTTTAAAATCTCAATAGATTAATAAGAAACAGACATTTAGTTCTTCTAAGAAGTAAATGCCTGTTGCTTCTTTATTTTGAGGAATTTTCAAGGTGATTTTCATAATATTTGAACTTAACGTTATACTTGTGATTTTTGAATACATAAATTATAAAAGTTTTATCTACAAATGTGGCAATTAATTTCTAAATTATAGAATTACATTACATATGCTATTAATTTCTGAACACAGCACAAAACAATATGAGAAAATATAAAAACTTTACTCTAATAATCAGCGTCAGAAGGATTTAAAAAATTCTGCAACTTGCTGTTTCTGCTTGATTGCAATTTTGCTGTCAGCAAAATTTTATTATATGTATTTGGATTTTGTGATGATTAAACGAGTAATAATTCAATCATAATTAAATAGAGCCAAATAAGTTTCAAATAAAAATATATTAAAATAAAAATAAAAATACATTATCAATAAAACAGTAACTCAATATTTACACAGTAAATCCATTTTTTTTAATCTGATTAAATTACCGTAGAAAAACATCAGATTTTCCATTATTTTTCTTTGTACTATTTTTTATGCATCTTCATTTTTTAAAACAAAATATTTACATATTTTACTTCCAAAATGCATTGGAAAAAAAAATATATTCTGTATGATTTATGAGTACAACAAAAAAATCGCTACTCCAAAATTCGAATCCCTTGATAAAATCCTCCATTATTATCCCGAGTTCCCTTAACTTAATTTTACAGGCATACAGTTCAGTATATTTCATGCTCAAGCTAGTAAAGCAATCCTTCCTAATGAATAATTATTTAGAATCACTGTGATATTTATGTCCATATATTTATCTTTTTTTATAATCTGGAATTTTCAAATTGTCTCTCTCTAAAAACTTATAAACATTGTAAAAGAAGAAACCCGTTAATAAATAAAATTAAAAAATGATGAATTGTAATAATTTTCCACAGGAGGAGGAAATCCATTCCAAAACTTGGAGAAAACCACAGTGTTGCAGGAGGCTCGAACGTTCAACGACACGCCAGTAAATCCTCGAAAATGCGCTCACATATTAACAAAAATCCTGTACCTTTTGAACCAGGGTGAGCAATTGGGTACGACCGAAGCAACGGAGGCATTTTTCGCAATGACAAAACTCTTTCAATCCCGAGACGTTGTCCTGCGACGTCTCGTATATTTGGGAATAAAAGAATTGAGCACAGTTGCGGAAGACGTGATAATCGTCACATCCAGCTTAACAAAGGACATGACTGGAAAAGAGGATCTTTACAGAGCCGCAGCAATTCGCGCTCTATGCACAATAACCGACGGTGGAATGTTAGCCGCAATAGAAAGATACATGAAGCAAGCGATTGTGGATCGTTCGCCAGCAGTTTCGAGCGCCGCTCTCGTTTCTTCTTTGCATCTAACGAGCGTTTCCTCGGACGTAGCAAGAAGATGGGCAAACGAAGCGCAAGAGGCACTAAATTCCGACAACGTTATGGTACAATATCACGCACTTGGTGTATTGTATCAAGCGCGTAAGAGCGACAAACACGCGGTAATAAAGCTCGTAGCAAAGTTAATGAGAACAAGTCCAAAAAGTCCATACGCCGCTTGTATGCTCATAAGAATGGCGTGCAAATTGTTGGACGACACAAACGAGGGCGGCGAATTTTTGGAATTTATCGAATCCTGCTTGCGTCACAAATCCGAAATGGTTGTATACGAAGCGGCTCACGCTCTTGTTAATCTCGGACGTAGCGGAATTCGTGAAATTGCACCGGCAATAAGTATTTTACAATTATACTGCGGTTCGCCAAAACCCGCTGTAAGATTTGCCGCTGTTAGAACGCTCAACAAAGTCGCGATGACTCATCCAGCTGCTGTAACCGCGTGTAATCTTGATCTTGAGAATCTTATTACCGATCCTAACAGATCAATTGCCACGCTGGCGATCACGACTTTACTTAAAACTGGAGCCGAGAGTTCGGTCGATCGTTTGATGAAACAAATCGCGACTTTTGTCAGCGAAATTTCTGACGAATTTAAGGTTGTCGTTGTTCAAGCGATTCGGGCACTTTGCCACAAATTTCCACGCAAACACGCGGTTCTTATGAACTTTTTGTCGGCTATGCTAAGAGACGAAGGAGGCCTTGAATATAAAGCTGCGATTGCTGACACGATTATCGCTGTTATGGAAGGTAATGCTGAGGCTAAGGAAGCTGGACTCGCGCATTTGTGCGAATTTATCGAGGACTGCGAACACACTTCACTCGCTGTGAGAATTCTTCATCTTCTTGGACAGGAAGGACCGACTTCCAAACAACCTTCACGATATATTCGGTATATTTATAATCGAGTTATTCTCGAAAGTGCGAGCGTCAGAGCAGCTTCTGTTACTGCTCTTGCACGTTTTGCTGCGGCTTGTCCAGATCTTCAGGTCAATGTTGCCGAACTCGTGTCACGTTGTCAACTTGACTCTGACGATGAGGTTCGTGATCGCGCCGCGTACTATTGCCCAGTTTTGCAACAACAAACTGATCCTACGGTTCTTGAACTCGTACATCCACCACTTTTATCCATTCCGAGCCTCGAACGATCACTTCGCAATTATATGAAGACACCGATGATCGAATCATTCGATATATCTCAGGTAAATGGGAGTTGAAGGGTTGCAAATTTTCTAGCGGATTATTTGTTGTTTGTTATTTATTGTTTATTGATATTTTCTATATCGTGGCTTCTCAGTGCACTTTTTGAAGAGGTGCATTTTTGTAATTTGCCTTTTTTCTTGGCCTTCGAAATTGCGGAGTTAGGAATTATTTATTATTTTGTATTTTATTGGCAAGATAAACTAGAGCGATAATTTTGATAATTGAAATACGTATTTACAAAAAGCGACTACTTAAAAGCAGCTAAAAAAAATTGAGCCACTTTCGAATCTAATTTTAACAAAAACTAGCTTCGATTTTAATTAAAATCCTAATCTATTTTCCTATTTTTAAAAAAATTCTATTTTAATAAAAACTGATTGATAAAATTCTATTTTTTAAAATTTTGATTCTATTTCTATTTTAATAAAAATTGTATTCACAAAAAATGGCTACTTAGTAGAGTTAAGAAAAATTGAGATACTTTCGAATCTGATTTTAATAAAAATTCTAATCTATTTTTCTATTTAAAAAAAAGTTCTATTTTAATAAAAATCGATTGAATGACATGAGAAACTCAAGGAAAAAAATGTATATAATTTATAGTGTAGTAAAAAATAATAACGTAATTTTTTTCGTTTATACTGTGAAAATAATATTACAAATCAATCAGTATTGGTAATTAATGAGTTTTTTTTTCTAAATATGTAGGTTCCTCCAGCACAAACGATCGAAGAGCCGATACCGACGGAAATTCATCTCTCAGCAAAACCGCAACAGCCCAGACTTACTAGGGAAGAGAGTTATGCGGAGAAGCTCGCCCAAATTCCTCAATTGGCTTCGGTTATCCACGATTTTGCGCTCTTCAAGTCCTCGCCGATCGTCGAACTTACCGAATCAGAGACCGAGTACAATGTCAAGTGTGTTAAGCACTCGTTTGCCGAATATCTCGTACTTCAATTCGATTGCCTCAATACTCTCTCCGATCAGCTTCTCGAAGACGTGAGAGTCGCTGTTGAAGCACCAGAAGGGTCAGTATTAATTTCTTTAGAATCATAGTAAACATTAAGTTGATCGATACGATAATATCATCGATATGTGAATTTTTAAAATGTATATTCAGCTCTAATATGTTTCAAGTAATCGCGAATAAATTTTGGCGATTTATTACTTATAGAATTATGGATTTTTATTAAATTACTCTAATTTTTAAAAAACTTTTAAGACTGTTGATTAAAAGGAGAAAAGATTACGTTGATCGATAAAATAATATGATCGATGTGTGAATTTAAAAAATGTATATCCAGATCTGATATGTTTAAAGTAATCGCGAGTAAATTTTCGCGAATTATTAATTATGGAATTATGGATTTTTATTAAATTGATCTAATATTTAAAAAAAAGATTAAGAGTATTTATTAAAAGAAGAAAAGGTTACGTTGATCGGTAAAATAATATGATCGATGTGTGAATTTAAAAAATGAATATCCAGGTCTGATGAGTTTAAAGTAATCGCGAGTAAATTTTGGCGAATTATTAATTATGGAATTATGGATTTTTATTAAATTGCTGTTATATTTAAAAAATGATTAAAACAATTGATTAACAGAAGAAAAGATTACGTTGATCGGTAAAATAATATGAACGATGTGTGAATTTAAAAAAATGTATATCCAGGTCTGATTAGGTTAAAGTAATCGAGAGTAAATTTTGGCGAATTATTAATTATAGAATTATGAATTTTTTAATTGCTGTAATATTTAAAGAATGATTTTAAAAAATTGATAAAAAAATTTCTTTTTCTAGTTACACGGTGGTTTGTGAAGTGCCCTGTCCAAGACTCGCGTACAACGAGCCGGGAACAACATACACAGTATTGGTCTACCCTGAAGACATTCACGCGAGTGTAGCAACCATTCCAACAACGCTGCGCTTCATGGCACGCGATTGTGACTCTGCTACTGGCCTCCCCGAAACCGAGCAAGGATATCATGACGAATATATGGTTTGTTTCTAAATAAAAAATAAATTCCTCTATTTTATACATTTTTTAGAAGGCCAGATAAATTTTTTTTAAGACACTTGGTCCATTATTCTTTAATTCCAAAATGGTACTTTTTGAGAATACTTTTTTGTTAATTTCCAGAATTTTTTTTCGGTCGCTTATTCAATTTTTTTAATTTCCAGAAGTATCCGTATCAAGGACAATTTTTCAATATTTTTTAAATTTCCAGAACGGTCCTTTTTTAGGACACTTCAAAATTTTTTTAAAAATTTCCAGAGCGATGATTTTTTAGGACGATTTCTCAATTTTTTAATTTCCAAAAGTGTCATTTTTCAGGACCCATTTGTATGAAATTTGTTAAACTTGTAAAGAAATTGTCATTGTAAAGATTTAATTAATTATTTTGTCGTAGCTGGAAGATCTGGAGGTAACATTGGCCGATCAAATGCGTGGATCTGGCAGAAGAGGTTTGGACTTTGGCGCAGCATGGGAATCCGCGGAATCGCGAGATTTCGCTTGCATGGAAGAGACTTTCGCGCTCGGAGCGTCCGTCACGACGCTGGAAGCTGCGGTTCAGAGTTTAATAGGATTTTTGGGTCTGGAGGCTGCGGAAAGAAGCGATCGCGTGCAAGCGGGTGCAGGAGGTCACGTTCTACTTCTTCACGGAGTTTTCAGAGGTGGCAAAGAGATTTTCGCTCGGGCGAGGCTCGCTTTGTCAAGTGGACAGGTGACAATGCAATTGTCGGTCCGTTCACAGGATCTTGACGTTGCTGAACTCGTGCTATCTTCCGTAGGTTAATAAAAAAACGATCTATCTAATCGGGAATGATAATTTATCAGAATTGCAACGTTCTCTACAATTTCAAAATATTTTTACCTATTTCTTTCACAAATAATTTTATATTTGTCTTTAATTTTCTTTAAACATTCAATCTTATTGGCAGTAAAGATTGTAAGCATTTTATGAAAATAAAAAAATTAACTTTGTTTAGAAAATGTGTTTTTTTTATTGCTTGTATATTTTACTGCTAATAAAATTGAGTATTTGATGAGGATGAAAATATAATAATATTATTGAAAATAAAGAAAAGGGGAAATTGTGAGAATGATGCAATTCTGGTAATTCTTGTATTACGATCGGATGACGATTGCCGAAGCTGTACAGAAAAAAAGAAACACGCAGGTAAAATTGATTTTTCCAGATAGATAGAGCAGATTATTTTGCTGTAAGCCTGCACCGATTTAGAATATTACAGATTTGTATCATTATCATTGTACCGTTTGTTATCGGAAACGTCGATTGTTTTACTACTGCTATTGTATCATTATATCGTACTTGGTCGATCAATAAACTATCTATTAATAAATAACGCTATTTTTTTCCTCTTCTGCGTGAAATAATTATAAATTGTGTTCATTTTTACAAAATTTTTTTATAGCGGAACAAAAACAAGGGTAAAATTGAAAAATCTTTATGAGCTGAATACAAATAAATATAAATCAAGTTACAGAATTTCGGTGATCGAATTGTGCATGTTTAATTGTACATTTATTGCTAAATATTTTGCGTATTAGTCTATTCAAAATTAGGTTTATCTGAATATTTCCCAATTCTATTTACTTCAAATTTTCGGCACTTGAATGCACCGCTCGTTTATGTAATTCCTTCTCGCTTTCATTTCTAAAGCCTCGGTCATCTTAATCATCTTAATCTTTCTCAGGCAAAATATAAATAAAAATGAACATGTTACTAAATTATTTATTTATTTATTTATTTTTTAAAAAATCTAAGAGAAAACAAACTTTTTGTTACCTGTATCGTAACTTTATATTTTGCATCCAAAATCAAAGATGGCGTTTTTCAAAAAGTTACGAAATGTCAGCCATATTGATAATTGCATAATGTTGTCAAAATTCCGAAATTTTTAATATAAAAAAATATATTATACTCGGTTGGAAATTTCATGCACTATTTGCGATGATGCGTAATAATTTTGATAAAGTGTGATTAAAATTCCTTCGATAATAAAAAATAATTAACATGTTGCTAAATTATAAAAAAACAAATTAAAATTTAAAAAAAAATCAAAAACAAAACAAACTTTTAGTTATCTATATCGTAACTTTATATTTTGCACCCAAAATCAAAGATGGCGTTTTTCAAAAAGTTAGGAAATGTCAGCCATCTTGATCACTGTATAATGTTGTCAAAATTCCGAAATTTCTAATATAAAAAAATATATATAATATTCGGATGGAAATTTCATGCACATTTTGCGATGTAAATTCCAAAAAAAGTAAGATTAAAAAAAAATCAAAAACAAAACAAACCTATATCGTAACTTTATATTTTGTACTCAAAATCAAAGATGGCGTTTTTCAAAAAAGTTAGGAAATGTCAGCCATCTTGACAATTGTATAATGTTGTCAACATTCCGAAATTTTTAATAGAAAAAAATATAACATTCGGATGGAAATTTCATGCACATTTTGCGATGTAAATTCCAAAAAAAGTAAGATTAAAAAAAAATCAAAAACAAAACAAACCTATATCGTAACGTTATATTTTGTACTCAAAATCAAAGATGGCGTTTTTCAAAAAAGTTAGGAAATGTCAGCCATCTTGACAATTGTATAATGTTGTCAACATTCCGGAATTTTTAATAGAAAAAAATATAACATTCGGATGGATATTTCATGCACATTTTGCGATGATGCGTAATAATTTTGATAAAGTGTGCTTAAAAATCCTTCCATAATAAATAATAATTAACATGTTGCTAAATGATACAAAAATTAAGATAAATAAAAATCTATTTATTTAAAAAATATACATTTAAAAAAACTTTATATTTTGTATCCAAAATCAAAGATGGCGTTTTTCAAAAAGTTACAAAATGTCAGCCATTTTGACAACTGTCAAAAATCCGAAATTTTTAATATAAAAAAATATAAACATTTGGATGGAAATTTCGTACACATTTTGCGATGATTGCGTAATAATTTTGATAAAAAGCGATTAAAATTCCTTCAAACCCTATTTTATCGACCGCACTATCGTTTCGGTGCAGCCAAAGTGCCGTGTGTGTTTTTCGCGCCACGCGAATGCGCGATTATTGTTTGTTCTTCTCTCGAAAAATGGCCGCGGTACTGGATGAGGTCGGCAAGTCCGCCGAGAAGCTCTTAGACGACGAAAAGGAGGAAATTCTTGAAGAGGAAGACGGTACCGGACCCGCCGACGCTACCAAGAAGAAGAAGAAGAAGAAAAAGAAGAAGAAGTCCGCCGGTGAGTCGATGTTTACAATTTTACGGGTGTTTCCCGGTAGCTCCTCGTGCTTTCGGATTTCTGGAGCATGTCGGCTTATTCGAAATTTTAAACGAGTCTAGAATTCCATCTCTCTTCTATTATTCCGATCTAAGTATCGCAAGTAATTTCCGAAAATTGCATAATTTTTTTCTGACACTTGCGTCATCGTTATTTAAAATTTTTCACGAATTTTGCTAATTTTGAGGTTAATGTTCGTACAATTTTAACTACGACGAATTTATTCGCTCCGATATATTTCATTTTTTATCTCCTTTTTCGATTTGTACGAAATATGGATTTATTGAACAGCGACTGGAGATGAAAATACACAGGACGGAGTCGAAGATGAGAAAGTTCAGGAAAATGGAGCAACCGAAAGTCCTCCCGCAGTTACGGAAAATGGAGGCGAGACCGAAGAGGCCAAAAAGAAAAAGAAGAAGCGCAAGCCTAAAGGCAAAGGGGGAAAGCAACAGACTGATCCTCCGACTATTCCGGTTTCGGAATTATTCCCCGATGGCAACTTTCCTGAAGGACAAATCATGGAACATCCTTCGGCTAGCGGAGTCGACGACAGGACTGCCAAGGATCGATTTTCCAGCGAAGAAGCTCGAGCGCTTGATAGAATGCAAAATGATATTTACAATGAGGCGAGACACGCCGCCGAAGCTCACAGGCAGACAAGAAAGCATATTATGAATTGGGTACGTTAAATTATCAATTATGCTACTTTTAAAAAATAGAAATCAATCTGCATGAAAACGTATTTCAAATTTTTGTTCATAAAATAACAGTAATTAATCGATTATGAAAAAGATATAAACAAGTTTTCATGCATAAATTGTCACCAATTGTTTTTACTTAAGAATAAAGTTGTATTTTTTTTGTACTTGTATAATTGTGATTATCTGAACCAGAATTTATTGGAAGCATAGTTTTTTTTTATTACAATATTTTTTAGGGAATAATACAAAAAAAGAGATCTTTTATATCAATTAAAAGTCTAGGCAAAAGATTGGATGTAAACTGAAAATTAATTTTAAATACTTTTTTAATCAAACAATTACAATTAATTATTGGGCTAAACTAAAAATTCTGAATTTTTCGCAATTAATTCTAACATTTAATTACCACAGACATTTATAAAAATATTAAAAATACATTTCCATTCAAGGAATGCCTATTCCTAGCACAGAATAAAAATGAGATTTAATTTTAGCTTGATCCTTTTACTCATTCTACAGTAAAAGGCCTTTTAAATATTCTAACATAAAATATCTTAGGAGGAAAATGAAAAAAAAAAATTCTCAATAGGGAAGCACAAGCTTTAAAATCTGAAGAAAAAAAAAACAGATTCCAGAGACTGTAAATAAGTTTTAACAAAAAGCAGGAATTAATTTTTTGAAGATCAATTGTCTCAAATTACTGTTCGTTACTCCATAAAAATTTAAAAATCACCGCTTTTTCATAATTCGTCATTGCTATTTGAAAATTATTGTTAAATACATTTGTATTCGAATATTGTTTTTCCCTGCACGAAAAACAAAATTCGATCCGCCGTTTATTAATCATCTCAAATTACAGTTCATTATTCCATAAAAGGTTCAAAAAAATTACCGCTCTTTCATAATTCCTCATTGTCATTTGAAAATTATTGTTAAATACATTTGTATTCGAATATTGTTTTTCCCTGAACGGAAAACAAAATTCGATCCGCCGTTTATTAATTATCTCAAATTACAGTTCATTATTCCATAAAAGTTTTTAAAAAATCACCGCTCATTCATAATTCCTCATTGTTATTTGAAAATTATTGTTAAATACATTTGTATTCGAATATTATTTGTCCCTGCACGGAAAACAAAATTCGATCCGCCGTTTATTAATTATCACAAATTACAGTTCATTTTTCCATAAAAGTTTCAAAAAAATCACCGCTCATTCATAATTTCTCATCGTTATGTGAAAATTATTGTTAAATACATTTGTATTCAAATATTGATTTTCCCTGCACGGAAAACAAAATTCGATCCGCCGTTTATTAATTATCTGAAATTACTGTTCATTTTTCCATAAAAGTTTCAAAAAAATCACCACTCTTTCATAATTCCTTATTGTTATTAAAAAATTATTGTTAAATACATTTGTATTCAAATATTTATTAACTCTCACATCATTAGTTACATACTACACGAATATTTTCAGGTAAAACCCGGAATGACGATGATTGAGATTTGCAACGAGCTCGAAAACACTGCAAGAAAGCTGATTGGCGAGGATGGTCTGAAAGCCGGTTTAGCTTTTCCAACAGGTTGTTCGCGTAATCATTGCGCTGCTCACTATACACCGAACGCCGGTGATCCGACCGTGTTACTTTACGACGATGTAACGAAGATCGACTTCGGTACTCACATAAATGGTCGTATAATTGATTGCGCTTTTACGCTCACCTTTAATCCGAAATACGACAAGCTTATCGAGGCTGTTCGCGATGCGACGAACACGGGAATCAAGGCAGCGGGTATTGATGTTCAGCTTTGCGACGTTGGCGCCGCGATCCAGGAAGTAATGGAATCTTACGAGGTCGAAATTGATGGCAAGACTTACCAGGTCAAGTCGATAAGGAATCTCAATGGTCACTCAATCTCTCCGTACCGAATTCATGCCGGTAAAACTGTGCCGATAGTTCGCGGCGGCGAAGCTACGAGAATGGAGGAAAACGAGTTTTACGCTATCGAGACTTTTGGATCAACCGGAAAAGGAATCGTTCACGATGACTCTGATTGCTCGCACTATATGAAAAGTTTTGACGCTGGTTACGTCCCACTTAGACTCCAGAGCAGCAGGTCTCTGCTCAACACGATTAACAAGAACTTCAGTGAGTATTCGACCGAAATAAATCAACGATGTTATATAATATTTGAATATATGTTATATGCAATGTAATATTTGACTATTATATTGCAATTTCTATTTTATGATTATCAGTCACTGCAGGTGATAACAAAAACTTGATATATTTTATTTTGAGATGATGTGACGCATCATCACCGCGTAGACTTCGTATCATTAAACAAAAATAATCTTATCTAATCTCTTCACCCAAATAACTTTATAATGACGTAAAAAATTTACGTTGCATTTTCCGACCGAAAGTCAGATTTGAGAATTCTGAAATCACAAACGGAAAAAAGTGTCTTTTTAAAAAATCATCGTAAAAACCTTGCACATTGCTTCCTCATTATTTTTCGCTTTTTACAAAGCTTCCTCTCTGAGGAAGCAAAAAAGTATGTTATTCAATTTTGGCTTCCTCATAGAGGAAGCTTTGTAAAAAGCGAAAAATAATGAGGAAGTAATGTGCAGGGTTCTACTTTGCATCCTTTTTTAAATTAGATAAATAAACATGTTGTGAATTCGTTTTTTCTATATCGTTATTCCGTTATTTCGTTATTATTAGAGCGTTTTCGAAAGTAAATGTGATAACGTATATTATTAAAAATAATTCAACATTCCATAAAATCACAAATTTCATACCGTTTGTCACTAAATTATACATATATAATGGCTAAATATTGGTTCATTTATATACAAAATTTGCGCTCGCTATTTCAAGTTTTGCAAAAGTTACAATAGAGCGATGTCAATTTTTTGAAAAACTCAAAATTCCATCAAATCTGAACCACTTTACCGATTCGAGCCAAATTCAATGCCAAACAGCATTGAGTGAACCTACTCTTATAACCAACTATTTAGCAAAATAGACTAAATTTTATGAAAGTTAGAGCGACCACGTCCTTTTTGAAAAAATTTAAAACGGCATAAAATCGAAATTTTAGCACAGATTTTGTCGAAAATTGCTACAGTTGAACAGTTGAAGTGTGCCAAATTTGAGCGCGATATACAAAACCGTTCTTGAGTTATCGGCGTTCGAATTTTCGGAGTTGTATACATACACACACATACATATACATACATACGGACATTTTTTCTAGATCACTTTTCTGGACGTTTTGGACAATTCTACGTGTGACATAAAAATTTCGAATTTTTTTTTTTTTTTTTTTTTTTTTTTTTTTTTTTTTTTTCATGAAAACAAAGCTTCCTCTATGAGGAAGCAAAAGACTTATAACTGGTACTTTCCGAGGTAGAATATGCGACTTGAGGATGATAGTGAAGACCAAAATTCGATATCTTGAAGAAAAAAAATGTCGGTTGGATTTTCTGACCGAAAGTCAGATCTGCGAATTCTGAAATCAGAAGCGGAAAAAAAACATAAAAAAGCCGCGCGAACTATATTCTTTTATTGTCTATTTCGTTTGTCACTATAAGATGTAAAATTATCCGAAGGGCGAAGAAAATGAACAGAAAGTAATTTTTTTATTCTTGAGTTACAAATTGTTATATTTTCTCTTCTCAGGTACATTGGCTTTCTGCAAACGTTGGTTGGACCGCGCTGGTTGCACCAAATATCAGATGGCTCTGAAGGATCTTTGCGACAAGGGTGCGGTCGAAGCTTATCCCCCGCTGATCGATGCTAAGGGATGTTACACCGCTCAATTCGAGCACACCCTCGTTTTACGTCCCAACTGCAAGGAGGTCATTTCGCGCGGTGACGACTACTAGATTAGCTAGTAGATTCCGCTCCACATGCAGTTACTAAAGTGATGCCGTGCTTTTTTAACGCCGACTCTACTGCCAAGGCGTTCTTCACTCTTCGCCCTCGTCTCGTATTCGTACGAGAATTTGCTCCCCAAAAAAAAAATGATATTCACATTTCTTTACCTTAAAATACGCATTTTTTTCTCTATCAATCTCATTGCTATTATTATTAATTAATTAATCACTAAAAGTTCGACTGGTATAATAACTGCATTTTTTATTTTAGTCATTAAAATAAAAATGGTGGCAATAAATTTTGCGAAAAAAAATAAACCAAAAATGTAAAAATATCGTTTTCGGGTTTTTTTTCCTCTTATGAAATTTACTGCGACAATTTAAAAAGAAAAATGACACCGAAATCTCGAAACTTGCAGTTATGTATTGAGTGATACTTTTGTTAAATAATTACTAAGCAAATCATGAGATGAGTAGAGTTGAGGTGCTTTTTTTAAAAATGTATCGAGATGTGCCGCATTTCTGCTCCTAAATTTTAAGCATATTCCAACGTACGCTCCAACATTAGAGTCGACGAAATCTCTAATCCCGCTAACTTTCTCGATCGTGCGCATATGTTTTTGTTTTTTGTTTCTTTTTTTCTCGATTTCTAGGCACGTTTTTATACGATAATTTCCTTTTTTTTTACGACATCACGGCAGCCAATATAGGCGCGCGAGGCAATTTATTTCTTATCGTCTTTATGTTTATCTTCGAATTTCATAAGTTTTTCTTTTTTGTTTGTTTTTAAAAAGTTTTTTTCTTTATCATTTATTATCGACCATCGAGGAAAGCCGAGAGACGAATTGATTAACGTTGAATAAAATGTATTTGGAATTTTTATTTTCTTACACCAAGAACCAATATATCCCAAGAAAGAGAAATTTAATCATTGTAAGAGGACGAAAGGATTTTTTGAGAAATTTTCTACCGCATTTATTTCCAAAGTAGTAGATTTTATATCTAAGCGATGCAATTTTGCATCGAAGAGAAAGACAAAACAATAATGCTACAAAATGATGAAGAAATACAGTGTAAAGGACAACGATCGTTGAAATAACATATTAAAAAAGTTATATGTAATCCTCGAATAATATGGTACAAATAATAGTCTAAATCTCGGAAGCGATTCTTCACGTCGTAAATTGTAGAGCTACACTTATATCGTAGATTATAATTGATGAAACAATTAGTTATTAATAGTAATACGGATTCTCTGGTACATGAGGTACGAGGACTCGTAAGGTCACCTGTTTTAAGGATGTTTTACATACATTCACTATCAAAAGTTTTATTTGATCAGAATTACAAAAAAAATAAACCAAAAAAAAATTTATTATGCATTTTTTTAATTCAAGAATTTTTTTATTATTGCAAATGTTAAGGACAATAATTTGTATAACAATAATGATATCGAAGAATCAGTCATAAATAATGGGAAAAAAAACTAGTTCCCAAAATTCGTTAGAAATTTTTTTCTAAATTATTATTTTTTCTGTTTTTTTTTTAACGTACATTTTCTCATTTTGCGTTTTCGAGAATATTGTTAAAACTATTCCTTAAAAGGGAGAAAAATGAGATTCAAGATTATTGATAAAATCTTTTGTAAAATCAAATAATTAATTTTACAATAAATGAAAAAGAATTCGTTGAAGATTTTTTTAATACTAATTTATTAATAACTTCTTGGCATTATAATTATTCATAATCGATGATCTTAGGTTACTCGACGATATTGAATATTTTCCGATTTTTCGCATGGGCGAGAAATAGGCAATTACCGATTTCCAATTTTTGATTGTGAATGTACGTATAAATAATCCTTAATTGCTACATTCGTACTGCAAGTGTTATTATTATAAATGTATATGGTCCCACGATACAGGCCTCATTGACAATCGGAAGATCTCGAGAGCTTCGTCGAATTCCGGGCAATAATACAATCTACAATTAATCATTTTCACGATTTTCCTTTTTTTTTTTTCACGAACGAGGCACGAGAGATATCTGATTAACGATTAATCGAGAGCGAAGAGAGCGTTGTGTTCCTCTCGATCCCGACAATATATCTATCAATAGAATCGTGAATTAATCGTAACAAGATTTGCAAATATATATAAATTCTATGAATGTTCGGTGCGCGTGGTCCATTTAAATATTGGTATAATCTGTTGCGGCTCCGCCGAGATTACTGACTGGTTACGACGGAGAAGCACGATGCGAACGTCTTTCTATTTTATCTATATATATATACTTATATATTTATATTTATATATATATATATACAGTCGGAAACGCGTTTTTGCATATAGAAAAATGTGAAAATTCTTCGTCCTCCTATATCGTCACGGAGATTCTCTTCTCCTTTTTCTCACACGCGTGCCGACGGCTCTGTAACAACGGGTTTTGAACAGGCTATTAATAGAGTCGTTCTCTGTAGGTGGCTAATTATTGCGAATCCGTACGAGGTCGCAATTTCGCTCTTGCAATCACCAGGGGATTCGGTGGCTCGACGTTTTGTGGCTGCTCCTGTTTTTTTTAAATCAAAGAGATAAGATTTGTGTGAGATTTATTGCAAAATATCGTGAAATTTTCTTTTTACTTATTTAGGGTGATTTTTTTTCTTTACTGACCGTGAGTTGGCTTTGCTTCGCTCTCTGCTCCAGAGCTCGCTGCAAGGCCGTCCTGGGATCGTCTTTGTACGTCTCCTCGCGATTTCTCTCAGCTTCTTTTCTCATCGCAGCCTCCCGTTGTTTCTCCAAAGCTCTTTGGAGTTCACTCTTTTGGTTCAATACGTTTTTTCCACTGCAGGAGAGAAAAAAAATAAGAGATTATTTTCTGGATTTTTTAAATAATAATATTGTGATATTGTAATTTATTAGGACGGTTTAAAGGGAAAATTAACGTTTTCTTTTTATTCGGATAAAATTTTCGTATCAATGTGTATCTTTCATTTCAATGTAAATTCGATACAGTGAAACGAAACTGTGCATAAATTATTTTTAT
The DNA here is from genome assembly GCA_963970395.1 of Ephialtes manifestator. NCBI lineage: Eukaryota > Metazoa > Arthropoda > Insecta > Hymenoptera > Ichneumonidae > Ephialtes > Ephialtes manifestator. The sequence goes on from OZ019972.1 coordinate 36,080,129, forward strand.
TTTTTACAAGTCGAAAATCGAATTGAGACAAGAATTATGACAATTATGAGAAAGAACATTTTCTTTTTATTCTGATAAAATTTTCTATTTTTTATATTAATGTGTATCTTTCATTTTAATGTAAATTCGATACATGGAAACGAAACTGTTCATAAGTCATTTTTATTTTCCAAGTCGAAAATCTAATTGAGACAAGAGTTATGAAAATTATGAGAAAGAACATTTTCTTTTTATTCGGATAAAATTTTCTAGTTTTTGTATTAATGTGTATCTTTCATTTCAATGTAAATTTTACACATTGAAACGAAACTGTCCATAAGTCATTTTCATTTTTTACAAGTCAAAAATCAAATTGAGACAAGAATTATGACAATTATGAGAAAGAACATTTTCTTTTTATTCTGATAAAATTTTCTATTTTTTATATTAATGTGTATCTTTCATTTTAATGTAAATTCGATACATGGAAACGAAACTGTTCATAAGTCATTTTTATTTTCCAAGTCGAAAATCTAATTGAGACAAGAATTATGAAAATTATGAGAAAAATCATTTTCTTTTTATTCGGATAAAATTTTCTATTTTTTGTATTAATGTGTATCTTTCACTTCAATGTAAATTCGATACATTAAAACGAAACTGTCCATAAGTGATTTTTATTTTTTACAAGTCGAAAATCAAATTGAAACAAAAATTATGAAAATTATGAGAAAGAACATTTTCTTTTTATTCGGATAAAATTTTCTAGTTTTTGTATTAATGTGTATCTTTCACTTCAATGTAAACTTTATACATTGAAACGAAACTGTCCATAAGTCATTTTTATTTTTTACAAGTCGAAAATCAAATTGAGACAAAAATGATGAAAATTATGAGAAAGAACATTTTCTTTTTATTCGGATAAAATTTTCTAGTTTTTGTATTAATGTGTATCTTTCATTTCAATGTAAATTTTACACATTGAAACGAAACTGTCCATAAGTCATTTTTATTTTTTACAAGTCGAAAATCAAATTGAGACAAGAATTATGAAAATTATGAGAAAAATCATTTTCTTTTTATTCGGATAAAATTTTCTATTTTTTGTATTAATGTGTGTCTTTCACTTCAATGTAAATTCGGTACATTGAAACGAAATTGTCCATAAGTCATTTTTATTTTTTACAAGTCGAAAGTCAGATTGAGACACGAATTATGAAAATTATGAGAAAGATTTATGAAGTCGCTAGTTATTATAGATTTTGGCAAAAGAAAAATTTTAAGGACCGACTGCAATAATTTCCGTTGACAATCTATGTAACTAAATACTTGGATGAGCATTAAAAAGATATCGTATTTTTATTGCAAAGTAAATAAAATAAATTATTTCTTCAAATGGATCGTTCTTAAGCTGATTAATTTCAATGAAAAACTAAACTGTGCACAGTTGTGATTCTTTCAGTACTTTTTAATAACTCTCCCCATTTTTTGTTAAAAAATTCTTTATCCGATTGTCATTAAAACATCCAATAATTTTTATAAAACTACAACCAAACAATTCTTCATAAAAAATTCTCTTATGCTGTTAATTAAATTTTCATGATATTTTTGGAACTATCGAAACATACTTTAATTTTATTGTAAAAAAAAAGTCTAATTTATATAATAATAATATATAATAATTAATTATATTGTATAATAAAATTCTCAGATGTTTTACTTCCAATGGGACAAAAAAATATAAATAAATGAATATAAACTTTTTTTAGAACCCTACAAAAATAGAGTGAGTTAAAAAAGAATTGAGAATTTTACACTCACATCATAAACATAACAAAAATTGATAAATTTAACATCCATGAATAATCTTTATTTATTTATTGGTTGATTGACTATTGGATGAAAAGTAACAAGTTGAAATTCATGAGGGGTAGTACATTACCCCACTTAATTGCAGCATTAATTACGGTCCATTAAACTCACACTTTTTGATTAAATAGCAATTCTCTGCGTAGATCCTTGTGATTGTTGGAAATGAGGCACGGGTTGTAAGGTTTTCGAGGTAAGATGAGGCCATCCGGGCTCATATGAGGTGCCGGTGGGGGAGGTGGAACACCCATTTCAGGGGCCATTTCCCGTCCTGCAAACAAAGCCAATAAAATTATTTTCTACAAACAAATTACCATAAAATAAAATAAATATATAAATAACAAAATTTTTGTTACTCTTGATTAAAAATACTTGAGAATACTTTTTAAAAAGTGTAAAGTATTCAGAAAGAAATATACGAGTTCTTCCTGCAGATTTTTCATGCCATAAATATTTTAGTGGGTTTTTTCTCTTTTTTTTTTCATTTACTCTGGATTGAAAATATGACTAAATATTAAACTAATAAAAAACGGCACTTGATCTACTTTTTGTTGTCGTTTGTCCAATTCACCTTCGAGGAAAGCGACTCTCGCTCTAACGGAGCGTTCCTCGCACATTGCAGTTTAAACTGATAGAAACTTAGCAATGCAGGCACACCGGCCGCATACCAGACCAGCCGGGTATCAAACAGCTAAGTTCTATATACTTTTACATAGGGCTTCACAAACTAATCGGATAGAGGCACGTCTACGTGGGTCGTCAAGGTAAACTACGAATGTAGGAGGTGGCTGAAGGATATATCTTATTTTATAGCTGCACGTGCATCAAAACGACTAATATACAGTGGAACCCCGATTAACCAAGTCCGGGTTCATCCGGGAGATGAATTCTCCTGCATCTTCGTTTTTATTTTCTTCAGGTCATTTTATTTTTGGGTCTGCAAGACATATCTTTTGAATTCTCGCCTGTTCGACTCATGGACATTTTTTTTATTCTGTAGCAAAGCAATTTACTGGGTAAAATATAGCTACAGCGATTTTCATATAACGTAAAACGTTTTTTTTTTTTTTGAGAAGAGAATTTATTTTTTTAAGATGGAGATGAAGATTTTTTTAAATAGAGAAAGAAAATTATGACACGTTGTTTTAGATAAGCTATATTTTATTCTATTTTTTTGCTATTTTATGGTGGCAATTTGTGTTTTATTTCTTTTCAACAGAGGAATTCTACGATTAATTTGAACTGATTGTATTTTTTTAAATTTGTTCGTGACAGAATTTAATATTAATTATGTTTTTATGCATTGAAATTTTATTGCAAGCAGAAATTAACATTTTCTGTGAATATTAATATCCTAATTATGTTTTATTTTGAGTACTCAAAAGTAAAAAATTTTTACAATTTTATAGAAAAAAAAAAAAATACGTTTTGTTAAAATTAAGTCATTCGACAATCTCAGAGAAATTGAATTAATTTGTGAATTAATGGACCATTTTTCCCATTATTGTTTTATGCTACTTTTTCATAATTCCCATGGAAAAATTTATTGCACGAATGATCAACATTCAGAAAATTATATAAAAATTATAAATAAATACTTTTCGTTCCAAAAAACTAAGAAATTTCCATGTAGCATTATAAATTCCATCTTGAATGGAAAAAACGTAAATTCGCATAATTTATCTTTAAATTCGTTAGCAATAATTATATAATTATTCGTAACTTGTTATTAATGATTAATAAGTAATAAAAAATAAAAAGTATTTTAAATCAAATTTTTCAATCCAATTTTAATCAATATTATTTATGGAACAAATAAAGGCGTAAATCAAATGAAAAAGTAATGAGATGAATTTTAGTCGACTCGAAGAGCGTATCGTGTTTTCAACATCGGGGCCAAGTTAATATTTGCTCACGAATAAGAGCGAGCAATCGAATCCACGAATTAACAAATCCCGTTCGCGTTGAATTATCTCGATAGAAAGGAATCAGCGGTTCTCTATCGAAGCGAGATTCTGGTCTTTCCTGTCGATTAGCCACGACCGCGAGTCTAACGTGCGAGAAGTAACTTTGCTGGACCAGAAAAAGCCACAGGCATCAGTGGCGGTTTCTACTCATCGATACTTCGAAGACGAATTTCACGAAAGGAGATGCAGCGCTTTCCAGTTCCTCATCATCGCGATGCGACGCTTCAGCGAATAAGAGTACAAAAATCCCACAATATTTTCTTAAGTTTTTATATCAACTCTGTTTCAATTTAAATAGAGATTCTATCACAAAAAAAAACAGATCCAATTTCTTTAATGACGAAAAAAAAGTTTCACGATAATTAATTAATTATTATTTTTATGCATTCTTTTAATAAGGTACAATTTCTTTTTTAATCCTGAAACATCTTTTAAAGCGAATATAGATTATCGAAATTTCATCTCTTGTCGTTTTTATATCAATTCTGTCGATTTAAATAGAGATTCTATCACAAAAAAAAGATCCAATTTCTTTAATGACAAAAAAAAAAAGTTTCACGATAATTAAATGATTATTATTTTTATGCATTCTTTTAATAAGGTACAATTTCTTTTTTAATCCTGAAACATCTTTTAAAGCGAATATAGATTATCGGAATTTCATCGCTTGTCGTTTTTAATAAGAATCGCTGTATCAGAAAATTCGCTTCAGCGAATAAGAGTACAAAAATTCCACAATATTTTCTTACGTTTTTATATCAATTCTGTCGATTTAAATAGAGATTCTATCACAAAAAAAAAAGATTCAATTTCTTTAATGACGAAAAAAAAGTTTCACGATAATTAATTGATTATTATTTTTATGCATTCTTTTAATAAGGTACAATTTCTTTTTTAATCCTGAAATATCTTTTAAAGCGAATATAGATTATCGGAATTTCATCGCTTGTCGTTTTTAATAAGAATCGCTGTATCAAAAAATTCGCTTCAGCGAATAAGAGTACAAAAATTCCACAATATTTTCTTATATTTTTATATCAATTCTGTCGATTTAAATAGAGATTCTATCACAATAAAAACAGATCCAATTTCTTTAATGACGAAAAAAAATTTCACGATAATTAATTAATTATTATTTTTATGCATTCTTTTAATAAGGTACAATTTCTTTTTTAATCCTAAAACATCTTTTAAAGCGAATATAGATTATCGGAATTTCATTGCTCGTCGTTTTTAATAAGAATCGCTGTATCAGAAAATTCGCTTCAGCGAATAAGAGTACAAAAATTCCACAATATTTTCTTACGTTTTTATATCAATTCTGTCGATTTAAATAGAGATTCTATCACAAAAAAACAGATCCAGTTTCTTTAATGACGAAAAAAAAAGTTTCACGATAATTAATTGATTATTATTTTTATGCATTTTTTTAATAGGTACAATTTATTTTTTAATCCTGAAACATCTTTTAAAGCGAATATAGATTATCGGAATTTCATCGCTTGTCGTTTTTAATAAGAATCGCTGTATCAGAAAATTCGCTTCAGCGAATAAGAGTACAAAAATTCCACAAAATTTTCTTATGTTTTTATATCAATTCTGTCGATTTAAATAGAGATTCTATCACAAAAAACAAAGATCCAGTTTCTTTAATGACGAAAAAAAAGTTCCACAATAATTAATTAATTATTATTTTTATGCATTCTTTTAATAAGGTACAATTTATTTTTTAAGCCTGAAACATCTTTTAAAGCGAATATAGATTATCGGAATTTCGTCGCTTGTCGTTTTTAATAAGAATCGCTGTATCAGAAAATTCGCTTCAGCGAATAAAAGTACAAAAATTCCACAATATTTTCTTACGTTTTTATATCAATTCGGTCGATTTAAATAGAGATTCTATCACAAAAAAAAAAAAAACAGATCCAATTTCTTTAATCACGAAAAAAAAAGTTTCACGATAATTAATTCATTATTATTTTTATGCATTCTTTTAATAAGGTACAATTTCTTTTTTAATCCTGAAACATCTTTTAAAGCGAATATAGATTATCGAAATTTCATCTCTTGTCGTTTTTAATAAGAATCGCTGTATCAGAAAATTCGCTTCAGCGAATAAGAGTACAAAAATCCCACAATATTTTCTTATGTTTTTATATCAATTCTGTCGATTTAAATAGAGATTCTATCACAAAAAAAAAGATCCAATTTCTTTAATGACGAAAAAAAAGTTTCACGATAATTAATTACTTATTATTTTTATGCATTTTTTTAATAAGGTACAATTTAACCACCCCTTTGTGTTAGGTTTCTACCTAAAACCAAATAAACAATTGATTGAATAAGGTACAATTTCTTTTTTAATCCTGAAACATATTTTAAGGCGAATATAGATTATCGGGATTTCATCGCTTGTCCCTTTTAATAAGAATCGCTGTATCAGAAAATACTCTCCTTGAATAAATTTTAATTCATTCCGGAACGGAAAAGAACGTCTTGAATCAACGAAAGTAATTGACGGGTTTCGTTTATTATTTTAAAACGTTCTTTTATTAGTCACAGCCACTTTTTTATGTAGGAGTTTTCCAAGCGAATATGGATTATCGATATTTTAGTTAATATATTCAGCAGCAAATATGCTGTAGGAATAAATTCGAATAAAAATTGAGTAATGGTAGTTTTAAAAATTATAATTTTTTTATGGTTTTTAGAACAAATTTTTCATAATGTTTCAATTTGTTGTCTTCCTAATTTATGAAAAATTATTACTTCTACATTTTTATTCTTGTTACTAAAAGAACAAAAAATTGTAGGATATACTAAAAGATATAAATTGTAGACAATACTTTGTCTACAAAAAAAGAAACAAGTTGTAGGCAATATTTTGTCTACAGTTTCTTTCTTTTAGTGTAGACATTTTTATATAATACTTTGTCTACAATTTCCTTTTCTTCATAATTTCGACGAAAAAGTGAAGTAAGAGAAAAACAAACTTGCAAAGTGAGACTTTGCACAATGCTTCCTCATTGTTTTCCACCTTTCACAAAGCCCCTATGGGGAAGTACATATATATAATGATCGATTTTCGCTTCCTCATGGAGAAAGCATTTTAAAAAGTGTAAAGTAATGAGGATGAATCATACAAGTTCCTCCTGCACATTTTTTTTATGCCGTTTATTATAAATTGACAGCTCAAAAATTGGTAAAAGTTAGCAAAGCAACAAAAAAATTTGGCCTCGATCAAGTTTTACCAAATTCTATTCCATTTGTCTAAAAAATTTCAGCAAAATGTCTAAATATTTGCAATCTCAATATTAGCAAAAAACTATTTAAAAACAATAGACCTTGCCATTTTTTCTAATTTCAAATATCTTGACTTAAAAATTCAGAAAATAAATGATTTCATGAAAAAAAATTTCATCTATTAAGAAATAAATAAAAAATCACTCAAAGATACAACAAAATATTTCAAAATATTAAAAAATAATGGAAACAGAAAAAGAATCTGCACAAAAGTATCGCACTTATTATTTCCAGTTATATATAAAAACTGAAAATTATTAAGAATGTAATTTTATTTCTCTCTCATTAACGTTCAATCTCAATATATAAAATTATTTCCATTCAGATATTATCGATTGGCTTGAATTCCAATCGTCGAATTCAATATTAAATATCTTAAAACGTGGCGAGTGAGAAAACGAGTGCATCCAAAAGCGTCGAGAAACTGTGTCATCTAATTTATTCAAAGAATTAAATAAAGATAACTGGTCAGTAGTACTGCAGCGTGAAAGGTTCACGAAGAGAGGTTCGAATAGTGAATTCCTCAGAGAAAACCGCAGCAGTGCGTCGAATGTTTCGGATGATTCGGTTTTACGAGCCAAAAGTGAAATTCATACGTCGTAATTAAACAAGCTGATGCATTAAGATCTCATGTATGCACTCGGAAATGCGTTATATGCGTTGGGTTTGCTTCCTTTTTTTTTTTTTTTTTCGTCTTTATAATAAAAGCCTCCACTTTCGCTGCTGAGTATAAATAATATTATATCTCGATAAATATCGTGCATATTCTATATTCATTACTTTCTTATTTTAATAATTTTGTTCATACGCAAACGAGACGCGCGTCAATGGCTTAATTAATTTCACCACAATTTCCTCTCTATTTATCGTATACTTTCGCAAAACCGTCAGAGGTTAATACGCACCTTACGTGATTTATATTGTTACATGAAAAGCGATGACTATCTAAGTAACAGGAAGTCACGAGTCTCCTGCAATCGCACCGTTTATTAGTTACAAACGCACTGCTTTCAATTGCAAATAAGATTTCAACATAACGTTACATCTGACGGTTACAAAACTCTTTTTTATTACACGTAATTGCATAAATATTCATATTTAATTCGATCAACGTATCATCTTATTGTATAACGTTAAGCGTATGTCCTATTTATAAATTGTATAACTCCAATGTGGAATGTATTTGCAGTGTTTTTTGTTATTACTCTTCAACGTGAAAGTCTTAATTTTTTGTTTAACTCTCTCGCAGTTGTGATTTTATAGGATAATTATAAAATATTGTGTGTAAATTGATACGTTTTATGGGGAGATTTTTTAATTATTTTGATATATTGTTTATATAGGATATTTAAGTCTGGAGTGTTTTTGTTGATATTGCAGCAGTGATTTTATAATCGACCAGTACACATGAACCATTTGAACTAAATTGATGGCCAATTTTCTGTTCCTAGTCTGGTTCTGATCTCTGCGGGAACTAATGACTCTTTCTCTTTTATATGCGCTATGCGCTCGTAAAGCTTTTGTTTATGGAACGTAATTTATATATGTGGAAGCGATTTATAGCCACGCGAATTTTAGTCAAGATTTTTTTGGGTGATAGGAATAAAAATTTTGCTCATTTCTTCTGTAGCACTGTGGTATAGTCTTTCAGCGGTTCTAGGAATAAAATGAATGCTGTTTTTTGCTTATTAGAAATATTGAAGAATTAAGTAAATTAATAAAAATTGAAATCGTCGTTTCGTGTCTAATCATTTTTTTAAAATTTTGGCTGCGAATTCAGAATTTTTTAAGCTTAATTAATTGCGAACAAAATTAGCACAAATCGAAGTCGCTACTCCATAATTTTTGGAAATTATAGCGATTTTAATGAGACTAAATTTTATGCCAAAATGAAAATAAAATAATTGCGAACGAAACAAGCATAAATCGGAATCGCTGTTCCATAATTTTTATAAATTATAGCGATTTTAATAAGACTAAATTTTATGCCAAAATAAAAATAAAATAATTGCGAACAAAATAAGCACAAATCGGACGCGCTACTCCATAATTTTTGTACATTACAGCGATTTTAATAAGACTAAATTTTATGCTAAAATAAAAATAAAATAATTGCAAACAAAACAAGCACAAGTCGAAGTCGCTTCTCCATAATTTTCGTGAATTAAAGCGATTTTAATAAAACTAAATTTTATACCAAAATAAAAATAAAATAATTGCGAACAAAACAAGCACAAATCAAATTCGCTACTCCATAATTTTTGGAAATTATAGCGATTTTAATAAGACTAAATTTTATGCCAAAATAAAAATAAAATAATTGTGAACAAAACAAGCACAAATCGAAGTCGCTACTCCATAATTTTTGTAAATTGTAGCGATTTTAATAAAACGAAATTTTATGCCAAAGTAAAAATAAAATAATTGCGAACAAAACAAGCACAAATCGAAGTCGTAATCCATAAGTTTTGTAAATTATAGCGATATTAATAAGACTAAATTTTATGTCAAAATAAAAATAAAATAATTGCGAACAAAATTAGCACAAATCGAAGTCGCTACTCCATAATTTTTGTGAATTATAGCGATTTTAATAAAACTAAATTTTATGTCAAAACAAAAATTAAATAATTGCGAACAAAATTAACACAAATCAGAGTCGCTACGCCATATTTTTTGTAAATTATAGCGATTTTAATGAGACTAAATTTTATGCCAGAATAAAACTAAAATAATTGCGAACCAAAGAAGCACAAATTGGAATCGCTACTCCATAATTTTTGTGAATTATAGCGATTTTAATAAAACTAAATTTTATGTCAAAATAAAAATAAAATAATTGCAAACAAAACAAGCACAAGTCGAAGTCGCTTCTCCATAATTTTCGTGAATTAAAGCGATTTTAATAAAACTAAAATTTATGCCAAAATAAAAATCAAATAATTGCGAACAAAACAAGCACAAATCGAAGTCGCTACGCCATAATTTTTGTAAATTATAGCGATTTTAATAAAACTAAATTTTATGCCAGAATAAAAATAAAATAATTGCGAACAAAACAAGCACAAATCGGAGTCGCTACTCCATAATTTTTGTGAATTATAGCGATTTTAATGAGACTAAATTTTATGTCAAAATAAAAACAAAAAAATTGCGAACAAAATTAACACAAATCAGAGTCGCTACGCCATATTTTTTGTAAATTATAGCGATTTTAATAAGACTAAATTTTATGCCAAAATAAAAATAAAATAATTGTGAACAAAACAAGCACAAATCGAAGTCGCTACTCCATAATTTTTGTAAAATATAGCGATTTTAAAAAGATTAAATTTTATGCCAAAATAAAAATAAAATAATTGCGAACAAAACAAGCATAAATCGGAATCACTGATCCATAATTTTTGTAAAATATAGCGATTTTAATAAAACTAATTTTATGTCAAGATAAAAAATTAAAAAATTGCATCTCCAGAATTATTGTTACTAATAATGATTTTAAAAAACGAGAAAAGTGCAAATATTATTAATATAGTTATATTGTCAAACGTGCTCAAACTGCGTGAGAAAAAGGCACGAGGGTTATTCATTCTCGTTGTGTCCCCTCGTATTTACGGCAGACCCTACATTTATCTTAATCAAGTGATAAAAATGGACGATATTATATGACAGTAAAGTCGACAGGAACCCTTTGAGTTCTACTGATGCGGTCAATTTTCTATTCGTACCGATCTCGTCACGGCTAATGACTCTTTCTCTCCTATTAATTGAATCAATTAGGTGTGGGACACGACAGAAAAAGTTGAGCCCTTTAATTGTAGCTCGCCGAAGAGCCAACGACTATCCGGGCCACTTGTTGATTCACTGATTGACCAAAAAAAATACTGTGTAGTTATTCAGACTACACATCAGCTTTCGACGAGGATGAGATTATTCCCAGGATCAAAGTTCAAACTCAGAGTCAAGCTGACTCACCGTTCGTCAAAAGTTCACCGCTGTCCGCTTCCTTTTTTATTCCGTTAGTTATCACCTGCAACAAACGACAATTTTTAAAATCACATTTTATCAACAATATCGATATCTGCATTTACAGCAATAAATAAGTAGCTTAACGTACATAATTGTATTTTAGTTCTCACTAAAAAACAAAAACGAAAAGATTTGCAAACATGGAATAATTGTCTTATTTATAATTAATCGTTCATTTTTTTCTTGTATAATTTAGTAAAACTGTTACTAAAAATACTAAAAAATGGAAGTAATTTTTTTTGTAAATTTGTAAATAAACAATGATTTTTTTAAACGAACGAAATTTGTAATTATTCAATAAAAAATAATATACCAGAAAATAAAAATATAAACAAAAATAAAATGTTTTCTTGCAATAAATTCGTAAATAATTAACAATTTTTTGTCAGCAACATAATCGAATTCAACATTTTTTTACTACAATTATTATTATAAAACACAGTATTTCAATTTTGCAAAGTTATGTTTTTATTTGATTGAAACTTTTTGTAAAGTAATTAATAATGCAAACATGAAAAAATTGTCTTATTTGCCATTAATCGTTCGTTTTTTCTTATATAATTTAAGAAAACTGTTATTAAAAATACTAAAAAAATGAAATAATTTTTTTTCCCAAAATGTGTAAAGAATCAATCATTTTTTTAACCGAACGAATTTTTAAATTATTCAATAAAAAATAACATACCAAAAAATACAATGTTTTCTTACAATAAATTCGTAAATAATTAATTTTTTTTGTCAAAGTATCATAATCGAATTCAACATTTTTTACCACAATTATTATTACAAAATACAGTACTTCAATTTTGCAAAGTTATGTTTTTGTTTGATTGAAACTTTTTGTAAAGTAATTAATAATGCAAACATGAAAAATTTGTCTTATTTGCCATTAATCGTTCGATTTTCTTATATAATTTAAGAAAACTGTTATTAAAAATACTAAAAAAATGAAATAATTTTTTTTCCCCAAAATTTGTAAATAACCAATGATTTTTTTTTAACGAACGAATTTTTAAATTATTCAATAAAAAATAACATACCAAAAAATAAAATGTGTTCTTACAATAAATTCGTAAATAATTAACAATTTTTTTGACAGAGTATCATAATCGAGTTCAACATTTTTTTACCGCAATTATTATTATAAAACACAGTATTTCAATTTTGCAAAGTTATGTTTTTATTTGATTGAAACTTTTTGTAAAGTAATTAATAATGCAAACATGAAAAAATTGTCTTATTTACCATTAATCGTTAGTTTTTTCTTATATAATTTAATAAAACTGTTATTAAAAATACTAAAAAAATGAAATAATTTTTTCCCCAGAATTTGTAAATAATGATTTTTTAAACGAATGAATTATTAAATTATTCAATAAAAAATAACATACCAAAAAATAAAATGTGATCTTACAATAAATTCGTAAATAATTAACAATTTTTTTGTCAGAGTATCATAATTGAGTTCAACTATTTTTTACCGCAATTATTATTATAACTTAACAAAGTTATGTTTTTGTTTAAATGATACTTTTTGCCAAAACAAAAATAATATAATTACGAACAAAACAAGCACAAATCGAAGTCGCTACTCCATAATTTTTATAAATTATAGCGATTTTAATCAGACTAAATTTTATGATAAAATAAAAATAAAATAATTGCGAACAAAACAAGCACAAATCGAAGTCGCTACTCCATAATTTTTGTAAATTATAGCTATTTTAATAAGACCAAAATTTTATGCCAAAATTCGTAAATAATTAACAATTGTTTTGCCAGAGTATCATAATCGAGTTCAACATTTTTTTACCACTATTATTATTACAAAATACAGTACTTCAATTTTGCAAAGTTATGTTTTTGTTTGAATGATACTTTTTGTAAAGTAATTAATAATTGTAAAATGTGTAGACAATGGGTTGAGTATTTGACAGTAAGGGGAGGTGCTCATCTCTGTTTACAACAAGATGAATGAGTAGAATACTGCATCAAAATTGATTAACGATATCTCTTGTATTTTGCAGCCGGTCCACTCGATATGAGCTCCAGACCTCCGTGCCTAGTTTCCAATTACGAAATTTCCATATCCACGACTATCCAGTTTCAAGCTCTCTATTGTTTCTCCAGCAGACAAAAGCCTCTCTGAATCGCTTCCTCACTTCGCTCCGCACAAAACAAGCCGGTTTAAACGTTCTTAGTATAGCTATCGAGGCCGACATGCTTCATCGGAGATGCCTACTAAAATGTCCCACTGAATAGTATCTCTTATCATTCCTACATCATTAATTATTCGTGTGGGAGAATAACTTTTGAAATTTTATAATTATCAGACCGAAGATAGACGATTAATAAGAAATTCTAATAATGAATAACGATTTTTACATAATGGGATTGGATAAACAAGATAAATATTTTAATAAGATAATAACTTTATTCGGTGTTGTAATAAAAATGAAGTATTCGAAAAAAGAAAAAAATTATAGGAAGATTCGATAGAAGACTTATATTTCTTCTTGTGAAATGAATTCTTAAATTTTTGTGAATAAATATAATTTTTTTTATACTTCTAGAATTTTTTTTTTTTGCAATTTCTAAACAAAAATTCTATTATTTTTTTTTTGTTTTACGAAGTGATTATAAAGTTGCGTGTTAAAAAGTTTCAGGGTCATAGAGCAAATAATTTGATAAAAAAATATCAAATATAATATTTAAAAAATTGTTATAAAAAATAAGATATTATTTTATATAAAAAAATAAAATATTCTGTGGAATTTATTGACTGATTTATGAATAATTCAACTCAATACATTTTTCGTCATGGCATAACATTCTGATGGAATAAAATTATATATTGTATTATTATAAATGATAATTTTTCGCTATTTTAGATTCCAACTAATTTTTTACAAATCCCTTATACAAAAAATGAGAACCTTACACATTATTTCCGCATTCCTTTATTTATTTTTTTACAAAGCCATTTTCACGTGGAAATTTATTAATCAATTTTAACTCCATACAGGAAATCATAGAAAAAAAAATGGAGCAAACAATGTGCTATTTTGCATTCTTGTTGGATATTACAAAAAATTCTGTGGAATTTATTGACTGATTTATGAGTAATTCAACTCAATACATTTTTCGTCATGTCACAAAATACGAAAATTCTGATGGAATAAAATTATATATTGTATTATTATAAATTATAATCTTCACTATTTTCGATTCCAACCAATTTTTAAAAAATCCTTTATAAAAAATGAGAACCTTACACATTATTTCCACATTCCTTTATTTATTTTTTTACAAAACCATTTTCACGTGGAAATGTATTAATCAATTTTAACTCCATATTAGAAATTATGCAAAAAAAAAAATGGAGCAAACAATGTGCTATTTTTCATTCTTGTTGGATATTACAAAAAATTCTGTGGAATTTATTGACTGATTTATGAGTAAATTCAACTCAATACATTTTTTGTCATGTCACAAAATACGAAAATTCTGATGGAAATAAAATTATATATTGTATTATTATAAATTACAATTTTCACTATTTTCGATTCCAACCAATTTTTAAAAAATCCCTTGTACAAAAAATTAGAACCTTACACATTATTTCCATATTCCTTTATTTATTTTTTTATAAAGCCATTTTCACGTGGAAATGTATTAATCAATTTTAACTCCATACATGAAATTATGCAAAAAAAAATGGAGCAAACAATGTGCTATTTTGCATTCTTGTTGGATACTACAAAAAAATTCTGTGGAATTTATTGACTGATTTATGAGTAATTTAACTCAATACATTTTTCGTGATGTCACAAAATACGAAAATTCTGATGGAATAAAATTATATATTGTATTATTATAAATTATAATCTTCACTATTTTCGATTCCAACCAATTTAAAAAAAATCCCTTGTACAAAAAATTATAACCTTACACATTATATCCACATTCCTTTATTTATTTTTTTACAAAGCCATTTTCACGTGGAAATGTATTAATCAATTTTTATTCCATACAGGAAATTATGCAAAAAAATGGAGCAAACAATGTGCTATTTTGCATTCTTGTTGGATATTACAAAAAATTCTGTGGAATTTATTGAACAATTTATTGACTGATTTATGAGTAATTCAACTCAATACATTTTTCGTCATGTCAAAAAATACGAAAATTCTGATGGAATAAAATTATATATTGCATTGTTATAAATTATAATTTTCACTATTTTCGATTCCAACCAATTTTTAAAAAATCCCTTGTACAAAAAATGAGAACCTTACACATTATTTCCACATTCCCTTAATTTTTTTTTACAAAGCCATTTTCACATGGAAATTTATTAATCAATTTTTATTCCATACAGGAAATTATGCAAAAAAAAATGGAGCAAACAATGTGCTATTTTGCATTCTTGTTGAATATTACAAAAAATTCTGTGGAATTTATTGACTGATTTATGAGTAATTCAACTCAATACATTTTTCGTCATGGCATTAAATTTATTTTCACATTCCTTTATAATTTTTTTTTTCCAAGCCATTTTAACGTGGAAATGTATTAATTAATTTTAACTCCATACAGGAACAAATACATTATGCTAATAAAAAAAAAATGGAGCAAACAATGTGCTATTTTGCATTCTTGTTGGAAATAACAAAAATTTAGAAATATGTATTTAGAAAAAAATGTGTAAAATTTTATGTACTGTTTATCTGTAAGTGGTAATTGCAGCCGAGTGGCAAAAAGGTATTGCGCAGAAGAACAGGAAGAAAGAGAACCCACGCTGACGAAGAAGAGGAGGAAATCGAGAGGAAAAACGTGCTGAGCACAAGGGGATTTGCTGCGTGCAACAATAATATAGATATACAGAGATGGAGAATGTGCAGAGCGTGGCCGGCAAAGCTCTTCACGGTTCGACGACTCTGCAGGAATCGAGAGAAGCCGAACCAGAAACGAGGAGGAGGAGGAAGAGGAGGCGGTGGTACCAGCAGCAGCAGAAACAGCACGTAGTTGTTGCCTCGCCTCGTCTCCCGCTCTTTTCCTCGCGAGCAGTGTTTATAGTAATATCTCGCATTGAAGCGAGAAACGAAAGTCTTGGAAATTGACCGTCAGCTTCGAAGATTCATACAACCGTGCATAAATCCTTTTCTTATGCAGACAAAAATTTTACTCATCCCAAAAGAATTTTAATATTTATCGTCGAAAACATCAAGCACATTTATTATGTAAAAATGAGCATCGAAATTAATTTTGTAATCAATTCAATATTAAATTGTAATAATTCAATTTTCAATGGTAATAAATTGTAATCAATTCAATTTTCAGTTGTAACAAATTGTAATAAATTCAAAATTTTCGGTAATCAAAAAAATTTTAGGGTATTTTTTATTAAACTTTGTATGGAGTACACAAAAAAGAAATATTTTGCAATGTATTTTAGAAAAATAAAAAAACATCAAAGCTCATCGATTGTATTTTTTAATGATTTATTTTAATTTTATGATTTTTACAGTTGGAAAATATTTGCTGAAGCAAAAAAACCTTGAATTTCATAATGTATTCGGGTTATTGTTGGTCTCGTTTATAGTAATGTCTCGCATTGAAACAAGAAACGAAAGTCTTGGAAATTGACCGTCAGCTTCGAAGATTCATACAACCGTGCATAAATCCTTTTCTTATGCAGACAAAAATTTTACCCATCCCAAAAGAATTTTAATATTTATCGTCGAAAACGTCAAGCACATTTATTATGTAAAAATGAGCATCGAAATTAATTTTGCAATCGATTCAATATTCATTTGTAATAAACTGTAATCAATTCAATTTTCAATTTTAATAAACTGTAATCAATTCGATTTTCAATTTTAATAAATTGTAATCAATTTAATTTTCAATTGTAACAAATTGTAATAGATTCGAAAATTCTAGGTAATCAAAAAATTTGTAGGGTATTTTTTATTAAACTTTGTATGGAGTGCACAAAAAAGAAATATTTTGCAATGTATTTTAGAAAAATTAAAAAAAACATCGAAGCTCGTCGATTGTATTTTTTTATGATTTATTTTAATTTTTTGAATGATGCAGTTGGAAAATATTTGCTGAAGCAAAAAACCTTGAATTTCATAATTCATTTGGGTTATTGTTGGACTCGTTTATAGTAATGTCTCACATTGATGCGAGAAACGAAAGTCTTGGAAATTGACCGTCAGATTCGAAGATTCATACTACCGTGCATAAATCCTTTTCTTATGCAGACAAAAATTTTACCCATCACAAAAGAATTTTAATATTTATCGTCGAGAACGCCAAGCACATTTATTATGTAAAAATGAGCATGGAAATTAATTTTGCAATCAATTCAATTTTCAATTGTAATAAATTGTGATAAATTCAAAATTTTCGGTAATCAAAAAATGTGTAGGGTATTTTTTATGAAACTTTGTATGGAATGCACAAAAAAAAATATTTTGCAATGTATTTTAGAAAAATAAAAAAAAAAATTAAAGCTCATCGATTGTATTTTTTATGATTTATTTTAATTATTTGAATTATACAGTTGGAAACTATTTCTCTGAAGCAAAAAACCTTGAATTTCATAATTCATTTGGGTTATTGTTGGACTTGTTTATAGTAATGTCTCGCATTGAAGCGAGAAACGAAAGTCTTGGAAATTAACAGTCGGATTCAAAGATTTATACAAACGTGCATAAATCCTTTTCTTATGCAGACAAAAATTTTATCCAACCCAAAAGAATTTTAATGTTTATGAACGTAAAGCAAAATGACTGTGTAAAAAATACAACGATATTTTGATCAATTTAAATCTGGTTAATATTTGCATTTAAAATACTCGCTAAATTTTTTATTTTTATGAAACTTTATGTGGAGTACATAAAAAAAATGTTCCGTAGAATGTATTTTAGTAAAATTGTAAATAAAGCCAATGAAACGAAATAATTAACTTATTTACGTTTTTGTGATTTATTTTAATTTCTTGAAATACAGTTTTCTACAGTTAGAAAATATTTCCTAAGGCTAAAACCTTGAAATTCATAATTCATTCGTGTTATTGTTCAAACCGTTTATAGTAATATCTCGCATTCAAGCGAGAAAGTCTTGGAAATTGACCAACTCCGAAGATTCATACAACCGTACATAAAATCTTTTCTCATGCAGACAACAATTTTACGTATCCTAAAACAATTTTAATGTTTATCGTTCAGAACGTCAAGCACAATTACAATGTAAAAATGAGCATGAACATTAATTTTTAAATCGTCATAGTGTCAATTAAAATCTGATTAATATTTGCATTAAAAAAATACTATATTTGCACTTCAATCCATTTAATCCAAAAATTATTTTTTTAAATCTATCAAGAAAACTATGTGACTCTGTAAAAAAAAAACATACAATTTTTTCTCACTCTATATAAATAAGAAATAAAAATAAATGAAATTTTTTTAAATGTATGAGCAGAAGACCATAATTATTATATAAACTTTTGCCATAATAGCCCATAAATGCTTATTAAAACAAATTAAACGTGCTTATATTTTTTATATTGTCGGTGGATTATTTTTTTAGCTACTCAAGCTGATTATAGCTCGTGCCACGAGGAGATCGCTCGAAAGTAATAAAATAATCCGGGACAAGAAAAAAAAACATCAATTTTTTTCACATTCTATATAAATAAGAAATAACAATAAATTTAAATATTAAAAAATGTATGTCCATAATTATTAGATAAACATAAATGCTTAGTAAAACAAATTAAACGTGCTTATATTTTTTGTATTGTCGGTGGATTATTTTTTTAGCTACTCAAGTTGATCATAACTCGTGCCACGAGAAGATCGCTCGAAAGTAATAAAACAATCAGGGACAAGAAAAAAAACATCCAATTTTTTCACATTCTATATAAATAAGAAATAACAATAAATTTCAATATTAACAAATATATGTCTATAATTATTGGATAAACTTTTGTCATAATATCTCATAAATGCTTATTAAAACAATTTAAACATGCTTATATATTTTTTATATTGTCGGTGGATTATTTTTTTAACTACTCAAGTTGATCATAGCTCGTGCGACGATAAGATCGCTCGAAAGTAATAAAACAATCAGGGACAAGAAAAAAAAAACATCCAATTTTTTCACATTCTATATAAATAAGAAATAACAATAAATTTAAATATTAAAAAATGTACGTCCATAATTATTAGATAAACTTTTGCCATAATATCCCATAAATGCTTATTAAAACAAATTAAAAGTGCTTATATTTTTTATAATGTCGGTGGATTATTTTTTTAGCTACTCAAGTTTATCATAACTTGTGCGACGAGAAGATCGCTCGAAAATAATAAAATAATCAGGGACAAAAAATAAAAACATCAAATTTTTTCACATTCTATATAAATAAGAAATAACAATAAATTTAAATATTAAAAAATGTATGTTCATAATTATTAGATAAACTTTTGCCATAATATCCCATAAATGCTTATTAAAACAAATTAAACGTGCTTATATTTTTTATATTGTCGGTGGATTATTTTTTAGCTACTCAAGCTGATCATAGCTCGTGTGACGAGAAGATCGCTCGAAAGTAATAAAATAATCAGAGACGAGAAAAAAAAACATCCAATTTCTTCCCATTCTATATAAATAAGAAATAACAATAAATTTAAATATTAAAAAATGTATGTCCATAATTATTAGATAAACTTTTGTCATAATACTCCATAAATGCTTATTAAAACAATTTAAACGTGCTTATATTTTTTATATTGCCGGTGGATTATTTTTTTAGCTACTCAAGTTGATCATAACTCGTGCGACGAGAAGATCGCTCGAAAATAATAAAATAATCAGGGACAAAAAATAAAAACATCAAATTTTTTCACATTGTATATAAATAAGAAATAACAATAAATTTAAATATTAAAAAATGTATGTCCATAATTATTAGATAAACATAAATGCTTATTAAAACAAATTAAACGTGCTTATATTTTTTATATTGCCAGTGGATTATTTTTTTAGCTACTCAAGCTGATCATAGCTCGTGTGACGAGAAGATCGCTCGAAAGTAATAAAATAATCCGGGACAAGAAAAAAAAACATACAATTTTTTCACATTCTATATAAATAAGAAATAACAATAAATTTAAATATTAAAAAATGTATGTCCACAATTATTAGATAAACATAAATGCTTATTAAAACAAATTAAACGTGCTTATATTTTTTATATTGTCGGTGGATTATTTTTTTAGCTACTTAAGCTGATCATAGCTCGTGCCACGAGAAGATCGCTCTCAGGTAATAAAATAATCAGGGACAAGAAAAAAGAAAAAAAAAAAAAAAGAAAAAAAAAACGTAATAAAATGTCTCACGAGGAAACTAAAAAGGCTCGAGGGGCTAGCGAGAAAGGAAAGCTGTCTGCTCTACGCGACTCATCCTCTTCAAGAACGTTCATCAACGTCTCAAGAACGTTTGCCCTTACAAAAACTCAGTCACAGCTCAAAGACGTTGGGCTTGTATTTCGATTGTGCCACGCTAATAAAAATCACGTAAGTAAAAAAAACAAAAGTAAATAAACACAGAAAAGCATTTGTAAATAAGATAGAACACGCGTGTGTCCGTGAGTCGTGACCTTGAGAAAAACAGAGACGTGATGCTGCTTGAAAATGTCAGACAGATAACGCGCATGCTTCGAGAATAACCATGAACACGCGCAAATCTAAATATAAACGAAGCCGAACATAAATCAGATTAAGTTTCCATGTAGGGAAACACAAAAAGCTTTTATCTCCACAAATTACGTATTTTTCCGCACACAATTATGTGCAATAGTTAAATTTACGAAATTGCTTCAAAATTATTTTTCTTTCAATAATTTTATACACCAAAAACCAAAGTAATGTATTGTTTTTGTACTTTTGGCACAAAGATTTTGTGCACAGAAACTTTTTGCTCATTTTGAAAAATTATTTTGGCGAATTTCAAGTTCTTCACGTTATTTTTTGTACTTTTACTGTGGAACTAGAAATTGACCAGAATTTTTCTGTCGAATTAGCTAATGTTTTGTGGATAATACGTTTTTGTCAAAAGTACAAAAATTAATGTTTTGCCTGCTAGTGATTGAAAAATGGAAATTTGTATAACACTAGAAATTTACCAAAATATTTCTGTTGAATTAGCAAAAAGTTTCTTTGGTTAACACTTTTTTGTCAAAATTAGAAAAATTACTATCTAATTTTTAAACGTCTAAAAACCTACTAATCATTGAAAAAATAATAAATTTTTATTTTATTATTTTACAGGGACGAGCCCTTGAAATATACATAATAATAATAATAATGGCGACAAAATTAGGTCTTAAACATAAAAATAAACGATACACTGTAAAAAAAATCTACTTGAAATTTAGTGTACTTTTACTGGAAGTTTTTATTCATAAACTAGTATATTAAATTTAGCATACAAGTGTAATGTAAAATTAATGTATGGCACAGCAGATTCAATAATTTACTTTAATTTTACAGTAAAAGTACTTTAATTTTTATAATTTGCTTTAATTTTACTAAAAAAGTACATGAATTTTATACCAGAATTATATATTAAATTTCGATGACGAGTTTATGAATAAAAACTTCTAATCTTTTTTAACAGTGTATGTGAATTCTAACAAAAAAATGGTTTAGAGTTTCATTTATTTGCCGAATATTATTCTGTGATATTAATTTGATTTGTAGGGTTAAAAGGGTGATTTAAAAATTCAATTGACTGTTCATTCATTGGCTTATCTGTTTATTTATTAGTCGATTGGCTAACAGAGATATCTGTTTATCCTGACTCTGGAATAAAAGTTTAGTCTGTCATTTTGAGTGTGAGAGGCAAGAAAGATTGTATTCATCGTAAACTAAGAAAGTAGAAGTTGTTGAAGTGGTTTGAAGTCGTAAAATAGCCCAGAATGTTCTTTCCGTTGATCGGATCTTAAATGCAGAGAAATCGTTGTGAAGCTAACGACTTTTAAGTGACAACTATTAATTATTAGCCCACGTGGCTATTTTTATATTCACGTCAACTTCTTATACCGCAACAAGCAATTATTAGTTATAGCAAGAAAGGAAAAAGTTAACGTGAAGATTAAAATAGTCGTACGAACTAACAATTAATATTTGTCACTTACGAGGCCCACGACGATTTCTTTGTGAACGCAAGTGAAATGTGTTTCCTCTCTAATTATATTCTAATGGTCGAGAGCAATAAAATGATTTATTTTCTTCAAAAAGAAAAAGTAATTTAAGAGAATTTGTCTAGAACTTTTTTTATTTTCACTTATTTTTAAAGTTATTATTATCAGTTATTAAAAAAATATGAGAAATATATTCTGATTCGAATATTGCTCATCGCTGTATTTATATATGGGGAGTTCTAGGTAAAAAATTTATTTGTTACAAATCGCACAAATTTTTATTCAATTACGAGAATATGTCTTGAAATTTTTTTATTTTTGCTTATATTTAAGATTATTATAATCAGTTATTAAAAAAATATTAGAAATATATTCTGATTCGAATATTGTTCATCCCTGTATTTATAGATGCTGCGTTCTATGTGAAATTTCATTTGTCACAAATCGCACCTATTTTTGTTCCAATTTTTATTCAATTACGAGAAAATGTCTTGAAATTTTTTTATTTCGCTTATATTTAAGATTATTTTTATCAGTTATTAAAAAAATATTAGAAATACATTCTGATTCGAATATTGCTCATCCCTGTATTTATATATGCTGCGTTTTATGTGAAATTTCATTTGTCACAAATCGCGCCAATTCTTGTTCAAATTTTTATTCAATTACGAGAAAATGGCTTGAAATTTTTTTATTTCGCTTATATTTAAGATTATTTTTATCAGTTATTAAAAAAATATTAGAAATACATTCTAATTCGAATATTGCTCATCGCTGTATTTATATATGCTGCGTTTTATGTGAAATTTCATTTGTCACAAATCGCGCCAATTCTTGTTCAAATTTTTATTCAATTATGAGAAAATGTCTTGAAATTTTTTTATTTCGCTTATATTTAAGATTATTATTATCAGTTATTAAAAAAATATTAGAAATATATTCTGATTCGAATATTGCTCATCCCTGTATTTATATATGCTGCGTTTTATGTGAAATTTCATTTGTCACAAATCGCACCAATTTTTGTTCAAATTTTTATTCAATTACGAGAATATGTCTTAAAATTTTTTTATTTCGCTTATATTTAAGATTATTTTTATCAGTTATTAAAAAAATATTAGAAATACATTCTTCTAATTCGAATATTGCTCATCGCTGTATTTATATATGTGGCGTTCTAGGTGAAATTTTTATTTGTCACAAATCGCACCAATTTTTGTTCAAATTTTTATTCAATTACCTGAAAATGTCTTGAAATTTTTTTATTTCCCTTATATTTAAGATTATTATTATCAGTTATTAAAAAAATATTAGAAATCTATTCTGATTCGAATATTGTTCATCCTTGTATTTATATATGGGGCGTTCTATGTGAAATTTCATTTGTCACAAATCGCACCAATTTTTGTTCAAATTTTTATTCAATTACCTGAAAATGTCTTGAAATTTTTTTATTTCCCTTATATTTAAGATTATTATAATCAGTTATTAAAAAAATATTAGAAATATATTCTGATTCGAATATTGCTCATCCCTGTATTTATATATGCTGCGTTTTATGTGAAATTTCATTTGTCACAAATCGCACCAATTTTTGTTCAAATTTTTATTCAATTACGAGAATATGTCTTAAAATATTTTATTTCGCTTATATTTCAGATTATTTTTATCAGTTATTAAAAAAATATTAGAAATACATTCTAATTCGAATATTGCTCATCGCTGTATTTATATATGTGGCGTTCTAGGTGAAATTTTTATTTGTCACAAATCGCACCAATTTTTGTTCAAATTTTTATTCAATTATCTGAAAATGTCTTGAAATTTTTTTATTTCCCTTATATTTAAGATTATTATTATCAGTTATTAAAAAAATATTAGAAATCTATTCTGATTCGAATATTGTTCATCCTTGTATTTATATATGGGGCGTTCTATGTGAAATTTCATTTGTCACAAATCGCACCAATTTTTGTTCAAATTTTTATTCAATTACGAGAATATGTCTTGAAATTTTTTTATTTTCGCTTATATTTAAGATTATTATTATCAGTTATTAAAAAAATATAAGAAATACATTCTAATTCGAATATTGCTCATCGCTGTATTTATGTATGAGGCGTTCTAGGTGAAATTTTTATTTGCCACAAATCACATGAATTTTTGTTCAAATTTTTATTCAATTACGAGAATATGTCTTGAAATTTTTTTATTTTTGTTTATATTTAAGATTATTATTATCAGTTATTAAAAAAATATTAGAAATATATTCTAATTCGAATATTACTCATCGCTGTATTTATATATGAGGCGTTCTAGGTGAAATTTTTATATGTCACAAATTGCACCAATTTTTGTTCAAATTTTTATTCAATCTTTTTAATGATAATTGCGCAAACTGCAAAAATGATTAGAACGGTGGCCCACTTGAATATGAAAGGCATCACCACGTGTATTTAAAATTTAACGTGCAATGGACCATTTCCAATTAAAATAAGGAATGTGAAAGTGATCCGCAAGTATAAGCTTCTTCAAAGTAAAATGTAGTGCTCTGGACCCACTTCAAACAAACGAAAGTAGACATTTACATGCGTGATCGCCACACTCAACTTCACAGTAGTTATTACGTCTCATTAAGAGGCTCGACGCACCTCAAAAACGATATTAGGAAAAGTTTTTAATTGATGATAATGACGCATAAAAAAAAACTTGCACTTAAATCTCATGAAATACAAATCAAACATAACAATCTGCAATTTTATAATCTGATCAAACTGCTACAAGATTTTTTTTAACGCTGCACAGTTTTCTCATAAAATTAGTAAATTGATTTTAGCTTTTCAGATCTCATTTTGTTAGAGACAAAATTCTTTACATTCAGAGTATACAAATTTTTATTTAATACCTGGAGAATCAAGTTATGCATAAAAATATTTACACAAATATTTATATTACAGAAAAATTATTGAATTATCAAGCTATGGTTGATCTAATTTTTAATGCATCCTGAAATTCTAAAACTCGATTAGATACCATTTTTTAAAATAAATTGACACAGCAAAAGTTAAAAATTTGTTCATTCAACAAAACCAACTTCCAAAGTTTTTATTTCTTCCCTTAAAATCACAGATTTGCAGCCCTTAATGTTACCAAGTGCATTAAAAGAAAAAAATTAAAGTATTAATAAAAGAACGATCTAAAAATAAATCTGATCAAACTGCTACAAGATTTTTTTTTTAACGTTGCACAGTTTTCTAATAAAATTAGTAAATTGATTTTAGCTTTTCAGATCTCATTTTGTTAGAGACAAAATTCTTTATATTCAGGATATACAAATTTTTATTTAATACCTGGAGAATCAAGTTATGAATAAAAATATTTACACAAATATTTA
Organism: Ephialtes manifestator; assembly: GCA_963970395.1. Classification (NCBI taxonomy): domain Eukaryota; kingdom Metazoa; phylum Arthropoda; class Insecta; order Hymenoptera; family Ichneumonidae; genus Ephialtes; species Ephialtes manifestator. The sequence continues at coordinate 36,105,900 of OZ019972.1, forward strand.
TCTTATAAAAATTATTGAATTATCAAGCTATGGTTGATCTAATTTTTAGTGGATCCTGAAATTTTAAAACTCGATTAGATACCATTTTTTTAAATAAATTGACACAGCAAAAGTTAAAAATTTGTTCATTCAACAAAACCAACTTCCAAAATTTATATTTCTTCCCTTAAAATCACAGATTTGCAGCCCTTAATGTTACCAAGTGCATTAAAATAAAAAAATAAAAGTATTAATAAAAGAACTATCTAAAAATAAATTTTAGTTCTTTCGATCCCTTTAACATAAATAATAGCAAAACAATTTACCAAGTTTTGAATTACGATCTTAAGTTGCGGCAAAAAATAATCCAGTCTCTGTAAAACTTGTTGCACACTTAAAAATACACGTTTTAAAATTCCACCTGCTGCTCAACTCAATTGTAATTAATTATCCGGTAGCGCGGTACTAAAAATAATTTCACCATTAAGGGTATGTATCGATTAAGCTTATTTGCGATTTTTCTTTTTTTTTTTCAAACTACGAGTGATACATTTACTTGAAACAAACTGACACGGTTGTGTTTGACGTTACTGTAAGTACGTACTGCAACGCAGCACCATAGAGAAAGAACTGGACGACAGCGGAGCTCCGACTTGTCACCGACTCGCTTGCTAGCGCGCACGCACTCACAATATGAGCGTATGAGCGCCCCGAGGTAGTTGAGTATCAGCGGAGCCCGGAAGGAAGTGGAATGTGTGTACCAATATTTTTTATCTGAGGGGACTATCGCCGGTCTCCGTGATTTTGTACATAACGCGCTGACCGACAATTTTCACGCTAGTATTAGTATTAGTGTTACACGTTCAACACTAGATTAGAGTTTTTTTTTTACCAAAAAAAATACCTTTCCCTGCCTGGAAAATAAATTCATATCAACTATTCAGATATATCAGAAGTAATAATAATTATTATTATTAAATTATTAATTTATTATAATTTATTAATAACAATTATTAAATTATTAGTAATTATTATTATTAGTGTTTCACTTTCAACGTCAGTTTAGTTTTTTTTTCTGAGCTTTGGGACAAATTGACAAAAAATCAAAAATACCGCCTTTCCCTGCCTGGAAAATAAATTCGTATTAACTATTCAGAAACACCAGTAATATTACAATAATTTATAAATAATTTAATAATAATCATTATTATAAATTAAATGTTAAATTATATTATTTTATTTATAATTTATTTATTAAATATTAATTTAGTAAATAAATAAATAGCTGTTAGAAATTCCTGAAAATTTAGCTATTCAAGAATGACTTATTTTATTTATTTATATTATTAATGTCAATTGTCAAATATAAGCGCCATATTCAGGCTGAAGGACATTTTAAAATAAATAAATAAATAAATACATTTATTTATTTAATATAATTTATTTACTTATTAAAAAATGTCCTTTTTTTTAGAAGTTATAAAGTTATAAGAGCTTGGATTTTTTTGTGTGTACCTCAAAGTTAGCTATACTTTTAAAAATAATTGTTTTGAATTTGTAACGAGCAAAAAATAATAATTACGGCTGTCAACTGTATCTTCTTATTTTTAGTATATTTCATCCAAATACAAAACAATTTTAGTTTGGAGCTAAAAATAGAGATTGCTTTATGGTACTAGTGGTACTAATTTTATTCCAGATCGATAATATCTTAAAACAAAATTAGAAAATGCCCCCAGTTTTTAGTTTTCCCGGCCACGAAAATGTCTCAAAAATCAGGAACATGTATTAAAATTTCTTGAAATCTTCAATTCTTTTTTTCATCCAATGACATTTAGAAAAAATATAATACACTTTCAAATGTTGACATATAATTTAAGTGTTTTTCATATACATATGTATAATAATAGTAAGAAAAATTATAAATAAATATAAAAATAAAAAGCAAAAAATTGCGGCAATATTTGTTATTCGGGAAGCTAGTTTTTGTATGTTTCAGGCCGGCCAAAAAATTTCTAACGATTTACTGTGAAGGTAAATTTTCATAAAACATAAATAAACACTTGCGTTTCGTATAAGCCTATCATTATTTATCAACAGAAACTATGTCAATAATTATAGACCATAAATACTTGGATGGAAAAATCCAAGACTCCACGATAACACGCACCATGCGTGTGCACACGTTGCATATGTATACAAAAGAATTGCCGGTACATATAGCGCCCATGCGTTTTGAGTAACACGTGGATCAAGTGCGCGGTACACGATGCATAGTTTGCCTCATATCTCACTTTCTCCTTGCACTAGGAGCTCTATAGTTGAGTCACATTGGCTTTTTAATTCGCGTGCATCGCATCACTCAAAGTCCTATAAAATACCGGAAATTAAAAAAAAAAATTATGCTCGTATTAAAAAAAAAAAAAAAGATCATGATCAAAAAATTTCCGCAGAGTTAAATATTCACTCTATTAATTTTTTATTGTCTAAGTCCTATAAAATACCGGAAATAAAAAAAAAATTATGCTCGTACTAAAAAAAAAAAAAGATCATGACCAAAAAATTTCCGCAGAGTTAAATATTCACTCTATTAATTTTCTATTGTCTAAGTCCTATAAAATACCGGAAATAAAAAAAAATTATGCTCGTACTAAAAAAAAAAAAAAAAAAGATCATGACCAAAAAATTTCCGCAGAGTTAAATATTCATTCTATTAATTTTCTATTGTCTAAGTCCTATAAAATACCGGAAATAAAAAAAAAATTATGCTCGTACTAAAAGAAAAAAAAAGAGCATGACCAAAAAATTTCCGCAGAGTTAAATATTCACTCTATTAATTTTCTATTGTCTAAGTCCTATAAAATACCGGAAATAAAAAAAAAATTATGCTCGTACTAAAAAAAAAAAAAAAAGATCATGACCAAAAAATTTCCGCAGAGTTAAATATTCACTCTATTAATTTTCTATTGTCTAAGTCCTATAAAATACCGGAAATAAAAAAAAAAATTATGCTCGTACTAAAAAAAAAAAAAGATCATGACCAAAAAATTTCCGCAGAGTTAAATATTCACTCTATTAATTTTCTATTGTCTAAGTCCTATAAAATACCGGAAATAAAAAAAAAATTATGCTTGTACTAAAAAAAAAAAAAAAAGATCATGACCAAAAAATTTCCGTAGAGTTAAATATTCACTCTATTAATTTTCTATTGTCTAAGTCCTATAAAATACCGGAAATAAAAAAAAAATTATGCTCGTACTAAAAAAAAAAAAAGATCATGACCAAAAAATTTCCGCAGAGTTAAATATTCACTCTATTAATTTTCTATTGTCTAAGTCCTATAAAATACCGGAAATAAAAAAAAAATTATGCTCGTACTAAAAAAAAAAAAAAAGATCATGACCAAAAAATTTCCGCAGAGTTAAATATTCACTCTATTAATTTTCTATTGTCTAAGTCCTATAAAATACCGGAAATAAAAAAAAAATTATGCTCGTACTAAAAAAAAAAAAAGATCATGACCAAAAAATTTCCGCAGAGTTAAATATTCACTCTATTAATTTTCTATTGTCTAAATCCTATAAAATACCGGAAATAAAAAAAAAATTATGCTCGTACTAAAAAAAAAAAAAAGATCATGACCAAAAAATTTCCGCAGAGTTAAATATTCACTCTATTAATTTTCTATTGTCTAAGTCCTATAAAATACCGGAAATAAAAAAAAAATTATGCTCGTACTAAAAAAAAAAAAAAGATCATGACCAAAAAATTTCCGCAGAGTTAAATATTCACTCTATTAATTTTCTATTGTCTAAGTCCTATAAAATACCGGAAATAAAAAAAAATTATGCTCGTACTAAAAAAAAAAAAAAAAGATCATGACCAAAAAATTTCCGCAGAGTTAAATATTCATTCTATTAATTTTCTATTGTCTAAGTCCTATAAAATACCGGAAATAAAAAAAAAATTATGCTCGTACTAAAAAAAAAAAAAAAGATCATGACCAAAAAATTTCCGCAGAGTTAAATATTCACTCTATTAATTTTTTATTGTCTAAGTCCTATAAAATACCGGAAATAAAAAACAAAATTATGCTCGTACTAAAAAAAAAAAAAAAAGATCATGACCAAAAAATTTCCGTAGAGTTAAATATTCACTCTATTAATTTTCTATTGTCTAAGTCTTATAAAATACCGGAAATAAAAAAAAAATTATGCTCGTACTAAAAAAAAAAAAAAAAAAAAGATCATGACCAAAAAATTTCCGTAGAGTTAAATATTCACTCTATTAATTTTCTATTGGGTTTTAATAAAAAATTTCGCCCAGTTTATGTTTGCATGTTTAATTGATTAAAAAAATAACTTTATAATTTTTTAGCTTATCACATTTTTGTTGAGGAAATTCGCTGATTTATATTATTATATAATTTTTCAAATACTTCGTTTACACGTATATATATTTGTGGTGAATTTTTTAAAATTATTTTATTAATATATAAAAATTGAATTTTAATTAATTTGCTAAAAAAAAATGCTATTCAGCTGAAACTAATGTTAATAAGTATTTATTGCCGCTATAAATATCATCATTCTCAGTCACTCAACCTAACGAAAAAAAACAGCGTTGTGTAATCTGCGTGGAATAGAAGTATAAACAACGTGATATATGGAGCAACGAATCAAAAGGCGCTCAGATATTTTATTTGCATACCGATACCCGTTAGTGGGTTCAGACAGTAAATTCTCGCAACACCGGGAATGAAGTTTCATAACACCATCATAAATATGAGATTCCATATCAGTTTAAGACACTTAAAAAAAAATTTTGATTATTTTTCCATAAATGTGGTTTTGTATTACTCAATTAAATCTGAATAAATTTTCATCACATAGGTCATAAAAAACAGCATGTTTACATATTTTATATTTTAATTGCGATTAAATATTCCTGAGATATTAATGTTTGATTCACAAATTTTAAAAATATGAAAAGTCTCCGAATGAGTGAAAAAATATAATTGTAATAAATCATCAAAAACTTCACCATAACTTTTGACATTTTTTTACACTACAAATTTGGTATCCCCACTCTGCAAAATTTTTTGTAGGTTCTGTACATACTACTGTAAATTACATAAAATCAACAGCAAAATACAAAATGTCGGAATCAGTGAAAAAAATATCATTAAAAAAAAAAGTGTCAAAAAATGTACAAAACTTTCTTTAATTTTTCGTACCCTCAAATTTTCATTTTTCCACCCTGCCAATTTTTGTGCACGTTCTATAAATACCACTGTAAATTACATAAAATCAACAGCAAAATACAAAGTGTCGGAATCAGTGAAAAAAATACTATAAAAAAAAAGTGTCAAAAAATGTACTAAAACTGTTTTAATTTTTCGTACCCTCAAATTTTTATTTTTCCACCCTGTCAATTTTTTTGCACGTTCTATAAACACTACTGTAATTTACATAAAATCAACAGCAAAATACAAAGTGTCTGAATCTTAAAAAAAAATCTCATGAAAAAAAGTGTAAAAAAATGTACTAAAAATTAAAAAATTTGTGTACTCTCAAATTTGTATTTTTCCACCTTGCCAATTTTTTTGCACGTTCTATAAATACCACAGTAAATTACATAAAATCAACAGCAAAATACAAAATGCCAGAATCAGTGAAAAAAAATTTATAAAAAAAAAAGTGTAAAAAATTTACTAAAACTGTTTTAATTTTTCATACGCTCAAATTTTTATTTTTCCGAGCTGCAAATTTTTCTGTACGTTCTACACATACTACCACAAGTTACATAAAATAGCCAGTAAAATAAAACGTGTGCGAGTGAAGAAAAAAAAAGTTAAACCCACAGAAAATGTCTCATATATCAGATTACGATATCGGCAGGAAAACGTCAAGCGGCGAATGACTTTGCGATCGTACGTGCTAAAAAATTTTACGACGTCAGCAAACGAAGTCCTGGCATAGCATTTTAACGAATAGAAAGAAAAGACACGCGTAATCCTTGCTGATATAAATGCGTCATCAAGCCAGGCACTTTCTTGCTTCCTCCTCTCGAGTACATGTGCGTTCCCCGGTGCAAAATCAACAGTGACATCATTGGGACAGGCAGAAGAGGACAGTACGTACGAACTCACAACGGTCGACGAGACAACAATAAGTTACTCATCATCATTCGCCAGTTATGTGACCTACGTTGTGGTTGTACATACAGAGCCCTGTGCTCTTTTATGTGTCACTCGAGTCACGTTCTCGTCGCTGAAGACGAGCTCGACATTATCGTTTCAAAAATGTCACTCTGTTATATTTTGTTATTATGTAGTGACGAGAATCTAAGAAAACCTTTACTTTTTGCTTATTTCGCAAGGACTTGTAATCGTAATTTTGTTAACTGTTGAAATGTTTTGCGTTTATTAGCTATTTGCGGCTGAATATATTTTCGAAATGCCATAATTGTTGTATTTTATTATTAGGATGTAGTGACGAGAATCTGAGAAAAAGAAAACCTTCACTTTTTGCTTATTTCGGAAGGTCTTGTAATCGTAATTTTGTTAACTGTTGAAATGTTTTGTGTTTATTAGCTATTTGTATCCGAATATATATCTTCGAAATGCGATAATTGTTGCATTTTCTCTTTTGTATTTTGTTATTAGGATGTAGTTTACTTTTTGCTTATTTCGCAAGGACTTGTAATCATAATTTTGTTAACTGTTGAAATGTTTTGCGTTTATTATCTATTTGCGGCTGAATATATCTTCGAAATGCCATAATTGTTGCATTTTCTCTTTTGTATTTTGTTATTAGGATGTAGTTTACTTTTTGCTTATTTCGCAAGGATTTGTAATCGTAATTTTGTTAACTGTTGAAATGTTTTGCGTTTATTAGCTATTTGCGTCTGAATATATCTTCGAAATGCCATAATTGTTGCATTTTCTCTTTTGTATTTTGTTATTAGGATGTAGTTTACTTTTTGCTTATTTCGCAAGGACCTGTAATCGTAATTTTGTTAACTGTTGAAATGTTTTGCTTTTATTAGCTATTTGCGGCTAAATATATCTTCGAAATGTCATAATTGTTGCATTTTCTCTTTTGTATTTTATTATTAGGATGTAGTTTACTTTTTGCTTATTTCGCAAGGACCTGTAATCGTAATTTTGGTAACTGTTGAAATGTTTTGCGTTTATTAGCTATTTGCGGCTGAATATATCTTCGAAATGCCATAATTGTTGTATTTTCTCTTTTGTATTTTATTATTAGGATGTAGTTTACTTTTTGCTTATTTGGCAAGGATTTGTAATCGTAATTTTGTTAACTGTTGAAATGTTTTGCGTTTATTATCTATTTGCGGCTGAATATATCTTCGAAATGCCATAATTGTTGCATTTTCTCTTTTGTATTTTGTTATTAGGATGTAGTTTACTTTTTGCTTATTTCGCAAGGACTTGTAATCATAATTTTCTTAACTGTTGAAATGTTTTGGGTTTATTAGCTATTTGCTGCTGAATATATCTTCGAAATGCTATAATTCTTGCATTTTCTCTTTTGTATTTTATTATTAGGGTGTAATTTACTTTTTGCTTATTTTGCAAGGACTTGTAATCGTAATTTTGTTAATTGTTGAAATGTTTTGCGTTTATTATCTATTTGCGGCTGAGTATATCTTGGGAATGCCATAATTGTTGCACTTTCTCTGTTGTATTTTGTTATTAGGATGTAGTGACGAGAATCTAAGAAAAAGAAAACCTTTACTTTTTGCTTATTTTGCAAGGACTTGTAATCATAATTTTGGTTAACTGTTGAAATGTTTTGCGTTTATTAGCTATTTTCATCCGAATATATCTTCGAAACTCTATAATTGTGATGAAAACTGAAAAAAGTGGATATATGGTATTACCGAAAGTAAAATTGACTTAAGGCTTCATATTTTTGAAAAGCGACAAATGTTTATATTTGTGTTTGCCGCAAGTGAATTGAGGAAAAAATTACGCGTTTCCATAATTTTTGTAATATTAAAAATACTATTGTAAATTTTCTATTTCAAAATTTTGTTAAATTTCTGTTAAAATTCGCTATTAATAAAACATAGTGACATTTTAAGACACAAGTATGAAAACTACAATTAAAAAAACATAATTTTATTAGTCCTTTTTAAAATAATTCTCACATTATATTTGCAACAATATAAAAATTGATGATACCTAAATAATTATTTTAAATTGAAAAAAAAAAAAAAAAATGGTATTCCCAAATGCACTTCACACGTAATTTGTTTTCATACGTTCCCATAGAGTTCTTGTAGAGCTATAGGCATAATGTCAATTGTCCATTTCCGTAGTGAATAATTTAAAAGCAAAAAAATGAAGTACGCAAGCATACCAGAAAAAAACTTGAAGCATAGCGTAGCTGAATGCGGTCTGTTTTACACGATTATGAAGGCATCTCTCTTCTCTCCTGTTGCACAAAACGTTAACAAGGCTTCTTCAACTGAGCATCCTCGACGACGTAAACAATACACGACGACGTATAGTAGTAAACACAAGTACTTTGTTACAGCACTTGGAGACGATAATCTAGTACAAAAAAAAAAAAAACGAAATATGGCAGCTATAAAAAGCGCGAAGTGCCGAGAAAAACACGATTGCAAATTGCAAGTGCGTAGGTACAACGCGGCGTTGTTGATGCTAATAAGATGAGAAAAATGAGAATCTCGCGTTTCTCGAGAGCGTATCGTATCAGCTACTGAATTTCCTACAGGAAAAACGGCCCGAGTACCACGAGGACTTTCACTCGAGCTCGTAATCCGACGATCTGACTCAATCGACGCCGGCAGACCGACTGGCGGGTCCCACCAGATACTTACTACGTACGACTCCTTCCACACTCGATTCACGAGCATTGTACCAACATTCAACCCCCACCCCAATGATACACAACTTTGATAAACACTGTTAGCTCGACTGGGAATATTTTTCTATATTTGAGACGCGATATTAGAATTTTTGAATCTTGTAAAACGATCCTGGGAGACATTTTTGTATTTTTAGTCCTTTAACGCCCGATTTATTAAATTTGCTACATTAGAGGAAAAAAAAAATTTTCGTTGATATTTATAATAAATTTTGGGCTAAATTTGACAAACCGATTCTCGGGCATTGCCTAAACATCTAATCACCATCCCAACGATACACAACTTTGATAAACACTGTTAGTTCGATTGGGAATATTTTTCTATATTTGAGACGCGATATTAGAATTTTTGAATCTTGTAAAACGATCCTGGGAGACATTTTTGTATTTTTAGTCCTTTAACGCCCGATTTATTAAATTTGCTACATTAGAGGAAAAAAAACTTCTTCGTTAATATTTATAATAAATTTTTGGATAAATTTGACAAACCGATTCTCAGGCACTGCATGAACATCTCATCACGATCCCAACGATACACAACTTTAATAATCACAGTTAGCTCAATTGGGAATATTTTTGTATATTTGAGACGCGATATTAGAATTTTTGAATCTTGTAAAACGATCCTGGGAGACATTTTTGTATTTTTAGTCCTTTAACGCCCGATTTATTAAATTTGCTACATTAGAGGAAAAAAAAAATTTTCGTTGATATTTATAATAAATTTTGGGCTAAATTTGACAAACCGATTCTCAGGCATTGCCTGAACATCTAATCACGATCCCAACGATACACAACTTTAATAATCACTGTTAGCTCAACCGGGAATATTTTTCTATATTTGAGACGCGATATTAAAATTTTTGAATCTTGTAAAACGATCCTGGGAGACATTTGGCGATTTTTTGTTTTTAGCACTTTAACGCCCGATTTATTAAATTTGCTACATTGGAGGAAAATTTTTTTTTTCGTTAATATTGATAATAAATTTTTGGCTAAATTTGACAAACCGATTCTCGGGCATTGCATGAACATCTACGATACACAACTTTAATAATCACTGTTAGCTCGACTGGAAATATTTTTCTGTACTTGAGACGTGATATTAGAATTTTTGAATCTTGTAAAACGATCTCGGGAGACATTTGGCGATTTTTTGTTTTTAGCACTTTAACGCCCGATTTATTAAATTTGCTACATTGAAGGAAAATTTTTTTTTCGGTAATATTTATAATATATTTCTGGATAAATTTGACAAACCGATTCTCAGGCATTGCATGAACATCGTATCACCATCCCAACGATACACAACTTTGATAATCACTGTTAGCTCAACTAGGAATATTATTCTATATTTGAGACGCAATATTAGAATTTTTGAATCTCGTAAAACGATCTCGGGAGACATTTGGCGATTTTTGTATTTTTAGCCCATCAACGCTCGATTTATTAAATTTGCTGCATTGGAGGAAAAAAAAACCTTTTTCATTAATATTTATAAAAATTTTTTGGATACATTTGATAAACCGATTCTCAGGCATTGCCTGAACATCTAATCACCATCCCAATGATACACAACTTTAATAATCACTGTTAGCTCGACTGGGAATATTTTTCTATATTCGAGGCGTGATATTAGAATTTTTGAATCTTGTAAAACGATCTCGGGAGACATTTCGCGATTTTTGTATTTTTAGTCCTTTAACGACCGATTTATTAAATTTGCTACATTGGAGGAAAAAAAACTTTTTTGTTAATATTTATAATAAATTTTTAAATAAATTTGACAAACCGATTCTCGGGCATTGCATGAACATCTAATCACGATCCCAACGATACACAACTTTAATAATCACTGTTAGCTCAACCGGGAATATTTTTCTATATTTGAAACGCGATATTAGAATTTTTGAATCTCGTAAAACGATCCCGGGAGACATTTGGCGATTTTTTGTTTTTAGCACTTTAACGCTCGATTTATTAAATTTGCTATATTGGAGGAAAATTTTTTTTTTCGTTAATATTTATAATAAATTTTTGGATAAATTGGACAAACCGATTCTCAGGCATTGCCTGAACATCTAATCACCATCCCAACGATACACAACTTTGATAATCACTGTTAGCTCAACCGGGAATATTTTTCTATATTTGAGACGCGATATTAGAATTTTTGAATCTCGCAAAACGATCCCGGGAGACATTTGGCGATTTTTTGTTTTTAGCACTTTAACGCTCGATTTATTAAATTTACTATATTGGAGGAAAACTTTTTTTTTCGTTAATATATATAATAAATTTTTGGCTAAATTGGACAAACCGATTCTCAGGCATTGCATGAACATCTCATCACGATCCCAACGATACACAACTTTAATAATCACTGTTAGCTCGACTGAGAATATTTTTCTATATTTGAGACGCGATATTAGAATTTTTCAATCTTGTAAAACGATCTCGGAAGACATTTCGCGATTTTTGTATTTTTAGTCCTTTAACGACCGATTTATTAAATTTGCTACATTGGAGGAAAAAAAACTTTTTTGTTAATATTTATAATAAATTTTTAAATAAATTTGACAAACCGATTCTCGGGCATTGCATGAACATCTCATCACGATCCCAACGATACACAACTTTAATAATCACTGTTAGCTCGACTGAGAATATTTTTCTATATTTGAGACGCGATATTAGAATTTTTCAATCTTGTAAAACGATCTCGGAAGACATTTCGCGATTTTTGTATTTTTAGTCCTTTAACGACCGATTTATTAAATTTGCTACATTGGAGGAAAAAAAACTTTTTCGTTAATATTTATAATAAATTTTTAAATAAATTTGACAAACCGATTCTCGGGCATTGTATGAACATGTCATCACGATCCCAACGATACACAACTTTAATAATCACTGTTAGCTCAACTGGGAATATTTTTTTATATTTGAGACGCGATATTATAATTTTTGAGTATCGTAAAACAATCTCAGAAGACATTTGACGATTTTTGTATTTTTAATTACCGATATAGCAAATTCGCTACATTGGAGGAAAATAAAAAATTTACAAAAAAATTTCTTTCATAATTATAAATAATTTCTGGATAAATTTGACAACTTGATTGTGAGCAGAGTTGTAAATCCCCATTAATTCATGATATAGTTTACAGTACAATTTGTTGTGTAATTATGATTTCATAATAATAATATGTAGTGATTATAAAATAGAGTGTAAACATTTGAATAGTCGAAAAAAATACTAATTTTCGCTTTAATATTGCAAGAAATAGTGGAAAAAATGGAAGAAATAAGTAATGCATTACTTTCTTAATGCATTACTTATTTTTTTCCATTTTTTCAAAAGAATTACCGTGAATTTTGATTGAAAAATAATAATTTTTGCAGCCATTTCAAAGTTTAATCATCGTATTACAATCGCTACATGTTATTATTATAAAATCATAATTATAGAGCTGATCGTATCATCATCATTATTTCTATAAGTATTAGGCATTTACAACTCTGATTCTGAGGCATTGTACGAACATCCAATTACCATTCTCAAGTACCATACTCAACTTTGCTGATCACAGTTAACTCAATCGGGAATATTTCAATATTCGAGACAATATTTAACTAATATTTAACAGAGTTAAGTATTTAATCCTTTAACCACCAACGTAGTATATTTGGAGAAAGATTTTTCAAAACATGTTCAAGTATTTTTGAATAATTTTTGCACAAATTTAGCAAAATTAATGATTTGCATTAACTTTTTCAAAACATGAACTACCGAGCCTAAATTTTGTACGAAAATGAAACAAAATTCTAGGATATTTGACCCTTAAAGGCGTGATTAAAAACAAAACTATTTTTTATGTCTATAATTTAATGTTTCAAACGTTTAACATTTAAACTAAAAGCCCGAAAACTTCGCTTTCCAATTTTCAAAAAATCCTCGACATATTCCTTTTTCGTGGTTTCGGTTCAAACTTGACAGAGATCTTCACAAATACGTTATCTTGAATTTGTATTACAGTTTTTTAGATACTCAATAAAGTACTTGCATAACATTCGGTTATATATTAAAAAAAAAAAACATTATTTAAAAATGGAAAGTAAACTTGTCACTTTGGATCTAAATTTTTATTTTTCTTATCGAATCTAATGAGAAAAATTAGAAAATAGTTTTCATATTAGATCCAAACCGACGCTCGAGTCAATAATACAAAATACACTAGCAAGAAATTGTTATTTTTCTTTAAAATTTAATCCATAATATGCTTTCAAATATTCATAGATTTTCAGAGATTTTTTTTTTTTTACGAAACATAAAAATCCCTGTAACTTTTTCCTAAAGTTTAAAGTGACTTTTGGTCACAATTTAAGTCCCGCATAAAATTTTTGCTGTTATCTCATCGTTACTGCATCAAAAGTATATTAATTCTCTCGTTTTTTTTTCGCTGATTCTTTTTGCTGCACGACAGGTGCAAAAGACCTCGTTCATTTTACGGTTTCGTGTATTCATTACGAAAAACGGTACTATGCAATTATATGCGATGCGCGTAGTGTCCTTGTTTACGCTCGGTATACGCGTGTCGTGCAATTTGCTCACAGAACGCACAAATGTGCCTCTTCTACATACATATGTATATATATTTATTCGTGATGTCTGGAAGAACACTAAAATCGCTTGGAGTTCGCGTGTTCAACATCGTGTGAAGACAACTTAAGTATAAGTTGACAGTTCGAGCTTTCTCCAATCGACAATCAACTCCAGAAGCCAAAGCTATTGGCACAGGTGATGGTATGACGAATTACCAATAATTTTAGTCGTTCGTTCTCTCGATCAATTATCGATCCTCCTTCATAAATCTCTCTCGCTGGCGCCGGTAATTTGAACGCAAGAAGAACATTCATAAAATTCACTACGACGTTGCGGTTGTCTGTGATTAAAGACTCGTTATAAAATGTACACTTTAAGTCATAATTTTTGTGCTTAATAACATGGGAATGGAATTTGTTAATTTTTTTTTTAGAATTTTTTTTTTCCTTTTTAATGCTAGCATTAAAAAGACATTTAAGTAGATGGATGGAGAATTATATTAATGCTGGAACTACGTTGGCATAAAATTCTAAATACAGAAATGGAAATGCAGTATAATTTTTTTTTTTGTTGATTCCAAATAAGAAAGAATTTAAGCGCGAGAAGCAGATTCATAAGATTCACTACGACGTTGCGGTTGTCTGTGATTAAAGACTCGATGTAAAATGTACACTTTAAGTCATAATTTTTTGTGCTTAATAACATGGAAATGGAATTTTTTAATTTAATTTTTTAGAAATTTTTTTTGCGTCTTTTATGCTAGCATTAAAAAGTCATTTAAGTAGATGGATGGAGAATTATATTAATGCTGGAACTACGTTGGCATAAAATACTAAATAGAGAAATGGAAATGCAGTATAATTTTTTTTGTTGATTCCAAATAAGAAAGAATTGTTATGAAAATTTTTACCTGTGATTTAAGCGCGAGAAGCAGATTCATAAAATTCACTACGACGTTGGGGTTGTCTGTGATTAAAGACTCGATATAAAATGTGCACTTTAAGTCATCATTTTTTGTGCTTAATAACATGGGAATGGAATTTTTTAATTTTTTTTTTTTAGAATTTTTTTTTTGCCTTTTTTATGCTAGCATTAAAAAGTCATTTAAGTAGATGGATGGAGAATTATATTAATGCTGGAACTACGTTGGCATAAAATACTAAATAGAGAAATGGAAATGCAGTATAATTTTTTTTGTTGATTCCAAATAAGAAAGAATTGTTATGAAAATTTTTACCTGTGATTTAAGCGCGAGAAGCAGATTCATAAAATTCACTACGACGTTGCGGTTGTCTGTGATTAAAGACTCGATATAAAATGTGCACTTTAAGTCATCATTTTTTGTGCTTAATAACATGGGAATGGAATTTGTTAATTTATTTTTTTACAAATTTTTTTTGCGTCTTTTATGCTAGCATTAAAAAGTCATTTAAGTAGATGGATGGAGAATTATATTAATGCTGGAACCACGTTGGCATAAAATTCTAAATACAGAAATGGAAATGCAGTATAATTTTTTTTTTAATTCCAAATAAGAAAGAATTGTTATGAAAATTTTTATCTGTCATTTAAGCGCGAGAAGCAGATTCATAAAATTCACGACGACGTTGCGGTTGTCTGTGATTAAAGACTCGTTATAAAATGTGCACTTTAAGTCATCATTTTTTGTGCTTAATAACATGGGAATGGAATTTTTAATTTATTTTTTTAGCAATTTTTTTTTTTGCCTTTTTTATGCTAGCATTAAAAAGTCATTTAAGTAGATGGATGGAGAATTATATTAATGCTGGAACTACGTTGGCATAAAATACAAAATAGAGAAATGGAAATGCAGTATAATTTTTTTTTTTAATTCCAAATAAGAAAGAATTGTTATGAAAATTTTTACCCGTCATTTAAGCGCGAGAAGCAGATTCATAAAATTCATTACGACGTTGCGGTTGTCTGTGATTAAAGACTCGATATAAAATGTACACTTTAAGTCATAATTTTTTGTGCTTAATAACATGGAAATGGAATTTTTTAATTTAATTTTTTAGAAATTGTTTTTTTTGCGTCTTTTATGCTAGCATTAAAAAGTCATTTTAGTAGATGGATGGAGAATTATATTAATGCTGGAACTACGTTGGCATAAAATTCTAAATACAGAAATGGAAATGCAGTATAATTTTTTTTGTTGATTCCAAATAAGAAAGAATTGTTATGAAAATTTGTATCTGTCATTTAAGCGCGAGAAGCAGATTCATAAAATTCACTATGACCTTGCGGTTGTCTGTGATTAAAGACTCGATATAAAATGTGCACTTTAAGTCATCATTTTTTGTGCTTAATAACATGGGAATGGAAATTTTAATTTATTTTTTTAGAAATTTTTTTTTTGCCTTTTTTATGCTAGCATTAAAAAGACATTTAAGTAGATGGATGGAGAATTATATTAATGCTGGAACTACGTTGGCATAAAATTCTAAATACAGAAATGGAAATGCAGTATAATTTTTTTTTTAAATTCCAAATAAGAAAGAATTGTTATGAAAATTTTTACCTGTTATTTAAGCGCGAGAAGCAGATTCATAAAATTCACTACGACGTTGCGGTTGTCTGTGATTAAAGACTCGATATAAAATGTGCACTTTAAGTCATCATTTTTTGTGCTTAATAACATGGGAATGGAATTTTTAATTTATTTTTTTAGAAATTTTTTTTTTGCCTTTTTTATGCTAGCATTAAAAAGTCATTTAAGTAGATGGATGGAGAATTATATTAATGCTGGAACTACGTTGGTATAAAATACAAAATGGAGAAATGGAAATGCAGTATAATTTTTTTTTTTAATTCCAAATAAGAAAGAATTGTTATGAAAATTTTTACCTGTGATTTAAGCGTGAGAAGCAGATTCATAAAATTCACTACGACGTTGCGGTTGTCTGTGATTAAAGACTCGATATAAAATGTGCACTTTAAGTCATCATTTTTTGTGCTTAATAACATGGGAATGGAATTTTTTAATTTATTTTTTTAGAAATTTGTTTTTGAGTCTTTTATGCTAGCATTAAAAAGTCATTTAAGTAGATGGATGGAGAATTATATTAATGCTGGAACTACGTTGGTATAAAATACAAAATGGAGAAATGGCAATGCAGTATAATTTTTTTTTGTTCATTGCAAATAAGAATGAATCGTTATGAAAATTTTTACCCGTCAGTTAAGCACGAAAAAATTCACTACGACGTTGCGGTTATCGCTATGACGTACATCCAATCGCTGAGTATTAATAAAATATGTCTAGGCAAAACCTCCGCCAGAAACTACAAAAAAGCTGCTATTTATTATTTTTCGTTAAAAAATCAAATAATTAATTATATTTCTAAAAAAATTCTCTATAGAATTTCTTAAATTATTTATTATACATTAAAAATTATTATTATTCCAAATCAATGTTCTCGTTCTAAAATAATAATAATAATATGTATCAAACTTTTGTTTGAAAAAGAACCATTTTTTAATAAGTGATTTTTATTACTCTTGAATTATTGTATAATTCAAGAATTTTTATAATCCATAAAAACCATTTTGTATGAAATAAAAATGTATTTTAAAAAATCTAATAAATTTATTCTCACTACTCATAATATTTGTTTTATTTATTTTTCGTAAATAAAAGAGAGCAGCAGAATTCCACAAAAGTGCTGCACGTGCATCAATAAGCCATGGCATATATATAGACCAGTCTGAATATACAAAATATAAAAAAAAAAAAAAAATTAATATACAAAAAATAAATAAAAAATTTAGAAAAAAAAAATTTTAATACACCAAAAAATGTTGATCAAACATATTTTCGTCATCTGTCCAGAATAATTATCGAACAAACGAATTCGTTTCTTATAGCGACCAAAAATTTGACCAAACGCTTGTAACCAAAATATCAGTCATCACAACTAAATTTTTTTATTCTCAGTGTAGAAAATCACCTACTGCTGAATATTTGGCCAAATGCCAGTAAACACAATATTATTTTTTAATTGACTACAATTTTTAAATAAATTTAATAAATTTCAAAAAATTAATATTCGATTAATATTTAATATTAATTTTTTATATAATTAAATATTAATTTTTTAATAAATGCTATGCAATATTAATTTATTAAAAAATTAATATTCAATTAATATGTAATATTAATTTATTATATAATTAAATATTAATTTTTTAATAAATGATATGCAATATTAATTTATTAAAAAATTAATATTCAATTAATATTTAATATTAATTCATTTTACATAATTAAATATTAATTATTTAATAAATTGTATGCAATATTAATTTATTAAAAAATTAATATTCAATTAATATGTAATATTAATTTATTATATAATTAAATATTAATTATTTAATAATTGGTATGCAATATTAATTTATTAAAAAATTAATATTCAATTAATATTTAATATTAATTTATTTTATATAATTAAATATTACTTTTTTAATAAATGGTATGCAATATTAATTTCATATTTTTCTCAGTGTTGAGAAACGCGTTGATGCTTAGAATCTCGGAGATTGCGATCGACGGTTACGGGAGTAGCGGTGGAAAATCTCGACGTGATTAAATATATCGATCGGTCTCGCGGAAGCCGAGCAACCGCACACTGAGAGAATCAAGGGAACGGGCGTCGTAGAAAGCGAAACCGGCGTCGGCGTCTGGTGCGACGACGACGACGACGACGATGCTCCTAGCGAAAGATATTGTCGTACATATTCGCGCAGGAGCCCAGCAGCCAACCATCATCGCCATCGCTAGACGAGACTCCCATCCGTGATGGTACAATGGATCGCTCAATAAGATTGGCGAGAGTAGCGAAATTATCCAACTCTCACTTTTCTGAGTGCACATAGATAGTTATTCTTCTTTACTTTTATTAACTCTTCCTCGCATCAACTACTACAAACCAAATATGGCATCTACTATAATAATAACCATTTATAATAGTCTGTTCTTATAAATAAATCTTTATTTATTATTATTAAATCATGATTTCGTGACCATGTAATAAAATAGATTAAAATATCGTTAGTAAATGAATTCGTTTATAATTCTGAATGATAATTGATTTTAGGAATATTTACTGAAGTTATTTGTTATTCATTTTTTATACCAATAATTTATTATGAAATTTATAAATATTTTTTTTCTCAGATTTTTCAAACCACAAAAAAAATATTTTCGAAATTTTGTCATTTATTAAATCTAATTTTTTTCAATAAAAAGCATTTTAAAAAAAATCAGTTTTTTAAAAATAATTTTCGAAATAATGAATTAAAATTCCGACATTTCAAAATAAAATTATTTTCGTACCATAAATTCTGTGAAATAATACGAATTTTTTATTTATGTCTGAACGTGGAATATCTTCAAATAAACTTAATGTTTAGTTTTTAAATTATTGTAAAAAAATCAACATTTTAAATATTTGGACATTTTTTAAATTCTTTACCAAAAATTCTTTAAAACAATAAGGATTTTTTGAAGCTGTCTTTTTTATAAATAAATATTTTCGGTATATTTTATGTATACAAAATTTGTTACCATATTTATGCAAATTTTTATTCGAAGCTTTTGTTTTAGTGTAGAAAATATCTGTATTCATTGTAGCGTTAATGGTTTTGCAATATTCATGCAATTATGTTGTTTGAATCTAAGAATTCCCTAGATTTCTTGAGCATCATACATATCTATATAATACCGTGAGAAAATGCCTCATTAAAAATAAAAACTTGCATATTAGCGATACGTCATCTTGAAGGTCTCATTGAAGGCGAAACAATACGATAATCTCTCAGAAGAAGCGAAAAGTGACAGTTCCAACATTGTTTTTAAAAGTCGCGTGACAAAAAAAGACAATTAATAGTCATATATGCAAAGCGAATTTTTTAAATTTCTGTTATCGTATTTAATTTTATTGTTAAACGCAATTACTTAAGAAAACTAGTAAATACTATTATAAAAACATCTGAAGTATTTCGTTCATTCAACTGCTCTTAAAAATTCATTTCCAAAATTTTCATTAAATTTAGAATTAATTTTCTGTAAAGAATTTTTTTCGTTCCGTTATTTAAAAAAATTTTGGCCGCTGATATTTGCACACGTAGCTCAAAAATTATCAAGAACTTGTTGTTTTAATACAAATATTAAACTACGTAAAAAATGTATTGAAAAAAAATATTGGTTTCAATAAATTTCTTGAATTTTACTGTAAAAGTACTTAGATTTTAATTTTATTGTAAAAATACAATAATTAAAAATCACAATTGGACATCAAATTTAATTTACAAGTTTATGCATAAAAAATCCCAATCTTCTCTACACTGTTAAAAAAGATTGGAAATTTTTATTCATAAACTCGTAATCGAAATTTAATATACAATTGTGGTATAAAATTCATGTACTTTTTCAGTAAAATTAAAGCAAATTATAAAAATTAAAGTACTTTTACTTAAAAATTAAAGTAAAATATTGAATGTGCTGTACCGTAGATTAATTTTACATTACACTTGTATACTAAATTTAATATACTAGTTTATGAATAAAAACTTCCAATAAAAGTACACTAAATTTCAAGTAGATTTTTTTTTACAGTGTAACAATGATTATTGATTTAATAATAATTCTTGTCCTTTGTATATAGTGCAAGAAAATATTTTTTTAAATGTACTTTACTGGTTGACCGTCTCTATAGACTGCAAAAGCAGCTCAAACGTATTTATCTGCTTGAATGGTTTTCAGAGGGGCTGAGAGAGCAAGTAAGTAAGTAAGTACACAAGTGGAAAGCTTTCCATTCCGTGACTGCGTTTCGAATGCTCATTTCTTTCTCCCTACGTGTTTGCAATAAATATTAAGAAGGAAGAAATACTTTGAATACGACGACATCACTATTGAGCAGAATTAATTCAATGAAAATGTATTTGAAATACTTTTTTAATTACTAAGTAATTTAGGATTATTAAGCACATTAAATATTACAATTAATTGTGCAAAAATAACTCATTTTTATTATTTTCATAATTAATGCAAAAATAAACAAATTTTTAGATTTGCATAATAATAAATCATAATTATCTCATACAAAAAAAAGTTGCAAATTAAAACTCTGAATGTTACTTTTCATCTGTAGAAAATTTCAGTTGATTTGATGATTTTTTACGTGAATTAGAGCAAAACGAATATTTAAAAAAAATTCAAAATTCCATAAAAACCGAACTTTTTTACAGATTCATTCCAAATTCAATACCGATCCTCCTTTAATATTGTTTTATACATAAAAAATTATTTAGCTCAATAGCTAAAAATTTGCGGATGCTAGAGAGCATTTTTCGAAAATTGCAGTCAAATAAAATTTGAAAATATTTTTGAATTTTTTTGAAAAGTATCGCAAAGATGTCGAACTGCTTCACATATTTGCTAAATTTCAGTTCGATTGTTAAAGCTGTTTTTGAGTTATATAATTTTGAATTTTAAGTTTTTTTATGTCAGAAAGATTAAAAAAAAATGAAAAAAAAAAAAATTTCGCACGAAAATAAATGTTAAAAAAAATTATTTTAAATACATATTCATTGAATGAATGCTCGTCTATGTTAGAGTTAAGTTTGCATAAAATGCGCGAGGTATATAAGGATGTACTTGGCAAGGTTAAATATAGATAACCTCGGGTGACCCACAACGAAGTCTCTCACAGTCTTCGCTTTAATTAAAGCGATGCAATGCAAACTGAACGTAATTTTACTGTATTATGCCGGCAGAGATACATACTACATAGTATATGTGACAGAAGAGGCACGACACAACGGACAATAAAGTGACCGTCGACCGAGCGAAGCGTGATGCATGGCACGACCTCGTAAAGCCATGAAACTCGGCAACTCATCCACTAGGACGCCTTCCAAGGTCGACATCGGCTTACAATCGAAACTTTTTCTTGTTATTTATAATTATGCGAATTATACGCACGAAGAAATTACTCTCACGGGTTTTAGTTTAATCAAATAGAATTTAATTTGATCAAATACAAATTGTGATTGCATAAAAAAAAAATTTGATTTAAACCAGAGGAAATTCAATTAAATTTAACGAAACAAAATTCAATTTGTATAAAATTTAATTTAATTTAATTTATGTAAAATTTAATTAAATTCAATTTGTGTAAAATTAAATAAAATTTATGGAAACAAAATTTAATTTTAGTCAAATACTTTTTATTTGGATTTAATAAATACTTGCCATTAAATAGATAGTTCCAAAAATGCCAGCATTTCAAAATTTACTTTGAAGTCAAATAGCATTTATTTATTTTTAATATATTGTATTTGGATTTTCAAAAATTGGTTCTATTCTATTTAAACACAATTTTATTATTTAAACAATTTTTATCGGGAGACCTTAAAAAAAGAGGTAATTTTGTTTCTTTACCATTTTTCGTTTTCTATCATTATATATTTTTTATTTATTTTTTTCATTTTTCATGTTTTATAAAAATAATTACTAATTATTCTCCAGGATATCACTAAATTTTTATATGATTTGATAAAGTATGATAAAATTCATTCTCGACGAATTTTTATGAATAATTAATTAGATTGTATTCTGAATTTTCATAATTTTATCATTTTTTATGTTTTATAAAAATAATTACTAATTATTCTCCAGGATATCACTACATTTTTATATGATTTGGTAAAGTATGATAAAATTCATTCTCGACGAATTTTCATGAATAATGAATTAGATTGTATTCTAAATTTTTATAATTTTTTCATTTTTTATGTTTTATAAAAATAATTACTAATTATTCTCCAGGATATCACTAAATTTTTATGTGATTTGGTAAAGAATGATAAAATTCATTTCCGACGAATTTTTATGAATAATTAATTAGATTGTATTCTAAATTTTTATAATTTTTTCATTTTTTATGTTTTATAAAAATAATTACTAATTATTCTCCAGGATATCACTAAATTTTTATATGATTTGGTAAAGTATGAGAAAAATCATTCTCAACGAATTTTCATGAATAATTAATTAGATTGTATTCTGAATTTTTATAATTTTTTCAATTTTTATGTTTTATAAAAATAATTACTAATTATTCTCCAGGATATCACTACATTTTTATATGATTTGGTAAAGAATGATAAAATTCATTTCCGACGAATTTTTATGAATAATTAATTAGATTGTATTCTGAATTTTTATAATTTTTTCATTTTTTATGTTTTACAAAAATAATTACTAATTATTCTCCAGGATATCACTAAATTTTTATATGATTTGATAAAGAATGATAAAATTCATTCTCGACGAATTTTCATGAATAATGAATTAGATTGTATTCTGAATTTTTATAATTTTTTCATTTTTTATGTTTTATAAAAATAATTACTAATTATTCTCCAGGATATCACTAAATTTTTATATGATTTGGTAAAGAATGATAAAATTCATTCTCGACGAATTTTTATGAATAATTAATTAGATTGTATTCTGAATTTTTATAATTTTTTCATTTTTTATGTTTTATAAAAATAATTACTAATTATTCTCCAGGATATCACGAAATTTTTATATGATTTGGTAAAGAATGATAAAATTCATTCTCGACGAATTTTCATGAATAATTAATTAGATTGTATTCCGAATTTTTATCATTTTTTCATTTTTTATGTTTTATAAAAATAATTACTAATTATTCTCCAGGATATCACTACATTTTTATATGATTTGGTAAAGAATGATAAAATTCATTTTCAACGAATTTTCATGAATAATTAATTAGATTGTATTCTGAATTTTTATAATTTTTTTCATTTTTTATGTTTTATAAAAATAATTACGAATTATTCTCCAGGATATCACTACATTTTTATATGATTTGGTAAAGAATGATAAAATTCATTCTCGACGAATTTTTATGAATAATTAATTAGATTGTATTCCGAATTTTCATAATTTTTTTCATTTTTTATGTTTTATAAAAATAATTACTAATTATTCTCCAGGATATCACTAAATTTTTATATGATTTGGTAAAGAATGATAAAATTCATTTCCGACGAATTTTTATGAATAATTAATTAGATTGTATTCTGAATTTTTATAATTTTTTCATTTTTTATGTTTTATAAAAATAATTACTAATTATTCTCCAGGATATCACTAAATTTTTATATGATTTGGTAAAGAATGATAAAATTCATTCTCGACGAATTTTTATGAATAATTAATTAGATTGTATTCTGAATTTTTATAATTATTTCATTTTTTATGTTTTATAAAAATAATTACTAATTATTCTCCAGGATATCACTACATTTTTATATGATTTGGTAAAGAATGATAAAATTCATTCTCGACGAATTTTCATGAATAAATAATTAGATTGTATTCTAAATTTTTATAATTTTTTCATTTTTTATGTTTTATAAAAATAATTACGAATTATTCTCCAGGATATCACTACATTTTTATGTGATTTGGTAAAGAATGACAAAATTCATTCTCGACGAATTTTCATGAATAATGAATTAGATTGTATTCTGAATTTTTATAATTTTTTCATTTTTTATGTTTTATAAAAATAATTACTAATTATTCTCCAGGATATCACTAAATTTTTATATGATTTGGTAAAGAATGATAAAATTCATTCTCGACGAATTTTCATGAATAATGAATTAGATTGTATTCTGAATTTTTATAATTTTTTCATTTTTTATGTTTTATAAAAATAATTACTAATTATTCTCCAGGATATCACTAAATTTTTATATGATTTGGTAAAGAATGACAAAATTCATTGTCGACGAATTTTTATGAATAATTAATTAGATTGTATTCTGAATTTTTATAATTTTTTCATTTTTTATGTTTTATAAAAATAATTACTAATTATTCTCCAGGATATCACTAAATTTTTATATGATTTGGTAAAGAATGATAAAATTCATTCTCGACGAATTTTTACGAATAATTAATTAGATTGTATTCTAAATTTTTATAATTTTTTCATTTTTTATGTTTTATAAAAATAATTACTAATTATTCTTCAGGATATCACTAAATTTTTATATGATTTGGTAAAGAATGATAAAATTCATTCTCGACGAATTTTCATGAATAATTAATTAGATTGTATTCTAAATTTTTATAATTTTTTCATTTTTTATGTTTTATAAAAATAATTACGAATTATTCTCCAGGACATCACTAAATTTTTATATGATTTGGTAAAGAATGATAAAATTCATTCTCGACGAATTTTTATGAATAATTAATTAGATTGTATTCTAAATTTTTATAATTTTTTCATTTTTTATGTTTTATAAAAATAATTGCTAATTATTCTCCAGGATATCACTACATTTTTATATGATTTGGTAAAGAATGACAAAATTCATTCTCGACGAATTTTCATGAATAATTAATTAGATTGTATTCTGAATTTTTATAATTTTTTCATTTTTTATGTTTTATAAAAATAATGACTAATTATTCTCCAGGATATCACTAAATTTTTATATGATTTGGTAAAGAATGATAAAATTCATTTCCGACGAATTTTTATGAATAATTAATTAGATTGTATTCTGAATTTTTATAATTTTTTCATTTTTTATGTTTTATAAAAATAATTACTAATTATTCTCCAGGATATCACTAAATTTTTATATGATTTGGTAAAGAATGATAAAATTCATTCTCGACGAATTTTCATGAATAATTAATTAGATTGTATTCCGAATTTTCATAATTTTTTTCATTTTTTATGTTTTATAAAAATAATTACTAATTATTCTCCAGGATATCACTAAATTTTTATATGATTTGGTAAAGAATGATAAAATTCATTCTCGACGAATTTTTATGAATAATTAATTAGATTGTATTCTGAATTTTTATAATTTTTTCATTTTTTATGTTTTATAAAAATAATTACTAATTATTCTCCAGGATATCACTAAATTTTTATATGATTTGGTAAAGAATGATAAAATTCATTCTCGACGAATTTTTATGAATAATTAATTAGATTGTATTCTGAATTTTTATAATTTTTTCATTTTTTATGTTTTATAAAAATAATTACGAATTATTCTCCAGGACATCACTAAATTTTTATATGATTTGGTAAAGAATGATAAAATTCATTCTCGACGAATTTTTATGAATAATTAATTAGATTGTATTCTAAATTTTTATAATTTTTTCATTTTTTATGTTTTATAAAAATAATTACTAATTATTCTCCAGGATATCACTACATTTTTATATGATTTGGTAAAGAATGATAAAATTCATTCTCAACGAATTTTCACGAATAATTAATTAGATTGTATTCTGAATTTTTATAATTTTTTCATTTTTTATGTTTTATAAAAATAATTACTAATTATTCTCCAGGATATCACTAAATTTTTATATGATTTGGTAAAGAATGATAAAATTCATTTTCGACGATTTTTTATGAATAATTAATTAGATTGTATTCTAAATTTTTATAATTTTTTCATTTTTTATGTTTTATAAAAATAATTACTAATTATTCTCCAGGATATCACTACATTTTTATATGATTTGGTAAAGAATGATAAAATTCATTTTCGACGAATTTTTACGAATAATTAATTAGATTGTATTCTAAATTTTTATAATTTTTTCATTTTTTATGTTTTACAAAAATAATTACTAATTATTCTCCAGGATATCACTAAATTTTTATATGATTTGGTAAAGAATGATAAAATTCATTCTCGACGAATTTTCATGAATAATTAATTAGATTATATTCTGAATTTTTATAATTTTTCCATTTTTTATGTTTTATAAAAATAATTACTAATTATTCTCCAGGATATCACTACATTTTTATATGATTTGGTAAAGAATGATAAAATTCATTCTCAACGAATTTTTATGAATAATTAATTAGATTGTATTCTGAATTTTGATTAAAAAAATAAGTCGTTTTTTTCCATGTTTCAAAAATGTTGTATCTTTACATTTGATTCGTCTAATTAATATGTATAGAATTTATGTCACATTGGTATGAATTGCATGGTAAAAATGTGAATGACAGTTGTTCTAATAACGGCAGAATGTGTAAGTGTGCTTACAAAGCACTTTGTGTGGATACCGATTGACGTTTTTGAAATACCGTGCTCAAGTAACACGTAACGTAAACTATGACGAGACTCAAAGCGTTTACATATGTGCGTGTTTGCGCTTTCGTCAACTGTATGCGATACCCACGTGGAGAATTTTAGAAAAATCGTCAAGAAGAATTTATATACAACTTGCGCTTGCGTATCGACGACCAAAGTAATCCATGCATTTCCATGGAAAAAGTGACTCATCATTCTATTGCATGAGCAAATAGAAACCCGTAGTTACTTTACGTTTCTCATAATTGCGTAATTGCCGGTACATAATAAGTCGCAAGGAAAATTGTCTATATTATGTAGTGCCACGTTTTCTTCATAGTATTTCCATGAATTAAATCACTAAACCTTGAGAATTAGGTCAATTCTTATCTTAAAAAGCGTCAGTTTTGTTGAAAAAAAAAGTCATTTTTTTACGTTATTTCCAATGTTTACAAATCAATTATTTTTTATCTTTAAAAAAATAGACAATTTTTTATCTTTATAAAAGGTACGAATTTAAAAAAAAAATTTAACTGGAGAATTTTTTAAAAATATTCAGTAACACTAAGATAGAATACAAATATTAATGTAATGCGATAATCA
This sequence comes from Ephialtes manifestator, assembly GCA_963970395.1. Taxonomy (NCBI): domain Eukaryota; kingdom Metazoa; phylum Arthropoda; class Insecta; order Hymenoptera; family Ichneumonidae; genus Ephialtes; species Ephialtes manifestator. The sequence goes on from OZ019972.1 coordinate 36,133,206, forward strand.
AACCGTAAAATATTGAATTAAAAAAATTTACGAGTGTATTTTCGTAAAATATTTTCAAAAATATAAAACTTCAAAACTTTTGTGAACAAAACAAAAGTAATTTTCGATGTTTAGTAATCAACTATTTTTTATCTTTAACAAATAGATTATTTTTCGTGTTTATAAAAGTTACCAATTTTTTTTTAAAATATTTTACGCGAGAATTTTTTTTAAATATCCAGTAACGCTAAGGTAAAATACAAACATTAATGTAATGCGATAATCGAACCGTAAAATATTGAATAAAAATATGTACGATTGTATTTTAGTTTAACCACATTACATTTTTTTAAATATAGAGTTTCAAAATTGTCTAATAAAAAACCGACAATTTATGACTCACTCTTTTGTGAACAAAAAAACAAGTAATTTTCAATGTTTAGCAATCAACTATTTCTACCTTTAAAAAAAAAAGACAATTTTTCATGTTTATAAAAGTTAGCAATTTTTTAAAAATTTTATCTTTATTATTTATTATATTTATTTTTTTATTTTTTATTTTTTATTTTCAGCACGTGAGAATTTTTCAAAATATCCAATGAACTTTCAGATAAAATGCAGTCATTAATTCAATGCGATAATCAAACCGTAAAATATTGAATAAAAAAATTTACAAGTGTATTTTAGTTAGACCCCTTAAAAAAAATTTCAAAAATATAAAACTCCAAAATTATCCAATAAAAAAACGACAATTTATGACTCACCGTTTTGTGAAAAAAAAAACAGGATTTTATGAGTCACTAACGTCGAACTTAGTTATTAAAAATTTTACTTTTCACGCCTAATTTTTTATTAAGTAACACAGCGGTTTTTTTTTTCTTCGAGTAACTGTTGTAAAGAGACAAGACCCGGAGCGCATGGGTGCGTATCACCAGTTGCACTGTGCTCGCCAAAACAAGTCATCGTTGTCGTCGCGTAGTCGTCCCCTCCCCCGCAGTCTGTGTAAGATCCATAGGCGCGCAGTGCGTGCGTGTTTGAGAAGAATCTTTAGAGCGCGGGCGTAAACATCGACGAAGCGTAGTTCAGAGAAAAGTGATTATCCACTATCAAGCTGTGGGGATTTTACGAGCTAACCAGAGTTAAGCCTCTCCCACCAATTTTGAACTCTCAATAAATATTTATTTATTCATAGAGTGACTAATGATCGTAGTTATTTATTTGTTTTCGCACTTGAAAATTTTTGTGCATACAGCAATTTTGTAAATTAAGATTTTAGTAATACAAAAAAAAAATCCTGAATAATAATTTTTTTTTGTGATTTAAAGGAATGATTTTTTTTACTTGCATGACTTTTTTAAATATTATTTATTTATTCATAGAGTGACTAATGCTCGTTATTATTTATTTGTTTTTACACTTGAAAATTTTTGTGCATACAGCAATTTTGTAAATTAAGATTTTAGTAATACAAAAAAAAATCCTGAATAATAATTTTTTTTTGTGATTTAAAGGAATGATTTTTTTTTACTTGCATGACTTTTTTTAAATATTATTCATTTATTCATAGAGTGACTAATGATCGTAGTTATTTATTTGTTTTCGCACTCGAAAATTTTTGTGCATGCAACAATTTTGTAAATTAAGATTTTAGTAATATAAAAAAAAAAATCCTGAATAATAATTTTTTTGTGATTTAAAGGAATGATTAATTTTTTTTTTTACTTACACGACTTTTTTAAATATTATTTATTTATTCATAGAGTGACTAATGATCGTAGTTATTTACGTGTTTTTGCACTTGAAAATTTTTGCGCATAAAGCAATTTTGTAAATTTTAATTTTAATAATACAAAAAAAAAATCCTGAATAATAATTTTTTTGTGATTTAAAGGAATGATTAATTTTTTTTTACTTGCACAACTTTTTAAAAGTATTATTCATTTACTCATAGAGTGACTAATGGTTGTAGTTATTTATTTGTTTTTGCACTTGAAAATTTTTGTACATTAAGCAATTTTGTAAATTTAGATTTTAATAATACAAAAAAAAATCCTGAATAATAATTTTTTTGTGATTTAAAGGAATGACTAATTTTTTTTTATTACACGACTTTTTTTAAATATTATTTATTTATTCATAGTGACTAATTATCGTAGTTATTTATTTGTTTTTGCACTTAAAAATTTTTTTGCATAAAGCAATTTTGTAAATTTAGATTTTAATAAGACGAAAAAAAAATCCTGAATAATAATTTTTTTTGTGATTTAAAGGAATGATTAATTTTTTTTTTACTTGCACAACTTTTTTAAATATTATTTATTTATTCATAGAGTGTCTCATGGTCGTAATTATTTATTTGTTTTTGCACTTGAAAAATTTTGTGGATAAAGGAATTTTGTAAATTTAGATTTTAATAATATTAAAATAAATCCTATACAATAATTTTTTTGTGACTTAAAGGAATGATTAATTTTTTATTTACTTGCACAACTTTTTTAAAGTATTATTCATTTATTCATAGAGTGACTCATGGTTGTAATTATTTATTTTTTTGTGGATAACGCAATTTTGTAAATTTAGATTTTCATCATATTTTTTAAAAAAATCCTGGACAATAATTTTTTTGTGTTTTAAAGAAATGTTTAATTTTTTTTAATGCACAATTTCTTTGACATTTGAAATAGCGCGTCTCTATTTATCTATTCTAGCTTATCTACTTTTACTGGCATTCGTTCGTCACATTCACATTATTAGATTTATCTGTGCATAACTAATACTTTCATATCACAAACATATTTCAGATAGTAACGCGTTAAAATATTAGATAGTTAATAAAAGTAAAAAATTATTTTTCTCTTATTTTCATGGAATTTTTTAATTTTTTTTAATAATCTGAAAATGTAATCGAAGAAAAATAAATTTTTCTCTTGATTCTATCAAATATTTCGTTTACGCGACGCGTTAAAATATTTAGATAATAATTGACAGCCAATAAAATAGAAAATAATTTTTCTTTCAATTCTAATGTAACAAAAATTTAATGTATAATTCTAACAATTATTAATGCGATATTATGACAATTTGCAAAATGAAGATGTACGAATTCTCAATAATGATTCATTATATTTTTCCTCTTTATTCATACAAATATTTCGTTTAATTAACGCTTATTTTTCTTACTTTCTTCAAAGTTTGTTTATGTCATTCGTATTTACCTTTTTCTTTGGTACTTTGTTTTTTATAACCTGTATTTTTCCAAGATGCAAAATATCGATTCAGCTGTTATTTGCTGGTTAGTTGAAATATTTTGGTATGACTTTTAGAGCGTTTTACGAAGGCACCTTTTAGTACACACGAATGGCACGTGGACTACTGAGTTCGAACATACTTTTTGCCTCGTACACGCCATCACGTTCGATCGCACGTGGGAGACACGCGATTAGTTCGTTTCCTGAATTAACTGTGACTGAGTGAAAATTTTACGGTATTTTTATTTCTTAAAAAAACTACTTTGTTTAATTAGAAAATTCTATTTTTAACATTTCATAATTAAAAATATAATTTAAGAAGAAAAATAATTTATTGCTGCCCATGTATTATTATAAAAATCGTACCAACAATAATAAAAACCTGTTTAAATATTGGAATATTCGGTAGAGTAATAAAATCGTTAGTTATTGCCATTTTACTTGTTCTGATTTTATGCACATATTTCATATTTATTTATTTCTAATAAATATCGATCTCATAATCGATTTTCTAAAAATACGCTTTTCATTGATAAATTAATTTTTCAATGTTAATTTATGAGTCGATTTTATTTAATTAGAAATTTGCGGTGCATCATTTTTTTCCAGCCTAATTTGTCACAAGTTTAGTGATAAAATTTAAAAAAAAGTATAACGATAATAAGGTGATAATAACAATAATTAATCAATTTCGAGAGTGGACGCATGGTGAATGCGAGTGAACGAAATAATAGTGTTTGAAACTGGCTGCGTTAGTAGACAGATTGTTCGTCTCTTTTTTTTTGTGTGGAAAGAAGAAAGACAACGATATAATATGTGCGCACCGGTGCAGCGAGTTGAAAACGCTAAGTATAAGATTTCAGTGTACTGAAAGCGAAAGAGACCTATACCACCCTCGGTCAAGGACTTTAGAACCTGAGTAAAGTACTTAGTCTGTAAGCCCACCTGCCCAACTCGAATAACCGGAAAAAATTCCACAGAGTCTGCACCCTCTAATACATCAGCGAAGCTTCTGAGATTTGTGCCATTCTCAAAACGCTCACTTATAGAAAAATCAGCCCTAAATGGAAGCCGTTCTTTTGAACGAAAATGAAAAGGAATTCCAGGAATTCCCGGATGCATTTTTGCAGCTCGGGTATCAAAGCATTGTATTTTTTTTTTTAGGTCGTTAATGTTGATTTTTTTTTTAAATCGTGTAATTGTTTAATAAGAAATCGTCAATTTTCATTCTTCCAATGTCGTCGATTTTTATGGACAGAGAATCGGCATTTTTTAATTTGAAAAAGTCGGCAATTTTTAACTTGAAAAAGTCGGCAATTTTTAACTTGAAAAAAATCGGCACTTTTTAACTTAAAAAATCGAAAATTTTCATCTATAAAAAATCGGCAATTTCGAACTTTTAAAAATCGGCTGTTATTAACTTTAAAAAATCGGAAATTTTTAACTTTGAAAAAAAATCGGCAATTTATAACATTTAAAAAATCGGCAATTTTTAACTTTAAAAAAATCGGCGGTTTTTAACTTTTAAAATATCGGCAATTATTAACTTTTATAAAATTGGCAATTTTTAACTTTAAAAAAATCGGCGATTTTTAACTTTTAAAATATCGGCAGTTGTCAACTTTAAAAAAATCGGCAATTTTTAAGTTTTAAAAAATCGGCAATTATCAACTATTTAAAAAATCGACAATTTTAATCTTAAAAAAAAACGGCGATTTTCAACTTTTAAAAATCGGCAATTTTTAACTATAAAAAATCGGCAGTTTTTAACTTTTAAAAAATCGGCAGTTTTTAACTTTAAAAAAATCGGCAGTTTTTAACTTTTAAAAAATCGGCAATTTTTAACTTTTAAAAAATCGGCAATTTTTAACTTTTAAAAAATCGGCAATTTTTAACTTTTAAAAAATCGGCAATTATCAACTTTTAAAAAATCGGCAATTTTTAACTATCAAAAATATCGACAATTCTAATCTTCAATCAGCAACGCTTTTGTGATTTGTGCGATTCTCAAAGCGTTTACTTAGAAAAATCTAGCCCTAAAAGGGAGGCGTCCTTTTGAAAAAAAAAAAGAAAAGAAATTCCAGAAATTCTCGGATGCATTTTTGCAGGTCGGATGTCGAGCGTCACACTTGACCGTCCGAAACGCAGGCTGAGCAGCTTGAGGAAAGTGAAAAGGATGCGAGGGCCAAGGCAGTAGGTAGTTAGTAACTACAGTACACTCTCACCTATTCAGCAGCGTTAAGACCAAAAACAAAATTTTCGACACTTCATATCTTTATTTTTTAATTAACCGATTTTCTATTTTCCTGCTATAGAACTCGCGAAAAAGAAGAGAACGGCGTCAAAAATATAACAATACCTAAATTTTCAAACAAATCCCGAAAAAAACGAAAACAAAGATTTTCGCTTCTCCAATTTTACAATCTATAAAGAGAACTAAAAAAAAACTCACCGAATCCCAATTTGCATGGATTTTTCAAACCTTCAATCGTTACGAAGAAAACAAACCCAAGTCAAAGTCACTACTTCATCAATTCTATAAGCTGCACCAATTTTTGTAAAAAAAAAAAAAAAAAAAAAAACAAAGTGAATTATCTCAAAAAAATTAAAAAATTTACAACACTTAGTCACATAGATGAAAAAACTTTTGTCAAATATACAGCGCGGTTAAAATATTCGAGAGTGAACTGTATAAGTATAGTGAAGAGAGAAAGAGAAAAACGATAACAGTGTGACCGCACCAGCAACAGCTGCGTCATCTCATTGATCATAGGACGAGCCTCTTTGGCATCGACTGCCACACGACTGGTACGTATGGACGAGAGACTTTAGAGAAGACCGTTCAGATGAGGGACTAAGGGAGGGGAAAGCTTCGTAGCAGCATCCAATCGACACTGTTCTGTGAATTAGACCTTTCCTCTGCACGATGCGGTAGGCTCGACTCTGATATTATTGTTTATCATACGTTTGCGTTTTCCCGCCTTCTCCCGGCAACTCTTGGACTTCCCGCGTCGTGGAATTATCATCAATTGCAGTCTAATTGAGCTTATACGATAATCGAACGTTGGCCGATCGGCTTTTTTTGCCCGTGGCTAGGCGGAAATTATTCCTTACCAAATAGCAGCAGCAGAAAAATAAGAAGAGCTTATATGATAGGAAGCAACATTTATAATAACTGTATTCGCACTTGGGCGAATAATTTTTGGTTCGGACTGTATTATATTCGCAGCTTGCTCCCGCCGAGCGTAAAAACAAAAAGTAATATGTAATACAGCTCGAAACACGGCGAAGCCGCAAAGAAACGGAGAGACAGGTGCAAGGGGAGCAAAACTAACACATGCCGAGAGTCAGGATATTCAGGATTCATTAAACATATTATCATAGGTTGGTCTGCAGCGATTGACGTTTTTCTATGAAAATTATTCAGCGAGTTTTCGTATATTACAGCAATTTCACTGTAGGTGTCCTCTAAGCTTATGCTATTTCGGGGATTTTTTTTTTCTATAAATTAAGACAGCGAAGTACAGATTTTTGGTTTTGGTATGATTACATTTTTTTAAATTTGCGTTAATTTAGAAAGAATAAATGCGTTTCGTAAATTAATATCTCTTTGGTATGTTAATAAATCTTGGAAATATTTTTTGATAAAATATTACAGAAAAAGTATCGATATATTTTTTTATCGAAGCATTTTTGCTTTTGGAATTTGATAGCAACTGAATTTTGTCAATTGATATATTTTTTTTTATTGAGAAATTTTATATTTTTGTAATTGCACTGTAGGACTGCTAATATTATTGTTTGATTTATTTTTATTGTTTTTATTTTTTATTTACTATCATTGATAAATATTTCTATGATTATTTATAAAAACGCTGAGTTTTTATAAATAATCATAGAAATATTTATTTACCTGATAATTTTTTTCAAATAATTGAGAAATAAAACGTACCTCAAATTGATAAACAGGAAGTTAAAGAAATTGTACTTTAGATCTGTTCATCGTGCCCATCGGATTATTTTAGGACAAATAAATACAGCGAAGTATCGATAATGTTTACCAAACAAATAATTTTTCTTTCTATCAAAAACTTTTACCAAATATTCACAAAAATTGTTAAACATATTTACAGCCGCTTTTCTTAAATTAATAAATCGTCTTAAAATTCAGACATATAAATGCAGATTTAAAAAAAAATTAAAACAGCAAATAATCACATCAAAAACAATAATTCTTTCGAAAATTTTTTGTCAATAATTAAAATAAAGTCCCGAAATCAATTTATCAAACAGATAAACAACATACCTATTCTTTCAATTCTTTGCCTTAAAATAATTGAGAAAAAAGTTTACAACCGCTTTTCTCAAATTCTCTCAAATAAATCGTCTTAAAATTCCGCCACATAAACACTGATTTTCAAAAAAACAAACACCGTAAATAATCCCATCAAAAACAATAATTCTTCCTCCAATTTTTTTTTCAATAATTAAAATAAAGTCCCGAAATCTATTTATCAAATAAATAAACAACATACCTATTCTTTCAATTCTTTGCCTTAAAATAATTGAGAAAAAAGTTTACAACCGCTTTTCTCAAATCCTCTCAAATGAATCGTCTTAAAATTCCGCTACATAAACACCGATTTTCAAAAAAAAAACAGACACGTCAAATAATCCCATCAAAAACAATAATTTTTCCCCCAATTTTTTTGGCAATAATTAAAATAAAGTCCCGAAATCAATTTATCAAACAGATAAACAACATACCTATTCTTTCAATTCTTTGCCTTAAAATAATTGAGAAAAAAGTTTACAACCGCTTTTCTCAAATCCTCTCAAATAAATCGTCTTAAAATTCCGCCACATAAACACTGATTTTCAAAAAAAAAAAAAAACACCTCAAATAGTCCCATCAAAAACAATAATTCTTCCGACAAATTTTTTGTCAATAATTAAAATAAAGTCCCGAAATCTATTTATCAAACGCATAACCAACATACCTATTCTTTCAATTGTTTCCCTGAGAAAAACTGAGAAAAAAGTGTACAACCGCTATTCTTAAATAAATAAACACATCAAATAATTCCATCAAAAACAATAATTCTCCGACAAATTTTTTTTTAATTATTAAAATCGAGTCCAGAAATCTATTTATCAAATAAACAACATACCTATTCTTTCAATTCTTTCCCTGAGAAAAACTGAGAAAAAAGTGTACAACCGGTATTCTCAAATAAACACATCAAATAATTCGATCAAAAACAATTCTTCCGACAAATTTTTTTTTGTTTCTTAAAATCGAGTCCATAAATCTATTTATGAAATAAACAACATACCTGCTCTTTCGATTGTTTGCCAGTAGCGGAAGAGGGCGACGAAGAAGGAAAAGGCACTTTGGAAACCGTCGCTGTATCTGCTGACGTTCGCTCCTCGTTGAGATTCTCGATTCTCGTAGCTCCAGCTGCTGTTCCTGCACTTGTATTATGTCGGCCTGGACTGCTGGCCGAGTCTCGTTCGAAGGTTCGCGAGACCTTGATGGTCCCGGACGCAATCTCGTCCCTCCGCTGCTGCTGCTGTTGCTGTTGCTTCCTGAAGGGACTGCGATCGGCATCGCAGCTCGAAGCTTCAGTCTCTAGTCCGGGCGTCTCGAGGATTCGAGGCGGGTCCTGGTCGCGATAACTTCTTCTCTGGTTCTTCGCGATCTCGCACATTTCTCTCGAGCAACACGACGATTATATGGAGAAGCAGAAGCAAAAGCAACAGCAGCAGCAGCAGCAACCTGCAGGGCCTTCACCCTTGCCACCGACGATCGATTCTCGTTTTTTTGCTCGTATTACTCAGTCTGCACGTGAATGACCTTTTAGTCTTTGAAAAAACCAACAGTTTCTTCCGTAAACAAAGAAATTTTTCCAAAAGCTACGTAATCCTTAACGAAATTCCATCAACGATATATAATCACGGAATTTCTTCGGAATTTCAATTACGATACGAAAACCGGTACACAAATACTCTTGACGCATATGTCCGGACCACGTGTCATGGATAAAAGCGGCGTCGCGACGCTTAGCAAAGAGTGAAACAGAAACTGTGCCGGCTTTAAGTACTTACGAGTGCGAGAGAGAGAGATAGATAGTTGCTTTCACTTTGAATTAACGAATCAACTGAGACACACACGCAAATGCACGACACGCGATGTCCGGACGAAATTAGAGAAGATGTATACAAAAAAAAAAAAGAAAGAAGGGAAAATGTAAAGAAATGTAAACGCCAGAATAATGATAACAAACAAGGGTTTAAAAAAAAGTGGTTTGTTTGTACTTTTGAGGACGTTAACCCTTTTGATTGTTTTTATTTCTTCACAGTGATTCACTGGCTTGCATTTTATTGTGTAATTTTAGACAAGCTTTTTTGTTTTTTTTTTTTTTCTTTTCTTAAGGGTTATCGAAGGTTTTTAATCCATTGCGCGGCGATATCGTTTGCCTGGCCAGCCCAGACGACACTAAAACTATCTCTGGGTGGGCTGAATTGCCAGGGCCGAAGGCCCCATGCGTCATACAGCACAGAGGACATCTGTCGCCCTTTAGCCTGGTGTATGCGTCCCTTCCAGTGAGCTATGCTTCTCTCTCTCTCTCTCTTTCTCGACGAACCCCCTCGTTGGCCAACCACCGTAACGCCACCGCCCTTTCCCCGACTCGTTTTATGTGCCATATATAAAAAAAAACAGGGAGCGCGACGCAAGGGCGCAACCCCTAAGGATTTCCTAGCTTCACGCATCTATAGGTGTGCGTCTTATGGGCTGTGTTATTTCCTTGAGGCTATGGCAGAGAAATGAGTGGAGAGATCGACAACGAGCGGAGTTTCTTGGGTTACGATTCTGCTGTGGTATTGTAGGGATTCGATGTACCGATTGAGGGCGAACTGACATGCCGACGGAGTTGAATAATTCGATCGGTATACAATTGTTGTTCTTTTATTTTTTTTTTTGACAATTTGTGGGGTTGGATAAACGCAGATCAAAATCAATTGGATTTTGGAGAAGTCATGAAATAGTCTGGAAAATGGGTTCGAAATTTTTGATGACTCAGTTGATGGGACACATTGAGAATTGTGTGGCACTGGGGAAAAAAAATTGCTATTAAGGTGATGTGGTACATATTGACTGTCTCTCTCAGATCGCCATAAGTGCGAGTGAGATAACTGAATCTTCCCGAAGTGTTATTCTTCGCCACGGTTCATTTTTCGAATAAAAGTCGAGAAGTACTGCCTGCAGAGTGCCAAGATGCAGTCAGTACTTCTCGTATTTTGCCTGAAATATCAATTATAAGTAAGAACAACGCTTTACAGTTTTTGTTACCGACCGAGCAGTAGCACATCATCTTAAGGGGATGCTGGAGTAGATTTTATTACCGACTTTGGTCGGTAAAAACAGGCTTTTTCGTAGTTTTGATTATTCTTCGTTAATACGCTACAAACATGCTTTAAATTGTACACGATTGTAATATCAACATAAACGAGTGGACGTACATTCGAATATTTGGTGAAAACGTACAATAAATGAAAAAAATCGTATAATACTAAACCTCCCGAAATCAAAATGGCCGCCAGGGTTTGACAGCATCGCCTGTTTGGTACGATATAAAAGATTCTGGAATTCACATACGTTAAATCGAAATGTACGTCCATTCTTTAGCGTTTTCTGAATATTCTGCGAGCGTCGAAAAGTCAATTACACAAAAGGAATCCACGCAAAACCGAAACTACGATCACGTAGTCTGTTTGCGATCCCCGCGATGATCCAGGCTTAGTAATATACGAATATTTTCATTCATTGTACGTATTCACCCAATATTCGAATGTACGTCCACTTGTTTATGTTGATACTACAATCGTGTATAATTTGAAGCATATCTGTAGCGTATTAACGAAGAATAATCAAAACTACGAAAAAGCTTTTACCGACTTCGGTCGGTAAAAACCTGCTTCTGCTTCCTCCAGCTTCCCCTTAAGGGGAAGCTGGAGTCGAGTGAGAGAGCCCTTAAAGAGCGACTATAAATTTTGTGTTCGATGGTAATTTTCTGTTTCTCAAACTTTATGCGTTAACAATAATTCGATCAGTATACAGTTGTTCTTTTTTTTTTGACAATTTGTGGAATTGGATAGACGCAATCAACAGCAATTGGATTTTGGAGAAGTCATGAATTAGTCTGGAAAATGGTCTCGAAATTTTTGGTCACTCAGTCGATAACACATAGAGAATTGTGTATTATTAGGAAAAAGAAAATTGCTATCATACACGACGATGAATTCTGTGTTTGATGGTAATTTTCTTTTTCCCAAACTTTATGCAACCTCCAAATGGCATGAATTACAGTTTTTATTACCGACAGAGCGCAAAATCGGCCCACCAGACGATTCGGAAGGCGAAACCTCCATGAGTGCGAGAGAGATAGCGAATATCTTTCGGAACAAGAATTCTCAAAAACTTATTCATTTCTGAGAAAAATGAAAGTCTTACATCATGCAGAATTAAGAGATCGATGGTGTAAGACTTTTCTTTTATCCAAAATCGTTCGGAGTTCTCTGAAAGTTTGGTTACAGTTTTTGTTACCGACTGAGTAGGTTTCACCGCTCCTGAAATACCGCAGTCGGTAATAAAAACTGTAATCAACTTTTTTCACACATCGGATATTTTACAGCTTCAAAAAAAGTTTCATCGAATGCTACAGTGATATCCGCGTTCGATGAAACTCTTTTTGAAGCTGTAAAATGTCGATATGCGTGAAAAAAGTTGATTACAGTTTTTATTACCGACACATGCTCTTAAATTAATTATATATTTCGTACAAAACGAATTTAAATTGTTGAATAATTGTGACCGGATTTAAAAATTTGACAATGTCATTTACGTAATTGTAATAGGATGTAATTTTCACTTGTGACTAGAGCGCCACTGACGTTCGATAATTGCATCAAAATTTCGTCTCTATTCTATTGCCATGACGTGCATAGACCGTGTTATCAGCCGTCGTTTCTGACAAATTTAACCTCTCGCAACAACAGAAAATGCTTCAAATGTTAAAGTTGTACGCGAATTCGTCACTTCGAAATATTTGATTATACTTAAAAGACAATTTTTGTTGAACCGAGCTCTGTTTATTATTATTTTTGCACGATGAAAGTCGTGGTGAAAATATTACAAGGTGAAGAGTGCGTCGTCGAGGTACATATATTTTTCTCTTATATTTTTTTACGGCTTCAAATTTATTCCCGAAGTCGAATAATTCGCATATTATCGTATTTTTACTTTCTCAATTATCCTTACAGATATCTCCTATGGAAACTGTTCTCGCACTCAAGAATAAAGCCAAGGAACTTTTAGGTGTTGACGTACCGCAGCAAAAACTGATTCTCCTTGGCAAGGCACTTGCAGGTTCTTATCAATTTTTTCAATTAATTTTATTACTGTACATTTAGATTTTTAGCACATACAACATTTGTCACCACCTTTGCAGAAATGAACTAAAAAAACATTTTTACAATTATTACATGTACATAGGTACAAAATGATAAACGGCTACATTTTTATCACAGATATGCATAAAACTGTGGAAAATTTAAGAAATATAATTACTCGTGCAATACATACTTCAATTATACAACATTTTGGATAATATGGTTTATATTATAGTTTTTAAATATTTAAGTATTTTCTGTGGTAGAATATGCAACATGAGAATGATAGTGAAGGCCAAAATTCAATACCTTAAAAAAAAAAATTAGGTTAGATTTTCCAAACAGAAGTCGGATCTGCGAATCATGGAGACTAGAGTAAAGGAGGCCGAACGTAGTGTTAGGAAAGTGGTTCATGAAACCTCCGGATAAATCCGAATGCCAGCTGGAGCCGGTAGAGGCGCGGCGGACGTTAAACACCGAGAGTGAGACAGACTGAGAATAGAACGAGACAGTGATTATTTGAAAATGCATTTTTTTTTCTTTTGTACTTGCAGTCTATGAATTATTATTTTTACTTTCAACCGAAAGTTTACGTCCACAAAAGCACAAAAAATTGTTTTCTAAATTGTGCAGAAAAAATTAGTCAATTTATAGTTAAAAGAAAAAGTAAAAAGATAATCTTTGAAACACTGTGTACTAAACTAACTTAGTTGAAGTTCAATTGTAATTATACACTCCGTTATTGCTTTTTTTAATACACTATTATTATTCCAATAGATCGTAATTTTATCTATTTGTGTTCTGGGGAATTTTCCTGAAAGGGTCAATAATTTTTTTTTATACCCGAAACATAAAACTGGAATACGATTGAAAATGTTTCGTAAGGTTATTCAAAAGTTTCCGTTAATGTTTGTGAATAGAATATTTTTGTTCAAAGATGAAACAAGAATGCGAAGTAGAACCTTGCACACTGCTTCCTCATTATATTTCCCTTTTTACAAAGCAACCTCTAAGAGCAAGTATGATAATTGATTTTGGCTTCCTCATAGAGGAAGCTTTGTAAAAAGCAAAGTATGAAGCAATGTGCAAAGTTCTGCTCTGCATCCTTGTTTTTAAATAAAGGAATAATTAAACGATTAGATTAATGAAAAGAACGAATGGTCCGGAAACTCCCGCGAATTTATTCTATCTTCTTTGTTCTTTTTTTTATAGAACACGATAGAGAAACCCGGGGTTATCCGAAATTTCATTGGGAAGCAAGGATTTTGGCTATTTTATACGACATAAATCGATACTTTTCGCAATATTGACTGTACAGAATCGCTATGAAAATATGGTATCGTTCATCATTTTTGCGCTTTATGTTTCTCTTATTCTCTATGCTTCCTTCACAGCATCGCCAACCGAATAAGCGTTCACTTCACTGTGGTGTTTAACGATCGAAGAGACGCTCGTGGCAAATTTTAGAACCATTATTGCCCGGAGGTTTCATGGCCCAAAATTTCGTACTTCTCCCATAACCGTTCGGCCTCCTTTACTCTAGTCTCCATGCTGCGAATTCTGAAATCAGAAACGGAAACAAGTCACTTTTTTTAAATCATGGTAAAAAGGCAGGTAATCAGTACTTTTCGAGGTAGAATATGCAACTTGAGAACGATAGTGAAGGCCAAAATTCGATATCTTACAGAAAAAAAAATGTAGGTTGGATTTTCCGACCAAAAGTCGAGTCTGTCAATTCTAAAATCAGAACCGACCAAAAGTGACTTTTTAACAAATCGTCGTAAAAAGGCATGTAACCGGTACTTTCTGTGGTACAATATGCGACTTGAGAACGATAGGGAAAGCCAAATTTGATATCTTGAAGAAAAATAAATGTAGGTTCTTTAGGTTGGATTTTCCGACCAAAAGTCGGATCTGTGAATTCTGAAATCAGAACCGACCAAAAGTGACTTTTTAAAAAATCATCGTAAAAAGGCATGTAACCGGTACTTTTTGAGGTACAATATGCTACTTGAGAACGATAGTGAAGGTCAAAAATTGATATCTTGAAGAAAAAAAAAATGTAGGTTCTTTAGGTTGGATTTTCCGATCAAAAGTCGGATCTGTGAATTCTGAAATCAGAACCGACGAAAAGTGACTTTTTCAAAAATCACCGTAAAAAGGCATGTAACCGGTACTTTTTGAGGTACAATATGCGACTTGAGAACGATAGTGAAGGTCAAAAATTGATATCTTGAAGAAAAAAAATTTAGGTTCTTTAGGTTGGATTTCCCGACCAAAAATCAGAACCGACCAAAAGTGACTTTTTCAAAAATCATCGTAAAAAGGCATGTAACCGGTACTTTCTGCGGTAAAATATGCGACTTGATAACGATAGTGAAGGCCAAAATTTGATATCTTGAAGAAAAAAAAAAGTAGGTTCTTTAGGTTGGATTTTCCGACCAAAAGTCGGATCTGTGAATTCTGAAATCAGAACCGACCAAAAGTGACTTTTTCAAAAATCATCGTAAATAGGCATGTAACCGGTACTTTCTGAGGTACAATATGCGACTTGAGAACGATAGTGAAGGCCGAAATTTGATATCTTGAGGAAAAAAAATGTAGGTTCTTTAGATGGATTTTTTCGACCAAAAGTCGGATTTGTGAATTCTGAAATCAGAACCGACCAAAAGTGACTTTTAAAAAATCGTCGTAAAAAGGCATGTAACCGGTACTTTCTGAGGTACAATATGCGACTTGAGAACGATAGTGAAGGCCAAAATTTGATATCTTGAAGAAAAAAAAATGTAGGTTCTTTAGGTTGGATTTTCCGACCAAAAGTCGGATCTGTGAATTCTGAAATCAGAACCGACCAAAAGTGACTTTTTAAAAAATCGTCGTAAAAAGGCATGTAACCGGTACTTTCTGAGGTACAATATGCGACTTGAGAACGATAGTGAAGAATAAAATTTGATATCTTGAAGGAAAAAAAATGTAGGTTCTTTAGGTTGGATTTCCCGACCAAAAATCAGAACCGTCCAAAAGTGACTTTTTCAAAAATCATCGTAAAAAGGCATGTAACCGGTATTTTCTGGGGTACAATATGCGACTTGATAACGATAGTGAAGGCCAAAATTTGATATCATGAAGAAAAAAAAATGTAGGTTCTTTAGGTTGGATTTTCCGACCAAAAGTCGGATCTGTGAATTCTGAAATCAGAACCGACCAAAAGTGACTTTTTCAAAAATCATCGTAAATAGGCATGTAACCGGTACTTTCTGAGGTACAATATGCGACTTGAGAACGATAGTGAAGGCCAAAATTTGATATCTTGAAGAAAAAAAAATTTAGGTTAGATTTTTCGACCTAAAGTCGGATCTGTCAATTCTGAAATCATAACGGACCAAAAGTAACTTTTTCAAAAATCATCGTAAAAAGGCATGTAACCGGTACTTTCTGAGGTATAATATGCGACTTGAGAACGATAGTGAGTGCCAGAATTTGATATCTTGAAGAAAAAAAAATGTAGGTTCTTTAGGTTGGATTTTCCGATCAAAAGTCGAATCTGTGAATTCTGAAATCAGAACCGACCAAAAGTGACTTTTTCAAAAATCATCGTAAAAAGGCATGTAACCGGTACTTTCTGAGGTACAATATGCGACTTGAGAACGATAGTGAAGACCAAAATTTGATATCTTGAAGAAAAAAAAATGTAGGTTCTTTATGTTGGATTTTCCGACCACAAGTCGGATCTGTGAATTGTAAAATCAGAAACGAAAAAAAATCACTTTTTATAAAACTTTCGGAGGTAGAATATTATATATATATTTTGACTCTAATTGTTGGATCAGAATTGATTGTTTCCACTGACCAGCAATTGTTTTTAGTGAATAAAATAAAAATAACATGTACCAACTCTATTTATTGCAGATGAGAATCAGTTGAGTTTCTATCCAGGAATTAAGGACGGTTGTCGCCTGTATTTGGTAGTGAAAAAGGAGGTTCAGAGTTCGAGCGAAGCCAAATCCCTCCAAAACAAATCAGGCACCGCTCAACTCAAGACTGAGATGTCGCGGGTGTTGAGGCATTACTATTCAGCATCGGAAACAGATTCGATAGTTAATGAGGTGATAAAGGACTTGAGAAAGAAAGTGGACAGTCTGAGTTTCGACGATTTGGAGAGATTAGCCACGGCATTATTGCAGGACCAAGAAAATACGAGTTAGAAGAAAACACGTCGCTTATACGTCTTACCGCATTTTTTTAAATATTACCCTCTCCACTTTGTATTCGTATGGCTTAATCACAGTTGCATTATTATACTTGTATTCATAGCATCAAAAATCACTGTGCTAAAATTGTTAATACGTCGATACAGCTAATAACGATAAACGATAAACTTTGAGATCTTCATTTGTCCACGAAAATAATAGTAATTTACGTTAATTTACCCCGCATTTCCTTAAGGGCATTAAGCCAGATCCCTAGTGTTAATAAATTACCATAAATTGGCTGCGAATCCTGAGATGATTATTTTCAGCGAATATTTTAGAACAAAATCTTTAAAAATTTTACGAAGCATTTAAAATTATTTTCAAAATAAATAATTGATAATTATTAAACAGAAATGAAAATTTATACACTTTTGCTACGATTATTAATAACTTTGAGAAATTAGTCGTTTACAATGAATTTGTAATATTTCCCAAGTGTCTGGATATTAATTTAAATACTTTATCTAGTATTTAAAATACTTAATAATTAAGAAAGTGTGTAATTTATATATACGGAAAAGTACGAAAAGGGTGATTTTTCAACTTGGCGTTCCTGATGAATGTTATTTTATTTTTCAATTTTCTTTACATCAGAATTTTCTTATAAACGATATAACAAACTAGTTTTTTTTTTTACTTTGGTAATGATGACTCAGGGATCCGCTAAATCAAGTTGTCGAAAATATCGTGCAACCAGACAAATGAAGAGATTCAGAGTGTTGAGTTGGCGATGCTCGTGTTCGGGATTCTGAAAAGATAGTCATCATTTGAATTAAATAAATCATTATGACAAAGAAATAATTTAAAGAAACTAATAAATAAGAAATCAAAGCATAAGTAAAAAAATAATTTTAAGAGACTAATAAATAAATAAATAAATAAATACAATCATTGTATGTAAATATATACCAAATTTGCTCTGATTATAGAGCAACTTCGTGTTCAATAGTCATCATTTGAATTAAATAAATAAATAAATCATTATGACAAAGAAATAATTTAAAGAAACTAATAAATAAGAAATCAAATCATAAGCAAAAAAATAATTTTAAGAGGCTAACTAATAAATAAATAAATTTGCTCTGATTATAGAGCAAGTTCGTGTTCGATAGTCATCATTTGAATTAAATAAATAAATAAATCATGGCAAAAAATAATTTAAAGAAACTAATAAATAAGAAATTAATCGTAAGCAAAGAAAATAATTTTAAGAGACTAATAAATAAATAAATAAATACAATCATTGTATGTAAATATATACCAAATTTGCTCTGATTATAGAGCAAGTTCGTGCTAATGTTCTTAGGCAAGAACACGCGTCTGGATTTAATGGTTGTTCCAGGACTGCTAATAATGCATAAACCCACTGTCCCAATTGGTTTGAAATTTTTTCCTCTTTTTCTATGTATTCCACTAGATATTCCAATACTTGTTCAACCATAGGATGACTCATGGACATCACCGTGCCCAAAGATGGAGAAAAGATCTGAGACCCATTTATTACTGTGCCTGTACAACAATCTATCCACCCATCTTGATCATCTATTTCTGGCTGAAACAATTCAAGACAATTTCGAAATATTGCATGCCTCAAAAATTTCTTTGCATCAGAGATGAGCAATAAAAATGTAATTAAAGTAAGTTCGTTATCAAGTAATAACTAAATAATTACTGAAAAGAGACAATACATGTCCTCAATATTTAAAAAAATGAATTATCATTTTTTCTGGTTCTTAATTCTTTAACAATCAACTTTAATGAAGACAAATTTTTGATTCTGGATATTTTTTTTAAATAAAAATAGGACCAAAAATGCATTAAAAAAAAATTCTCCATCTTTTTTTACATGTAAATGCATTTTTTTTTCTGTGAATATAAATTGTAGAATGCACTTCTTGTAGAATGTTAATGGTTCTTAATTTTTTAACAACCAACTTCAATGAAAAGACGAATTTTAAATTCTGGATATTTAAAAAAAATAAAGTAGTACCAAAATTGCATTAAAAAAAATTGTCTATCTTTTTTTACATGTAAATGCATTTTTTTTCTGTGAATACAAAATGTAGGATGCATTTCTTATAGAATGTTAATAGTTTTTAAATTTTTTCAGAATTTCCAGATTAAAATTGAGAAAGTTGTTTGCAAAAATAACTTTTATTCTGTTCAAGATTTGTAAATATTTTGATATGGAAAATCTAAAAAAAAAATCTCATAGATCTTTATAGTTTAATTGCTCATGACTTTCTTTGAATTCATAGCAATTTTCAATCATACCAATGGAAGAAGAGACAAATGTGCATATTTTTTAGGCTTCTTTTCATTTTGGCTTTTCAATCCAGCGATTCTCAATCTGACGTCCGAAAAGTCTGCAATTTGGCATTGTTGCCAATGAAGACTCGGGTTAAGCGAAGTTGGAGCTTCTATACAACCTGGCAACTTTTTTCAACAATACAAATTTCCGATTAACAGAAAACATAAATTTTTTTTTTTCATAGGAATGAAAATTGCACATTATTGTTCAACTTACAGGTTTTACATTGACGGTTGGTCGCTTTAATCTTGACTCGTCAATCTCAGCCACTACAACGCTGTCGCATCTCTTGGCTTCTATTCTATGAGAAGAATCATAACAGAAAACAAACAAATTTTTGCAAAAACATTCAATGACAATAATTTGACTTACACGACTCGTTTGATGTAATCTTCGCCGGAAGTTGGAGGCAAATTTAGATCAATATTGTCGTCAATATCTCCGACATATAGAGCTGGTTCTTTTAAACAATCATTCATGATTATTTATTTTTCCTGGAGCTTTTATTTCGTATCAATTGATTCTTCTTCAAAATCACCTTTTCCTTTTACATACTCGTGTATGTATAAGCAACACGAAAGAGTTTTCTTCTTTTCCCGTAGAAAAATGAGTGGCGCTGCGAGCGGACCGCCAATATATTCAAATACTCCGGAATACGCACATTTTTGGTAATGAAAATACGCAGAGAGAAAAGTTATTATTTATTGCATAATAAGGCAATGGATTATGGATGAAATTTTATACAATTTAGAGAAATGTTTGCAGAATTCATAGAAAAATATGTAAGCAGTAAAAAAAAATGATTAATCATTCGAAATTGTCGCCATTATTTATTTTTATAGCTCAGAAATTCGATTTTCCTTTTGTACATTCTGTAATTTCTAATGTTAAAAATTGAGAAGAATCATAACAGAAAACAAACAAATTTTTGCAAAAACATTCAATGACAATAATTTGACTTACACGACTCGTTTGATGTAATCTTCGCCGGAAGTTGGAGGCAAATTGAGGTCAATATTATCGTCAATATCTCCGACATATAGAGCTGGTTCTTTTGAGCAATCATTCATGATTATTTATTTTTCCTGGAGCTTTTATTTCGTATCAATTGATTCTTCTTCAAAAACACCTTTTTCTTTTACATACTCGTGTATGTATAAGCAACACGAAAGAGTTTTCTTCTTTTCCCGTAGAAAAATGAGTGGCGCTGCGAGCGGACCGCCAAAATATTCAAATACTCTGGAATTCGCACATATTTGGTAATGAAAATTTGCAGAGAGAAAAGTTATTATTTTTTGCATAATAAGGCAATGGATTATGGTTGAAATTTTATACAATTTAGAGAAATGTTTGTAGAATTCATAGAAAAATCGGCAAAATAAACGCGAATATGTAAGCAGTAAAAAAAAATTATTAATCGTTCGAAATTGTCGCCATTATTTATTTTTATAGCTCAGAAGTTCGATTTTCCTTTTGTACATTCTGTAATTTCTAATGTTAAAAATAGAGAAGAATCATAACAGAAAACAAACAAATTTTTGCAAAAACATTCAATGACAATAATTTGACTTACACGACTCGTTTGATGTAATCTTCGCCGGAAGTTGGAGGCAAATTGAGATCAATATTATCGTCAATATCTCCGACATATAGAGCTGGTTCTTTTAAACAATCATTCATGATTATTTATTTTCCTGGAGCTTTTATTTCGTATCAATTGATTCTTCTTCAAAATCACCTTTTTCTTTTACATACTCGTGTATGTATAAGCAACACGAAAGAGTTTTCTTCTTTTCCCGTAGAAAAATGAGTGGCGCTGCGAGCGGACCGCCAAAATATTCAAATACTCTGAAATTCGCACATATTTGGTAATGAAAATATGCAGAGAGAAAAGTTATTATTTTTTGCATAATAAGGCAATGGATTATGGTTGAAATTTTACACAATTTAGAGAAATGTTTATAGAATTCATAGAAAAATCGGAAAAATAAACGCGAATATGTAAGCAGTAAAAAAAAAGACTAATCATTCGAAATTGTCGACATTATTTATTTTTATAGCTCAGAAATTCGATTTTCCTTTTGTAGATTCTGTAATGTCTAATGTTAAAAATTGAGAAGAATCATAACAGAAAACAAACAAATTTATTGCAAAAACATTCAATGACAATAATTTGACTTACACGACTCGTTTGATGTAATCTTCGCCGGAAGTTGGAGGCAAATTTAGATCAATATTGTCGTCAATATCTCCGACATATAGAGCTGGTTCTTTTAAACAATCATTCATGATTATTTATTTTTCCTGGAGCTTTTATTTCGTATCAATTGATTCTTCTTCAAAATCACCTTTTTCTTTTACATACTCGTGTATGTATAAGCAACACGAAAGAGTTTTCTTCTTTTCCCGTAGAAAAATGAGTGGCGCTGCGAGCGGACCGCCAATATATTCAAATACTCTGGAATTCGCACATTTTTGGTAATGAAAATTTGCAGAGAGAAAAGTTATTATTTTTTGCATAATAAGGCAATGGATTATGGTTGAAATTTTATACAATTTAGAGAAATGTTTGTAGAATTCACAGAAAAATCGGCAAAATAAACGCGAATATGTAAGCAGTAAAAAAAAAATGATTAATCATTCGAAATTGTCGACATTATTTATTTTTATAGCTAAAAAATTCGATTTTCATTTTATAGATTCTGTAATTTTTTTTAAAGGTTCCGAATAAATCTTATAATCAGTAGCGTCAGCATAAAATGAAGGAAAAAAGCATTTTTTGTGTGATTAATATTACAGAGTTGGAAGATAAAAAGAATATGTTAAAAATTGAAACTTTCCGACTAAAAAAAATAGTTCATTATAAAAAAAATGCCTCATTTGTTTTTATTAAAAAAACGCCGCATATGTGGGATGTTTTTAATAAATATATGCATTTACTTAAAGTCTTTAGATATATTGTGTGTATATATTTTTTGTATTATCTGTTATTTCGCTTATACTTTCTCTAGAAATTATCCCGGATAAACGAGGTTCTACTGTATAAGGTTTCCGACTAATATAGTCACTCGATGCATCCTTAAAAATAATCGTTCTATCTGCATCGAAGGTTTTCAGCCAATCGGCGAGTATCATTGTTGACATTCGTTCCATTCGCATTCATTGGCTGTTCGAACGTAAGTAAGTAGTAACTAACTTACGTCGTCGTATATATAAACAACGTAAACCGTAATCCGTTATAAATTAGTTGAGTTATTATTTAATTGATTAACTTACACGTAATTATATATCGAAAATGAAGTAGCTGAGCAATGAATTTATTTCAACAGTCCTGACAACAACACGAACGAACATCTGTTTACTTTTTACGTTTTTTTCTAAGGTTAGTTAAATTTTCAACATTTGTTACACCATAAGATAACATTTTTCTACAATTTTGTAATTAACGACAAAATCGAAAAATCCGATGATGACTCTATAATAATTCGAGTGTCGAAGAGGTAAAATTTATGGAACCAAACAATTGGCTTCATAATAGAACCGAGAATTAGCAGATTTGGAGTCTTTTCTGTCTTTCGGTAGATAATCAGACAAAAGCTATTTACAAAATAAATTTTGAAACCTAATTTGGTTCTCATGTTATTTTATGCTTCCGTTGGATGGTTGTAACGTTAATATTTTATAGCGTTTGGGTTTTTATGCTTGAATTATATATTTTTACGATAAAATAATTGCTATCCCTAAATCGTCATTGATTAGTTGATGTAATATAAAAAAAAAGAGGCTGCGATGATTACCAAATATTTTTGGTCGCAATGTATGTTGGAATTCGATAATGGGTTTTTATTGATTATTACTAATGTGAAATTTAATTTTGCACTAATTTGTAGTCAATCATTGGCATGAGTGACGACAAAATGGACAAATCTGGCGACGGCTCGCAAGACGATGGAAATAAAGTTCAAGAAAGTGGCTCCGATACCGAAGACAACAATCGGCCAAGCAGTAGCACTGCGACTTTTCACAAATTAAAAAAACGATTTAAGAAACGCAGCTATCGAAGAAAAATTCATGGCGGCGGTGAGGAAGAAAATGCTGGTAGTTCCAATGGAGATAATAACGACAAGCCTGGAAGTAGTGCCTCTAATGTTCGCAAATTAAAAAAGCTGAGAAAGAGCACGGATCGAGAAGATACGGATGATCCAACGGAGGAAGAAAGTCGAGCAGAATCCAAAGCAGGTGCGAAACACAAATATTCTCACTTAATTCCCGAATTCCAAGCAATTATTAAAAAAAAAAAAAACTTTCTGATCTTAAGTTTATATTTTTTAATTCCTATGGGATTAAAGAGTTTAGACAACATTTTATAAGGGCATAATGTAATGGGATGGGATGTAAAAGGGAATTGAAGTCATACCATGGAATAAACTTTTATTATTAAAAAAAAAATATATATATATATATATATAGTTAAATTATTACTTTGTAATAATAATTTGCCAAGTACATAAAAATGTGGTAAATCTTCTGAAAAACTGCAAAGAGAATTGTCTTTCTATAGGATTTTATTTAAAATTAGGAGAAAAAAGTGAGGTACTCATTTGTTAATGCATTAAGAAATCCTAATGTTTTGAAAAAATGTTGATCTTAGTAATTCTTTAAAAATGTTAACAACGTTTTTTAAAAGATACTGATAACTATTGCTAAATGATTTTTTTCTATAATGTCATTTTCTTAAATATTCTAATATTTACAGATGATTCGGACACAGAATCAGAAGCCAATAATGATGTTGCAGGTGAGAAAGACAAAAACACGTGACTGTGTAATTCACATAGTATTAAGAATACAAAAATTAGCTCCTTATATTTTTAAGGCGCGTCAAAAATATCAAAATTAGCGTTTTATATTTATAGGCGAGCCAAAAATTGCAAAATTAGCGCCGTATATTTTTTAGACGACCCATAAATGAAAAAAAAAAAAAAAAAATAGCGCCTTACAATTTTTAGGCGAGCCAGAAGTGCTAAAATTAGTGCCATATAATTTTTCAGGCGAGCCAAAAGCTGCAAAATTAGTGCCATATAATTTTTCAGGCGAGCCAAAAGTTGCAAAATTAGCGCCGTATGTTATTTAGACGACCCAAAAACGAAAAAAAAAAAAAGCGTCTTACAATTTTTAGGCGAGCCAAAATTGCTAAAATTAGTGCCATATAATTTTTCAGGCAAGCCAAAAATTGCAAAGTTAGCGCCTTACAATTTTTAGGCGAGCAAAATGAAAAAATCAGCATCATATAATTTATCAGGCGAGTAAAAAACTGCTAAATTAGCGTCTTATAATTTTTAGGCGAGGCAAATTCTGACGAATGGTCAACCGCCACGGATGAGGATTACGAAGTTCCTCTGGTGCTGAAAAAGATCAAGCCAAAATCCACATTTTTCACAGTAAACGAGATGATGCATCGTCAGATAGGACAGAGCAAAAATTTTCAAAGAAAGTTTTACGGCTCGCTTCACACAGTCGAACGTCTGCAGTTTCTTCATTCACTGAATGAGCATCAGGTGAAAAATAGGAAGAGTCTTAGATGTTCTCGTTTCTGTTTTTTTTTTCTTAAATTACTTTAATAAATGTAATAATATAATTGACGGTGTTGACACAGGGCTGTGTCAACACCGTCGAATTCAATGAGAATGGTGACTTACTTGTCAGTGGTTCCGACGATTTGGCTGTCTGCGTTTGGAATTGGGCTACACGAAAAAAACGCAATTCGTACGAAAGCGGCCACAGGCACAATATATTTCAGGTAATTATCTCAATAATTAATGACTCAAAATTTTGTTTTTATCCTATACATATTTCTTATAATTTTCAGAAGATTTTTACAGTCTCAATGATTTCAAAAAGAAAATAAAAAAATTGTTATGTCTCCAAAGACATTTATGATAAAAAAATTGTTGACAGATAACTAATTTTATTTAATAATTCTAATATCTGAATTTTTATTCGCGTATATAATTTTATTATTATTATCAATCTTAATAATATATTATTTTTATTTATTTTTTTATTTTATAGATAAAATAAAAAATTACCTCACTCCGATCTTATATTGTAAAGGAGTGAATCTTTTAAATATGTTTAAAATAAATTTATTCACGAGGATTGTATAAGTGAATATATTTTCTTGATATTTAGGCATCTTGGCTGCCACGCAATTTAACGATGATGGTAACCTGTGCGAGCGATGGTCAAGTACGTCTTCTCGATCTCGTTGATGGAACAACACGAAAAATAGGTTTGCACGAAGGAGCTTGCAACAAATTTGCGATACATCCGGACACTCCTCATGTCGCTATTTCTGTTGGCGATGATGGCAAAGTATTATCCATAGACGTACGAGATGATGAAACAACGAAGTAAAGATTTTTTTTTTCATTCAAAAGGAGACTTAAAAAAAATTCAACACTCTATTGATGATTTTTTGTTTTCCTTGCAGACTGACAATCATGAAGGAAAGAGCTTTTACTGTTCAATTATACACGATTCATTCGAATCCTCGAAACAGTCATGAATTTTGCATTGGCGGCCACTCAGAGACTGTGAAAATATTTGATCGTCGCAAAGCTAATTCGCCTCTCTCTAAATTGTGTCCAGCTAAATTGGTGATTATTTACGTTCAAATCAACGTCTGCGAATTGTTGTTTTTCTGTGGCATCTTCAATTATATTTATGTACGATTAATAGATCGGTAATGACCGCGTAAACGTCACTTCAGTAACATACAATCACAATGGAACGGAAATTCTTGCGTCTTACAACGACGATGATATTTACCTATTTGACACACTGATGCCTCATCCAACCGGCGACTATGCTCACAAATATTCAGGTCACCGAAACAGTAGAACAAGTACGTTGAAAAATTGCATTAACATTTATTTTGCTTTCCCGTAAGGGAAACTTTGTTTTCGTTAAAAAAATGTTTTTCCAGATTTTCATCTCAGGATGCTCAAAATAACCTAAAACGTCGAGAAAAATTATTTGTACGAAATGTCTGTATGTGTGTGTGTATGTTTGGATTCTTGTTATCACGATAACTTACGTAATTTTCAAGATATCACTCTGGAATTTGGTATACATATTTCGTGTGGGTAGACAAAGGCTAAGTTCAAAATTGGCACGAATCCGTTGAGTGGTTCCAAAATTGTGACAATTTGATTTTTTTAGAAAATCATTTATCACGCTCTTACTTTCACAGTTTTAAAGATATTTGGCTGACGTTTGGACGACGAATGGACTATTATAGACTGACTAGGGGATATTGTGTCTTGCGCGCTCGCAAAAACTCGGTTGAATATCACTAATAGTTTTTTTTTACTATTCCATCGCCAACTTCATACCATTCGCTCGAAATTCTATGGCCAATTTGATTTTAAAACTAATTGTAGTTTCCAAAATTTTGAAATTTCAAGAAATTTTGAATATTCTTGAAATTTCGAATATTCTTGAAATTTTGAATATTCTTGAAATTTTGAATATTCTTGAAATTTTTAATATTCTTGAAATTTTGAAATTTCTTGAAATATTGAAATTTTTTGAAATTTCTTGAAATTGTTAAATTGTAAAATTTTTTTAAAATTGTTAAATTGTGAAGTTGTGAAATTATTTTAAAATTGTAAATTTTTCTGAAATTCGGAAGTCACAAAAAGAACGTAATTTTTAAAAATTTCATAATTTTGGAAACTACAATTTGTTTTAAAATCAAATTGGCGATAACGGTGAAGCAACGTGACAATTTCAATTGTCAGCTTTTTTAACGCTATAATGTGTCTTTATGTAGAGTACTTAGTTCTAAAAAGCTACCAGAAAATGTGCCTGGCGAAAATATTTCTCTGAAAATCTTGGGAATATCGCTAAGAATTTGTCTGATTTATTACGTGTTATCGTACTTTTTGAATTAAAAAATGTTCTCAGAATTTAAAGATTCCTAATTGTTCTGACTGATATACGTTCTGTGCCGATTACTTTTCAAATGTATTAAGCACGGAATTTTTTTTATAAATTTAAGTAAATCGTTGAAATTTTCAGTAAAGGGTGTCAATTATTTTGGACCGAACAGCGAGTTCATAGTTTCGGGCTCAGATTGCGGAAATATATTCTTCTGGGAAAAAAACAGCGAAGCTATTGTGCAATGCGTGCGAGGAGATGCACAAGGAGTGGTAAATTGTGTTAAGCCTCATCCATCGATTCCCGTATTGGCAAGTAGTGGGTTAGACGATGATGTTAAGATATGGATACCGCGCGCATTTGGACCGCCGCCTATGACTGAACTCAAACAAGTAAACGAAATATAACGGTTTCTAAGCTACGTAGGGTGAACCAGCCAGTGAATGGACACTTTCCATAAGAACACATGCATAAAAACGTCCATTCATTGGGATTTTTCGTCTGCTTAACTGTCCATTCACTGGTCAGTTCACCCTATAAATTACGCGTAGTTTTCGTTGTGTAGTAAAGAAATTTTTCCCTTTTTTTCTAGCTCGTCACATCCAATTGTAATGATCGAGCAGCTGGACGACCACAAGGTCAAAACCGTCGTTACGACGTTGACTTATTCTGCATTGTATTGGAACATTTTTGCCATAACCGCGAAATGTATGTAAGTAGTTTCCATCCTGAGTATTTTTATATTAATATCTGCTTATAATGTCAATCACTCTTTTATTTTCGATTTAATAACATTTTTTTTACTATAAAAATGGGGAATTTGGTTGACGTAAAAAATAATTACTATAATTTAATTTTGTAGTGCATAAAAAAGTATCTATATATTTTTCTACTGACTAATAGTTTCGGTAATAGACTTTTAATGACGAAAAACAAGCTTCTTTCAAGTAGAACTATGAATTAGTAAATTTAAAAAAAATTATTACTATATTTTCATTTTCATTTTATAGTGTATAAAAAAGTATCTACATATTTTTCTACTGACTAATAGTTTCGGTAATAGTCTTTTAATGACGAAAAAAAAGCTTCTTTCAAGTAGAACTATGAATTAGTAAATTTAAAAAAATAATTACTATAATTTCATTTTGTAGTGTATAAAAAAGTATCTATACATTTTTCTACTGAGTAATAGTTTCGATAATAAACTTTTAATGACGAAAAAAAAGCTTCTTTCAAGTAGAACTACGATTTAGTAAATTTTGAGAAATATATTCAGGCCGTTTATAAAAAAACGTGGCCTAGTTTGTGAAGAATTCTGCAATTTTTTTGATCGTTTTATTAACCATTTGCTAAACGTATTTTATAGCATCTTATACCGGCAAGACTTTCTGGTGGAACATTTGAAGACGACGATGATGACGATGACGATGATGATGATGATGACGATTAGGCACATAAACGTATCATTTTCGTTGGGGCCAACTATCGCCAAGGGCTTCAATTAACGTAAGTCGTGAAAAATCTACGCGTCCTTCAATTAAATATTTTTACGAGATATTAAAATTCAACGATATCTTAAAAGTGATTGATATTTCACACTAAAATAGCCAAACGCGAGTATAGATTATTCGCAAGATATTGTTTTGTGATACGAGACGTATCGTCAGATAGTCTTAGAGTGTAAGTGAAAATAATAAATAAATCGTAAATTTGGATAAACGATTATATCATCGAGATAACCGACGGAATGAGAAGAATTTTTTCAAAGTGTATTTAATATTCGAGTGTCGAGGAGTTAAAAATTGATGCAATCAAACAATTGTATCATAATAGCACTGAGAATTCGCAAATTCAAAGTCTTTTCTATCTCTCAGCAGATAATTAGACAAAAGCTATTTACGAAATAAATTTAAAAACCCAATTTGGTTATTATGTTATTTTATGCTATCGTTGGATGATTGTAACGTTAATATTTTCTAGAGTTTGGGTTTTTATGCTTGAATTATTTATTTATACGATAAAATGATTGATATCTCTAAACGGTCGTTGTTATATTATTCTGCGCGGTGCGTAATGACAAGACTGATAAATAAAGAATTGCATTTTTTTTCGTTGATGTAATGTGAAGAAAAAAAAGAGAAAAAAGGCTACGATGATTACCACATTTTTTGGCCGTAATGTAATATTGGAATTCAATAAAGGGTTTTTATCGATTATTACTAGCGAGAAAATGAGTGAAAAGAAATACAACGACACATTTTTGTTTTTTTGTATCTTCGGTATCATTGAATTATAGTGTTTATTTGAAAAATTCAAAAAATACCAATGGAATGAGCGAGTCCGGCGTAAATATGGAGAGTAAAAGTTCCCATCAACATCGTTGTTGCTGCTTTTATGAGAAGAGTCGACCAAGGACCCGCCAGTAAAAGCGACGTTACAAAGTCTAATAACAATGGCCTGTAAACTGTGAGCAAAAGCATACCAACTACGATGGGAACTAAACCACGACGCAAATCGTGACGAGACCACAACCAAACCAGTGTCGCTGTTGTGATGTGTTGTACCTGCGGTAAAAAAAAATTGTAATGTTAAGTAGTTGTGCAAAAAACATACCGTTAATAATATCAATACGTGGCTAAAAAAAAATCCACTTGTGAAAAGCGGAAGTTTATTTTCGGCAAAATGATTCCAATTGCGAAAAGCGGAAGTTCATTTACGGCAAAATGATTCCAATTCCGAAAAGCGGAAGTTTATTTTCGGCAAAATGATTTCAATTCCGAAAAGCGGAAGTTTATTTTTGGCAATATGATTCCAATTGCGAAAAGCGGAAGTTTAGTTTTGGTAAAATGATTCAAATTGTGAAAAGC
The DNA here is from genome assembly GCA_963970395.1 of Ephialtes manifestator. Lineage (NCBI taxonomy): Eukaryota > Metazoa > Arthropoda > Insecta > Hymenoptera > Ichneumonidae > Ephialtes > Ephialtes manifestator. The sequence continues at coordinate 36,163,261 of OZ019972.1, forward strand.
GGAAGTTTATTTTTGGCAAAATGATACTAATTGCGAAAAGCGGAAGTTTATTTTCGGCAAAATGATTCAAATTGTGAAAAGCGGAAGTTTATTTTTGGCAAAATGATTCCATTTGCGAAAAGCGTCAGTTTATTTTCGGCAAAATGATTTCAATTCCGAAAAGCGGAAGTTTATTTTCGGCAAAATGATTTCAATTCCGAAAAGCGGAAGTTTATTTTTGGCAATATGATTCCAATTGCGAAAAGCGGAAATTTAGTTTTGGTAAAATGATTCCAATTCCGAAAAGCGGAAATTTATTTTTGGCAAAATAATTCCAATTTCGAAAAGCGGAAGTTTATTTTTGGCAAAATGATTCCAATTGCGAAAAGCGGAAGTTCATTTTTGACAAAATGATACTAATTGCGAAAAGCGGAAGTTTATTTTCGGCAAAATGATTCAAATTCCGAAAAGCGAAAGTTTTTTTTTTTGGCAAAATGATTACAATTTGCGAAAAGCGGAAGTTTATTTTTGGCAAAATGATTCCAATTGCGAAAAGCGCCAGTTTTTTTTCGGCAAAATGATTTCAATTCCGAAAAGCGGAAGTTTATTTTTGGCAATATGATTCCAATTGCGAAAAGCGGAAGTTTAGTTTTGGCAAAATGATTCCAATTGCGAAAAGCGGAAGTTTATTTTTGGCAAAATCATTCCAATTGCCTCAAGTGGAAGTTTATTTACAGCTATATGAATTTTCCGTACCAGACTTATGTTGGACTCGAAACTCTTTTGGATATATTTCCAATCGAATTCCGCTCCTCGTGCGCCAACCCAAAGGAGTAGAAATCGCGTTAGGAGAACCTCGGCTCCTGCCCAACCGATTCCTGCGGTCAAAACTTTGGCGTGTCCTTTGCCGGGAATTCCTTTTAATACTAATAGTATTCCTACTAAATCAGCCAAATCTATGGAGTATTTGAAGAACTCCTGAAAATGAAAAAAAATTACGATTATTTAATTATCAAAGAATCATAAAAATGAAATCATAACAATAAACAAATGATATTATATAATTAGCAAATTTTTGCACACTTCATTTGTCTTTCTTCTTAAACATAAATAATCTCTAAGTAAATTTGATTAGCATCTTGTATGTCTTACAGTTTTTAAAGGCATTTCGTATCCTTAACAATTCAGAAAAATATTTCATTAGTCAAAATGTAAATTTGATTAGCGTCTTGTATGGATGAAAATGAGAATCTGAAAATGTTTCACGATTACTTACTTCAAAAATATTGAAGCCCTGTCCGACGCTTTCTGTCGTGGGGAAGAAAGTTGCTAGTGCGAGCATTTTAACAAGTTGCGTAAAAATGTAAATTCCACCTGCTTGAATACATTTCCAAAATGCTCCATATTCGGATCTGCAAAAAAAACGAAAAAACAATACTTCAAATTATAATTTAACTTTCTCGAAGATCGTAAAGAGAACTAAATTCATAAACCGAACACATTGATATTTCCTACAGTACGAACATTTTTATTCTACGTAACATTAACCTATCAACATTGGTCTTTTCTAACCTCAAATTATTTTCTTTAATATCGAAAATAGAACTAATAATTTTTCTATAAAAATTTACAAACATGTGCCGTTTATAATTTTCTAATATTTATATTAATACTTCGTGAAGGAAATTAATTTTTCGTAAATATTGCTTTGGGTACGGAAAACTCCACCTAAAATTTAAGGGGTTATAAATTAGAGCCGATAAATGAAAAGTTATATACTTACAGGCCCGAATACTTGTACGTTAAATAATAAGGTACGTAAACCAAAGCCACACAATTTCCGAAGTGGTAAAGTGTCATTTTTCAAACGATGATACTCCAAATTAAATACTAATTACAATATCCCGTATATTCGGTAACAAATTTAGCGACGGTACGTCAGCAATTAATATTTTTGTCCTCAAGCGCCATCTGCACGAACTTTTATGAACTTAAAATGGCGACTGGCCGCAAGATGGCGGCCAAATACATTTCCGAAACATCTTTTAACTTGGTTTAAACGTCCTTTGCGTATTACTTCAAAAAATGATCAAGAAAAATCGATAATCCTTATATAATTCGATCAACGACGCTTCAAACAGTAACAATCAACGAATTCGCTCGGAGCTGTATTTTTTGGGTACGTAAGATGAAAAATATATCGTTAGAAAACGGAAAAAATTACGGCAATGAAAAAAGTTCGGGAAACTAACGTCTTTTTTTACTGAAAAATGAATGTAACAGCGAGATTCGAACGATTTTTTACCCTTTGTCAAAAAGCACAGCAGCCCTTGTGTGAAATGAATCATTGCATACATTTTTTTACCCCTTCACTGAATCCCCCTTTTGTCCCTTAACCCCTTACCAAAAAAGGGGTACCCTGCACTGCTACCCCCCCAATAAAACCCATAAAAAAGGGGTAGCTGCCAAAAAAGGGTTCCCAGTGCTGATCAACTATTGACCATTTTTCTCTCCATGTTTATAGCTCATTTTATCAACAATTTTGTTTTTCAATAAGGTAAGTTTTGAAACTTTTATATTATTATTATTATAACTGCAAAAAAGAAAAAGGAATTACATAAAAAATAGATATGAAATGAAAACAACTGTTCAGCTTATTTTATAAATGTTTTTAATAATATCTATTTCATCATTATTATCATTATTACGATTTTCATTATTTCAACACCAATTTAAAAAAATAAATGTTTTTTTTAAATCGGTAAAAAATGAAAATTGTTCAACTGATTTTATCTATGTTTAAAAATATTGTAAAAATGAATTTTATAATTATTATTGCTTTTATTATTACAGCGTGAGAGATAAGGCAAAAATAATATGTAAAAATTGGTAAAAACAGTGACAATCGAGTGGAATTGAAGAAATACATGGGACAAATGAGGTGGGACAATTTTTTTGCTGCTACATACTTAAATTCAACAGGATACACCCTTTGGGGCTAGGGATTTAGAATGGTGAACACTACGTCTTTCGACCAACCGAGATAGAGAGTTTCAAAGCTTGTGTCTCTTTCCAGCCCCACCGACGCTGGAGATTCTTTAAGGGGTTGGTCGAAGAGTCTTCCCCATTGGTCGGCAACTCCTGGGTGCTATACAGTATTCAGAGCGGTATATTGAAAGGGTGGTTCAGTTTGGCTGGGACCGTCAGAGACGGTGCTTCATATTCTATTCTTCTTAAAAAAATCACCTCAGTATTCACTTGGCTGTTCCAGTGATCACACATTACAAGAATTTGCTCCAATATAATTTGGTGCAATTCAAAATTTAATTTTTTTTGTGGATTCTGTGATTATTTACATTTAGTGATGTCAAGAAACAAAAAAATTAACACAAAAGATAGAGAAGAACTTTTTGCTTTAATTTACTTGAGAATAAAATTCTTTTATTGTGTACTCAAATCTCTTATAATGAATGGAATTTTAGCAAACAGGACATTTGCAAAAAATGCATAGAACTTTAGATAAATTTTAACAAATGTGATTTACTTGTACAAATTTCTTTATTGCAAGTTTTTTAAAAATTCGTAGATTTGCACCTAAAAATTATCAAGTAGTTATAAAGACTTTCTAGTGCTTCTGTTATGTAATTTGTGAAATCAATATTTTTTGTACATCAAAAAGTAATTTTTTACAGATAATTTTCTATTAAGAATTTTTTTTTCTTATAAAGAATAATTTTTCATCAAGATTTCATGTAAAGACAAATTTTTTGTCAAGATCTTTTTTGTAGACTTTTTTGTAGAAAAAGAATTTTTTCTTACGAAGAATAATTTTTTATTGAATATTTCTTCTCATCAAGAATAATTTCTATTTTTTTTCACATGGATATTACAAATCTACATATCAATAAATCAGAATTGCTTCAATAAATGTAACATTAACATACAATCTGTTTGCTAAATTGTCCGCATTTAAAAAAATTTTTTTTTTTTAAATAGTTATATTCATACAAATTTCTCTATTTCACAAAATATTTTTTACTCTTCAATGTGATGTGTATTTTGGACTTTGGGATTATCCAGCGATTAACAAAGATTGTCTAGTGTTAGTGTTATGTGATTTGTGAAATCAAGACTTTTCATTGACAAAAAATTAACAAAGTGTTTGAAGCCGTATAACATTTAAAACAATTGATTCTTTACTTAAAATATAATGCATTACATTTGAGTTTGTAACTTAAATGTGTGTAATTAAAAATCCTCTTTCATGTATCTATACAATAAAATTGTTTAAAATAAATCTCAACTTAAACACAGTTGAAAAACGAGTTTGAAAAAAATCGAGTTGAACAGAAAAATTGATTTTCCCGACATTTTTAAAGCCATATGTTACATCGTTACTGAGCCCGGGTTACCCTTTTATACTAAAGAAAAAAAAATAGTTTAGCTTAGCATTCACCCCAACTTCACCCCTTTTTCACATTACGAACATCCCCCTAAAAAAGGGGGACGGCGCAAAACGTAAATTCTGATTTTGTGGGCAAAAAAAAACGTGGAAAAAATTTCTGTTTACTATTATTTGTAACTTGCTTTCAAGCCTATTCATAATTTTAGTACAGTAGCATTGTAAAGGGGTGTGGCTAGTGGTAAAAAAAAAAAAAAGATCGCTTTAACATCCCCTCCGAAATGCGGGGAGAAGAAACGCAGAAGCAGATGGGGTGGAGCTTCCTATCGCTCGCGCTTTGCATCTTTTAGAGTCCGTGGAAGGGTTCGACAGTGATGCTTTAGCTTTCGTGGGTGGTTGACAGATAAGATTCTGTTTATTTTTTAAAAAAATTTTCGATTCGTTTTATTAAGACATTTAATTTAGCATAATTTTTTGTCTTATTTCTTCTTTTCTTCTTTGGATTGTAAAGATTTCTCAAAAAAAAAATCGGTGTATCTTGATTTAAAAAAAAAAATTGGTATAGAAAAATTCATGGGAATCTAAAGAATTAAACTCTGGTAATGAATATAATAAATAATTTTTGGTACTGTCAAGAAATATGTTAAAGTGTTTTGTGCTGCGCCTGATTTCTTCTTTCGATTGTAAAAATTACTCAAAAAAACGATGTATTTTAATTAAAAAAAAATATTGTTATAGAAAAATGCATGGGAATGTAAAGAATTAAACTCGGGTAATGAACATATAAAATTATTTTTGGTATTGACAAGAAATGTTCTAAGGTGTTTTATGCTGCGACTGGTTTTCATCCGTCGGATAAGATATTGCTTATTTTTTGAAATTTTTTCGAAGCGTTTTATTGAGAAATTTAATTTAGCATAATTTTCATCCTTATTTCTTCCTTTCTTCTTTTGGTTGTAAAGATTTTTTAAAAATCAGTGTATCTTGACTTAAAAAAAATTATTATTATAGAAAAATTCAGGGGAATCTAAAGAATTAAACTCCGGTGATAAACATATAAAATAATTTTTGGTATTGTCGAGAAATATTCTAAGGTGTTTTGTGCTGCGATTGGTTTTCTTCCGTGGGACAAGATATTGCGTATTTTTTAAATTTTATAGATGCATTTTATTAAGACATTCAATTTAGCATAATTTTGATCTTTATTTCTTCTTTTGATTGTAAAGATTTCTTAAAAAAACGGTGTATCTTGATTGAAAAAAAAAATATTGTTATAGAAAAATTCATGGGAGTCTAAAGAATTAAACTCGGATAATAAACATATAAAATAATTTTTGGTATTGTCAAGAAATATTCTAAGGTGTTTTGTGCTGCGATTGGTTTTCTTCCGTGGGACAAGATATGGCGTATTTTTTTAATTTTCATCTTTATTTCTTCTTTTGATTGTAAAGATTTCTCAAAAAACGGTGTATCTTGATTTAAAAAAAAAAAATATTGTTATAGAAAAATTCATGGGAGTCTAAAGAATTAAACTCGGGTAATGAACATATAAAGTAATTTTTGGTATTGTCAAGAAATATTCTAAGGTGTTTTGTGCTGCGTCTGGTTTTCATCCGTCGGACGGACGACAGAGAAGATATTGCTTATTTTTTGTTATTTTGATTTTTAATTAGGTTTTGTATTTTGTTTGTTTTTTCGATGCGTATTATTAAGACGTCACATTTAGCATAATTTTCAGTCTTATTTATTCTTTTCTTTTTGCGACTCTAAAGATTTCTGAAAAAAATTGTGTTTCTTGATTTTTAAATAAATTATCGTTATAGAATAAATCATGGGAATCTAAAAAATTAAACTGGGGTAGTGAAATAAATATATAAAATAATTTTTGGTATTGCCAAGAAATATTTTAAGGAGTTTTGTGCTGCGACTGGTTTTCATCCGTCGGAAAGACGTCGGCGAAGATATTGCTTATTTTTTGTTATTTTGTGGATGGGTTTTATCAAAACATTAAATTTAGCATAATTTTCAGCCTTATTAATTCTTTTCTTCTTTCAATGGTAAAAATTTCTCAAAAGTGAATATTGATTTTAAAAAAAAATTATTATTGTCGAAAAATTTATGGTTATTTAAAGAATTAACCTGGGATAATGAATAAACATATAAAATAATTTTTGGTTTTGTCAAGAAATATTATAAGGTGTTTTGTGCTGCGACTAATTTCCATCCGTCGGACGGACATCGGATATAAGTCATGGATATGGATAAAATGAAATCTGGATATAAGAAGATGCTGTGGTCGATAAACATTTTCATCGGTAAGTTATTTTTCATCTATTTAGATTTTAAAAAATAATCTGCACCGATGTTTTAACCCTTTTGTTCCGGAGGGTTAAAAAATTAGCAAACTTCTCATATTTAAACTCGCACATCTTTTATATACGATATTCGAAAGAAAAGGGAAGAAAAGTTTAATTCTCAATATGCTATTTTTCGTTAAATTTATAAGCAATATAGAATTATTTTTTAAACAGAAGTCGTTTTTAAAAATCTGATAAATATTTTGGACTGCAGTCAGTATCATACCATAGAAAATACTTGACGATATTGTTGCTAATATTTTGAGATTTTTTGCCAATAATTGTATGCTAAATAAAGAGTTTGAAGTTTTGATACAAAAAATATTTGAAATAAAAAACAAAAAAATGTTACGAATTATTGGAATGCAATATGTACTTTTTTTTTTACATTTTCGCAATGAATTATTACCGCACTTTTATATCAAACACGATATTTATCACTTTTATTATTGGTCAATCAAAATTTTGAATAAAGCTGAACGAATTACAACCGTTTAATCGAGGCGACTAGTTTTATACCCATATTTGTTTTTCTAAAACTAACAGCTAAAAAAAATTGTAAAAATTAGCGTGTGGACAGACAACATCTCTGACTAATTTTGAGACCCCGTAAAATTTCTACGTTCTCCAGGATTTCATTGAAAATTTAAATAAAATAAAAAAGAACGATGAATTTCTTCTTAGTTATAGAAGTTTAAAATGTTTGATTGCTTACCCTTTTTGTCGATATGATTTTTTCTTTTTTTATTTCGACCAAAACTTTAACAAAAAACATAGAAAAGATAAATTGTTATTCAGTAGATATAAAAAATTGGATTAGAATTAGATATAAAGAAATTAAATTTTTTTTTTAGAATAAATATTTTAAATAAAGTATAAAGTACAATGTAGCCAATCGGAATTATAATTATAATTTGCAATATTCGAACCACCATAATTATGTACACTTTGTCAATAAATCACGATTACTACTACTAATATTTAAAAGATCAGAGAACCTAGTGATTCCCACCAAACTCTGACTTTGAGCAGAAAAAAAATTCATGAACACAAAGCTCCCTCTATGAGAAGTGGAAATTTATTAAATTACAAGCTCACCAGATTATATGTGTACCACAAATCAGCTCTCCGGGTAATAGTTACCGACAGTTGCAAAACGCCGTTGATTTTTTCTGTGGTAAAAATGAAAAATGCCAGACTTGTAATTCGAAAAGGTTTAAAAATGAAAAAAAATATTATCAGAATGGCCTAAATTATAGGAAAAAAAAAATTGGCTCACTTCTAATTTGTAATATTTGTAATATGAAAGAGATGTTCTATGTAATTGAATAGTCGGTTTACATTTTTTTTAAATAGAAATTAATCCGATGGTTACAAATATGCCTACCACCCAATGTAGGTATTTCTTATGCAATGATCCCGACCCTATCGACCGGAATTAAGCGCTTCATGCGAAACAATAGTTTTCGATCAATAGAATAATATCAGCAGTTTCGTAAAAAAAAAATCGTACTTTTATGATACTAATGTTGACCAACATATGATATGTATAGACACTGTATTTTTGCTAAACCTCCTTTAATATCGACCGTGGAAACTTGTTTGCCGATTAAATCACTAGATGTCGCCACATAATAGAAACTAAATCGACTCATTTCTTAACAAGGAAAAAAAACCGCATACATAAAAATTTCTATTCCTATTGTTAAATATGATATCAACAAAAATGATAACACGGAACCTTAAGTTAGTTTAAACTAATCTTCTAATTAAAAATACTCCATTTAATTTATGTTTCCATTTTTATAACTAGAATGAGCAATTATAAAACAAAGATGCTCTATAAATAAGGTCAGAAGCGCAAATATTTAAAAAAAATTGCGTTTGTAACAGCAGAACTTAAATTCCTCCGTCGATAAGATTTTTTTTTAAACCGTTTTATTGCCGAGGGAATCTTGCTAAAATGTTTACATGGCATCAAAGCCAATTCTATTGACCAATTTTAGCAAGAAGCCATGTAATATCAACAAAAATGATTAATCCTTAATCATTCATTTAAACTAATCTACTAATTAAAAATACTCCATTCCATGTATACTTTCATTTTTGTAACTAGAATTAGCAATTATAAAAGAAAGATGCTCTATAAATAAATTCAGAAGGGTAAATATTTTTTTAAAATTGCGTTTGTAACAGCAAAGCTTAAAAATTCTCCGTCGATAAGATTTTTTGAAAACCGTTTTATTGCCGAGGGAATCTTGCTCAAATGTTTACATGGCATCAAAGCCAATAGAATTGTGAGTTGTACGTTTCATTTGGGCTCACATAAGGAGGGTCGAAAATTCTCAAAGTAATTTCTATTCCTATTGTTAAATATGACATCAACAAAAATGATTAATCCTTAATCATTCATTCAAACTAATCTACTAATGAAAAATACTCCACTCAATGTATACTTTCATTTTTGTAACTAGAATTAGCAATTATAAAACAAAGATGCTCTATAAATAAATTCAGAAGGGTAAATATTTTTTTTAAATTGCGTTTGTAACAGCAAAGCCTAAAAATTCTCCGTCGATAAGATTTTTGAAAACCGTTTTATTGCCGAGGGAATCTTGCTAAAATGTTTACATGGCATCAAAGCCAATAGAATTGTGGGTTGTACGTTTACTTTGGGCTCACATAAGGAGGGTAGAAAATTCTCAAAGTAATTTCTATTCCTATCGTTAAATATGATACCAACAAAAATGATTAATCCTTAATCATTCATTCAAACTAATCTACTAATTAAAAATACTCCATTCAATGTATACTTTCATTTTTGTAACTAGAATTAGCAATTATAAAACAAAGATGCTCTATAAATAAATTCAGAAGGATAAATATTTTTTTAAAATTGCGTTTGTAACAGCAAAGCTTAAAAATTCTCCGTCGATAAGATTTTTTGAAAACCGTTTTATTGCCGAGGGAATCTTGCTAAAATGTTTACATGGCATCAAAGCCAATAGAATTGTGGGTTGTACGTTTACTTTGGGCTCACATAAGGAGGGTCGAAAATTCTCAAAGTAATTTCTATTCCTATTGTTAAATATGACATCAACAAAAATGATTAATCCTTAATCATTCATTCAAACTAATCTACTAATTAAAAATACTCCATTCAATGTATACTTTCATTTTTGTAACTAGAATTAGCAATTATAAAACAAAGATGCTCTATAAATAAATTCAGAAGGGTAAATATTTTTTTTAAATTGCGTTTGTAACAGCAAAGCTTAAAAATTCTCCGTCGATAAGATTTTTTTAAAAGCGTTTTATTGCCGAGGGAATCTTGCTAAAATGTTTACATGGCATCAAAGCCAATAGAATTGTGGGTTGTATGTTTACTTTGGGCTCACATAAGGAGGGTAGAAAATTCTCAAAGTAATTTCTATTCCTATTGTTAAATATGACATCAACAAAAATGATTAATCCTTAATCATTCATTCAAACTAATATACTAATTAAAAATACTCCATTCAATGTATATTTTCATTTTTGTAACTAGAATTAGCAATTATAAAACAAAGATGGTTTATAAATAAATTCAGAAGGGTAAATATTTTTTTTAAATTGCGTTTGTAACAGCAAAGCTTAAAAATTCTCCGTCGATAAGATTTTTTGAAGACCGTTTTATTGCCGAGGGAATCTTGCTAAAATGTTTACATGGCATCAAAGCCAATAGAATTGTGGGTTGTACGTTTACTTTGGGCTCACATAAGGAGGGTAGAAAATTGTCAAAGTAATTTCTATTCCTATTGTTAAATATGACATCAACAAAAATGATTAATCCTTAATCATTCATTCAAACTAATCTACTAATTAAAAATACTCCATTCCATGTATACTTTCATTTTTGTAACTAGAATTAGCAATTATAAAATAAAGATGCTCTATAAATAAATTCAGAAGGGTAAATATTTTTTTAAAATTGCGTTTGTAACAGCAAAGCTTAAAAATTCTCCGTCGATAAGATTTTTTGAAAACCGTTTTATTGCCGAGGGAATCTTGCTAAAATGTTTACATGGCATCAAAGCCAATAGAATTGTGGGTTGTACGTTTACTTTGGGCTCACATAAGGAGGGTCGAAAATCCTCAAAGTAATTTCTATTCCTATTGTTAAATATGACATCAACAAAAATGATTAATCCTTAATCATTCATTCAAACTAATCTACTAATTAAAAATACTCCATTCAATGTATACTTTCATTTTTGTAACTAGAATTAGCAATTATAAAACAAAGATGCTTTATAAATAAATTCAGAAGGGTAAATATTTTTTTAAAATTGCGTTTGTAACAGCAAAGCTTAAAAATTCTCCGTCGATAAGATTTTTTTAAAAGCGTTTTATTGCCGAGGGAATCTTGCTAAAGTGTTTACATGGCATCAAAGCCAATAGAATTGTGGGTTGTACGTTTACTTTGGGCTCACATAAGGAGGGTCGAAAATCCTCAAAGTAATTTCTATTCCTATTGTTAAATATGACATCAACAAAAATGATTAATCCTTAATCATTCATTCAAACTAATCTACTAATTAAAAATACTCCATTCAATGTATACTTTCATTTTTGTAACTAGAATTAGCAATTATAAAATAAAGATGCTCTATAAATAAATTCAGAAGGGTAAATATTTTTTTAAAATTGCGTTTGTAACAGCAAAGCTTAAAAATTCTCCGTCGATAAGATTTTTTTAAAAGCGTTTTATTGCCGAGGGAATCTTGCTAAAATGTTTACATGGCATCAAAGCCAATAGAATTGTGGGTTGTACGTTTACTTTGGGCTCACATAAGGAGGGTAGAAAATTCTCAAAGTAATTTCTATTCCTATTGTTAAATATGACATCAACAAAAATGATTAATCCTTAATCATTCATTCAAACTAATCTACTAATTAAAAATACTCCATTCCATGTATACTTTCATTTTTGTAACTAGAATTAGCAATTATAAAATAAAGATGCTCTATAAATAAATTCAGAAGGGTAAATATTTTTTTTAAATTGCGTTTGTAACAGCAAAGCTTAAAAATCCTCCGTCGACAAGATTTTTTGAAAACCGTTTTATTGCCGAGGGAATCTTGCTAAAATGTTTACATGGCATCAAAGCCAATAGAATTGTGGGTTGTACGTTTACTTTGGGCTCACATAAGGAGGGTCGAAAATCCTCAAAGTAACGATACATTCAGAGGGGCTGGCCTCAAGCGTTCTCACTCGTCTTCTCTTTTCCATTTACTCGTCACGGACAAGCTCACACTCTTTTTTTATTTTTTATCCTCTTCTTTCGGCCAAGCGAGTACCAGAAGACGTACAGATGTGTTTGCATTTCTCTCCCGAGGGACGGTAGACGTGCAATTTTGAAAAGCCGATTCCAATTCCGTTTCCTTTTCAGCGAAGAAAAAGAAGAAGAAGAAGAAGAAGTCTAGAGCGTTGGGCTGCCGCGTATTATCGCCCGATCCAAGTCCTTGCGACGTTCAACGACGAAGAAAGAAACTGCTACTGGGGATTACGAGATTCGTATACAAGAACGTGAAAGCGCGTGACGGAATCGAAAATTCCTACTACGTGGATTCGGCATTTCCACTTCGGTCCAAACTGTTGAATTCTTCGTTTCAACGCCAATATATGTTGCCTGTTATCATGGAATTCCTTCAGATCGGTCCCATCGTGAAATCCTGTTGTTCCAAGATCGGTAAGTAATTTTTCTGCAATTAAAAAAAATTTATTTAATCGTTGATTATATATTTTTGTTTTTGGTAACAATGTTGTTGATCTGTGTTATTAATTTTTTAATTAGTAAGTTGATGTTTAGAGATATTTTAAAAAAATCGACGTAGAATTTTATTTATCGTTGCCGATTTTTACTTGTCACAAAACTTATTATTGTGTTCGAAAGGAAATTACGGAAATGATGGTAAATAAAAAATACAGAGTTATTCAAATGTCTTTCGGACAAGAATTGAACTCTTTTAGTGTCAATTTTGACACCAATCTCAACTTGTTCAGAATGACTTTGATGGTAACTAATGATAGCACGAATAAAAAGGGAACAAGGAAAAATGCGAATCATCGATTCAATATCTCGTTATATGGAGATAAAATATCGTGACTACCAACTTTTTACGAGCTTTAGGTCTTTACATGCGAAACGCACCCTTCATTCAATTTTTATGAAAATCAAAATAAATCACAATGACAATACAAAAAAAATCGAGTAAACAGCATTTTTTTAAGTCATTCGATAAATTTAAAAAAAATTAAGTTAATAGCAAATTTAATGGGCCAAATGATTAATAAACGCTCTAAAAAAATACATGGCAAATTGGAATTCGTTGTTAGAGATTTTTTTTACAAATGGAGAATTTTGGCATCCAAACTTTACGTTACTTTCGGCCATTTTTCAAAGTGAACTAACGTCCGCAAAAATATAAAAATGCGAAGTATCGTAATGATATCTATTTTCTTTGTTTCCGTGAAATTTTGCAAATTTTTTCATTTTATGGTTAACCACTTCGTCTGCGATGGGTAAATCTACTAAAAAGCTACTTCGACGTCCATTACATGTCCATTTCGAGGAAAAATTCGGGAAAAAAACCATTCACAAAGATTTTAGTTAGGAGACATTATGGCAAAGGGGAATCTTCAATGGGTGAACGACGAGCCGAGGGTGATAGCGGTAGTATAGTCGCATTGGTAGTTCTGCACTGGAAATAGGAAGAATGGAGTTGACGGAGCGAAAATCATGAAGGCCGGAAACGGATACGTAGCTCATCGTTGTATCAAGCGCGGAGCCACTGGTTCCGTCGGCGAATAGCAGCGTATCGTTGGAAAAGAGTCTTATAAAGAATCGCGCATTTCCTTCACGATCATATTTTACGTGGAATTGACAGAGAAAAAGCTCGGTCGAGACAACCAAGATCTTGGTTAAATATTCGTCAGCCAATTAATTAGTAACATCAACCAAATTGGTTATGCTTAAGAATAACTTGCTTCTGATTACCAATAAGTTCTTTAGTTATTTATTCTACAGTGAATGGGATAAGTGCCTTGTACACAATGACAAGAATGGCAAATTAATCACATGATCGTATTGCAATTTACATAATTTACATTCATTATCATACTACATATGATGAGGAAAATTTCCTTACTTATGGGGCGTCAGTAAGGGATATATATTGGTTTTACCAATAACTTAGTTATGGTTATCAATAATTTTGTTATCCTTACCAATAATTTGGTTATACTTACCAATAATTTGGTTATGCTTACCAATAACTTGGTTATACTTACCAATGACTTCATTCTTAATACCAATAAATTTTTTATACTTACCAATTACTCTGTAGCGCTTATCAATAACTTAGTTACACTTATCAATAATTTTGTTATTCTAACAATAACTTGGTTCTGATTACTAATAAGTACTTTATAATTACTAATAACTTAGTTATGGCTATCAATAACTTTACTATACTTACTAATAACTTGGTTATTCTTACCAATAATTTGGTTATGGTTATCAATAACTTGGTTCTGAATCACAATAAGTTCTTTACAATTACCAATAACTTTTTTGCGCTTATCGATAACTTCGATTATGCCGACCAATAAATTAATTATGCTTACCAATAACTTCCTAATACTTACCAACAACTTTGTTGTGCTTACGAATAACTTGATTATTTTTATCAATAACTTAGTTATGCTCAACAATAAATTGGTTGTTCTAACCAATTAATCACCAGCAGCATATTCAACAAAGCGCTTCTTTCACCCCAAGACCCAATGGACTACTTTTTGTCCTTGACATATCGCAGGAACTTGGAAAAATCAGAATGTTATAACGTCCATGACGTCCGCGACAATCAGCGCTGCGGTCGCTTATCCGTTTTTTTTCAATAGTTACTTATATCACGACAGTAGCGCCATAAGACACATTGTGTGTGAAAAATTAGTAACGGAACGAGCAGATACGTAGAAGTCATTTGTTTTACGTGTTAAGCGAATTTACACGATGTTGAAGTCGAGATATACAAGTCGAAAAGAGCTAGGACAACGTCGTCGTCGTCGCTCTTCGTCGTCGCGACCATGTTTTCGCTTTTCCCTGCCGGCTATATAGCTCTACCTCGGTGCCACCGGCACATAAACACATTTTTATATGACACAAGAGTGGATATATTTCTTTCCCACCCTTCGGAAAGAACCGGGACGTGTTTCTGCCGACGAGAGCGCCGCTCTTTGTTCCGTACTGCTGCTTTGCTGCTGCTGCTGCTGCTGCTGCTTTTGCTGGTTGTACGAGCACAGCATCAACCCTAGGCAACCTCCATGTCGCGTCCTTGCGTAGACGTCGTAGTGAAGCTCGTTCGACCATTGGTATTCCGATGTTGCGATGCGCTGTCCTATACCCCCTGCTACAGGGTTTCCGAGCTACGAACAAGGTGGGAGGGTGAAGAGTGAATTCTGGATTCGTCGTGCGATCGTATTCTTCTACGGCTATTGGAAATTTTCGATCGGTAATCCATTAAATGTTTATCTTTGGTAGGTGTATTTATTTATGATATTTCATGGGTGACCTTAGAAACGAAAGAAAAATTATGTTATCATTTTTTTAAGAATGTACCACAAGTATATTCGCAAATAATTTATGTACGGAAAATTTGGATGAATTTCGCCGTTCAGTGGAAATTCACCGTTTTTTTCACCGTGATCACGATGTTATTCACAAAATAACAAAAAAAGGGCGGGAGGGTGAAGAGTGAATTCTGGATTCGTCGTGCGATCGTATTCTTCTACGGCTATTGGAAATTTTCGATCGGTAATCCATTAAATGTTTATCTTTGGTAGGTGTATTTATTTATGATATTTCATGGGTGACTTTAGAATCGAAAGAAAAATTATGTTATCATTTTTTTAAGAATGTACCACAAGTATATTCGCAAATAATTTATGTACGGAAAATTTGGATGAATTTGAATGTTCGAACATTCAAATTCATCGTTTTTTCACCGTGATCACGATGTTATTAACAAAATAACAAAAAAAGGGCGGGAGGGTGAAGAGCGAATTCTGGATTCGTCGTGCGAACGTATTTTTCTACGGCCATTAAAAATTGCTGATTGGTAATCCATTAAATGTTTATCTTTGGTAGGTGTATTTATTTATGATATTTCATGGGTTACCTTAGAAACGAAAGAAAAATTATGTTGTTATCATTTTTTTAAGAATGTACCACAAGTATATTCGCAAATAATTTATGTACGGAAAATTTGGATGAATTTGAATGTTCGAACATTCAAATTCATCGTTTTTTCACCGTGATCACGATGTTATTAACAAAATAACAAAAAAAGGGCGGGAGGGTGAAGAGCGAATTCTGGATTCGTCGTGTGAACGTATTTTTCTACGGCCATTAAAAATTGCTGATTGGTAATCCATTAAATGTTTATCTTTGGTAGGTGTATTTATTTATGATATTTCATGGGTGACCTTAGAAACGAAAGATAAATTATGTGGTTATCATTTTTTTAAGAATGTTCCACAAGTATATTCGCAAATAATTTATGTACGGAAAATTTGGATGAATTTGAATGTTCGAACATTCAAGTTCGCCGTTTTTTCACCGTGATCACGATGTTAACAAAATAACAAAAAAAGGGCGGGAGGGTGAAGAGCGAATTCTGGATTCGTCGTGCGATCGTATTCTTCTACGGCTATTGGAAATTTTCGATCGGTAATCCATTAAATGTTTATCTTTGGAAGGTGTATTTATTTATGATATTTCATGGGTGACCTTAGAAACGAAAGATAAATTATGTTGTTATCATTTTTTTAAGAATGTACCACAAGTATATTCGCAAATAATTTATGTACGGAAAATTTGGATGAATTTGAATGTTCGAACATTCAAATTCACCGTTTTTTCACCGTGATCACGATGCTATTAACAAAATAACAAAAAAAGGGCGGGAGGGTGAAGAGCGAATTCTGGATTCGTCGTGCGATCGTATTTTTCTACGGCCATTAAAAATTGCCGATTGGTAATCCATTAAATGTTTATCTTTGGTAGGTGTATTTATTTATGATATTTCATGGGTGACCTTAGAAACGAAAGAAAAATTATGTTGTTATCATTTTTTTAAGAATGTACCACAAGTATATTCGCAAATAATTTATGTACGGAACATTTGGATGAATTTGAATGTTCCCCTAGCAGATCCGGTCACCGAACAAACCACCGTCGAAATCACCATGGTGGTTTTGTACAAAAATTTCACTTAGAATTTTGTCGAAATCACCACGTAAACTACCATTCCGAGATTTAAACGAATCTGGGAGTGGTGGTTTACGTGGTGGTTTTGTCAAAATTCTAAGTGAACTTTTTGCACAAAACCACTATATTGGAAACGACCGTGATTCTATGGTGGTTTCCGCGGTGACTGGGTCTACTAGGATCACGATGTTATTAACAAAATAACAAAAAAAGGGTGGGAGGGTGTAGAGTGAATTCTGGATTCGTCGTGCGATCGTATTTTTCTACGGCTATTGGAAATTGCTGATCGGTAATCCATTAAATGTTTATCTTTGATAGGTGTATTTATGATATTTAATGGGTGACCTTAGAAACGAAAAAAAAAGATATCCTTATGATTTGGTAAGATGCTGATTTGAATACATTCCCAAATTAATTATTTATAATATCTATAATGTTCTTAATAGATTTATAAAAAATTGAAAAAGGAAAAGAAAAAAAATGGTTAAAAAAATTTTGGAACCATTTTCTAATTTAATTTCTTTTTTCTGATGAAATTATGAGTTTCATTTCAAAAAATTTTTTCTTTTGAAAAGAAAAAAAAAGCGAATTTGCCTGAAAGTTTCTTTAGTTCTTTTATATATCATTAACTTTTAAGTATTAAATTAATACATAATTACTTTTTTAACTTTAGTAGTGTTGTTTTTTTTTTCAGATTCTTCTCCTGTCACTAAGACCTCAAATTCTAATGGAATTAAATGTTCATTAACAGACTGTACAAGTCTTTTGATAACATTGGAATTTGGGATATAAACCAGCAAATAAAAAATAAAAAAGATCCCAAATATTGTTGGGAAGTGCCAGTATACAAAATGCTGGTAATAGGCTCATTTCATTCATAATTGGTTCAACGAGTTTGTGTTCAAGTGCCTTTGCAGATACTTCTGACCATTATTACCCCCAACTTTAAACTTGACCATCAAAAACCTCTCAAACTTTACCTAAAAGCACTCCAAACTATTTAACGCATTATTGTACCAAGGACACCAAAAAACTGACAGATATTCCGTCAGTATTGTGTGCACTAAAGCCACAGAATATGATCTTCACGAAATCCAGCGTATTTCGCCTAATGAAATCCTAACAATCGCAAGTCGGGTCCACAAATAAATGAAATATGCTGATTAACACTCATCAATAATATCATATGAATCATCTCGTAAAAACTCAGAATCCTTCAACGAATTAGTTCACAAATAATTATAGATAAAATGTGAATCTTGATTGGAAATTAATATCCCAACCACTCGGAGAAAATTCTTAGCCCAAGGTGCAATTTTCTAGTATAAAAAGTTGCAAATACAATTTCCTTTTTTTTACTTTTCTTGGGTAATAGAAAATCAAACGATTAGATTTAAAAGCCGATCGAAGCTATAGATTGTCTGGAAGGTTATGCATCAACGAGTTCATCAGACAAGGAGTAATGCTGCTGACTTCCAACGTCTCGATTTTTATTTCCTTTGCGCCATTCCTTCGTTTAGCCATATCAGTGGAAAGCCTTTGTGTGAAGGTTGCTAGGGTTCCGCATCGCTCCTCAACTCGCTGCACGGCTAGTCGTTCAGTGGATGGGGATGTCACGGGGTGATTGATCGTCTTCTCGCGACACCCTCGTGCCCCTTTCTCCGTACCCTATGTGAAGGGGTTGCGCTCGTTTGCGAAAAACCCTTTCACGCTCTCGCCTACGCCGGATCACTCGGGGGATCACGTTCAACGTAGCGACATTATATCCGACATGCATCACCGTCTTTCGCTGCTGCTTTCTTACTCCTCTCGCTTCTTCCTCCTTGCACAATATTCTTTCGAATTTTTATTTTTTGCCAGATAACAAAAAGGATAACTTTGCAGATAATTATCGATAAACTCACTATTATTCACAAATATCCTACCATATCTGCTAATTTTTTAAAAAATTAGTAGTTTTTTATAATTAGCCGGATTTTAAGTTTGTTATTTGGCATTTAACAAAAAGAACTTCAACTTAGCAGATAATTATCGATAAACTTACTATTATTCATGAATATTCTATCATATCTGCTAATTAAAAAAAAAATTAGTAATTTTTTATAATTAGCTGGATTTTAAGTTTGTTTTTTGGCATTTAACAAAAAGAACTTCAACTTAGCGGATAATTATCGATAAACTTACTATTATTTATGAATATTCTATCATATCTGCTAATTAAAAAAAAAATTAGTAATTTTTTATAATTAGCTGGATTTTAAGTTTGTTTTTTGGCATTTAACAAAAAGAACTTCAACTTAGCGGATAATTATCGATAAACTTACTATTATTTATGAATATTCTACCATATCTGCTAATTTAAAAAAAAAAATAGTAGTTTTTTATAATTAGCCGGATTTTAAGTTTGTTATTTGGCATTTAACAAAAAGAACTTCAACTTAGCAGATAATTATCGATAAACTTACTATTATTCATGAATATTCTATCATATCTGCTAAAAAAAAAAAATTAGTAATTTTTTATAATTAGCTGGATTTTAAGTTTGTTTTTTGGCATTTAACAAAAAGAACTTCAACTTAGCGGATAATTATCGATAAACTTACTATTATTTATGAATATTCTACCATATCTGCTAATTTAAATAAAAAAAATAGTAGTTTTTTATAATTAGCTGGATTTTAAGTTTGTTTTTTGGCATTTAACAAAAAGAACTTCAACTTAGCAGATAATTATCGATAAACTTACTATTATTCATGAATATTCTATCATATCTGCTAATTAAAAAAAAAAAATTAGTAATTTTTTATAATTAGCTGGATTTTAAGTTTGTTTTTTGGCATTTAACAAAAAGAACTTCAACTTAGCAGATAATTATCGATAAACTTACTATTATTCATGAATATTCTATCATATCTGCTAATTTTAAAAAAAAATTAGTAATTTTTTATAATTAGCTGGGTTTTAAGTTTGTTATTTGGCATTTAACAAAACGAACTTCAACTTAGTAGATAATTATCGATAAACTCACTACTATTTATTAATATATGAGCCTCTGTCATATCTGAAATTTTCATTTAAATCTTTTAGAATTTCTTTATAATTATTAGGATTTTTCCACTAATTTTTTCTACCTTGTAGAATATTTTTTAGAATTTTTATTTTTTGGCATATAACAAAAAGGTAACTTCAAATTTGTAAATAATTATCGATAAAATCACTAATCTTCTCCTATATTTATTAAAACATGTCAGGTATTTTTTTTTTACCATTTTAGAATTTTTTATAATTAGTTAGTCGTTTATTTATTAGAAAGTTTTATTAAAAAAAGTATTGGGATAAGAAAAAATGGTTTTGAATAAAATTTAAGTAATGCAACATAATTGATTTCATCCCAAATAGAAAAATAATTTTATTCGTTTGTACAATAACATTTATAGTTAGATACTTTATATAAAAATTTAATTTCGCATCTTGTATCTTTCTGGTCCTATTTTCTTTTTTTCCAAAATATAAATGGTCATTAAATAAAACGCCTATATTTTTGGGAATTGAAAATTCAAGAAATTCACAGAAGGTTCATTCACCTTTTATTTTTTGAGATAGTAATATTTGCGGGAAAACCTATAAGATATTTTTGAGCCCCCATACTAATATTTTTCTTATTTTAGGCTAAAAGACAGAATTGGATCCGGAGATTGTTAAATATTTGAGAAAGTCGAAAGTCAGAAGCGAAGGCGCAGCCAAAGTCCCTCGAGATTTCATAGCATCACTCTTTTCCCCTCACATACTTCCCGATGCTTCCACTGGTTCTATTTCATCCCTCAATAAGCATCGGTTCCTTCAATTTTAAGAGATTAGTAAATAATTTTCCCTTACCCTTAATAATTTATTAATATTATTATAAAAATTAATTAATGTACGATAAAAACGATTAAAAAAACGTATTTTCGCTTCTTGTCGGTATTAGAATATTTATTATTTAATCGAATACTAATATTTTCATAAATTCATAATATTTATGTGGTCGGATAACTTTGAAGAATAAAAAAAAAACGGATGAAATTCCCGCGAAACTTGTTATTTCAAGGGGATAAAAATTTCCTGCCTGATCTTTGCAGCCTCACTTCGTTTTCCCAAGGCTTATGTATTATTCGTAAAGAGCGGGGATGGCAACAAACGCGATTCCATGGCTAGGGTATTTTTAAATTGGCGTGAGCCGAGAGAAAAAGGGAGGGTAAGGTATACCCCGACTAAGGACTTCACCCCTGGAACGTACTGGACTCTCGCAAACTCTGAGCCGGCCACTCCAGATCGGCAGAATGTGTTTTTTCCGCGCCCTCAAACACGTCGCATGAATAAAAAATATCCTTCAAAGTTGCCAGTCCTGGAGTCTATCGTATTGGATGAGAGAAGAGTAGAAATGTGGAGGGTTCAGAGGTTCTACGTGTACTTGAATACTCGGAACTCTGACACTAAGAGATTCCACCGCCGAAATACTGCATATCGCAAAAATTTTAATACTGCTGAGCTCAGCTAAACTTCTTTATAGGAATATTCGCAATATATTTTTCTGTCTTATATTTCATTGATGGCCAAACCTGCAACTCCTGATAAATAGTACAAGAGCCTACGACCAAGATTTTTGTCTTATCGCACACACAGAAAAAAGATCTTGTTAACGGGACTAGAACCTACGCATCGGAAATAAAATGTCTTATTTGGATGCCGACCTACTAGACTTCCATTCACCTCAAATAAATTTTTTTATTTGTTATTAATGTACTTATTGAATAGTAAATATATTCAAGTCTAAGAAATATTTATTTGGATTGGCAGTCATATAAATGTCGATTAAAAAAAAAATATTTTTTTTATTGGCATTCCTCACTATTCATTAGAAGCTCAGAAATTGCCTGCCGCTCAGCAGTTGGCGCGCAAACCAGTGCGCAGCTAAAATAAATAAATATGTTGGAAGTTAAAAAAACTGAAAAATTGAATGAAATACGTATTTGTTCAAGGGAAAGTAAATTTTCGTTGATTGAAATAATTAAATGTTCAATAGATAATTTTATTTAATATTACCAAATCTTTTTTCTGGTTGCATCAAAGACAAAACGTGTGCGGGTCAAAATAGCGAATGATCAAAATGTCGAATGGTTAAAATAGCAAATTTCAAAATAAGAAACGTATGAATTTAGAATGGCCATCATTATGATATTTGCTATTTTAGCCATTCGCTATTTTGACCCCCACCTGATAAAATCATATAGAATCGATAGTTTAGATGAATCTGAAACCGAAAATTCGATTTTCTGAAATTTTGCGTCTTGCGACTGACTTGAGCGCATTTTCAAAAATGTCATACAATTTTGTCGACTTGTATCATAGCAAAAAGTCTGATTTACGGAATGTAGTTAGATGATAGTCCTGAGATACCGTAAAGACTGGTTTGAGACAAAAATAATAGCTTTGCGCCTGTCCAGGGAACGATTAAAAAAAAATAAGGATGTAAAGTAGAACTTTGCGCATTGCTTCCTCCTTAATTTTCACCTTTCGTAAAGTCGCCTCTATGAGGAAGTTTCTTTATTTTATTTTTGGCTTCCTCATAGACGAAGTTTTGCGAAAAAAGAAAATTTATTGACGTAGCAATGTCCAAAGTTCTACTTTGCATCCTTATTTTAAATACACTAGAAAACTTCAGCGCGCTGCGCTCGCGAGTAGAGATCGTGTGTCGGTGCAGCGATCTTATTTAATACATATAATATATATAATCAGAAATCCCAAAAATTAAGAGATCTAACAAATTTTTCCAATAATTCCAAATCTTATCGAATCGGAAACTCTTTATAGATTTGACTCAAATTGATTACCAATTGTCCTTTAACATTCTTTCAATTATAAATTAGTAGTTACCTTGATAACTTCAAATTTGCGAGGTCTGGAGCATTTCCAGACTTTAGAAAAAAATGTGAAGTCCCATCATTATATGGGGCTTTACATTTTTAGTAAAGCAGTACGACCTCTTTGTTCAATGTAATAAATACAGGATTTCCAATTCTGGAAAGCTGGCATGGATTTAGCTAAAAGTAACAGTGAACAAAGAGGTCTGATTTACTTGACTGCAGAATTTCAATTCTCCCCGATCTCTTCGCTTATCATCTTATTCACGATTGCTCTGTTGATCCGCATGTAGTGACTCCGCGTATGTCTGGTTTTGTTGTTACCATAGAGACTACGTCGCACTTCGTCGTTCAACATCTTAAGCCTAGTTTAATATTCGCAATTAACACATAATCCGGAAACCCCGAAATATTGTAAAGTCAACCAACTTGGGAATTCAAACCTCGCGCGCCCGATATGCTTGACAAAACTGTCAGAATTGCAACTTTCAAACGTGTTAAACACGAACTCGGTCTCGATCGCGATCTGATCTCGCGCCAATTTGGACCAATCACAGCGCGAATAACGTGACAACAATGGACCAACTCGCAATTCGATAAAATCTCGCAACATACTTTTTAGAGAAGGAAATTTAAAAATCTCAAATTTATAGAAATTTGAATCATGAAGAAATAAAATTTGGTAACAAATTGTCGAAAAGAGAAAGAAAAACGAAGAGTCAATACATAGTTGCAACCACGTATGTGCCAAAAATAAATTGCAGTCATAAAATTTAAAAAATTCATCACCTTGAGTGAGAAAAAATTCAAATTCACGTAAAATCTGAACCGTTTCACCGATCATCACCAAATTTGGTACGTAGAAGGGCTTAATGTTATTTTCCCTGTGTAAAAAATTTCACTCGATTTGTCAAAATTTTACCTGAATTAGAGTAAAACGAAAATTTTTTGAAAATTTCAAAATCTCATAAAAACCGAACTGCATTACCGACTTCGCCCAAATTCAATACCAAAGGTCGCATCACTTTGTTAAATTTTAATACGAAATTTCAGCCCGATAGCTAAAAATTCGTTCGAGCTACAGCGTTTACGTACTTTTTTCAAAATTTCAAAATTCTTATAGAAAAGAAATGCGTTAATCGATTTTCATAAAATTGATACCAATTGAAGCGTTACAATCCATCGACTAATCCAAATTATACAGAGACTTTAATTTTTCTAACCCATTTCATATAATTTTTATTATAGTGACATGAAAATTTTGAAAAAAAAGAAAAAAATGTTGTCACGAAGACAAAGCTTCTTTTATGACGAAGAAAAAGTGCTGGAGAAAGAAAGAAAAGTGGAGGTAAAAAGACTCATCGATTGAGATGCCATCGAACATCAAATCTAACACAAGAACAAAGAAGCTGTGGAGGAATGAGAAACTCGTTCGATGTCCAAGTACACCTCCTTCCGTATCGAAAACGCGCTCTGGATAGCAATTCTATTACTTTAAACGTGCGGGGAAAACAGTAAACAGCCCCTCGCGTAACGCACACGCACCTAGAAAGCGTGACAGTGAAGGAGGAAGGGGAAATGGAGGAGACAAGAAAGAAACACTCGCACCCTCTAGTCGACGCGCATTGTAGGCGCTGCTTCTTCTCTCGGTGACTGAGAATGGTTTATGACCCGTAACGCGTTCCAAGCACGTATCCGAACTGCGTATGGATATCACTACCACCTTTACACGAGCTGCACCAAGACAATTTTACACACAATACTCTGGCAAGTTGTTTTGGTTGTAGTCCTCGCACCCACTGATAACTCTGAGGGAATAAACGATTGCAAAAAATGCTCTGTGAGCTATGAAAAATATTTTATTACCGAATGGACGAATGGTTTTATTTTATTAAAATATAAGTTTTATCAAGTACTTAAACAAATATTGAATAATAATGGTTGATAATTTATGTGAAAATTTGAGGTTCAAGTTAACATGGGATTTTAGAAATTAAAAAAATAAATTATTTAAGAATCTTTACCGTATGATGATGAGGTTTTAGGGAATAAATAATGGAAAAAATCGACTGTTAGCTAAGAAAAATATGGTTTATTTTATTAAAATAAGTTTTTCAAGTACTTAAACAAATATTGAATAATAATGGTTGATAATTTACGTGAAAATTTGAGGTTCAAGTTAAGAAGGGATTTTAGAAATTAAAAAAAAGAAATTATTTAAAAATCTTTACCGTATGATGATGAGGTTTTAGGGAATAAATAATGGAAAAAATCGACTGTTAGCTAAGAAAAATATTTTATTATCGAATGGATGAATGGTTTATTTTATTAAAATAAGTTTTTCAAGTACTTAAACAAATATTGAATAATAATGGTTGATAATTTACGTGAAAACTTGAGGTTCAAGTTAAGATGGGATTTTAGAAATTAAAAAAATAAATTATTTAAAACTCTTTACCATATGATGATAAGGTTTTAGGGAATAAATAATGGAAAAAATCGTCTGTTAGCTAAGAAAAATATTTTATTATCGAATGGACGATTGGTTTTATTTTATTAAAATATAAGTTTTATCAAGTACTTAAACAAATATTGAATAATAATGGTTGATAATTTACGTGAAAATTTGAGGTTCAAGTTAAGATGGGATTTTAGAAATAAAAAAAAGAAATTATTTAAAAATCTTTACCGTATGATGATGAGATTTTAGGGAATAAATAATGGAAAAAATCGTCTGTTAGCCAAGAAAAATATTTTATTATCGAATGGACGAATGGTTTTATTTTATTAAAATATAAGTTTTTCAAGTACTTAAACAAATATTGAATAATAATGGTTGATAATTTACGTGAAAACTTGAGGTTCAAGTTAAGATGGGATTTTAGAAATTAAAAAAATAAATTATTTAAAAATCTTTATCATATGATGATAAGGTTTTAGGGAATAAATAATGGAAAAAATCGACTGTTAGCTAAGAAAAATATTTTATTATCGAATGGACGAATGGTTTTATTTTATTAAAATATAAGTTTTATCAAGTACTTAAACAAATATTGAATAATAATGGTTGATCATTTATGTGAAAATTTGAGGTTCAAGTTAAGATGGGATTTTAGAAATTAAAAAAAGAAATTATTTTAAAATCTTTACCATATGATGATAAGGTTTTAGGGAATAAATAATGGAAAAAATCGACTGTTAGCTAAGAAAAATATTTTATTATCGGACGAATGGTTTTATTTTATTAAAATAAGTTTTATCAAGTACTTAAACAAATATTGAATAATAATGGTCGATAATTTATGTGAAAACTTGAGGTTCAAGTTAAGAAGGGATTTTAGAAATTAAAAAAGGAAATTATTTAAAAATCTTTACCGTATGATGATGAGATTTTAGGGAATAAATAATGGAAAAAATCGTCTGTTAGCTAAGAAAAATATTTTATTATCGGACGAATGGTTTCATTTTATTAAAATAAGTTTTTCAAGTACTTAAACAAGTATTGAATAATAATGGTCGATAATTTATGTGAAATCTTGAGGTTCAAGTTGAGAAGGGGTTATTGTAAAAAAATTTTAAAAAATTATTGAAACATCATTATCGCTTTGTATGATGATGAGGTTTTAGGGAATAAATAATGGTAAAAAATCGTCTGTTAGCTAAGAAAAACATTTTATTATCGAATGGTCTTATTTTATCAAAATAAGTTTTATCAAGTACTTAAACAAATATTGAATAATAATGGGCGATAATTATTGTAAAAAATTGAGGGTCAAGTTGAGAAGGGATTTTGTAAAAAAAATTTAAAAAAATTATTGAAAAATCATTACCGCTTTGTATGATGATGAGGTTTTAGGGAATAAATAATGGTAAAAAATCGTCTGTTAGCTAAGAAAAATATTTTATTATCGAATGGACGAATGGTTTTATTTTATTAAAATAAGTTTTATCAAGTACTTAAATAAATATTGAATAATAATGGGCGATAATTTATATGAAAACTTGAGGTTCAAGTTGAGAAGGGATTTTGGAAATAAAAAAAAAAAAATTATTGAAAAATCTTTACCGCTTTGTATGATGATGAGGTTTTAGGGAATAAATAATGGTAAAAAATCGTCTGTTAGCTAAGAAAAATATTTTATTATCGAATGGACGAATGGTTTTATTTTATTAAAATAAGTTTTATCAAGTACTTAAATAAATATTGAATAATAATGGGCGATAATTTATATGAAAACTTGAGGTTCAAGTTGAGAAGGGATTTTGGAAATTAAAAAAAAAAAAATTATTGAAAAATCTTTACCGCTTTGTATGATGATGAGGTTTTGGGGAATAAAAAATTGCAATTCTCTGTGAGCTAAGAAATATACAATTTTGTTATCGGAAAAACGGATTGTGTCATAAATAAATAAAGAGGTCGAAAATAAGTAAGAAATCGAGATTCAAGTTCAAAAGGTCGCGATTTTGCAAAAAAAAAAAATTTATCTCGTGTACTGCTTTGCATATAAATTTTTGAAAATCCTAGGTCTTTTCGCGTTCTTTTGGTTTAACAAATTTTTGAAACTTTATTGTACTGCTTTGCATATAAATTTTTGAAAATCCTAGATCTTTTTGCGTTCTTCCGATTTAGCAAAGATTGTTAAAAGAAATGTTGAACATTCGTGAATGCATTAATGTTTTAATAAACAAAACCCGAATGTTATTGGACAAATAGTTGTCATGAAAAAAAATGCCGAAACGAACTTATTTTTCTCGTCGAATACTCAGGTATCTTCCCTTAATAGTTAAGGACTTTAGAATTGCATTTCAGCAGAATCTGCAAAGAGGTTCAAATTTGATGGAATCTCAATTTCTAAAAAAAATTTATTTAGGTGAAATTCGATCATTTGAACTCAAATACCGTAAAAGGTTTTTATATATTGAATTTCCAAATCTGGCTTTAATTTTAATAATCTGCTTTGAAGTTACTTTATTCAGTTCCAATTTTACATTAAACTTTAATTTTAAATTTAGATATTCAATTAATTATTATAAATTAAATGTATGATTAAATTTCCTAAATATTGAGATTTGTGAAGATCCGTAGAAGAGTTTGAATTTTGAAATTTGGCTTTAAAAATCCTTCTTCAATTGACTTTATTCAGTTTCCATTTCACTGCCTTAAGCAAAGTAAACAAACACAATACAATACAGTTTCAATTTACATGTGCAAAATCGAATTACAAATTCATCCATAAAAACTCCAAAAACATTGTAAATATTCATCATAAAAATTATGTTACTCTCTAAATATTACATATTACATCGGATAACTCATTTTTTGTTCAAATAATTATGTTCTCACTGTGCAATTGCTGTGTTTTTTGTTGTTGTTGCTTCCAGTTTCTTCTTGGAGGTTGAAAAAACATAAAGTTTCTTCTGTTTATAAAGCATGGGATTGACACAGAAGACTCGAGGGAATTTGGGAGATAGAAAGGACAAGAACGGTCGCTGCTGGTACGGGTTATATTCCTATGCGATACTTTTACCAGTAGCGGGGTGTGCCACGTCGGTGCGCAGCGTGCGTAGATGGCAACATAATCCATGATCGAGGGTCAGCCATGGGGAACACGGGGGACATCTTATCTTCATATTACACACGCCCCGTGGTGCTCAACCTAAAGTGGGTTGCTGCACGCAACCCTCCAGGCGACCGCAGCAATATAGTGATAAAGTACTATACGAGAGCTTCTTCTTCTTATCTCTCGGCCCACAAAAGGCCCGTGAGCTCAAATTAATGCCTATATTCCTTTCCATCCGAATATCCGACACTATAAATATATCTTATTTGGCTCTTCTATTCCCATCAAATACCGAATCGCTCAATTTTTTCATACATAAAAAAAAATACATAGTTACAAAGTGGAACCTTAAGCTTTGCTTTCTCATTATATTCCAACAAATATTATATCAATTGCTTAAATCATTGACGAATTATGGATTTTTTGTTTTTGGAAAAATCAGTAATTTAGAATTTTTATTGAAATTCAATTTTCATATTTCTGTTTAGTTTAAAGAATTTAGTGTTTTGTAAACTAAATTGAAATATTAGAATCAAAGTATTTTAGGGTTTTATTAATATTTGTACATCAAATTTGCTTTCTCATTATTTTTCAAACAAATATTAGATCAATTGCTCAAATCATTTACAAATTATGGATTTTTTGTTTTTGAAAAAATCAATAATTTGGAATTTTTATTAAAATTCAATTTTAATATTTCTGTTTAGTTTAAAGAATTTAGTGTTTTGTAAACTAAATTGAAATATTAGAATTAAAGTATTTTAGTATTTTCATTATTAAGTATTTGTACATCAAATTTGCTTGCTCATTATTTTTCAAACAAATATTAGATCAATTGTTTAAATCATTGACGAATTATAGATTTTTCGTTTTTGGAAAAATCAGTAATTTAGAATTTTTATTGAAATTTAATTTTAATATTTCTGTTTGGTTTAAAGAATTTAGTGTTTTATAAACTAAATTGAAATAGTAAAATCAAAGTATTTTAGTATTTTCATTATTAAGTATTTCTACATCAAATTTGCTGTCTCATTATTTTTCAAACAAATATTAGATCAATTCCTTAAATCATTGACGAATTATGGATTTTTTGTTTTTGGAAAAATCAGTAATTTAGAATTTTTATTGAAATTCAATTTTAATATTTTTGTTTAGTTTAAAGAATTTAGTGTTTTGTAAACTAAATTGAAATATTAAAATCAAAGTATTTTAGTATTTTCATTATTAAGTATTTCTACATCAAATTTGCTTTCTCATTATTTTTCAACAAATATTAGATCAATTGCTTAAATCATTGAAGAATTATGGATTTTTTGTTTTTGGAAAAATTAGTAATTTGGAATTTTTATTGAAATTCAATTTTAATATTTCCGTTTAGTTTAAAGAATTTAGTGTTTTATAAACTGAATTTAAATATTAGAATTAGAGTATTTTAGTATTTTCATTATTAAGTATTTGTACATCAAATTTGCTTGCTCATTATTTTTCAAATAAATATTAGATCAATTGCTTAAATCATTGACGAATTATGGATATTTTGTTTTCGAAAAAATCAATAATTTGGAATTTTTATTGAAATTTAATTTAAAAATTTCTATTTAGTTTACGAAATTTAGTGTTTTATAAACTAAATTAAAATATTAAAATCAAAGTATTTTAGTATTTTCATTATTAAGTATTTGTACATCAAATTTGCTTGCTCATTTTTATTCAAACAAATATTAGATCAATTGCTTAAATCATTGACGAATTATGGATTTTTTGTTTTTGAAAAAATCAATAATTTGGAATTTTTATTAAAATTCAATTTTAATATTTCTGTTTAGTTTAAAGAATTTAGTGTTTTATAAACTAAATTGAAATATTAAAATCAAAGTATTTTAGTATTTTCATTATTAAGTATTTCTACATCAAATTTGCTGTCTCATTATTTTTCACACAAATATTAGATCAATTGCTTAAATCATTTACAAAATATGGATTTTTTGTTTTTAGAAAATTCAGTAATTTAGAATTTTTCTTGAAATTCATTTTTAATATTTCTAATTAGCTTACCAAATTTAGTGTTTCATAAACTAAATTGAAATATTAAAGTCAAAGTATTTTAGTGTTTTTATTATTAACTATTTGTATATAAAATTTCAAGCAGATTTTTTTTGACAGTGTAGAAATCGATGAAAATTTTTTTATAAGGCAAGGATGACATGCAATCGATGGCAAAAACACCCTTACACATAACCTTATGGTTTTTTAATACCAAACGCTTTCACGGGCTTTTTACGTGATGCGCGTAGAATACAAAATTATACAGAGTGTTCGAAGTGTTATTTTAGAGGGGTGACCAAGTACTTTTTTTTTTTTTATGAATCCTCCAGGAATATCCATCTCCCAAGCATTTTCCATGAAACTGGTGGATCAAGTGGCGTTACTGGCTATTTTTTTTTCACACACTTTGTAGCTTTGACGTTACTGAAAAATGGCAATTTCTGTGCAATCTGCAAAGTCAAAAAGCCATCGAACATTGCAAGTGTTGCATCCAAATTGTCGTTAGTATACCACAGAGACATTGTCGTATAATAGAGCAAAGTGTAGGTCGAAATACTGGCCCATATGCCCTTCACATAAAAACGGAGAATTTCTTTTTTTTTTTTTGCTGCAGTCAGAAAAAAATGAATGGAGGCGAAGCATAATTTATGTGAGTGGGAAAAATTGTGATTGAGTGAGGGAGCCAGAGAAGCATCGATGGACCCTACTTTTTTCCGCATATTGAACGACGCTCCATTCATACAACGACCAATGCGCCAATAGTCGTAAATAAATGTTTCTCGGACGACGATTTTTTTTCTCTCTTTAGTTTGTATGGTATCAACGTTTTTGGGAAACTTTTCCAATGAAGGAATCAGAAAGAAGATTTCTTAACAATTTTTTATCACCAGACTAATGTTTAAGCACTGAGATTGAGTTTTTTTAAATTCATAATTGCATACTTTAAAAAAATTATGAAATGCAAGATTTTTGAAAAATTCAAAGATCCACAATTTTTATTTAAATACAGAAATCTACGATATTTAAAAAAATATTAAAGTATCACAATTTCGAGATTAAATTCAATCAATCTTATTTCAGATTCATGATTTTCAAAAATTCGAAGTTACACTTTTTTTTAATTTCAAGTATTTGCGATTTTTTTTAAATTCTAAGTTACATGTTTTTGGTAAATTAAAAGATTTGCAATTTTTAAAAAAATTGATAATTGCAAGTTTTAAAAAAATGCTAAATTGCAAGATGTTTCATTCCACAATTTCCACAATTTTCGTTTAAATTGAGAATCCCACGATATTAAAAAAAATTTAAAGTACCACAATTTTTAAATTAAATTAAATCAATTATATATCAAAGCTCCAAGATTTAAAAAAATGTCAACTTCCACGATTTCAGAAAATTCAAGTTTTACTATGTTTCAAAAATCCAAAAATCTCCAAATTTTTTTAAAACCATTTTCTATATGTGAGCTATGATTTCCTCTTCAGAAATCAGAAGGAAAATTCTTTTCCTTTCGAAGTCACCGAAATTTCGTTCCAAATGTAAAATTCGTGTTATCGAAGTAATCCAAATGTCCAAATGTCCAAACGTCAACGAACATAGAAAAGCTAGAGGCAAAATAAGGGTGCGAAGGTTGATTCATTTCATGCCCTTGCCATACTCGTCATACCAAATTCGTCACGCACTTGACAGGCTTTGTTTTTAGAAAAATCAGTAATTTAGAATTTTTATTGAAATTCATTTTTAATATTTCTAATTAGTTTACCAAATCACAATTTCTAGATTAAATTCAATCAATCTTATTTCAGATTCATGATTTTCAAAAATTCGAAGTTACACTTTTTTTTTAATTTCAAGTATTTGCGATTTTTTAAAAATTCTAAGTTACATGTTTTTGGTAAATTAAAAGATTTGCAATTTTTTAAAAAATTGATAATTGCAAGTTTTAAAAAAATGCTAAATTGCAAGATGTTTCATTCCACAATTTCCACAATTTTCGTTTAAATTGAGAATTCCACGATATTAAAAAAAATTTAAAGTACCACAATTTTTAAATTAAATTAAATCAATTATATATCAAAGCTTCAAGATTTTTAAAAAATGTCAACTTCCACGATTTCAGTCAATTCAAGTTTTACAATGTTTCAAAAATCCAAAAATCTCCAAATTTTTTTAAAACCATTTTCTATATGTGAGCTATGATTTCCTCTTCAGAAATCAGAAGGAAAATTCTTTTCCTTTCGAAGTCACCGAAATTTCGTTCCAAATGTAAAATTCGTGTTATCGAAGTAATCCAAATGTCCAAATGTCCAAACGTCAACGAACATAGAAAAGCTAGAGGCAAAATAAGGGTGCGAAGGTTGATTCATTTCATGCCCTTGCCATACTCGTCATACCAAATTCGTCACGCACTTGACAGGCTTTGTTTTTAGAAAAATCAGTAATTTAGAATTTTTATTGAAATTCATTTTTAATATTTCTAATTAGTTTACCAAATCACAATTTCTAGATTAAATTCAATCAATCTTATTTCAGATTCATGATTTTCAAAAATTCGTAGTTACACTTTTTTTTTATTTCAAATATTTGCGATTTTTTTTAAATTCTAAGTTACATGTTTTTGGTAAATTAAAAGATTTACAATTTTTTAAAAAATTGATAATTGCAAGTTTAAAAAAAATGCTAAATTGCAAGATGTTTCATTCCACAATTTCCACAATTTTCGTTTAAATTCAGAATTCCACGATATTAAAAAAAATCTAAAGTACCACAATTTTTAAATTAAATTAAATCAATTATATTTCAAAGCTCAAAGATTATAAAAAATTTCAAATTCCACGATTTCAGTAAATTCAAGTTTTACAATGTTTCAAAAATCCAAAAATCTCCAAATTTTTTTAAAACCATTTTCTATATGTGAGCTATGATTTCCTCTTCAGAAATCAGAAGGAAAATTCTTTTCCTTTCGAAGTCACCGAAATTTCGTTCCAAATGTAAAATCCGTGTTATCGAAGTAATCCAAATGTCCAAATGTCCAAACGTCAACGAACATAGAAAAGCTAGAGGCAAAATAAGGGTGCGAAGGTTGATTCATTTCATGCCCTTGCCATACTCGTCATACCAAATTCGTCACGCACTTGACAGGCTTTGTTTTTAGAAAAATCAGTAATTTAGAATTTTTATTGAAATTCATTTTTAATATTTCTAATTAGTTTACCAAATCACAATTTCTAGATTAAATTCAATCAATCTTATTTCAGATTCATGATTTTCAAAAATTCGTAGTTACACTTTTTTTAATTTCAAATATTTGCGATTTTTTTTAAATTCTAAGTTACATGTTTTTGGTAAATTAAAAGATTTACAATTTTTTAAAAAATTGATAATTGCAAGTTTAAAAAAAATGCTAAATTGCAAGATGTTTCATTCCACAATTTCCACAATTTTCGTTTAAATTCAGAATTCCACGATATTAAAAAAAATCTAAAGTACCACAATTTTTAAATTAAATTAAATCAATTATATATCAAAGCTCCAAGATTATAAAAAATTTCAAGTTTCACGATTTCAGTAAATTCAAGTTTTACAATATTTTTAAAATCCAAAAATCTCCAAATTAAAAAAATCATTTTCTATATGTGAGCTATGATTTTCTCTTCAGAAATCAGAAGGAAAATTCTTTTCCTTTCGTAGTCACGTAAATTTCGTTCCAAATGTAAAATTCGTGTTATCGAAGTAATCCAAATGTCCAAATGTGCAAACGTCAACGAACATAGAAAAGCTAGAGGCAAAATAAGGGTGCGAAGGTTGTTTCATTTCATGCCCTTGCCATACTCGTCATACCAAATTCGTCACGCACTTGACAGGCTTTGTTTTTAGAAAAATCAGTAATTTAGAATTTTTATTGAAATTCATTTTTAATATTTCTAATTAGTTTACCAAATCACAATTTCTAGATTAAATTCAATCAATCTTATTTCAGATTCATGATTTTCAAAAATTCGTAGTTACACTTTTTTTTAATTTCAAATATTTGCGTTTTGTTTTAAATTCTAAGTTACATTTTTTTGGTAAATTAAAAGTTTCACAGTTTTAAAAAAAATTGGTAATTGCAAGTTTTTAAAAAAAATTCTAAATTGCAAGATGTTTCATTCCACAATTTCCACAATTTTCGTTTAAATTCAGAATTCCACGATATTAAAAAAAATCTAAAGTACCACAATTTTTAAATTAAATTAAATCAATTATATATCAAAGCTTCAAGATTTAAAAAAAATGTCAACTTCCACGATTTCAGTAAATTCAAGTTTTACAATGTTTCAAAAATCCAAAAATCTCCAAATTTTTTTAAAACCATTTTCTATATGTGAGCTATGATTTCCTCTTCAGAAATCAGAAGGAAAATTCTTTTCCTTTCGAAGTCACCGAAATTTCGTTCCAAATGTAAAATCCGTGTTATCGAAGTAATCCAAATGTCCAAATGTCCAAACGTCAACGAACATAGAAAAGCTAGAGGCAAAATAAGGGTGCGAAGGTTGATTCATTTCATGCCCTTGCCATACTCGTCATACCAAATTCGTCACGCACTTGACAGGCTTTGATGTTTATAGTATGTATATCGATGGAACGTCATATGTGCACTATACAATGTCATGAAGCGTGAAAGCGAGATCATTTTTTATAGCTGCTGTACACGATGCGGAATCCGAGTCGAAGACTTTACACCAGCATTTATAAGTCGGTGCACTCAATTTAAAGATCGTCTCTCAAAAATTCTCCACGATAGTTCGAGGGGTTGCTTGGCGGCCACCCCTTGACTCGGGAAACCGAGCAAAAACCAATGAACTCGCTACATTCATTTTACTTCCAGTCCATTTGCCTTTGCTTTAAGTCTCCAACATTCTTTATCAAAAATATACGGTATTTTTCACCCCTGCGATTCATGCTGACAATAAATTTATATATTTCAATAATTGATTCTTGAAAAAAAAAAAAAAAAACGTGGATTTTTTATCGAGTTTATCCGATTTTTTGCAGATTATGAAACATTAAACATTGATTTTAAATTTTTATAAAAAATCTTTATGAGAAAATATTTTTATTGGTTTTGTTAAATTTATTGTTTGTAAACAAAATTTTTAAATAATCGATAATAATGTGCTTTGATTCTACTTTGTAGTTATAAAATAAATTTAGTAATACAAAACTTTAACAAAATTACTAATAAATAAATTAAAATTTAAAAAATTAAATAAATTAAAATTATTATTATTAATAATTTATTAAAATAAATAAATTATTAATAAAAATAGGAAGTGGATTTTCTGTCGAGTTTATCCGATTTTATGGCGATCAGGAGGCAAAGTGGAACTTTAAACATTGTTTTTAAATTTTTATAAAACATCTTTATGAGAAAATATATTTTTCGGTTTTGCTTAATTTGTAGTTGTTTATTTTCAATTTAAAAAAAATTGAAAATAATAAAGAAGTAATGTGCTTTGATTTTACTTTGTAGTAATAAAAGAAATTTAAGTTGAACAATATTTAAGTCGCTAAAAAATAAATAAAAATTCTAAGTAGCCTAAAATTTCGTTAGTTCAATATATTTTGGGGTAGCAAAATGCGTGTAAAATAATGTAATAGGGTAAGTGGTCCAGTGAGAAAAGAGCGGAGATCTGAAGGTTAGAGACGAACCTCGCCTAATCTGTGATTCAAAAGGATCGATCAATCTTGCGACATGTCAGGATTCAATAGCTACCATTTGTTTGTGAAATTTGTCTCGAAGGGCTCATTGAACCTTCTTCGCCTCTATTGGCAGGTTGTATATTTTCCATAGAGCCCCATATACTTTTCCATAGATTTTCCATAGAGCTGTAAGACCCCATTACTTTTCAAATGAAACGTATCATAAAAATGAAGAAAAAATAAACTATCTAAATATTTTTTTGTTAAAGCTGCTGATAATTAATAATTGGAGCAAAATAATAATTCGTAACTCAAGTACACTATAAAAATTTTCGAAATTAATTAATGGATCACTCTAATTTTCCAAAATAATTCTTCAATAAATTTTCGAGTAAATTAATTCAACCACCTTAAAAACATCTCAAATTTTATCAAAGGTAAATTAAAAGCTTATGTGATGCAACAAGTTTACAATATTCTTTTCCTCATTCCCTGCCAAAAATAAAAATATAAAAAAATGAAAAGAAAATAAGAATAAAATAAATACTTGCAATTTTCAGAATTTGATTTATCAGATCAGCGAATGACGGCAGCAAAGTTTTGTTTTTTTGGGATGTTGGGGTGGGTTTTTTAGATCGTGGGGGCTCAAAAGTGAAGAAAAATGTTTAAAAAAATTTTTGCAAATTTTCCAACAGATTTTAGAATAAATTAATCACTGAGCATTTGTTTTTAATGGACTAATTTAGCGTACTCCCTCGTTCAACCGAATTTTTAGTTGGTATAACAAGTATTTTGGTCACCGCAAATATATTTTAGACAACTGAATCTAATGTTTATTGAAGAAACTAAACATTTGGTTGTTTTAACGAAAAACTCGTTTGAATGAGGGTGTACGCTAATTTAGTTCTTTCAAACATATTTTTTTTCAGTGATTTAATATTCACAATTAACACATAATTCGGAAACCCCGAAATATTGTAAAGTCTTGACAAAACTGTCAGAATTGCAACTGTCAAACGTGTTAAACACAAACTCGGTCTCAAGCTGATCTCGCGCCAATTTGGACCAATCACAACGCGAATAACACGATGAGAATGGACCAACTCGCACTTCGATAAAATCTCGCAACATACTTTTTAGAGGAGGATTCAATCACCTTAAAAATCAAAGATAAATTATAAGCTTATGTGATGCAACAAGTTTGCAATATTCTTTTTCTCATACCCAGCCAAAAATAAAATAAAAAAACAAATAAAAGAAAAATAAAAGAAAATAAAAATGAATGAAAATAAAAATAAAACAAATGCTTGCAATTTTCATAGTTTGATTCATCAGATCAGAGGATGACGTCAGCAGAGTTTTGTTTTTAGGATTTAGCTGAGAAATGTATAGGGGAGTAAAAGAGGAATGAGGAAAGAAGAGAGGAAGAGATGATCGAAGCCAAGCAAGGCTAATAAAGCCCATATATTTTATTTACCGGGTGTTGGGGTGGGTTTTATAGATCATGTGGGCCTCAAAAGTGAAGAAAAAGGTTTAAACAAATTTTTGCAAATTTTTCCAACAGATTTTAGAATAAATTAATCATTGAAATTTTTTTTAATGGACTAATTTAGCGTACATCCTCGTTCAATCGAATTTTTAGTTGGTATAAACAAGTATTTTGGTCACGACAAATATATTTTAGACAACTGAATCTAATGTTTATTGAGAAACTAAACATTTGGTTGTTTTAACGAAAAACTCGTTTGAATGAGGGTGTACGCTAATTTAGTTCTTTCAAACATATTTTTTTTCAGTGATTTAATATTCACAATTAACACATAACCCGGAAATCCCGAAATATTGTAAAGTCTTGACAAAACTGTCAGAATTTCAACTGTCAAACGTGTTAAACACAAACTCGGTCTGGATCTGACAATGGACCAAGTCGCACTTCGATAAAATCTCGCAACATACTTTTTAGAGGAGGATTTAGTCACCTTAAGAATCAAAGATAAATTATAAGCTTATGTGACGCAACAAGTTTGCAATATTTTTTTTTCTCATACGCAGCCAAAAATAAGAATGAAAATACAAATAAAAGAAAATATAAATAAAATAAAAATAAAATAAATGCTTGCAATTTTCATAGTTTGATTCATCAGATCAGAGGATGACGTCAGCAGAGTGTTGTTTTTAGGATTTAGCTGAGAAATGTATAGGGAGTAAAAGAGGAATGAGGAAAGAAGAGAGGAAGAGATGATCGAAGCCAAGCAAGGCTAATAAGGCCATATATATTTATTCACCGGGTGTTGGGGTGGGTTTTATAGATCGTGGGGCCTCAGGGGTGGAGAAACAGTCAAGGCTGCCGAGAGGAAAACTCTCAGGGGGTAAAGCGAGGACGAGGACGAGGACGAGAAACGGCTTAGCATTCGGAAAACCAGGAATATGTGTATGTATGTATAGTACATATAACGTTGGGTGCTCGCTGAGTCCTGGGATAGATTCGTGCGCCAGATCTGTGAGAGACCCCATCAAGTGACCCTAGCCGGTCTCAGCAACCCCCAATTGCTTATAGAGCCTATGCTCACCCAACGCAGTAGCAGCAGCACAACCAAAAGCACAGGATCGCGGATTCTTCTTTTTCTTCACTCTATATATATATATATATATGTTCACCCCCTATTGGGAGCGTTGTGCTTGGCGTTGCCGGAGAAATTACTGCCCTTCTTATACATTCGTCGGGTGGGGCTGCGAGGAATAATTCGCTCCTCTGAATGCGACTGAGACGAAAAATCGAGAAAACTGGACAGTAAAACGACGAAAAGCGACCAAAGGAAAAAAAACGCACTGCCAGACAGGGAGAGTTTCGAACTATTTTTCTTTCATGCGATATGCACATATATTCTGCTTGCATGAAGAGTTTTGGAATCAAAGATTGTTTTTTTTGTTTTTAGGTTTGAGGTATTTTTTTAGTATTTTGTAGATTTGGGGATGTTTAATTCGGGTGAGTTTGTTAGGTTTGATGAATAATTTTGTTTCATAATTAATTATGGCAGTTTGTGCAAATTGTGATACTATATTGCAGGGAAAATAATAAATAATAAAGGTGCAATGAGAAAAAAAGAATAGTGATTCAATTATATATTTGATCCAATTGTTCCAATAACATATTTTTTTGGGATGAAGATATAATTACAAAAACGAAAAGTTAGTTTTTTCAATTATTCAAAATAATTTTGGTTCAATAATTTATAAATTTGTCAATGATTTCAGTCATTTTTAATGGCAGTGATTTATATCATCTCTTTGAAAATTAGATATTTTTATATTATTCCCAGAATTAAATTACCCACTCATACAATATTAGAAATACAAACAAAACAAAATATAATAAATACAAGAAAATTTAACAAAAATTCATGGTTATTCGGCAAATAACACGTTAATTTTAGAAGCGAAATGTATTTGTAAAAATTATCCAATAAATGTC
The DNA here is from genome assembly GCA_963970395.1 of Ephialtes manifestator. NCBI lineage: Eukaryota > Metazoa > Arthropoda > Insecta > Hymenoptera > Ichneumonidae > Ephialtes > Ephialtes manifestator. The sequence goes on from OZ019972.1 coordinate 36,202,973, forward strand.
TTGTATTACTACTAGAAATTTTTTAACACTGAAATATGTTCAACGTTTTAACATTAACAAATTTTTTGCACTGAAAAAATTTTATAAAAAAAAATAAGTATAACCAAAGAAAAAAACTGAAAGACTGAAAATATATGTGCATTTCTCGCACATATATTTTGATCGGCTGAAGCACGAGGACGGATGACACGTTTTGCTCGCAAGAATTTTTTTTTCTATTAAGTAGATGTATTCGTTTACTATTTTATACATATATACATTAAGTAGAGGATATTTAACAGAGTTTTTTTTACGTTTGCTGAAGACTTTCTTCATTATTCGATGACAAATAGTGATAGTTTATGAAACGAGTTCCTTGCGTCAATTGTGCTCCCATATTAACGACGTGACAACTGAAGAGCAATAAATTTCGAGGCTTAACTACGATGGAAAACCTCATGAACACTGCGGAGTAGAGAGTTAATGCTGCAAACAAAAAGAAAACGTAATTATGAAGCTACATTAAAAAAAAATATTGCAATTAAATATATCAAATATTTATATGAATATATGATTTATTTAAATAAAATTAAGTTTATTTAACCAAACTTAGTTGTAAAAATCTCAAGCTTAATATAACTTAGATTTTTTTTTTAGATCAAACTTGAATTAAAAAACCGATCTCGATTTTTTTAACTCAATCATTTTTATTTTATTTTATTTAAATAAATTTCAATAAATTATATCTTCTTATCAAAGAAATATTATTATTGAAATATTGCAAAAAATTTGTCATTAATTTCAGTAATTTTTTTTAAATTCTTATATTATACAATTAAATAATAAAAAAATGTAACCAACCCAACGTCATTTTGCCACTAATCAGTTTAGGATCTTTTTGAGTATCTGATATCGCAGCCAATGGTATTGCCCAGTTCATTGCTGGTCCCCAAAAATGTGTGCTACAAAAATATCCAATCAATAAACACAAAATTCCATTAATTAAACACTCAGAGAAATTGTACTAGTACAGTCAACTATAAAGTGACAACTATTAATTTTTAGTCTATGCAACTATTGTCATAGTTACGGTAATTAGGAAAATAGTTATGGTAACTATTTGGTAGTTATAGTAACTATTTGATAGTTGTGGCAACTATTAAAAAATTGCTCGTACGAATTGAAAATGAATAGTTGTCACTTTATAGTTACTAATACCATTATTTTCTCTCAGTGAAGATAAATTATAAAATAAATTATAAAAATTAGAAAATAATTCCCAAAATACCTGGTCAGCCATTCTCTCGTTTCCTTGTTGAAGATTATTTTATTCACTCTTGTTGCCATGCTGAAGAATATTAGTTGTGATCCGAGAGTGAAAAAGACGTTGATATCTGTAGAATTTATTGAATTAACTTAGTTTCTCACTGACAACTTCTGACCAGTCAATCAAACAGCGATTCTCAATTAACGTTGTTGGATCAATCAAAAGCATAGCGAATAAAATTTTCTAAGAGACTCTGAAGCATTTTTTTTGTCGCTAAGAATAACGCGAGACACGTGTGGTTTATTTTATATATATGGTTTTTTAATCATGTGAAGTCATTCATTGGGTCGCGACTCTAATGCAGAGATAAGCATGAACGTGTCACTGTCCGAACTTTAAACATTGTTTTTAAATTTTTATAAACAATCTTAATGAGAAAATATTTTTATTGGTTTTGTTAAATTTATTGTTTGTTTGTAAAAAAAATATTAAATAACAGAAAAATAATTTGATTCTACTTTGTAGTAATAAAATAAATTTAGTAATGCAAAACTTTAACAAAATTAGTAATAAAAAAAGGAGTGGATTTTCGGTGGAGTTTTGTAGTAATAAAATAAATTTAGTAATGCTAAAAACTTTAACAAAATTAGTAATAAAAAAAAGAAGTGGATTTTCGGTGGAGTTTTGTAGTAATAAAATAAATTTAGTAATGCTAAAAACTTTAACAAAATTAGTAATAAAAAAAAGAAGTGGATTTTCGGTGGAGTTTTGTAGTAATAAAATAAATTTAGTAATGCAAAACTTTAACAAAATTAGTAATAAAAAAAAAGAAGTGAATTTTCGGTGGAATTTATCCGATTTTCACGTGATTTGGAGGCAAAGTAGAACTTTAAACAGACACGTGTGCTTTATTTTATATATATGGTCTTTTAATCATGTGAAGTCATTCAATGCGTCGCGACTCTAATGCAGAGATAAGCATGAACGTGTCTCTGTCCAAACTTTAAACATTGTTTTTAAATTTTTATAAACAATCTTTATGAGAAAATATTTTTATTGGTTTTGTTAAATTTATTGTTTGTTTGTAAAAAAATAATTAAATAGCAGAAAAGTAATTTGATTCTACTTTGTAGTAATAAAATAAAATTAGTAATGCAAAACTTTAATAAAATTAGTAATAAAAAAAAGAAGTAGATTTTCGGTGGAGTTTTGTAGTAATAAAATAAATTTAGTAATGCTAAAAACTTTAACAAAATTAGTAATAAAAAAAAGAAGTGACTTTTCGGTGGAGTTTATCCGATTTTCACGTGATTAGGAGGCAAAGTAGAACTTTAAAAAGACACGTGTGGTTTATTTTATATATATGGTCTTTTAATCATGTGAAGTCATTCGATGCGTCGCGACTCTAATGCAGAGATAAGCATGAACGTGTCACTGTCCGAACTTTAAACATTGTTTAAAAATTTTTATAAACAATCTTTATGAGAAAATATTTTTATTGGTTTTGTTAAATTTATTGTTTGTTTGTAAAAAAAAAATTAAATGACAGAAAAGTAATTTGATTCTACTTTGTAGTAATAAAATAAATTTAGTAATGCAAAACTTTAACAAAATTAGTAATAAAAAAAGAAGTGGATTTTCGGTGGAGTTTTGTAGTAATAAAATAAATTTCGTAATGCAAAACTTTAACAAAATTAGTAATAAAAAAAAGAAGTGGATTTTCGGTGGAGTTTTGTAGTAATAAAATAAATTTAGTAATACTAAAAACTTTAACAAAATTAGTAATAAAAAAAGAAGTGAATTTTGGGTGGAGTTTATCCGATTTTCACGTGATTAGGAGGCAAAGTAGAACTTTAAACAGACACATGTGGTTTATTTTATATATATGGTCTTTTAATCATGTGAAGTCATTCATTGCGTCGCGACTCTAATGCAGAGATAAGCATGAACGTGTCACTGTCCGAACTTTAAACATTGTTTTAAAATTTTTATAAACAATCTTTATGAGAAAATATTTTTATTGGTTTTGTTAAATTTATTGTTTGTTTGTAAAAAAATAATTAAATAACAGAAAAGTAATTTGATTCTACTTTGTAGTAATAAAATAAATTTAGTAATGCAAAACTTTAACAAAATTAGTAATAAAAAAAAGAAGTGGATTTTCGGTGGAGTTTTGTAGTAATAAAATAAATTTAGTAATACTAAAAACTTTAACAAAATTAGTAATAAAAAAAGAAGTGAATTTTCGGTGGAGTTTATCCGATTTTCACGTGATTAGGAGGCAAAGTAGAACTTTAAACAGACACATGTGGTTTATTTTATATATATGGTCTTTTAATCATGTGAAGTCATTCATTGCGTCGCGACTCTAATGCAGAGATAAGCATGAACGTGTCACTGTCCGAACTTTAAACATTGTTTTTAAATTTTTATAAACAATCTTTATGAGAAAATATTTTTATTGGTTTTGTTAAATTTATTGTTTGTTTGTAAAAAAAAAATTAAATAACAGAAAAATAATTTGATTCTACTTTGTAGTAATAAAATAAATTTAGTAATGCAAAACTTTAACAAAATTAGTAATAAAAAAACAGAAGTAGATTTTCGGTGGAGTTTTGTAGTAATAAAATAAATTTAGTAATGCTAAAAACTTTAACAAAATTAGCAATAAAAAAAAGAAGTGAATTTTCGGTGGAGTTTATCCGATTTTCACGTGATTAGGAGGCAAAGTAGAACTTTAAACAGACACATGTGCTTTATTTTATATATATATGGTCTTTTAATCATGTGAAGTCATTCAATGCGTCGCGACTCTAATGCAGAGATAAGCATGACCGTGTCACTGTCCGACCTTGATGTCTATCTCGTAGTAATAGCAGCAACGATATAGCCACATACGAAGATAGTATGGAAAATTAATTATGCGAATACAAGCAAAATAGTCACCGATTATTTTTAATCTCACGAAAAAAAAAAAAAATAAAAAATAAACAGATTTTAATAGTAAACTAATAAATAAATAAAGAAAAATGACGTTTTGGAAAATTAATTAATTGCAATCTTATGAGAATTTTTTTTAGTACAGTGCAATTGTTAATTAATTTTTTTTTAATTTAATTTTGTAAACAAAAAATCCAGCAATATTATCTTACGATTTTTGAAGTTCTGTGATCTGATTTGCTTGAGCGGCAAACACCAACTGCGAATGTCTGAAAGCAGACGAATCTGCCATATCATTTGTCGTAGAATTTACGAAACCAACGAGATCGTCAAGCCCCACTTGGAAATCGTCTGTCGGACTTTCATTTTACTAGCATAACAAGCTTTGCGCAATAGTCTTATACGCAATGTCTTCCGTCATATACATATATCAACATCTATAATTTTATCAATGTTGCATATGCTTAGATGGATTCACAAATGAGCCAAAGCAAAATAAAAAAAAAATCCCGATATTAAAAATTTCATCGCATTAAATAAATAGAATTTTAATCTTGGACGATGAGACGTTTCTTTGCTTCAATAAAAAAATATATATTTGACTTTGTCTTATCTTTTATTTGAAGGAAATTAAATGTTTTCATTAGCGTTAATTAATTATATTTTATTAAAATTATTTTGAGATTGATGAAATGCTGTGTTATTAAAATAATATAAATTTTATTTATATTTTATTAATGTTTCCAGTTACGTGAATAAATTAAGTCATTTTCTTCTTATTTTTTCTTACAATCCAAATTTTTTTACATAGAATTACTTTCTAATTCGTCACGTAATTCTTAATCGATGGGTTTATTTGAATCAAATACCGGATCTAATTCAAATTAACAACATTTTATTTCGATCAAATAAAACTTAATCGAAATCATTAAAATTTGGTCAAATGGAATAAATTCCATTGGATCAAAATAAGATCCTATTATGCTAATATTTGAAATAGAAATTTGTTTAATGAAAAACCTGATAGGTTTTTATTTTAAAGAAATTTATTGCATACAAATAAATTGTGTTAATTTTTAATAAAATTTATTTGATTCACTAACATTAATGTAAATTCAAATAAATTCAAATAGATTCTAATTAAAAAATCAACACGTATGTGGGTTGAGAGGATTCTGTATGAACGTGAAAAATAATGTAACGTGTAGTTTTATTCAAATTTTTCATAAACCAAATAAATTTTATTAACAATTAATACAATTAATTGGATCTAAATCAAATTTAAATAATACAACACGTCACATAATTTTTCACCTTCAAATTTATATGAATTTTATTTGAATCAAATTTATTTGAATTTTTATGCAATTTTATTTGAATAAAATAAATTTTATGAAAAATTAATACAATTAATTCGATCCAAATAAAATTTAAATAATACAACACGTCACATTATTTTTCACCTTCAAATTTATTTGAATTTTATTTGAATCAAATTTATTTGAATTTTGATTGAATTTTATTCGAATAAAATAAATTTTATTAAAAATTAATACAATTAATTGGATCCAAATAAAATTTAAATAATACAACACGTCACATTATTTTTCACCTTCAAATTTATATGAATTTTATTAGAATCAAATTTATTTGAATTTTTATGCAATTTTATTTGAATAAAATAAATGTTATTAAAAATTAATACAATTAATTCGATCCAAATAAAATAAAAATAATACAACACGTCACATTATTTTTCACCTTCAAATTGATACAAATTTTATTTGAATCAAATTTATTTGAATTTTTATGCAATTTTATTTGAATAAAATAAATTTTATTAAAAATTAATACAATAAATTGGATCCAAATAAAATAAAAATAATACAACACGTCACATAATTTTTCACGTTCAAATTGATACAAATTTGATTTGAATCAAGTTTATTTGAATTTTTATTGAATTTTATTTGAATTTTTATTGAATTTTATTTGAATAAAATAAATTTTATTAAAAATTAATACAATTAATTCGATCTAAATAAAGTTTAAATAATACAACACGTCACAGTATTTTTCACCTTAAAATTTATATGAATTTTATTTGAATCAAATTTATTTGAATTTTTATTGAATTTTATTTGAATAAAATAAATTTTATTAAAAATGAATACAATTAATTCGATCCAAATAAAATTTAAATAATACAACACGTCACATTATTTTTCACCTTCAAATTGATACAAATTTGATTTGAATCAAATTTATTTGAATTTTTATTGAATTTTATTTGAATAAAATAAATTTTATTAAAAATTAATACAATTAATTCGATCCAAATAAAATTTAAATAATACAACACGTCACATTATTTTTCACCTTCAAATTGATACAAATTTGATTTGAATCAAATTTATTTGAATTTTTATTGAATTTTATTTGAATAAAATAAATTTTATTAAAAATTAATACAATTAATTCGATCCAAATAAAGTTTAAATAATACAACACGTCACAGTATTTTTCACCTTAAAATTTATATGAATTTTATTTGAATCAAATTTATTTGAATTTTTATGCAATTTTATTTGAATAAAATAAATTTTATTAAAAATCAGTACAATAAATTGGATCCAAATAAAATTTAAATAATACAATACGTCACATTATTTTTCACCTTCAAATTTATATGAATTTTATTTTAATCAAATTTATTTGAATTTTTATGCAATTTTATTTGAATAAAATAAATTTTATTAAAAATTAATACAATTAATTTAATCCAAATAAAATAATACGTCACATAATTTTTCGTGTGCATATAGAATCCTCTAAATCCACATGTCCTGATCTCCATCCCCCCAACTTCCACCCTCCCTCCTCTCATTCCCTCCCCCTTCTCCCCCTTTTCTTCTTTCGCTCCCTCATAATAAATGCACAGGTTATTATTTCGCGCGTATAATATTGATGACAGTATGAATGTTGCATATGAAGTTTGGTGGAGGGGTTGGAGGTTGGCCGCGAGTCCCGAGACGGCCCTCGTCGTTCGGGGGTGGTACGAGGGCGCCTGAGAACTCAAGTGCGACGCGCGCGACTCTTAAGGGCGCATGCGCAACAAACGGGGTGGTATTATTGATCTGGAGGGGTGAACTATGGAGCCCTGAGGGTCCAGTCTCGTGCCGAGGTTTGGTTGAACCCTTCGCTGAATTTTGCCTTTCCTATTCCTTATTGCACCCCATCAACCTTGAATTTCCTACCCTAAACAGCGAATATGTAAATTTCCCCCCCTTCATCAAAACATTTTGCATAAATTCCCCATTTTAAATTACAAAATGGTTGCAAGTTTTATTTTAATCTCGCCAACTTCATACTTTACCCATAGATAATGAGCGTTACCATGAAAATGCAGTTTTGCAATACAGAATTTATTTATTATGAATGTATTAATTCTTTGATCGACTATCATCGATCAATTTTTAATGATTTAATTTTTGCGAAGCAACATCATCATTTATTATGTTCTGTAAATCATTTTATATTTTATTATTCGTATTATTGTCATTATTTATTTTGTTTTTATTTTTTTTTCAGTTTCTATAGAATTATGATGTATATTTATTTTTTATTGTTTATCTGAATAAACTGATTTGAATTTTTTGTAAACAATATTAGTTTGTAAATAATATGAAATTTATTGGCTATTTAGAATTTTCTATCATATTCATGTGGATATCCATAAATATAAAATTTTAAAAAAGGTTATGAATAAAAATGATTTATTATGAATATATTAATTCTTTTATCGACTATCATCGATCAATTTTTAATGATGGAATTTTTGCGAAGCAACATCATCATATTTATTATGTTCTCTAAATTATTTTATATTTTATTATTCGTATTATTGTCATTATTTATTTTGTTTTTGTTTTTTTTTTTTTAGATTCTATAGAATTATGATGTATATTTATTTTTTATTGTTTATCTGAGTAAATTGATTTGAATTTTTTTTTAACAATATTAGTTTGTAAATAATATGAAATTTATTGGTTATTTAGAATTTTCTATCATATTGATGTGAAAATCCATAAATATAAAATTTAAAAAAAGGTTATGAATAAAATTTTTTATTTTATTGTCATATTAAAATTAATGTTTTACTTTTTAAATGGGTTTTTTAAATGAATCGAGTTTCCTATTGATTTTGCAGGATATTCTGAAAAAAATTAATTGGTAAGGAATTATTTGTGGCAAATGGAAAAATAGACAGTTCGAGAGTTTTGGTATATAACTCTGTTTTATTCGCATCAGTCGACATTGGTGGAATTGGGATTTTCTTCTATCGGTTATTACGAAGTTGGTCGCTCGGGATTTTCGCGAGTGAGAAGCAAGCTTACCGCCTCCCCCATATATGCATTTCCACATGTTGTCGTTTTTCTCCCTTCTTGCCAAGTCGGGAGAGAAGAAAATCCTAGCACCTGGGATCTAATACCACATGAATCATCTCTATTTTTTTCTTCACGCCGGGATATTTAGAATATAACAATTATAACATATACTAAAGTATTAAACTAAATTTAAATTATTAAATTAATATTAAGCATAATAATTGTATTTTATTGGGTATAATTAATAAAATATGTTATTCATTAATTATAGTAAAATTATGTGCATGAAAAATACATATATAGAAAATATTTGGATTTTGGCATAAAATTGCATAATCAATTATTATCTCAAATATATAAAGCACATTTTTTTCACTATGTTTTTTTTCTACATTGAATGATATAATAAAATTGTTAATAATAATAGCAACATGCACTTATAATAAAATATTTCCATATATTTTGCTATAAGTAGTATATGTAAATTATAATTAATTAATATAAAAATTATCGTTAAATATATTTTACATGCTGTTATTTTTTTAATTTATTATTATATATTTTTTTTCTACATGGAATACTATAATAAAATAGATAATAATAATAATAATAATAATAATAATAATAACTTGTATTTATAATAAATTATTTCCATATATATTTTTCCAAAAGTACTATATATAAATTATAATTAATTAATGTAAAAATTATACTCAAACGTATTTCACATGCTATAATTTTTTTTTTCATTATGGAGGACTTGGCGTTGAGTTGAACCACTTGATTTTTTGATGTATGAAAAGCTGAGCGGACTTTATTTTCTATGTCGCTTTCGTCATATATATTTTTTTAGTCGTTACTCAGTGAATAATTAATTAATATCACGAATATTCGAAGCATACTTTTTCCTCTATTATATATCTATTTTTCTACATAGAATAATATAATAAAATTAATAATAACAATAATAATAGCAACATGCATTTATAATAAATTATAGTCAAATTTTACATGCTGTTATTTTATTTATTTATTATTATATTTTTTTTCTACATGGAATACTATAATAAAATATATCATAATAATAACAACATGCATATATGATAAATTATTTACATATATTTTTCCAAAAAGTGTATATATAAATTATAATTAATTAATGTAAAAATTATACTCTAACATATTTTATACACATGCTATTATTATTATTATTATTATTTTTTAATTATGGAGGACTTGGCGTTAAGTTGAACCACTTGATTTTTTGATGTATGAAAAGCTGAGCGGACTTGATTTTCTATGTCGCTTTCGTCATATATATTTTTTTAGTCGTAACTCACTGAATAATCAATTAATACCTCGAATATTCAAAGCATATTTTTTCCTCTATTATATATCTATTTTTCTACATAGAATAATATAATAAAATTAATAATAACAATAATAATAGCAATATGCATTTATAATAAATTATAGTCAAATTTTACGTGCTGTTGTTTTATTTATTTATTATTATATTTTTTTCTACATGGAATACTATAATAAAATATATCATAATAATAACAACATGCATATATGATAAATTATTTCCATATATTTTTCCAAAAAGAGTATATATAAATTATAATTAATTAATGTAAAAATTATACTCAAACATATTTTATACATATGCTATTATTATTATTATTATTATTTTTTAATTATGGAGGACTTGGCGTTGCGTTGAACCACTTGATTTTTTGATGTATGAAAAGCTGAGCGGACTTGATTTTCTATGTCGCTTTCGTCATATATATTTTTTTAGTCGTAACTCACTGAATAATCAATTAATACCTCGAATATTCAAAGCATATTTTTTCCTCTATTATATATCTATTTTTATACATAGAATAATATAATAAAATTAATAATAACAATAATAATAGCAATATGCATTTATAATAAATTATAGTCAAATTTTACGTGCTGTTGTTTTATTTATTTATTATTATATTTTTTTCTACATGGAATACTATAATAAAATATATCATAATAATAACAACATGCATATATGATAAATTATTTCCATATATTTTTCCAAAAAGAGTATATATAAATTATAATTAATTAATATAAAAATTATACTCAAACATATTTTATACACATGCTATTATTATTATTATTATTTTTTTATTATGGAGGACTTGGCGTTGAGTTGAACCACTTGATTTTTTGATGTATGAAAAGCTGAGCGGACTTGATTTTCTATGTCGCTTTCGTCATATATATTTTTTTAGTCGTAACTCACTGAATAATCAATTAATACCTCGAATATTCAAAGCATATTTTTTCCTCTATTATATATCTATTTTTATACATAGAATAATATAATAAAATTAATAATAACAATAATAATAGCAACATGCATTTATAATAAATTATAGTCAAATTTTACATGCTGTTATTTTATTTATTTATTATTATATTTTTTTTCTACATGGAATACTATAATAAAATATATCATAATAATAACAACATGCATTTATGATAAATTATTTACATATATTTTTCCAAAAAGAGAATATATAAATTATAATTAATTAATATAAAAATTATACTCAAACATATTTTATACACATGCTATTATTATTATTATTTTTTTTAATTATGGAGGATTTGACGTTGAGTTGAGCCACTTAATTTTTTGATGTATGAAAAGCTGAGCGGACTTTATTTTCTATGTCGCTTTCGTCATATATATTTTTTTTAGTCGTGACTCGCTGAATAATCAATTAATATCACGAATATACGAAGCATATTTTTTCCTCTATTATATATATATTTTTATACATAGAATAATATAATAAAATTAATAATAATATTAATAGCAACATGTATTTATAATAAATTATTTCCATATATTTTTCCAAAAAGAGTATATATAAATTATAATTAATTAATGTAAAAATTAAACTCAAACATATTTTATACACATGCTATTATTATTATTATTATTTATTAATTATGGAGGACTTGGCGTTGAGTTGAACCACTTGATTTTTTGATGTATGAAAAGCTGAGCGGACTTGATTTTCTCTGTCGCTTTCGTCGCATTTTTTAAATTTATTTTTGCTCGTTGAATCCCTGAAAAGCGAGCTGAATTTGAATGTGCCAAATGTCGTTGTGGTTCTGACCCTATAGTGTTGCTGACCCACGAATTGTTGAACCAGGGTCAGCGGTGCAAATCCCGAGCACTCTCTCGCACATTCACCGGCTTACCCTTCTTTCCTATAGCTGAAGAACACGCGCCACGGGAACAAGAAAGAATGAGCCCAAGACCGACGACGTTTTCTCCAATAAAAAGTCCCGAGTTTGCAAGAAAAGCCTCGCGCGTTCGTCGGCTCGACACCAGAAACTAGAGGGGCTGTACGCTCGACCGAAAAACCACCCTCCTTTATTTCTTTGACTCCCCAGAAACCCGTCAACATGGGTATGAGTAAGTGAGCCCCTTTTTCGTGCTTTCAATGAATTAAACTATGCATAGCTAAAAGACTTGACAAAACTTTCGCCTTTTTTACTCACGAAATTGATGCTTTTTTTCATTCGGTAAAGAGGATTTTTTGTTTTTAATTTTTCAAAATGGAGAATGCAAAGTAAAATGTATTTGGAAGAGGAAAAGAAAAATGTTATCATTAAATTTTACATACAGTATTTTTTTCGTCGGATACTTTTGGCTGATTACAAATAGGAAAGATTTTTTGAGAAAATTTCAATGAAAAAGCAGCGACGTGGAATTAATAATACTTTTTTTTAAATTCGTGTTCAATGGGGCAAATTATATTAGTGGAACTTCTGAAAAAAGAATTATTACAGTTTGGAAAGAAAAATGTATATTTTGGAAGAAATTTTTAAGGTTTTATTAAAATCGACTGTAAATTTAAAAAATAATGATATTGAAATATTGGCATCGGTTTGTTTTTATCCTAATGAATTATGTTTTGAAACACCATATCACAAATTAGTATTCGATGAGTACTTTTTACATGTTTTCAAATTTGGAGCAGAAAAAATTCATCATTTTTGCTGGTGCAATTTTTTGATTTTCAAAAATTTTTAAAATTCTAATTTCAACGTATAATAATTTTGACATATGGCGTTTTAAAGTTTAATTCAATATGAATAAAATAAGTAAAAACTCGAGTCGCGATGCAATTTTTTTTTCCAAAATTACAGCCTCTTTTGTTTTTTCAATTTCATTTTTTGTTAATTTGTCTAAATCTGTAAAAAATGTAAATTTTAACGGATAATAATTTCTCATGTGACGTTTCAAAGTTACATTCAATACAAAAAAATAATTACAACCGCAAGTCGCTGCGAGATTTTTTTTTTTTCAGAATTATAGCCATTTTTGTAAAATCCAACATATTTGGCCGAAATGATAAATTTTGTATCTTTAAATAGTAAAGATACAAAAAAATTAATAAAATCAATATTTTATTTAAAGATACAAAATTTATCATTTCGGCCAAATATATTAGGTTTTACAAAAATGGCTATAATTCTGAAAAAAAAAAAAATCTCGCAGCGACTTGCGGTTGTAATTATTTTTTTAATGTAATGTAATGTAATAGTATCTTTAAATAAAATATTAATATATCTTTAAATAAAATATTAATTTTATTATATCAATATTATTTTATTATAAAATTATATAATTATATTATATTAATATTATTATTTATTTAAATAAAATATTAATTTTATTTAAAGATACTATTACGCTATTCTTATTCTTATTATTATTATGATATTTATTGAATAATTTTTTATATACCAAATTTATTTATTAACAAACGAATTTTTTTTTCAGTCGGGAGAAAAAATTTTATTTGATCATCGATTGGAAAATATATTCAGCTTGTAATATAATGGTGATGAATACTAACCTAACAGTAGTATATAAAAAGTTGCGACGCAGAATGGCAATAAATTAAAGAAAAAAAAGAAGCATAAAACCTCGAACGTCTGGAGGTCTGGACAATAAAACCCAATGCGTTCTTTATATATCCGTCATCGATATATCGATTTAACTGGCCTACCATTCACGACCATGCGAATAATATAGTCTGTGAAAATACAAGATTTTGCCTGGAAGGCATATAGTACAACTAGCAGCATTGCGGTATATTCCGCTGGACCGCGAGGCTATATACTCAACCCTTATCCTCACGTACAATAACATTTCTCTCTTCCGCTTTGTATTTTGTGAGTCAATTCAAAACATGAATCGTATAATAATTCAGTAAACTAAAAGAAAATACCGCGGCAGATATTATTCGTCCCACCTCTCGCTAGTCCCCTTCTTCTCGCTCAAATCGACTCCATATTTATGGTTTGTAGGTCTTGTTTTGAAATTCTCTAGGGATACATAAATGCATACATACAAAAATATAATATTATCACTCATCTACTCGTATCTTTTATTTTTATTTTCTTTCATCGTGACACTCAATGAAATCTTAATGACATCCACAAATTTGGATTCTGTGACATCTCTGTTTAAAATCATAATCAATGCAAAGTACAAACTTGCATATTCCTTATTATTATTATCTAGATTTTATATAGTTATTTTTATGAGATATTATGTCGATCACTTTTGGCCTTTTCATAGAACCAGATTTTTTTTTTAAATTTTGAAAATAATTCTATAGTTTTTGACACTCATTGTCATTTCCAGATTAATTTTGAATGTATCAATCATATTTGTAACTTCATTTATAAATTTTCACTTTTAAATTTTGTAATTTATACGATATAAGATTTTTATGGTGTTTTTGAGTAAAATAAAATTTCTATTTCATAAAATTTTAATGACTCTGTCGAATTTAATTAAATTTACCACAATGATTGGTTAGTATCTGCTCCACTTTCGTACTAAATTTCAGTTCAATACTTCAAGCCGTTCTCGAGTTCTGAGGGTTGAATAAAAAACAGCAAATTTTGAAAAAAAAATGCATAGCTTTTGAACTGCTTTGCCGATCGTGCTTAAATTTAGTATCAATCAATATTGGTCATAAGTACAAGTGTGGAAAAATTTTCAGATCAGTAGCTTAAAATTTGTACGAGTTAGCGTGTTCACCTTTTTTTTTATTAAAAAAAACTAAAATTGTGATGAAATATAAAAAACACAACGAATTTCAATTAAATTCACCAGAATTAAAGGGTAACGACTGCTTCACATGTGAGCCAAATTTCAGGCTGATAGTCCTACTCATTCTTTAGTTATAAGAGATTACAATTTTTTTCAAAAATCACTTTTCTCAAAGTTTCAAACAATTTTCAGTAATTGACATAAAATCTTGGAAAAAAAAAATTTCACACACACAAAAAGTATGTTTAATAATAATTAATAATAATTTGACTAAAATAATAAATAAGTGCAATTGGGATCGATGCGAATGACAAGCCTGGAAAATTTTTATTTCTATAGTTTTTTTTTAAATCACTTTTTTCAAAGTTTCAAACAATTTTCAGTAATTGACATAAAATCTTGGAAAAAAAATATTTCACAGAGATAAAAAGTATGCTTAATAATAATTAATAATAATTTGACTAAAATAATAAATAAGTGCAATTGGGATCGATGCGAATGACAAGCCTGGAAAATTTTTATTTCTATAATTTTTTTTTAAATCACTTTTTTCAAAGTTTCAAACAATTTTTAGTAATTGACATAAAATCTTGGAAAAAAAATATTTCACAGAGATAAAAAGTATGTTTGATAATAATTAATAATAATTTGACTAAAATAATAAATAAGTGCAATTGGGATCGATGCGAATGACAAGCCTGGAAAATTTTTATTTCTATAGTTTTTTTTTAAATCACTTTTTTCAAAGTTTCAAACAATTTTCAGTAATTGACATAAAATCTTGGAAAAAAATTTTTTCACGGAGATAAAAAGTATGTTTGATAATAATTAATAATAATTTGACTAAAATAATAAATAAGTGCAATTGGGATCGATGCGAATGACAAGCCTGGAAAATTTTTATTTCTATAACTTTTTTTTAAATCACTTTTTTCAAAGTTTCAAACAATTTTCAGTAATTGACATAAAATCTTGAAAAAAAAATGTTTACGGAGAGAAAAAGTATGCTTAATAATAATTAATAATAATTTGACTAAAATAATAAATAAGTGCAATTGGGATCGATGCGAATGACAAGCCTGGAAAATTTTTATTTCTATAATTTTTTTTTAAATCACTTTTTTCAAAGTTTCAAAAAATTTACAATAATTGACATAAAATCTTGGAAAAAAAAAAATTTCACAGAGATAAAAAGTATGTTTGATAATAATTAATAATAATTTGACTAAAATAATAAATAAGTGCAATTGGGATCGAATGACAAGCCTGGAAAATTTTTATTTCTCACGGCTGTGTCTTACGAATGCCTTTTTTTACCCTCTGCGTAAAATTATACGAGCAATGTTGTCAGAAAAAAAATGTATACATATATATTTGTAGCGGTGGGAACGCGCTTCTTGCAATTCCAATGAGAAAACTGCCGGATCTTATACTGTACCGTATATAGCAGCAGTATATACATATATCGACAGAGGTGTGGGTCTCTACCGCAGCCTCTCAATGCCGAGATCATCCAACGGATTCTCATACATATTGTGATTACTTCCGAGCAAGATCTGCTGTCCGAGAGAATGTTCGGACGTACACGCGATTCGATGCGCTCACAGAAAATGATCAGGGTCCCACGAAACCGTCAGATTTTGTTTCAATCTTTGGAGAAAGGAAGTAGCTATCAATAATACAGGTCATTGACACTATTTTTATTAAAACAATCTTCATAGTTATTAATACAATTGCAAAAAGTCAACCCCTTAACAAAATGTCTTTACAAGGAGGAAAATATAGCACCTTCAATTTTCCTGTGGCAACAGAAAATTTTTTGGGCCAATGACATTTTTTTAAAATGGAATCTAAAAATTTTTTTGTGGCAGCTGAACATTTTTTGTGACACATAAAAAACTTGTTGTGGCAGCTAAACATTTTTTTAAACTGCTGAATATTTTCTGTGGTGACTCAAAAGTTTAGTGTAAGAGCTAAATATTTTTTGCGGCGGCTAAAAAATTTTTGTGGTAGGTAAGAATTTTTTGGTGGCAACTAAAAATTTTTTGTGGTAGCTAAACATTTTTTGGTGGCAGCTAAAAAATTTTTGTGGTAGTTAAGAATTTTTTGGTGGCAGCTAAAAAATTTTTGTGGCAGCTAAGAATTTTTTGGTGGCAGCTAAAAAATTTTTGTGGTAGGTAAGAATTTTTTGGTAGTAGCTAAAAAATTATTGTGGTAGCTAAGAATTTTTTGGTGGCAGCTAAAAAATTTTTGTGGTAGCTAAGAATTTTCGGTGGCAGCTACAAAATTTTTTTTGGTTGCTAAGAATTTTCGATGGCAACCAAAAAAATTTTGTGGTAGCTAAGAATTTTCGGTGGCAACTAAAAAATTGTTGTGGTTGCTAAGAATTTTCGGTGCCAACTAAAAAATTTTTGTGACAGTTAAGAATTTTTGGTGGCAACTAAAAAATATTTGTGATAGTTAAGAATTTTTGGTGGCAACTAAAAAAATTTTGTGATAGTTAAGAATTTTTGGTGGCAACTAAAACAATTTTGTGATAGTTAAGAATTTTTGGTGGCAACTAAAAAAACGTTTGTGATAGTTAAGAATTTTTGGTGGCAACTAAAAAATTGTGGTAGCTAAAAATTTTCGGCTGCTAAACAATTCGTTGTCATTATTTTATCATTTTTCTCCGTGTAGTTTTATGTTTTTACAAGTTTTTATAATTTTTATTTATGTTTTTTTTCTCTTCACGTTTTTTCGGTTTTTACTAGCCGTTAATTTTTAGTCTCGATACTGAGTGTGCCGATCTGACCTCACTGGATTTCTGTGTCTGCAAGTACACCGTCCAATGCTAAATAGTATCAACACAATTCCGTGAGTGCGCAGGGAAAAATCGCTTTATCGTGCGGAATAATGGCGTCTGTATTCACGTTGTAACCCTCATAACTCTCTTTGTTAAATTGCACTTTTTCGGAAATTGTATCCTTCGCTACTCTATACTTTTTCCTCTCCATCCAACTCTCACACTTTTCACTAACATTTATTCAGAAAATGTTTTTGTGCTAGAAACATCTATTCTCCTTGACAAAATTCAATTTCTTAAAATAAAAATGTCCATTTTCATTCTACTTTTTTGGAGACAATATTTTCCTAATCCAGACCTTGAATTTCAATTTTTTTTTGCCCTATGATTAATTTTTAAGCTGTCAATAATTAGTGAAATAATAAAAAATATCTTGTGATTTCAAAATTAACTTACTTTAATTTATTCTATATATATTTCTTGTTAGTATTTCTTTTATGTTTGAAATTGAGTGTCTTGTGACATTTTCTTTATAAAAGGTTATTGATACCCTTTTAATAATCAAAATGATTGCTATCGCAATTAGGAAGCAATAAAACGTATATATTTCCGAATCCAATAATGTTTCTGTGAAGAATAGGTTGCTGAAGAGTTGATGGCTAACTGCAACAGAGCAGAAGATGTTTCGTCGCGTTTCACGCGTCAAGTTGCAAGACGTTTTCCGCGTGTCTCGTGAAATACCACACGTACTCGATCTTTCTTTATGTTACACTGAGCAGCAACAGTAACGCTCTGTAAGAGAGAGCACTTCCCAAGTGCTACTTTATTTCTTACATTTTTGAAAGGGCTCACTCTCGTCTCGACCTGGCACCTCACCGGGTCAGGAAAGTGCTGGTAAATTGAGTGTGCGCCAGGGTCCAATACAGACTGTCTCGCAGCAGGGAGCTCGCATTATGTCAGCACAAAAAGTACGAAATGTATAGTACAGAACCATTTTGGCGAAAAAAATCTCAAAGATGTAAAGAATTCAACATTTTTTATGACCATTTTCCTTTAATCTATTGAAAATTTGCGTATTTTGACTAGAGGCGAAAGCTTCTACCATACACCCTTAATTTTTAAGCAGCGGGAAGTGAACATTTATGATACCATTCGCTTCGTTTCGGCGAGCTCTTTCCAACAAAACAAGAACAGTGAAAATCTGTCGTTCTAAACAAAAGTTATGGCCACTTGAAAATTACGAAGTTTGGTAACACTGAACAATCAGTGGGACCAAAATTGGAAAAATTAATTTCATCTTTCGCGAATTTTGAAAAAGCTATATGATCGGAAATTTTCCGCTGATTATGAAACTGCCGATGTTTTTGGCGATAACTCGAAAATTTTATGAAAAAATGCCAAAAAACTTGAAAAAAACTTTTTTTCAGTGTTTTTTTTTCCAGTATTTTTTCGTTAAACTAAATTTCTGGTAACCAATCACAGTACGAATAAAATACTGCGATTTGCCGGATATCGATCCACCAAATTAAGAAAGTGATCGGTACTTAAGGTCGTAATATCAACCAATTGTCTAGACACGTGAACGACTCAGATAGAGGCTTTGTAATATGACTCCGAATTCGTTAAATCACGATGGCCCGAGGCTGCCAGAATAAACGGACTGCGGATCATGTTCAAATAATAGCGTAAAAAGATACTAATTTCTCTTAAATTGCAAAAAACCATAAAAATACAAAATCAATGGATTACCCAAATTTTAACCCAAGCCAAAATTCGTACCAAAATATTCTACAAAGCCAATTTAAAAATATTTTCATCCCAAAAACATTATTAAAATATTTTCATCTCAATATGCAAATCTTTAAATGATCTTATCAAGAAAACATTAATGGGCATTAATAAAATTAATGAACATTAAAAATAGCAATTTTAAATGTCCATTAATCATGTAACAATTGGAAAATAAATCAGCTTGGAAAATATATCCTGAACCTGTAAAAATTTTTGTTTTAGCCACGCAATAATCGCGGAGTGTCCAGTAAAAAGGAAAGCAAAAGGGACTAGGACGCATTTTCCTGAAAGCATTCTCGGCATCTCGATTCTGAACGAATACCATGGACACGAAAGTGTGAATAGACCCGGAGTTGTGCGAGATCGTTCTTTATTCTTGTTCTTGTTATATCTTCTTTTCGACACCCCCAACGGGACGAGCGTGAATCTTATATCGTTCTCGTTCTCAGTAACGGTTGAGCGATCATAGGAAATGGAAGCACCTACGCGATCGGATGCGTCCATCCTTATCCCTGTCCTTACGTTCGGCTGATCGGATTGCCTTGAAGAAAGTATAACGCTGGAAGGTAGAAAGGAGGGAAAGGAGAGGAGAGAAAAAAGTGTACAAGAGAAAGATAGAGTAAGATCCAAAGGAAAGAGAGAAGGCAAACGGTTAGCCCGTTGCTCGAAGCTCGAACCAATAAAAATGCTCGACATTCTTGGAGTCTAACGGCTCATCCGTTTGGCCGTCGGTCCGTTGATCGGTCGATCCGGTCATCGGATTCTGCGCTCGTGGCCAGTACCGAACTTCTTGCCACGACTTTTCTCTCCTCTTCGTGATTCAACGGACTCGTCCCTTTACCTTTTCCCGTTCCCTTCACTATTCCCTTTCCTTTCCTTACTCAGCGCGAGCCACCAACCACTCCGTCCACGAGCCAAAGCCCATCAAAGACTAACCAAATATTTGGCGAGGTTCTCGTCGAGACTTTCCCCTACGGTGAATAGGAGTGAGACGAAGATTGGAAGAGTCTTTGGACACTACCACCTCTCCCCCCCCCCCTCTCAAGCTTTAAAAAGTCGGAATCAGAACCTCCGAGGGCCAACTTGTATGAGGGTTGAGGGTTTCAAACTCTTTAGTATCAATACGAACTGACAATCAGTTGAAAGCACGATTCGTCGTTACACAATCTTTGTTGTTTCTGTATCACGATTATTTGATACTTGGAGATGAAAGTTACATATTCGTGTATTTGGTGTTTGGATATTGCTAAATAATGAATTTCGAAAAGGTTTGAAAAAATAGAAAATTTTTGGGGCCAATGAATTTTTTTTTATGGCATCTAAAAAAAATTTTGTGGCAGCTGAAAATTTTTTGTGACACATAAAAAACTTGTTGTGGCAGCTAAACATTTTTTGTCGCGGCTAAAAAATTTTTTTAAACTGCTGAATATTTTCTATGGTAACTCAAAAGTTTTGTGGTAGGTAAGAATTTTTTGTGGCAGCTAAAAAATTGTTATGGTAGCTAAGAATTTTCGGTGGCAATACTCACTGACAATCAGTTGAAAGCACAATTCGTCGGTACACAATCTTTGTTGTTTCTGTATCACGATTATTTAATACTTGGAGATGAAAGTTACATATTCGTGTATTTGGTGTTTGGATATTGTTAAATAATGAATTTCGAAAAGGTTTGAAAAAATAGAAAATTTTTGGGGCCAATGAAATTTTTGTTTTATGGTATCTAAAAAAATTTTTGTGGCAGCTGAACATTTTTTGTGACACATAAAAAACTTGTTGTGGCAGCTAAACATTTTTTGTCGCGGCTAAAAAGTTTTTTAAACTGCTGAATATTTTCTATGGTAACTCAAAAGTTTAGTGTAAGAGCTAAATATTTTTTGCGGCGACTAAAAAATTTTTGTGCTGGGTAAGAATTTTTGGTGGCAGCTAAAAAAATTGTTGTGGTAGCTGAGAATTTTCGGTGGCAACTAAAAAAATTTTTCTGGTAGCTCAAAATATCTGTATCACGGTTATTTGATACTTGGGGATGAAAGTTACATATTCGTGTATTTGGTGTTTGGATATTGCTAAATAATGAATTTCGAAGAGGAGAATTTTGGATATTGCTAAATAATGAATTTAAAAAAGATGATTAAAGAAAAATGGAAATTTGTCGTTCTTCCTTGTTGCATGACGACATGTTTTATTTTTCCTCTCATCTCGTTGAGGGTTTCAAATTCTTTAGTATCAATAGTCACTGACAATCAGTTGAAAGTTCGATTCGTCGTTATACAATCATTGTTGTTTTTGTATCATTTGTAATACCACAAGAGCTTTGAAATTATCGGATATTTCCTGACAGGTTCGTTGCAAACAAATGAACGAGTCAAGTTTTCCAGGTTAAAAAATCACGAGCGCGTAGCGCGAGTGATTTTTCTGGAAAACTTGACGAGTTTATTTGTTTGCAGGGAACCTGGAGGGAAATATCAGATTAATTTCGAAGCTCGAGTGGTATTCGAGGGATTATTTTTTCTATTCAAATTGCGACAAATGGAATTGCACCATGAGACAAAAATTATCATTCCGACAAGGAAATTTCATAATCAGAACAAAAACCTTTTAATTCATGTTTAAAGGATTGCAGTTAAATACACAATTGTTATAGACATTTGTATATTGATTCCAGACTGAGGTTTTCGATTTAATCGTATTAACAGGGACATTTCCCTTTACTTTTTCATCAATAGTTTGCAAGGATTCAACTCCAAACCTACTCATATCAAATAAAAATCCTTTGACTGTCACAATAAAATTCAATCTGTCAGTTTGACAGATGGTTGACGCGGCTAAATGATTTTTTGTTTTATATATATAACCAACACGTAAAATTATCAAAAAATTATCAGTATAATACTGTGTAGCTTGCCCCACGTGGCGTCGAATGGTGCAATTCCATTGGTCGAAATTTGGATGGGAAAAATAATCACTTGTAATACCACAAGAGCTTTGAAATTATCGGATATTTCCTGACAGGTTCGTTGCAAACAAATGAACGAGTCAAGTTTTC
The DNA here is from genome assembly GCA_963970395.1 of Ephialtes manifestator. NCBI lineage: Eukaryota > Metazoa > Arthropoda > Insecta > Hymenoptera > Ichneumonidae > Ephialtes > Ephialtes manifestator. The sequence continues at coordinate 36,225,299 of OZ019972.1, forward strand.
CAGGTTAAAAAATCACGAGCGCGTAGCGCGAGTGATTTTTCTGGAAAACTTGACGAGTTTATTTGTTTGCAGGGAACCTGGAGGGAAATATCAGATTAATTTCGAAGCTCGAGTGGTATTCGGGGGATTATTTTTTCTATTCAAATTGCGACAAATGGAATTGCACCATGAGACAAAAATTATCATTCTGACAAGGAAATTTCATAATCAGAACAAAAACCTATGTTGCATCCAACACATATTTTCTCTCTGCACAAAATGCAGTGAATTGCGCCCAAATCGATTTTTTACTCTTTTCTGTATTTGCCGGGACATTTTGTTTTATTTTTTTAGCGATGTTCTGAAGCGATTCATCACCAAATCGCTTTTTTGACTCACTCATATTGACGACCGTTAATAGTACCTTGACGTTTTAAAGATTCGCAGAGGTTACAAGTGTCAAAAAAATTATTGTTTATCGCTTAGCAACCGAGCCGGGAAATTTTCGAAAAATTATCGATATAATTTTACCCTAGCTGTACCACGTGATGTTGAATACCGCGCTCTGATTGGTCGAAATTTGGATGGGAAAAATAATCAGTATAATACCGTGTAGCTTGCCCCACGTGACGTCGAATGGTGCAATTCCATTGGTCGAAATTTGGATGGGAAAAATAATCACAATAATTTAATACTTGGAGATAGATGCATATTCAAGTATTCGGTGTTTGGATATTGAAAGGTAATGAATTTCCAAGAGGTTTACAAAAAGATCCCAAATAAAGTTTATCAGGGGATTATCATTTTATCAGGAAAAATGGTAATTTGTCGTTCTTCACGTTGCATACCTACATGTTACCATTTCTTTCTCCTTTTATCTGCACCTATTGTTTGTTCTTTCCTCTCATCTCGCTTAACCAGAAGTGTTGTGATGCACAAGTTTATTTTTACATGAATATTCATACAAAGTTGCTCCGCAGGTACAATTCTCGTCGATGAGAAGAGGAACGAGATTGTGAAGGACTTTAGGACTGTGGATGGCATTCCCGACAAAGAACTTGACTGCAGAGCACTTTGAATTTCTTTCTTCCCTCCTCGAGATCTTGATGATGCTCCGATTCGAATCGAGGATCAATCGACACGGACTACAATATAAATGAACAGAAGATTGTATTGATTTAAAATCGAAGATGTACTCTTGAATTTAACGACTCTTTGAAATGTCACTTACAAATAGTAACGATTACAATGCAATCAGAGGCTGCATAAATTATCGTTCTAAGGACATTTACAAGTAGTGGAAATCTTGGAGGACTTTAATTTAATGACACTTTAACGACTCTATGAAAAGTCAATTCTAAAATGGAGCTATTGAAATGCAATCACAGATTTAAAAAATGATTCTTCTATGGACATTCACAAATAGTGAAAAAACTTCGTGGGCTTGACATTCATGACACTTTAAACATTGTTTGAAATGTCAGTTACAAAAATTAATGATTGTAATAAAATCAGAGGCTCCAAAAATTATAATTTCAAACCATTCTTTGAAACGTCAGTTACAAATCTCATGATTGCAATAAAATCAGAGGCTCCAAAAATTATAATTTCAAACCATTCTTTGAAACGTCAGTTATAAATCTAAAGATTGCAATAAAATCAGAGGCTCCAAAAATTATAATTTTAGGACATTCGGAAATAGTGGAAATCTTAGAGGATTTTACATTCGTGACACTTGAACGATTCTTTGAAAAGTCAATTCTAAAATGGAGCGATTGCAATGCAATCACAGATTTTAAAAATGATCTTTCTACGGAAATTCACAAATAGTGGAAATCTTCATGGGCTTCAGATTCATGTCACTTTAACCATTGTTTGAAATGTCAGTTTCAAAAACTAATGTTTGCAATAGAATCAGAGGCTCCAAAAATTGTAATTCTAAGACGTTTGGAAATAGTGGAAATTTTGAACGTTTTCATATTCATGACACTTCAACGACTCTCTGAACTGTCAGTTTCGAAAAGAATTTCACTTTCATGATACTTCAATGACTCTCTGAAAACTTAGCTGCAAAAAAATAACAATTACAATACAATCATCGACTGCATAAATTATCTTTCTATGAACATTGACAAATAGTGGAATTCTTGGAGTACTTCACTTTAATGACACTTTAACAACTCTATAAAAAATCAATTCCAAAAAGTAGCGATTGCATAACAATCACAAGCCTAAAAAATGGGCATTCACAAATAATAGAAATCTTCGTGGGCTTCACATTCCTGACAATTCAATCAACCTTTAAAATGCCAGTTACGAAAATTAATGATTGCAATGGAATCAGAGTCTCCAGGATAATTTTAGAATAACAATTCACAAATACTGAAAGTCTTAGAAGATTTCACATTTTAACGACTCTGAAAAGTCAGTTCCAAAAAGTAACCGATTGCAATACAATCATCGACTGCATAAATGATTTTTTTATAAACATTAATAAATAGTGGAAATCTTGGAGTACTTCACTTTAATGACACTTTAACGACTCCATAAAAAGTCAGTTCCAAAAAGTAACAATTCCATAGCAATCAAAGGCTTGAAAAATGGACATTCACAAATAATGGAAATCTTCCTGGGTTTCACATTCGTGACAATTCCACCATTTTTCCAAACGCCAGTTACAAAAATTAATGATTGCAATGGAATCAGAGTCTCCAGGATAATTTTAGAACAATTCCCAAATATTGAAAGTCTTAGAGGATGTCACATTTTAACGACTCTGAAAAGTCAGTTAAAAAGTCAGCCAAAAAGTAACCGATTGCAATGCAAAGGCTCCAGAAAAGATCTTTCTATAGTCATTCACAGATGGTGAAAATCTTGGATGACTTTCACGATTGATTCGTCATTTCCACTACTTATTTCTGGTTGACGAAGTCTCCGTTAGAATGACGAACGTCACGTATTCTTACTCACGTATCTTGAGTGCGTATGCATACAGAATCGTAGTACGATGCAGGACAATAATGAACGTGTACTCTTAGCAAAGTAACATTGCATTGCAAATCCGTTCACGTTCATGTGCGAGCACAATTAGCGATTTAACTCTTCGTCGAGAATTTAAATTTTAATTGATTTATTTATTGGTCGGCTACGCCCGGGCATCTCGATGTGGAATTCTTCGTTGAGTACGAGGAGAAATGCGAACGAGAACCGGCTTCGTTCTTTTTATCTGTATCTCACTCTATCTCCTTCGTTTCTGCTGAGCTCGTGAGTGCCGCTATTCTCCTCTACGTTCGCTTAATGAGCATTTCGTACCCAGCATAGCACGCACGGTCTCTGAATCCTCTAAAAAGCGATATTACACCCTCCCCTTACTCTCCATGAACCTCAACCCCACTACCACAAGTCTCTATAATTGTTCCAGGAGATGAAATCCCAACGACGTTCCTATACCGCGAATTGTGCGCCTATATTTGTTGCTCATCGGTATCATCTGCCTCTCTATTGCTTCTATTGAAATATAAAATAAATCTGTTTCTTTTATTGTCTAATTTATGATGGAAAAAAACGTTCAGGGTTCGCTACTATTATTACATTGTCTGAGCTTGTGAATTCTCTTCTATATTTTTTTCATACCCCGGAAACTTTTTTAGTCACTATGTATGATTATTTATTTACTTATTATTATAATTGTACTTTCATTTTTTAGGATTTTTAACCCTTTCATTATTTTGACACTGCTCAACTATCTTATTCTTTGAACGTCCATCTCATCACATTATGGTCATTTTTGTGGAACTATGAATTTTTGGGGTATGCAAAAATATTAAATTTTGGCTAATAAATCCAAACTACTTTTTTTTTTCTTTGAGATATTGAATTTTGGCCTTCACTATCGTTCTCAAGTCGCATATTCTACCACAGAAAATACCAGTTACAAGACTTTTTACCATGATTTGAAAAAAAGTCACTTTTTTCGTTTCTGATTCCAGAATTCACGATCTGACTTCCGGTGGGAAAATCCAACCTAAATTTTTTTTCTTCAAGATATCGAATTTTGGCCTTCACTATCGTTCTCAAGTCGCATATTCCCACAGAAAATACCAGTTACAAGCCTTTTTACCATGATTTGAAAAAAAGTCACTTTTTTCCGTTTCTGATTCCAGAATTCACGATCTGTCTTCCGGTCGGAAAATCCAACCAACATTTTTTTTCTTCAAGATATTGAATTTTGGTCTTCACTATCGTTCTCAAGTCGCATATTCCCACAGAAAATACCAGTTACAAGCCTTTTTACCATGATTTTAAAAAAAGTCACTTTTTTCATTACTGATTCCAGAATTCACAGATCCGACTTCAGATCGGAAAATCCGACCGAAATTTTTTTTCTATGAGATATCGAATTTTGGTCTTCAATATCGTTTTCAAATCGCATATTCTACCACGGAAAAATCGGTTATAAGTGTTTTTACCATGATTTTAAAAAAAGTTATTTTTTTCCATTTCTGATTCCAGAATTCACAGATCGGACTTCCGGTCGGAAAGTCCAACCTAAATTTTTTTCCTTCAAGGTATTGAATTTTGGCCTTCACCATCGTTCTCAAGTAGCATATTCCCACAGAAAATACCAGTTACAAGCCTTTTTACCATAATTAAAAAAAAAGTCTTTTTTTCATTACTGATTCCAGAATTCACAGATCCGACTTCCGGTCAGAAAATCGAACATAATTTTTTTTTCTTCACGATATCAAATTTTGGCCTTCACTATCCTTCTAAAGTCGCATATTCAACCCCAGAAAATACTTATTACAAGACTTTTTACCATGATTTAAAAAAAGTAACTTTTTTCCGTTTCTTCATGAGACTAAAATACATGAACTTCTGAATTGCCTCATTTTACCAATTGATCTAAAATTTGTATTACCATATGTAAAATAACTATAATATCCTTATTATCATCGTTTACGTGTCTTCGATCAAAAGCTCTACACAAGTTGACGAAGAATAAGAAGAAGAAGAAGAAGTAGAAGAAAGGAATGACCAAATGTGATTAACGAGAACAGAGACGAGGTCGAAGACGACGAAGCCAGGATGTGTTGCTATAGGACGCGACGTTAACTTAATGGGCACCCTATATTTGGTCATTAGTGAACCCCTCGCCAGCAGAGTCCGATTGTAAGGCCAGAACACACCCGCGCTCGCCTGAGGGGAACAACGGCCATGGTTCTTGGACGCACAGGGTGGTTGTGTGTAAAAAGGAAAATAAAGAAAAAGGGGCAAGAAAGAGTGACTGACTCGGGGTCCTTCTTGTTACAACGTCCAAGAAGAACAATACGTCGCTTTGAAACACAAATTACGTTTCAAAGCGCGGGAGTGATACGTGACTGAGATAGTGTTGGTCGCTTTTACTTGTTCAAGTGCAAACGGAGAGACACGTGCGTGTGTTGCTTCTTCTAAGGAATCAACACAGACGGAATTGAACCTTGAGAATAAAAGTACAACTTTTATACAATCAAAAGAGAAGCACTCGATTTCACCGAGAGATTATCTTAAAACGATTCGGAAAAACTGAGTTACATTGAAACGCTTTGACAAAATGATTTTTGCTTCCTCGTAAAAGAATGTTTGGCACCATTTTAAAAAATTGGGCTTCTAAATTTTGTTTTAGGGGACTTTGAATTATTTAAAATGTTGAGAAAAGTGATTAAGAATAAATTGGGAATTTTCTTGTTAAGAATCTACGACTCGTAATTTTTCATATATCTTGCTGAAATTTGGAATACTTGTAGGATATTATTAAATACGATTTGCGATTGTGTTTGGTATGAATTGGTTGATACGTTTTTATTTTACAGCATTTTTTTATTTTTTGAAAAAGTATGTAATTCTAGGTTTGTTATTCGCTCTGTGACTTTTCAAAATGTGGGGATTTCTGGCTGTAATTATTTACACATGTGGAGGAATCGTCAATCTTTATTTGTGTCAAATTTGACGAGAATTGATCGAGTGGTTCCAATTTCAATGACAATTTTATATGTTTGTTGAATTGACTTGCAAATTGCTACCTCAATATTTTTTAACTTAATAAGGAACACAAAATTAATCATGATACTTTTTCATAGAGTTGGTAAAATAAGAAGAGAGCTATTTTCAAGCAGCTTTTTCAAATATAAAAAAATCTTTATTTTTGCTGAATAATAACTACTAAAAAAAGGATGCAAAGTAGAAGTATGTTAATCAATTTTGGCTTCCTCATAGAGGAAGCTTTGTAAAAAGCGAAAAATAATGAGAAAGCAATGTGCAAGGTTCTACTTTGCATCCTTATTTTATTTTATTCTTATTTTCTGATGTTTTACGAAATGCAGAGCGAAACCAGTCAATTTTTTTAAAATTCAAATTAACGTAAAATCCGAACCGCTTTACCGATCATCACCAAATTTGATACGTAACAAAGCTGAATGTTATTTTTCCTGTGTAGAAAATTTGACTCGATTATTTGAAATTTTACCTGAATTAGAGCAAAACGAAAATTTTTCAAAAAATTCAAAATTTCATAAAAACCGAACCGCTTTACCGATTTGGCCCAAATTCAATACCAAAGGTTGTATCACTTTGTTGAATTTTAATACGAAGTTTCAGCCCGATAGTTAAAAAATCGTTCGAGCTAGAGCATTTACGTACTATTTTCAAAATTTCAAATTTCTTATAAGAATGAAATATGTCAATCGATTTTCCCGAAATTTATACCAATTGAAGATTAGTTAGTACTTCACATGTTGTTTAAATTTGAGCTGATTCGGTCGAATAGTTTAAAAGTTACAGTCAAATGCATTTTTGGCCTTTCATCACACACACACACACACACACACACATGCATCCGGACAATTTTTCTAAACCACTTTTCTCGATGTTTTAGACCATTTTAAGTAATGTGTCAATCGATTTTCCCGAAATTTATACCAATTGAAGATTAGGTAGTACTGCACATGTTGTTTAAATTTGAGCTGATTCGGTCGAATAGTTTAAAAGTTACAGTCAAATGCATTTTTGGCCTTTCATCACACACACACACACACACACACACACACACACACACACACACACACACACACACACACAGATACATCCGGACAATTTTTCTAAACCACTTTTCTCGATGTTTTAGACCATTTTAAGTAATGTGTCAATCGATTTTCCCGAAATTTATACCAATTGAAGATTAGGTAGTACTGCACATGTTGTTTAAATTTGAGCTGATTCGGTCGAATAGTTTAAAAGTTACAGTCAAATGCATTTTTGGCCTTTCATTACACACACACACACACACACACACACACATACATCCGGACAATTTTTCTAAACCACTTTTCTCGATGTTTTAGACCATTTTAAGTAATGTGTCAATCGATTTTCCCGAAATTTATACCAATTGAAGATTAGGTAGTACTGCACATGTTGTTTAAATTTGAGCTGATTCGGTCGAATAGTTTAAAAGTTACAGTGAAATGCATTTTTGGCCTTTCATCACACACACACACACACACACACACACACACACACACACACACACACACACACACACACACACACACACACACACACACACACACACACACACACACACACACACACACACACACACACACACACACACACACACACACACACACACACACACACACACACACACACACACACACACACACATACATCCGGACAACTTTTCTAAACCACTTTTCTCGATGTTTTAGACCATTTTAAGTAATGTGTCAATCGATTTTCCCGAAATTTATACCAATTGAAAATTAGGTAGTACTGCACATGTTGTTTAAATTTGAGCTGTTTCGGTCGAATAGTTTAAAAGTTACAGTGAAATGCATTTTTGGCCTTTCATCACACACACACACACACACACACACACACACACACACACACACACACATACATCCGGACAATTTTTCTAAACCACTTTTCTCGATGTTTTAGACCATTTTAAGTAATGTGTCAATCGATTTTCCCGAAATTTATACCAATTGAAGATTAGATAGTACTGCACATGTTGTTTAAATTTGAGCTGATTCGGTCGAATAGTTTAAAAGTTACAGTGAAATGCATTTTTGGCCTTTCATCACACACACACACACACACATACATCCGGACAATTTTTCTAAACCACTTTTCTCGATGTTTTAGACCATTTTAAGTAATGTGTCAATCGATTTTCCCGAAATTTATACCAATTGAAGATTAGGTAGTACTGCACATGTTGTTTAAATTTGAGCTGATTCGGTCGAATAGTTTAAAAGTTACAGTGAAATGCATTTTTGGCCTTTCATCACACACACACACACACACACACACACACACACACACACACACACACATACATCCGGACAATTTTTCTAAACCACTTTTCTCGATGTTTTAGACCATTTTAAGTAATGTGTCAATCGATTTTCCCGAAATTTATACCAATTGAAGATTAGGTAGTACTGCACATGTTGTTTAAATTTGAGCTGATTCGGTCGAATAGTTTAAAAGTTACAGTGAAATGCATTTTTGGCCTTTCATCACACACACACACACACACACACACACATACATACATCCGGACAATTTTTCTAAACCACTTTTCTCGATATTTTAGACCATTTTGAGTAATCTGATATAAAAAACTCGAAAATTTTTTTTTCATGAAAACAAAGTTTCCTCTATGAGGAAGCAAAAATTGATATCTTAATGTCGAATTTAAAGCCCTTTTCTTGGCTCAAGTTAAATCGGTGATGAGCTTCACCGAAAGAAACCGAAGAAAAGACAGAGAGAGAGAAAGAATAAGAAAGAAGGAATAAAAGTTGATGAAAATAGAATAAAAGAGTTGGATAGTAGATTGCTTCTGATAGATAATAAAGAGGACATTTCTCTACGGGATTGCGCGCGTTGACGGTGTGCCAGAGGCACGTCTCTTTGACCGCTAGCTAGTAGATATTATTAGTAATTTTGCTGTCACTCGAACCAAGACCGAGAGGAATGGGAACACGGGGAGAAAGACGAGGAGAGAAGGGAGAAAAGCGAAGCCCGGTGATGTCCGAGGTAGCGAAGTCTAAGGGGGGATAAAGGGGGTGGTGTGGGTGGATGCGGGCCGTTCGTTCCTGGCAAAAGTAGCAGTGCGAACGTGGAATGAAGAGAGAAGATGGAGGATACCAGTTGACATTACGAGCGTCCAGTGTGACACCAGTCTCGTAACATCCTACTACTCCATGCGTCCCCATAACATTCTATGTTCGTTTGGCCTATGAAACAACAGCTGGAAGGAACAATATGTCTTTTAACGACAGCCAGTACGCGTTCACTTATATTATACAGGCTGATTCAATTTTTTGTCAAATTATTTTTTTTCAAATTATCAAATTTATTGCTAATTTTGAAAAACAGCCTTGCACATTAATGGTTTAGGCATTTTTTTGTGGTAATTTGTATTGTACTGAAAAAATTGATTAGGTTATTCAACAGGCTGATCGAACTTGCTGCAAATTATTTATTTTCCATTTACTGCTAAATTTGAAAAATAGTCTTGCACAAAAATGGTTTGGGGATTTTTTGTGGTAATATGTATTACTGAGAAAATTGATTAGGTAATTCAATATTCTGCAAATTATTTATTTTCAATTTATTGTAAAATTTGAAAAACAGCCTTGCACAAAAATGGTTTGGGGATTTTTTGTGGTCATATGTATTACTGAAAAAATTGATTAGGTAATTCGACATTCTGCAAATTATTTATTTTCAATTTATTGTAAAATTTGAAAAATAGCCTTGCACAAAAATGGTTTGGGGATTTTTTGTGGTAATATGTATTACTGAAAAAATTGATTAGGTAATTCAACATTCTACAAATTATTTATTTTCAATTTATTGTAAAATTTGAAAAATAGCCTTGTACAAAAATGGTTTGGGGATTTTTGGTGGTAATTTGTATTATACTGAAAAAATTGATTAGGTAATTCAACATTCTGCAAATTATTTATTTTCAATTTATTGTAAAATTTGAAAAACAGACTTGTACAAAAATGGTTTGGGCATTTTTGGTGATAATATGTATTGTACTGAAAAAATTGATTAGGTAATTCAAAAGGCTGATTCAACTTTTTGCATATTATTTATTTTTGAGTTATTGCAAAATTTGAAAAACAACTTTGCATAAAAATGGTTTGAGGATTTTTAGTGCTCATATGTATCGTACTGAAAAAATTGATTAGGTTATTCAAAAGGATGATTAAACTTTTTGCAAATGATTTATTTTCAATTTTTTCCAAAGTTTGAAAAACAGCCTTGCAAAAAAAATATTTCGCGCATTTTTAGTGCTATAATACCACTAAAAAATATACTGAAAAAATCGATTATATAATTCAACAGATTGATTAAGCATTTTTCAAATTATTTATTTTTAATTTATTTCAAAATATGGAAAACAAGATTGATTACAGTTTTGGGCAAAATTTGTTTAGAATTTTATAGCGATAATAGGTGAAAAAGTTGCCTCGTTAATTGCGGTAGTGAATCTTTTTATTCGTAAAATGGTATATGAAATATAAAATGAGGGATTAACGATTGGGTAAAAAAGAATTGAAAAATTTTGTTTAAAAGTTTTGTGATTTGACATCGTAAAATTTAATGAACCAGTTTATGGATAAAAACTTTTAGAAACGGTTAAATAAATTTTCGAACATTTTTTATTGTGTTTTGACCAATTTACCACGGACCAGGATTTAGGATTTAAAAAAATTCAATTATATTTTGTGTCGGCCTGTATAGTATGAAATCATAATGGCAGTAATACCATAACTACTACGGAAAGCAGAGTCGTATGCACGGAACTACACTAAAATATTGGACAAGTTTCATCTTGGTCCATCCTTGATTCTTTAATATTAAATTCTCGAGTTTCGGAACTTTCTGCAAAAATCATAATTTCATTTAAACCAAACTACGGTGAAAATTTTCAATTTTCATTCAATCGATAGTGTTGAAAGAAAATTGAAATGAAAAACGAAATCTTTATAATTTTATCGCAAAAAAATGGTAATTTATCAATCCTGACTTTCTCTCTCCCTTTATCTTTATCTATTATTCGTTGTATCTTCTCATGTCGCTCAACCAAAAGTGTCGTGATGCATAAGTTTATTTTTACATGAATATTCATATAAAGTTTTCTTCGCAGATAGAATGCTCGTCGATGAGAAGAGGAACGAGATTGTAAAGGACTTAAGGACTGTGGATGGCATTCCCGACAAAGAACTTGACTGCAGAGCACTTTGAATTTCTTTCTTCCCTTCTCGAGATCTTGATGATGCTCCAACTCGAATCGAGGATCAATCGACACTGTCTACAATATTAATATGAACACAAGATAGTAGTGATTGAAAATCGAAGATGTAGTCTTGATTTTAACGACTCTTTGAAATGTCACTTCCAAATAGTAACGATTGCAATACAATCAAAAGCTGGATAAATGATCGTTCTAAAGACATTTACAAATAGGGGAAATCTTGGAGGATTTCAGTTTAATGACATTTCAACGACTTTTTGAAATGTTTGTTCCAAAATGTAACAATTGCAATGTAATCAGAGGCTGCATAAATGATCGTTCTAAGGACATTCATAAATAGTAGAAATTTTAGAAAATTTCACTTTCACGACATTTCAACGCCTCTTTAAAATGTCAGTTCCAAAAATTAATGATTGCAATGGAATCCGAAACTGCAAAAAAAATAATTGTAGGACATTGACAAATAGTGAAAATTTTTGAGTATTTCACTTTCACGACACTTAAAAGACTCTTTAAAATGTCAATTCCAAAATTTAAGGGGAGGGAGTCAGGTAAAAAAAATTGATTTTGGAAATTCAATATCATCCAAATCCTATTGCATATAAAAATAGCCAACGCACTATATTGTTGGTATCCGATGAAAGGATTTTTTACTGTCGTCTGACCTCCATATGCTTTTCAATATTATCTTAAGCAAAGTTCTTAGGTTTTCCATTCTGAGCATGATTCAGATCAAACTATTAGGCAGATTGAAATGGTTGATGTCTCATTTTCTTCTTCATGAAAAGATACACCGACTAAATGGAACAAATGTTAATAAAAGGTAATATTTTTTAAGTGACACAATTATTAATAAATAAATGTTATGCTATTTTCTAAATCAGTGATTAACTTTGCTTTCAGAATGAAAAAAAATAGTTTGCTCCATTTAGCCGGTGTATCTTTTCATAAAGAAGAAAATGAGACGTCAACCATTCCAATCTGCCTAGTAGTTTGATCTGAATCAGGCGCAGAATGGAAAACCTAAGAACTTTGCTTAAGAAAATATTGAAAATCATATGCAACTCAGACGACAGCAAAAAATCCTTTCATCGAGTACCAACAATATAGTGCGGTGGGCATTTTTATATGCAATAAGATTTGGAGGATATTGAATTTCCAAAATCAATTTTTTTTACCTGACTCCCTCCCCTTAACGAATGCAATGGAATCAGAAACTGCAAAAAAGATAATTGTAGAACATTGACAAATAGTGAAAATTTAAAAGGATTTAACTTTCACGACACTTTTGAATATCAGTTTCAAGAAGTGACATTTGCAGTGTAATCAGAGACTACATAAATGATCGTTCTAAGGACATTCATAAATAGTGACAATTTTAGAGATTTTCACTTTCACGACACTTGAACGACTCTTTAAAATGTCAATTCCAAAAATTAACGATTGCAATGGAATCAGAAACCGCAAAAGTGATAATTGTAGGACATTGGCAAATAGTGAAAATTCCAAAGGATTTCACTTCCCCGATACTTTAACGACTCTTTAAACTGAATCAGTGAAATCAATGAAATCAGAAACTGCAAAAATGATAATTGTAAAATATTCGCAAATAGCGAAAGTTTTGGAGAATTTTTCTTGCACGACACTTCAACGACTCTTTGAAATGTCAGTTTCAATAATTCAATGCAATCAAAGTCTTCACAAATGATAATTCTAAGAACATTCACAAATACTAAAAATCTTGGAGAACTTTACTTGAAATTTCCTGACCAGGATTCAGTAATAATTTTTCAATGATATTACGATGGTATCAAATTACAATAACGACCACTAAAACATTGGATAAGTTATTCCATTCCTGTCTCCTTAATATTGTATATATACCCAAGTTTAGGTACTTGCAGAGTAAAATCATTATTTTAGCCAAATAATGAATTCACGGTATTTCCATAGAACGAACGAAACACAATTGATTGAAGAAAACCGTAAGAAAGTCTATACTTGTTGGTAGAAAATTCGCGCGAACCGGTAACGCGCACTATTCTGTGCGTCGTTTGCCCTCGCAAATCATCGCTAAATCGACAAAGTTACGGCACGGTATCCGCTTGATGGTATACGCGATATTGCACCAATACATTTTCTTATCTCTATGTACACTGTGCTGTACATATAACCGGTAGATGTATTTTTCCTGGCATGCGCTGCTCATCATGTGTCTTGAATAAGGGGCTGTACTTTTTGTTCATTCTCTCATTCTGTATATATACACAGACTTTTCTCCTCTTTTGCTTTATTTCTTTCCTTCTTGCGCCTCGTAAGTATCGTACTTTACGTAACTATGAAAAAGATTGCGGAACTTGCAGAGAAACTCTCGTGAACATAATTTTTATATTGTTTGCACCAAACCGTCTCGAACGCCACCCCCTTAAACTTCCTCAGTCGTTATTATTAAGAATTCCGTAGGAGTGTCGACAGCCTTGGGTTATAGTCTGAATTACTACCATTTTTTTGCTTTCTCACAAAAAAATCTTTGTTTTCATGAACAAATTTTTTTTTTCGAAATTTTCATATCAATATAAGCAAAATGGTCTAAAAAGTACAGAAAAGTGTTTGTACCAAGTGGAAAAAATTTCTATAAGGCAGTATATAAAATCTTTATAAGAAAATTGACATCTAGCATTTTTATATGTTGCATTCAATACATATAGAATTTATCTAATGTAATAAAAAAAATAAAAATAAAAAATTCTATATAATCTATAAATTGTTTGAAATAATTTTTATAAAATTTTTAGATTACATAAATTCTGTGTATATATATTATACATATATATTATATATAACGGGTAAAAATTTGATATCTATTTTTTTACACAAATTATATAAATTGATTTATATAGAATTTTTATAGAATCTTCTATAAATTTTCCACCTGTATATAAATTTATATAAGGTAAATTTTCCAAATTCATAATATCATAGAATTTATATCAAGATTGTAAAAAATTATATGAAGATTAATCTTGATATAATTTTTCCATCTGTATATAAATTTCTATAACGTAAATTTTCCAAATTCATATAATCACAATTCGTGAAGTTCCTCAGTCGTTATTATTAAGAATTCCGTAGGAGTGTCAACAGTCCTGAATTACTGGCGTTTTTTTTTTGCTACTTGCCAATAGAATTGGTAGCCATAGCTTTTTTTTTCTCTTTATACGTGAATTCTCTGACTTCGAAATTGCATCGAATTACCAATCACTGACAACTGCCCTTAATGGACTGGAATAATGACGGTCACGTGGGCACAACTGCGGTGAATGTTGGTGCAATGAAGCGCATTTGATCGGGAATTTCAAAAGCCGATTGGAAGCAAAAATTCTTCTACGAAGTCAAAATGCAACTATTCTCAAAGGGCGAAATTAAATACTCATTAAGGATGTAACACACATCCATTTCTGGCCAAGATATTTGTTTAAATTGAATTTACATACAATTGGATTTTGAAATTTCGGAAATTGAAAAAGTCACTATCATTCGAAATATTAAAAAAAAATTATTGAAAAATTAGAAAAAAAATTTAGATCATTTTTTTTTTTGAAAAAAATCATTATCATTGGAAATATTGAAAAAAAGTTATTAAAAAATAAGAAAAAAAATATAGATCATTTTTTCTTTGAAAAAAAAAAAAAACTATTATTAAAAATAGATGTTCTTAGTATAATAAATGGCGTTGATTTTTTTCAAATATATTAATTGTTTCTACAAAATCAACAATAAATATTACTAAAATCGAAAAAAAAGTTTTTTCTACAAACAAATGCATAAATAAATATCACGATAATCAAAATACTGACGAAACAAAAATGATTATGAAAAAAATTACCATAAATTTTCAATGGAATTTACATGGAACCTATTCTTTGTTATCAAGAGCCGCGGTAACGTCTCGACGCCAAGAACTTAAAATTTCCAATTTTTTTTCCTTTTTCCACTATAAAACGAAAACTAATATCAAATTATTCATGAAATAAATAGACAACCACCGTGAGTTCTAAAGTACCAGTTTGGTCATAACTTTACTTCAATTTTATATCGCTATAAATATATATATAATATATATATATTAGAAACATAGGAATAAAAAAGGCATTGCCAGTTTCTCATATAGAGGATCGTCGAGAATACATGTGAAGTTTCTGAGCTACGCACTGGAATATACACATACGTACGTACGCCGATGGCTCGGACTATCGCTCGTACGATTTCACCCCCATAATCCGTTCTTAAGCAGCACGCCCTCCTTTTTTTTACGATCCCCCTGCCCGTCGTTCGTTCGCGCTAGCCGCTCGAGATAGCACCGGCTTTATTATAGATTGACCCCCTCACTCGAGCTCTGCCCTCGGTAATTCTCTGCTCTTTGCTATCTCCCTCGCACTTTCATTCTTGCTCTTGTGTGTGTGTGTGTTTTTTTTTCTTCTTTTCTCGACTCGCCAGGCGTCATCGTACTACTGGTTCACCCGCTACCCCACCGGAACACACCCTGCACTCATCTCGTTCGGTCACATCCCCTTGGCCATTTATCTCGATCGTTTGCATTGAACGACAAAACTAGAGTGGAACGAAAGCTCGACCTTGTCCAAGTAAAGTTCTTGTTTCTGCACTGAGAGAAGAGTTTGTTAACAGTTAACAAATCTTGGTTAAATATGGCGAAATTAACCATTTAGTTATTCTTATTGAATCTCACTTGAGGTAAATAAAATTTGCTTGTCCCAAATGAAGCTCGCTGAAATTTGTTAATACTTATTTGGCTCAAGTGAGATTCAATAAGAATATATTGAAGCCAAAATTGATGGCAAATTTATTGAAATAAATCAGAACTTTGAAAGATAATTTTTTTTTGTCCTTTTTCGTGCAAACTCCATAGTCTCATACTGAGAGAAGAGTTTGTTAACAGTTAAGAAATCTTGATTAAATATGGCGAAATTAACCATTTAGTTATTCTTCTTGAATCTCACATGAGCCAAATAAAATTTGTTAACTATTAACAAATGTCAGCGAGCTTCATTTGCGACATGCAAATTTTATTTAGTTCAAGTGAGATTCAGTAAGAATCTGTGGATACATTTCATAAATAAATTGAAATTAGTTTGGAGCGATTTTGTTGACTTTTATAAAAATTTTATACACTTTTTTTTGTATTAAGAAAAAAATTGTATGTTTCAATGTTTTGATTTATTTGAATAAGCACTCATCTCGTTCGGTCACATTCTTTTCGCCATTTAATTGCAATCAATTTTGGGGATAGAAATTTGAACATTTTACATACTCTGCGGGCATATTCCATAAATAAGTTGAAATTATTTTGGAGCAATTTTGTTGGCTTTTATAAAATTTTCATACACTTTTTTTTGTATTAAAAAAAAATTGCATGTTGCAATTTTAGGAATGAAAATTTCCAAATTTTGCTGTGACAATTGTTACTAATATTTGCACGAAAAGACAGAAAAAAAATATGTTTCAAAGCTCTGATTTATTTGATTAATGATAAGTTTGATAAAATTGAACACTGGGATGAAAATTTGAAATTTCTGCTATGAGAATTGTCACTAATATATTAATTACTTAAAAACGTACTCTGTATATTAATTCCATAAATAAGTTGAAATATTTATTGATTATAAGTTTTTGTTGACTTGAAGAAGTCATTAATCAGTCGAAAACCTGAACATTTTTTAACTTCTTTTAATTAACTGCATATTGATGAGAAAATGTGTAAAAATAAAAATGTTATAAAAAATTCTTCACAAATGGATTCAATAATTGCATAAAAATAAGAATAATGGCTCATTAATTTCTCTAGTACTTTTTTTTTGCATGGCATTTTTTTGGAATAACCTTTCTTTTTTTAAAACAGAATGTTCATACAAAATTTACATGAAATTATTCCTTTCATAATGAAAAACACATAACATAAATTTTATGTATTGTTCCTTGTGCATCGAATCTTCCCTTTATTTAATCAATGATAATGATCATAATTAATATTCCAGCCATAGAATTTGCTGCATTCGTCGTTCAGTTAGTCAATGTGATGGTTTTTTATGGTGGAGGTCAATCAATGCTTTGGAGTTAACTCCTGGCTACTTCGTTTGCGGGAAAGCAAGATGAATAGAAGGAACGAAATGAACGTCGACTACCAACTCGTAGCATTGTTGCGAATGTAGCATGAACGGCTTCCACCCACTTTTTTTTTTCTTTTTTTTTTCTGTGTACGTATTGGTTCGCTTTACACTCACATCGCTTTTCTATACTATTTTATAGCTCCTTCTCTTCGTCCAAGCTTAAAAACATATACATGTAATATATATTTTTAATATATGGCGCCAAAAAGTTCTATATGCTTCATATATATATATGTCACTAATGTAAAATATATAAATATATGTTCAGCGCCAAAAAATTCTATATCCTGCATTTATTTTGAATATATGTGTGCGAAAATATATGCTAAATATATATCCATGGAATATATGAAAAATATATATATATAAATATATGTTCAACGCCGAAAAATTCTATATGCTGCATTTATTTTGCATATATGGCTGCAAAAATACATGAGATATATATATATATGGAATATATGAAAAATATATATATAAATATATGTTCAACGCCAAAAAATTCTATATGGTGCATTTATTTTGCATATATGGCGGCGAAAGTATATGTAAAATATATGAGATATATATCTATGGAATATATGAAAAATATATATAGATATAAATATATGGTCAACGCCAAAAAATGCTATATGGTGCATTTATTTTGCATATATGGCTGCGAAAATATATGTAAAATATATGAGATATATATCTATGGAATATATGAAATATATAAATATAAATATATGTTAAACGCCAAAAAATTGTATATGGTGCATTTATTTTGCATATATGGCTGCGAAAATATATGCAAAATATATGAGATATATATATCTATGGAATATATGAAATATATATATATAAATATATGTTCAACGCCAAAAAATTCTATATGCTGCATTTATTTTGCATATATGGCTGCGAAAATATATGTAAAATATATGAGATATATATATCTATGAAATATATGAAAAATATATATAGATATATGTTGAGCGCCAACAATTTCGAAAAATTCTTTCAAGTGAAGTTTTCGTCACGAAAAAGAAAAAGGTAACTTATAAATGTATAAAGCCATTAAAATCCGGAGATTTATCCTTGGGGCGAAAATCCAGACATTTATTCTCGGGGATACATTTAAAAAACCTTGTTTCAGATAGAAAAGGGAGAGTTTCTATCTTTATCCGGCTCCTCTCGATCAAACACCCCAGGGTATCGACATGATTGGTGGTCCAAGCGTGTCATTTTTTTTTTTCGATAAAGGTCACTCACTCCCTGACTCTTCCCTTCTCTTTGATACTCGTGGATTTTTTTCCTTTTTCAAGAGATCAACGACTCAACTGGAAAATAAAATCATTGCCAAAAATATTTCTATTGCTTAAAAAAAAATTCAGGAATTGTTTCCGGATTTTTTGACCGGAAGTCGCATTTGTGAATTCCGAAATCAAAAACTCCATTTTTTTCCCCCCATTCCTAAGTAAAATGAAAAATTGTTATAGTCAATTTAAAATTAAAAATTTCTCACACAGGAAATTTTGTAAAATATGGAAAATTATTTTTACAACTGAATTTTGAAAAACTAAAACTGTCATAAAATATGAAGGACCCAATGAATTTCAATTAAATTTACCACAATTGAAGGGTATCAATTCCTTTATAACTGCACCAAGTTTCAGCTTGATTGTCCTATTCGTTCTCTAGTTACAAGAGATTAAGTTTTTTTAACCTACAACACACACACACACAAACACCGGATTTTTTTCATTGCTTGCATAGCCCAGAATTGACTCTACCGATTGTAAGTAAAAAGATTGGCTGAGCTCTAAAGTCCTATGATAAGAACCCAAAGTTATACAGCAAAGTGCTGCTTCCTCATTGGCTGCCATTCAAACGCAATTTACATAGCCCACCCCTTTTAAAGGTACCCCTTTTAATCTAAAAAAAGGCGTTACCCTTTGAAGCTTCCTTATTGGCTGCAGTCAAGGATTTCCATTGCGCAGCCGTTAAAGATAGGGCTTCAAACTCTTAAGCTCTCCCCTTTGCCGAGTCGACGAGGGGTTACTAAAAAAAACTCGAATCACTGTCAAGCATTTCATAGCTCTTCTCATTGGTCGAAATTTCTCCCAGTTTTGCATACGAAATTCCTACCCAAACGTGACTTCAAAATAATCACGTCCATTTTCTTATAATCAGCTTCTTTGATATTTTTACCTATAAAAATCCTTCTATTTGATATTTGATTTTAGGCCACCAAATTTATTTCCTTAAGAGGAAAATTTCTACTCAAACGCCCCATAAAAAAAATCACGTCCATTTTTTTTTATAATCAGCTTTTTTGATATTTTTTCCTATAAAAATGCTTCTGTTTGATATTTGTTTCATTTTGGGCCATCAAATTTTCTACCTTAAGGCCGAAGTTTCTACCTAAACTTTCCTTAAAAAAAAAATTACGTCCATTTTTTTAATAATCAGCTTTTTTCATATTTTTTCCTATAAAAACGCTTCTATTTGATATTTGTTTAATTTTAGGCCATCAAAATTTCACCCTTAAGGGCGAAATTCTTACCCAAACTGACTTAAAAAAAATCACGTCCTTTTTCTTATAATCAGTATCTTTGATATTTTTTCCCATAAAAATGCTTCTGTTTGATATTTCTTTAATTTTAGACCACCAAGATTTCACCCTTAAGGGCGAATTTCTTATGCAAATTCCCTTTAAAAAATCACGTCCTTTTTCTTATAATCAGTTTCTTTGATATTTTTTTCCCATAAAAATGCTTCTGTTTGATATTTCTTTAATTTTAGACCACCAAGATTTCACCCTTAAGGGCGAATTTCTTACCCGAATTCCCTTTAAAAAATCACGTCCTTTTTCTTATAATCAGTATCTTTGATATTTTTTCCCATAAAAATGCTTCTGTTTGATATTTGTTTGATTTCAGGGAACTCAATTTTTTTCCTTAAGGTCGATGATCCATATATTAAGCTCAGAGTCATTTCGCCGAATAATATCAACGACTTGCATTCGCCTCGCGTCTCTTCGAGGGGAGAATAACTAATGTGAATTATTATAATTCAAGCACATGCATCGCAGAATCGAACCAAAGCAGACTGGAATACATAAATTTCTGATTAAGCATTTTCGGGGGTTGATCTTTGCCAATACTTACCAAATCCACTGGCACGTTGCTGATTGCCTTTACCGTACCACCAAATTCGCTATAGCTGCAGACGTGCAATATAAATTCTGTTGGCCTGCTTCTATACTGCGACTGTGACAAGTTAGCCTCGGTAAACCTGGGGACGCACATTGTGGAACCAAGAGGGTTGGCACGAGTCTGACGCAGGGGTGGTTAATGAGCCCAAATCCGTTTACGATGAATACCGCTACTTCCAAAGGACGATAGCAAAAAAAAAAAGGAAAAAATATCACGAATTAGACATTTAGTCTTGAGAACAGAAAGTCAAACTAAAGTTTCATTGATTGAATCACAATTAAGGAGGTTGAAGCGCTCTACACTAGTCAAATCAGTGCTAAATTTTTAAAAGCGTTTCTACAATTTCAGATGGTTTAATAATCTGTTCCAAGGTGTTAATCACATAGCACCATTAGTTCTTGATATTTAAATACATTCACAGCTGTGATATCAACAGTAAATCGATCAATATCTGCAAATTTCCGATGTTATGTTTTTTCATCCGTTTTTTAAAAGGGTAAACTGTAATATCAGTCCGATTATAACGACCAATAGCTCATTTTGTTTACCAAAAGATATTCTATCGATTGGCCGTCTATTTTTTAAAATCGTATTAGTAGTTCAAAAGATACAACCGTTTGTTTATCCTGTCATAACCTAACATCAAGTATACAAATGGCTGTAACTTTTGAACGCCTGATACTATAGAAAATCCGGACGGTCAATCGATTAACGATCTTCCAACGATCAAAATGAGCTATGTTTCGTCATAATCGGACTGATATTACGGTTTACCCTTTTACAAAACTGGATGAAAAAACATGACATCAGAAATTTGGAGATATTGATCGATTTACTGTTCATATGACAGCTGTGAATGTATTTGAATATCAAGAACTAATGCTGCTATGTGATTAACACCTTGGAACAGATTATTAAACCATCTGAAATTTTAGAAACGCTTTTAAAAATTTAGCACTGATTTGACTAGTGTGGAGCGCTCCAACCTCCTTAAATATCGTACGTTTACACAAGTGTTTATGTAAATTTATGAAGGAAATAAATCAAGTCCTTTTAGTTTACACAGTAAAAATTATTAAAAAATTCGTTTCCTAATTTTTAGTGAAAAACACGAACAACCATTTTTTTTTAGGTTTTCTATTTTTTTAGATTTTCTATTTTTTTTTAGGCTGCCTGACGCAGGGGTGGTTAATGAGCCCAAATCCGTTTGCGATGAATACCGCTACTTCCAAAGGACGATAGCAAAAAAAAAAGAAAAAAAATATCACGAATTAGACATTTAGTCTTGAGAACAGAAAGTCAAACTAAAGTTTCATTGATTGAATCACAATTAAGGAGGTTGAAGCGCTCCACACTGGTCAAATCAGTGCTAAATTTTTAAAAGCGTTTCTGCAATTTCAGATGGTTTAATAATCTGTTCCAAGGTGTTAATCACATAGTAGCATTAGTTCTTGATATTCAAATACATTCACAGCTGCGATATCAACAGTAAATCGATCAATATCTGCAAATTTCCGATGTTATGTTTTTTCATCCGTTTTTTAAAAGGGTAAACTGTAATATCAAGTAACTAACAAGTAATTTGTTAGTTATTTTTATTTATTATTGTTATTTTTTAGTTATTATGAGAAAAAGTGGACTTTTAATCTATTGTACAAGTCTATTTGATTGCAATTTTATCACTGATTACAAAATCGAACATTTCGTCAATAACTTACAAAATTGATGAGAATACGTGAAAAATATTTTGTGAAAAGATTTTCTGCGTTTATCACTTGAAATTTTCAGGTTATCGACAAATATTTTGCAGTTTCGTAATTAGAATAAAGTTACCGATTAGATAGGCTTCTTAAATTTTGTAAAAAACAAAATTTTGTGACAATCAACATTTTTTTTTTCGTCTTTGGACAGCCTGAAAATTCATGACTACCAAAAGTTGAAATTTTCAACCGATTATAACTTTTTATTACGTCAATCGATTTCCAATTTTCTTTTTTCATTCGAAAAAGTTTGCTAAGAAACAGAGAATGGCATGAAGATTATTACGATATCTCAATTTATGCACTTGTAAAATCACTTTGAAAAATGTCTGATAAAAACGTAAAAAGATTGTATACGAAAATTTACAATTTTTACAGCTTCCATTTTAGAATTAAAAAATCTATAAAAAATTATAAACTTAATAAATTAAAATTCATAAAGTGCCCTTTTAAAATTTTATTCATTACGAAGAAAACAAGCGGAAAATGAAGTCGCTAACCGAAAATAAAAAAAAAATCATCTAAAAATCAAATTTTTTTTTTGTATTTCCATTAAATTTATCACAATATTCATAAAAATTCTTTCATATTTGTAATTACCAAAAAAATGCCCATAATATCTTAAACTACATAGAAATTTTTTAAAAATCATTACATTATCCCCTCAATTGCTGAAAGACATAAGGGTTGAAAAATTCTGAATTCCGAATTTTCAATCCTCCCCCCCAGGGGGTGAGGTGCACTTTGGCGCACGTGTAAGGCTTAGTTACCTTAAAAAAAACGGGGGTTTACATTAGAATACCTTTTGAAAGGAAATTTCGAGTTTCATGTATAAAAACGGTTGGCATAATGCAGAAGAAATAGCGCAGTGCCATTTGCGTGATGTTTGCGCGCGTGTGACCAGCAAGGGAGGTAGATCAATTTACACGAACGCCAGGGGTGCTGCGAGTAACTGCGAGATTGCGTGAGTGCGACCGCGGCTAAGGGTTAGGGAGGGGAGTTAAGGGGGTGCGAGGCTTTCTGGAAACGCGTGCTCCTGCATAAGCAACAGCCCCTACCAACATTTCTTTTGGGGATTTTCGTGTGGGGGTGGAAGCCAGTCGCTTTGAGAGTAGACGTAGCAAACAGTAGGGGTCTGTTATAATTATTACGTCGTGCAGACCTTAAATAATGACTTTCTGCTCCTATTAAGCAAAAATAGCGAACGATTTAATCGTTTAATAAAACTAGAAACAAATAAATCTTATGCCAAAATAATAATTATGCATTAAGAATTTTAATCAATTTCGAGTGTTAGAAAAAAATTAGGAATATTAATCCTTATTTTATTATTTCATTAACGATCAGAATAATTTTTTTTCGCCACGATAATAATTATGCATTAAGAATTTTAATCAATTTCGAGTGTTACAAAAAAAATTAACAATATAAATCTTTATTTTATTATTTCATTAACGATCAAAATAAATTTTTTTCGCCACGATAATAATTATGCATTAAGAATTTTCATCAATTTCGAGTGTTACAAAAAAATAATAAAAAAGATAATACGTTAAAGCAGAATTTGAAAAAAACATGAGTCACCAACAAATTTTTGTCGATCTTTGAAAATTATTTTATTAACGATCAAAATTAATTATTTCGCCACAATGATAATTAAAAAAAATTATCTAAAAAATTAAAATAAAAAAACCAAGGAAATATGTTCAAATGAAATTGAAAGAAAATATATATCGTATAAAATAAACAACAGATTTCTGAGGATTTGTCCCACAGAAGAATGTTAAGAATTATTATTTTTTTAAATTAAAAGTATAAGCAATATTGTAATTTTACCAGCAATTATAATTTCGTTTATTATTTTAAAAAATTTAAAGTATAGGCAATATTGTAATTTTACCAGCAATTATAATTTCGCTTATAATTTTAAAAAATTACAAGTATAAGCAATAATGTTATTTTACCAGCAATTATAATTTCGCTTATTATTTTCAAAAATTAAAAGTATAAGCAATAATGTTATTTTACTAGCAATTATAATTTCGCTTATTATTTTTAAAAATTAAAAGTACAAGCAATAATGTAATTTTACCAGCAATTACAATTTCGCTTTTCTGTCGATGAGAATTTAATGATCAATTAAAACAATAAAAAGTATATCTGTAGATACATTTCCGGAAAATCGGGATGGAAAAGTCGGACAGTCGAAGAAAAAGTTATGAGACAAAAAAGCAACAAAACACGTACGAGAAAATAGAGGAGAAATCGGAAGAGAAACAAGGTGCTAAGGAACAGAGGAAGACATTGTCTAATAACAAAAAGAAAAAAGAAAAAAAAAAAAACAAACTGTCGAAAGCTTGACACGTACATTAATAGAACATCATGGTTTTCAGTCTCTTTTCTCGCGTGTGTTTCGATATATACTTTCTTTTTTTTTCTGCGCTTTTAGCGCTGCGTTTCTTCGCAGGCTTCCAATCGTTTCGTCGTTGTACAGGCCCGGATTTCTTCTAAAACTTTATTTTTACCGGAAGTACAGTGCTATCGCGGTTGTCCTCATCGTCACCCTTAAGAACGACAAACTCTGAAACCGCCACAACCGCTGCCGCAATTCTGAAGTTACTTTAGTGCATACCACATGCTCAGATATATATATATATATATATATATATTGTATAAATATATATATACATTTATATACGAAAAAAAATATATATCTTTTTTTTTTAAGGTGCTTGCTTGCTGCTTGCACAGACGGTTGAGTGGCTCGTGATTTTGCAGGGCTTTTCTGCAGTAGTAACAGCAGAATGCAACAGCCATGATATTTAAGGTGCGAATCGAGTTGCACTGCCACTGATACTTAAATGGAGGCCCAAGTCACGTGATCTGTGATGCAGAAATCCGGAAATTCAATAGAGACAAAGAAAATAATTTCTAACACATTTTTCTCAACGCCAAGATTTAAAAAAAAATTTATATAGTGTAAATCCGACGTCTGAAAAAAAATATTATAGAGTATTTTTCAATTATTTATTTTTTTAAATATATATAATATAAATTTTTTAAGTATTTATAAATATAATAAAAGTAATAATAATATATGAAAGTATGTAGATTATTATAATATTTATTTTTTTAAATATATAAAATATAAATTTTTAATGTATTTATAAATATAGTAAAAGTAATAATAATATATGAAAGTATGTAAATAACGCTCGAAAATTTTATAGGTTATTTATAGGCAAAACGATTTTACAAAGTTTGAAAGTCAATCACTGAATAAATTGTTGAGAAATTTTTAATTAAAAAAAGGATTTAATTTAAAAAATTAGGATTCTTGTGTAAGAAGTTTTTGTAGAGAAGACACGAATTAAAATGAATATGCAAGTATGTATGAAGCAAAATTAATTTACGGTGTACTGAACACATTAGAAATGTTGGCTTTGATATACGTTAATATTGCTCCATAGTTGTATATTAAATTTAATGAATGCGCGTTTATGCAAAAAAAAAACTTCCTATGGATGTATATGAACTTTCCAAACTTAATTACTAGTATAACGTTCTCAGCCCAAACAACAACAAGCTCTTGAATTACATTTTTGTGGCAATATCTATTTTACCTCCAAATTGTATTCAATCTATTCCAAATATTCTTTAAAAAAAGGAACATATATTTAATTATTTAAAGATTAAATAGACGATCACAAACTTACATTTTAACTAAAAAATTTTTATGAAATTAATTGTTAATGAATTTTCATTGCTTTTATTAAATAGTTTAAACATATCTTTTTATAAACACTGCAGATTTTTATTATGAAATAATAATTAATAATTATAATAATAATAATTATAAAAAGAAATAATGAGATTTTCGATCCATTTTATCTTGAAATTTGATGATATGTAATTCTTTATGCTAAATATCGAGTAAAAAACATTGTTCGTAAGTTTTCATTTCCAACTTCAATAAAATGTCCATAAAAAAAAAGTTTATTCGGCATTGAATTATAAGAATAATAAATTTAAAAGAAAAATTATTATTTTTTTAATTGTTTGAAAAAATAGAAAAAATAAATATAAATGAATTTGAAAAATAAATAATTATTTTTGAAATTCTTTAAAACAAATATTCTTGTCTACAATGAAATGTCCATAAAAATATTTAGCATTTAATTATAAGAATAATAATAAATTTAAAAAACAAATAATCATGTTTCAAATTATTTGAAAAAAATAGCCTCATATACAATGAAATATCCATAAAAAATGTATTTAGCATCTAATTATAAGAAGAATAACAAATTTAAAAAATAAATAATCATTTTTTAAGCTATTTGAAGAATCAATAATTATTTTTTAAATTATTTGAAAAAAAAGCAATAAAACGTCGATAAAAAATGATTTACCATTTAATTGTACTAATAATAAAAAATTAAAAAAACAAATAATTTCTAAAATTCTTTGCAAAAAAAAAGAGCAATAAACAAAAAGGAGAAATTTAGCTGTCATTCATCCGCGATTATAAGGAGTACGTTTTTAGGTCGCGTAGTAGTAGGCGGGAATGTCTGGATGCTGCCGCATCGATCCGATACATCACTGGAGCATTTACATCCCCCACTCTATGTCTATCTCCCTCCTCCTCCTCTTTCTATCTTTCTCGTGCTTACCTCGTGCTTCTTTCTTCGTTTACCCCGTCCGGCACTTTCCCCTCCGAGGCAACGAGGGCTTTCCACTCTCCAACGTGCTGCTGCTTATGCCGCCACTTCTGCTCGAAGCGTTTGCGCAGGTCCCATAGTCGCAGCTTTCCTCTTTTTTCTCACTCGAGAATTTTCCTCTCTCTTTCTCAGGCACTTCCTCATCCCTTAGTGCACGACTTCAACCCCACCATAAGAACGGCCATTGTCTACGCGTCAAATCTCAACCCCACCATTGTAGGCACAACTAGCAAAAAGTATTCGCTGGTATATTCAGGTACTGTCTTATATCGAGGCTTTTTGTTTACACGATTTATCACGTGAAAAAAGAAATAACAAAAAATTATAATATATTGATAAGAATCATATAGACCTGAGCCAATACACACTGCAATTTGCCGATGATTCAGCGCTTATCCCTACCCGCGCAAAAATGGAAGTATGAAAACAGTATTTCCCAAATATGAAAAGTGTCTTGAATAATAGTATGCCAAGGCTGACGTAATGGAATAAGACATACGGAATAATATTTCGCCCAAATAAAGAAGGTCTTAAAACAGTATTGAAAATCTTTCCAAAAGTGAAAAGTCTTAAGGTAGCTATGTCAGTACGCCGGAGTCATAGATACTAGCAACTATCGTCATCGAAGAATAAAATTATTCATTCTTTCTGCATATTCCACAATTAAATTCTAAAATATAAAAGTTTCATTCAATCATATTACGAAATTATTTTCACGTGCGTAATTAATTTAATAATGTTATTAAAACTAATTTGACTTATGTCTTGATTCGTCCGCCACTGTCTCTGTAAGCACACGACACATCGTGACAACACCGCAATATCGACCGACTGTTCGACCGGCATCGTACGTTACCGACATGAAACGAGGTTAGGTTTGCGAAGTTTGTTTGGCGAATCTGCTCTGTCATGTCGAATTCTCCAAAAGAAAGACACGACGTTAGAGCGGATCGCGGAAAAAAAACGGCCAATTCATTAGGCGTAAAAGAAAAACGTGGTTCGACAACATTCAAGCAACAAAAAAGCCAGATACAGTGAAGAATCGACGCAAATCAAATTTGATCAACAAATGAAAAATTCAAGAGTATCGATAGGTTAAAAAGTTCGATTTTAGTTAATTACGTCGAATTTAGGATGCGAGCGATCATTTTCATCCATTTTCATTGCAGAACACTACGAGTATATACCGATCGATGGTAACTGTCGCGTATATAGCTGATGTGCAACGTTGCCAAACTTCGGCGCCATCTTGAACAGCTGGTAGAGATTGTTTTTGCACAACGCAATTTCTTGCAATTAACTTACAATAACTCGCTGAAATGTCCGGTGACTACTACTTTTTATGGTCGCATCGGTTACTTTAAGATCTAACGAAAACGTAGAGCTGTTTAGATGTTTTATATTTCATTTCTGAGATGCTTTTTTCTCTGTTCAAAAGTCAATTTTTTATATTTCTCCATATAACGCCATGTATAAAACTATGTTTTAAAAAGTTATTTACTTAATTAGATATCCGGTAACGTATCTCGTAATTCCTCACAAATAAAAGATGAATACTCAGACTACAAGATATAAAGAATTCGGATGTATCTAACGTGTTTGCCTTCGCGTTATAACTACCTTAAGTGTGATCTTTTGGACTGAATAATAGTAAAAAATATTTCACCGTTTTATTAATTTTTATGGTCCAGGTCGATATCTACATGGCTTCCGGTATCCAGATCGATATTTCCATGGTTTTCGGTGTCCAGGTCGATATCTGCATGGCTTTCGGTGTCCAGATTGATATCTCCATGGCTTTCGGTGTCCAGGTCGATATTCTCCATGGCTTTTGATGTCCAGGTTGATATCTCCATGGCTTTCCGTGCCCAGGTCGATATTTTGATGGCTTGTGGGGACAATGTAGATACTCCATGGTTTCTTGTATCCAGGTCGATATCTCCACGGATTCCAGTGACCAGTTCGATATCTCCATAGTTTCCGTTGTCTGGGTATATTTTTCAACAGTTTTGACAGCTGGACACAGCAAGATATGGAGATATCGAACTGGGCACTTAAACCCATGGGGAAATTAACCTAGACAGTGCAAGCCATGGAGATATCGACCTGGACACCGAAAGCTATGGAAATACCTACGTGGAAACCGAAAGCCATGGAGATATCGACCTGGACACCGAAAGCTATGGAAATACCTACCTGGACATCGAAAGCCATGGAGATATCGACCTGGACACCGAAAGCCATGGAAATATCGATCTGGACACCGGAAGCTATGTAGATATCGACCTGGACTATAAAAACTAATAAAACGGTGCAATACTCTTTACTAGTATTGAGTCCAATAGATCACACTTAAGACTTTTCACCTTTGGAAAGATTTTCAATACTGTTTTAATACCTTCTTTATTTGGGCGAGATATTATTCCGTATGTCTTATTCCAATACGCCAGCCTTGGCATACTATTATTCAAGACACTTTTAATATTTGGGAAATACTGTTTTTATACTTCCATTTTTGCGCGGGTATACACGAAGAGAATTTTCTGGCAACCACTATTGAAAAAAATATGGCGATGGTTCCCATGCAGCATAGTAAATTCGGTTTATTCGATCAGTTTAGCGATGATTGCCATGCAGTACATTAAACGTGAATTTTTCGTGTCTAATATACAGTATGGCAAACGATGCCAGTTGTGTTCACGTGTCACTTACCAACGATACATAGCTGGTTAAACGCAGCATACTGAAGATTGCTCGACCTGCTTGATTGCTAGGATCGTATACCAGTGAATCTCGGAAATTCGTGCAATTAAAATGATACTTAAATTAATAGAAAGTAAAGGTATGTAAAGGTAGGATAGGGATAGGTTACAAAAATGTAGCATAAAAAAATACACGTTGTTTTGTTCAATTATTAAACATTTATTTGTTTTTCTTAGAATGAAATTATATTTTTTAAATAAAAATGTCATCACCACTTTCCGTCCTGATTTAAGACGTCATTAAAGAGGAGGTTATGTCACGATACAAATAGTGCAGGTTACGCACCGATTTACAATCTCAACAACTGCCGTTTTACCGTAAAACCGACCGGGTGGTGTTTGCGAAACAAAAAAAAACCGAAAGTTGGTCGTAACAACCGTGAAAACGACTGCCCTAAAAAATGTCATGTGGTCGTTTTTTTCAGTTTACTATAGAAAACCGAAAAACATTGTTAGGGCAGTTGTATTCGCAGTTGTTACGATCGAATTTCGGTTAATTGTTTGCAAAAAACCACCCGGTTGTTTGACGGTGGTTTTTACGGTGAATCAGCTGGAAACGACAGCTGTTAAGATTGCTAGGGATAGCACACAAGAAAGTCCTTACAGAAACAATAGAAACTCTCCAAAATGCTGTCAACCTTACAGACACCTGGTTTAACGAATGGAGATTAAAACCCAAACCTCTGAAATCTCAGTTTTGTCCATGGCCGTATGGTCAGGCTACTACAGAGTAGCGACTGGAGCCAGCCGCAACAAAACAACCAACCAACCAAATCTCAGTTTGTCATCTTTAAACACAGAATTAACCCTCAATCGCCCGCAATTAACATGCTTATCGTCGAAATGACATCTACAAACAGCAAAATATCTAGGAATACATGTTGACCAAAGATTAAACTTCAACTACCATCTCCAACAGTTGAAAACAAAATAAATCACATGTTCGTCATACTTCAGAAGCATCACGTTTAAGAAGCAAGATATGCGAATACACCACGTGGCAAAAATTTACAAAAGCATTTTTCGTCCTATTAAGGCAGTAGTCTGCTTTAGAAGCCGAAAAAAAGCGTTTTTTCAGCAATTTTTTTTAAAGGGAAGGAAATGATTGCGGTAA
Organism: Ephialtes manifestator; assembly: GCA_963970395.1. Taxonomy (NCBI): domain Eukaryota; kingdom Metazoa; phylum Arthropoda; class Insecta; order Hymenoptera; family Ichneumonidae; genus Ephialtes; species Ephialtes manifestator. The sequence continues at coordinate 36,256,343 of OZ019972.1, forward strand.
ACGAAATTTTGAGACGATAGAGTATTATATTCAAGCTTTAAAAAACAATTTTTATTATTAAAAATTATTGAAATTTTCCAAAGTTGTAACGATTTTTCTGGGGCGCCTGGAGTCTGGACTTGTAAATCGGTGCCGGTGATGGAGGTCGTGCGATGCATCTGAAACAGTCGAACCAAATTTTTTTTAAATTTTTATAAGTTCCTTTTCTATGTGAACTAAAAAAGTACCGAAGAAATAATGAAATTCCAAATTTTTTCGAAGTTTGAAAAAAAAATTCACTTTAAGTTGCAAAACAAGTAATTTAAATCGTACTTTTGTCCAACTTTTTTAGTTCAAATAGAAAAGGAACTTATAAAAATTAAAAAAAAATTTGGTTCGACTGTTTCAGATGCATCGCACGACCTCCATCACCGGCACCGATTTACAAGTCCAGACTCCAGGCGCCCCAGAAAAAATCGTTACAACTTTGGAAAATTTCAATAATTTTTAATAATAAAAATTGTTTTTTAAAGCTTGAATATAATACTCTATCGTCTCAAAATTTCGTTTACCGCAATCATTTCCTTCCCTTTCAAAAAAATTGCTGAAAAAACGCTTTTTTTCGGCTTCTAAAGCAGACTACTGCCTTAAAGAATACGGACACGTATTTCTAGTCAACTGCAAAGAATCACTATTTTAAAAAAATTAAAACAACCGAAACAATGCACTTCGGCAATTTACCCGAATACGCAACCCAAGCAACGCACTTTTGTACGAAAAAACTTAAATTACAACGATTATAGACAGACTTGATTACCTCACCCGGCAATTCGCAAGAAAGTATTTAGATCAAAGTACATAAATCATTATATATAAAACGACCACCACACATCTTCCCTAAGCACAAATTTCCTGCAAACACCACATATGAAATCTTAGAATGTATGAATAACGATGAACCAATCCAGTAACCTACATAAATGCCACACAAATCCATTCAGTACTATATTACTAACATTAGATTTAAAAAAATACTTAGAAATCCACACTGAGAGAAAAGCACATCGTTGATCTAACGATTTCACATGATAAAACGAATATAGGACGGCTTGCAATGTTTTATGGTTGAAGCGATGATAATATGGTTGAATAACCGATACTTGCAAGGTTATTGGAAACAAAGGTTGAAATCGTATGTGTAACGGAACGGCATATTTGAAACTATTAGAATAGTTTTTTAAACTATTATCATTTTGATGATTGCTGCTAAAATTATATTTGCTATAACCATAAAATAGAGATGTTCCTTCTGGGAATGATATTAATGGTTCATCCAACTATTTTCTTATATTTGCTATAACCATAAAATATAGACGTTCTTCCTGGGAATTATAGTTTATAGTTAGATTATCGTCGGTCTAACTATATATTTTTTTAATTACCAAATTTTTCTCTCAGTGCACAAGCTGAAGAACTCTGGTGAATGACTCTTTGGCAATTTACGTTATTTTAACTTAAAATCTGTATAAATATCTGTACGATCACTAAATGTCGAACCGTATGTAAACGTATTGTCAATAAATATATTTGTACTACTACTGCTATAATATATTAATGCATAGCAAAGTTGTAAATCCCTAATAATTTTAGAAATTAAATTGCTGGTACAATTGGCTTCATAATTATGTTTTTATAACAATAACTTGTTATTAAACCACTGGATGCAAATTTTCTATTAATTTCATCGAGAAACCATAATTTTTCCTCAAAAGGCCTAAAAAACGTAGTAATTTTTTCAGTTTGAAAAAAAATCCATTACGATTCTTTAAGATCTTCATTCAAATTCAATACAGGGAAATTTCCGGGTCTCATAAAATTCGTAATTTCAAACAGAATTCTTCCGTGAATATATAAAAATGACAAAAAGTGGCACTTTTTCGAAAAACGATATTTGTTGTTTAACGTCATAAAACAAAAAATGAGGAAAACGAAAATAGTATTTTTATATACATTCTGTAGCTCTTCATAAACTGAACAAATTTGATCCTGGACATTTTTTAATAGAACTATTAATTTTCAAGATATTAACGAATAAAAATATATAAATAGCAAAAAAATTCAAATTTTTATAAAAATTCGTTTGTCGAAAATATCGCTCGTAGCGCCAAACAAAAAAATACGTGTCTTGTCTTTTTCAAAATACTTTCTGATAAAAAATTGTTAAAATTACTGAAGGCGGTCAGGGTCGAAATATGAAATAAATTCGAAATAGATGGAATGCCCCATATAAAGGTTTAGAAATATAAATTATAATATATTAATGCTTAGAAACACCAACTTTAATGATCAAGACATTAAAATCTTAGTCTGTGTCTCACTCAAGAATTTTCTTCTATCTCTGGCATTTTCTCATCCCTTAGCGAACGACTTTAGCCCCACCATAAGAACATCCATTGTCTACGCGTCAAATCTCAACCCCACCATTATACTCGCAACTAGCAAGAAGTATTCGCTGGTATATCCAGTTACTGTCGTTTCGACGCTTTCGGTTTACTCGATTCAGCGCGTGAAAAAAAAAAATATGAAGTATTATACTATATTAACGCTTAGAAACACTAATCTTAATGATCAAGACATTAAATTCTTTGTCGGTGCCTTCAGGCACAATATAGTTTTATCATCTAATCGTTATGATGCCGGAACTGGTGTTGGTGTGTCTTATGAATAAAATATATAGTTGTTTTCGAAATAATCAGTGCTTTCATAGTGCAAAGTCTGCATTAACAACAGCTTAACAATATGCACCTGGTTCGCACCGTATTCACCTGATATATATATCTTTATACGTATATATATATATTATATATTATAAATAAGTCATGAATAGCATCACGCACCATATGCCTCACGCAAACTTGGCATCGCTAGCGTCTACTCGTCATGAGGGAAATCCACAATGACTTGTTGATACGCATTAGGCAAAGTCATTGGTACAGTGCAATGCACTGCACTTTTGCTTCATAGCTATATATTAATTGCTTAGGTTTAAGTCGGTTCTAGCATTTCTCACTAGTCAAAGCTATTCCCTCTTTTCTCTTCTATCAAGTTCAGGTTCAATAACTAATTATGTCATTTGCAATAAATGATGTGTCATCAATTCAGAAAAATATTAGCATTGACAGATTATCAAAAAATTCATTAACTCTAATTTCCGAAGAGTTTGAGGTGGAAAAAAAACTGTAATTCTATCTCGATTTTAATGCGAGATGACTCATTTTCTTTCTTGATGAATTCTTCACAAATTTGTCATCCAGATATTTGATAGTTCTCGCCGTTTAATAATTATAGGCATTTGTTTAGTGAGAAGGTTTTTTGGTAAACAACAGGCTGTAATTCCTTAACTATTAGTAATATTTATATATGAAGATGCTTGATTGGTAGATTATCTTTCGACAAAAAGATTGATCCATCACACATCGAAATCGATATTGGATTACCGATTTTATTTGGAAAAAACTCACCAAAAATGTACATCCTGGAAAATTAAAGTTAATTAGTTAATCTTTTTTTGCAAACCTTATTTAATCAATTTTTTCAGTTGAAAATATATTTTGTAACCTAAATTGACCTCCAAACTAAACAAACGTAAAAAACCTAGAAAAAATGTGTACTAATTTGTTTGAAGCGTTCGAACCTCCTTAACCAAATCCAGTTATTACAATAAACCATTTATTCGTCGGGACGCATGCAGAGATCTCTCCTGCGCAACATAAATGGAAAGTGGGTCCGACAGTAATGTAAATGTAAATACATTTCAATTATACACGACGAGTTTATTTAATTTATTTTCTCTTTTGCACTTAATGTATTCGCACCGGTAAAAGGCTTCAACATGATTTTCCCAGTGCATAGAATAAAATATATAGAAGCTAATTAGTCTTCGTAGGCGTTTTGTTGTTGAATTGATATGAAATGACAAGAGCAAATGGATCATGATTTGTATTTTTAGGATTTTAGTGAACTTAAGCTCTTCAAGAATAGTCGTTGGGTTTGGAAAAGGATCCAAAAGTCGTCAGATGACGAAGAGTGTCAAAAGGCACTGTTTTCTTCTTCTTTGTCTCGAGAGTTTGGAATTCTTGAGAGATAGAGGCTAATTCTTCGTCGCTGACCTTAAGGAAAGGGCAGAAACTCCCTTTTTCCTCTTTTCTCACTGCCATTATTTTTCTCACCTCACTCTGACATCCATGGTGCTCCTCTGATGTTTTCTCGCATCGTCTTTTCTTCAGCAACTCCTTCATTCTTGGGTCTTTTGGCCCTTTCTCCCTTTCGACGACTTTGGCTCGTTCGTTGCTTTGATGTTCCCCAATTTAATTGAAGAAATCCGAGGTACGGCTCTTCTAACTTGGTTGGTATTGATTGCTATGGTCCCGCAAGCATCTTCGCGTGATTCCATCAGACGGTTTTTCACTCCGGCTTGTGACATTGTTCGAAATCGGTTAGGAACCTTTGGAACGAGATTTTTATTTATCAGCTTCTTAAGCTCGATTCAATTAACATTATTCGAAACTTTTTTTCGAGAGCCCAAGGGAGATATTTGTTTTGTTTGACAATGTAACGAGTTTGACAGGAAAAGTTTGGTTAGACTCTAAAAAAAAATGTAGACGCTAATAAGTAGATTTTTCTATTTTTTTAACAATATTACCTTTAAAAAATGGGAGAAGAATATTCTTGTAAATTGTAATTGTAGTAAATTGGGCAAGAAATATCACGAATTAATAACCGAATTTTTTTTTTGATTTTGGAAAACGCTACAATTTATTTTTTATTCTTGCTAAAGAAAGAAATTGAAATTTAAGACGATCCTATAAGTGGCTGTGATTTTTTTTCCAGATCGAGGATTTAGCGACTGAAAAATGTCTTAAAATAATTGAGCAAACTTTAATAAATATCTCTTTGCCAAACCACTTAAATCTTACAATTATTGCAGAAAATTAATTTACTACTTTTAACCCCATACAAACAAAAATTATTTTACAACAAAAAATATTCAGTAATAATAATTGTGATCTTGGAAATTGAATCCAATACGTTGCAAGGAAAATTTTGGATTAGATGAGAATCAGATTTGGGATGAATTGAAATAAGGGAAAGTATTTTACGCTCGGCGTAACAGAAAATTCACTTTATACTTTTAACCCTACACAAATAAAAACTGCTTTACAATAAAATTATTCAATAAATATCACTTTGCCAAACATCTAATAAACATTCGAACATATTTTAATAAACAATTGTCAAACATCTTAAATCTTATCTTAAATCTTGGAAATTAATTCCGATACGTTGCAAGGAAAATTTTGGGTTAGTTGAGAATCCGACTTGGAATTAAGTGAAATAAGGGAAAGTATTTTACGCACGGCGTAACAGAAAATTAATTTTATACTTTTAACCCTACACAAATAAAAACTGCTTTACAATAAAAATTATTCAATAAATATCACTTTTACAATAAAAATTATTCAATAAATATAACTTTGACAAACATCCAATGAACATCCAAACATCTTTTAATAAATTTAATAAACAATTGTCAAACATCTTAAATCTTATTTTACATCTTGGAAATAAAATCCGATACGTTGCAAGGAAAATTTTGGTTCAGTTGAGAATCCGACTTGGAATTAAGTGAAATAAGGGAAAGTATTTTACGCACGGCGTAACAGAAAATTAATTTTATACTTTTAACCCTACACAAATAAAAACTGCTTTACAATAAAAATTATTCAATAAATATTACTTTTACAATAAAAATTATTCAATAAATATAACTTTGACAAACATCCAATGAACATCCAAACATCTTTTAATAAATTTAATATAGGATTGCCAAAAATCTTAAATCTTATCTTAAATCTTGGAAATAAAATCCGATACGTTGCAAGGAAAATTTTGGATTAGTTGAGAATCCGACTTGGAATTAAGTGAAATAAGGGAAAGTATTTTACGCACGGCGTAACAGAAAATTAATTTTATACTTTTAACCCTACACAAATAAAAATTGCTTTACAATAAAAATTATTCAATAAATATCACTTTGCCAAACATCTAATAAACATCCAAACATATTTTAATAAACAATTGTCAAACATCTTAAATCTTATTTTACATCTTGGAAATAAAATCCGATACGTTGCAAGGAAAATTTTGGTTCAGTTGAGAATCCGAATTGGAATTAAGTGAAATAAGGGAAAGTATTTTACGCACGGCGTAACAGAAAATTAATTTTATACTTTTAACCCTACACAAATTAAAAATGCCTTACAATAAAAATTATTCAATAAATATCACTTTGCCAAACATCTAATAAACATCCAAAAATCTAAGAAACATATTTTAATAAGTGATTTTGATAAGGTTGTGGCCGAAGATAATATAATGATGTTTTGGTGTTGCAACGCCAAAAAACATCATTATATTTTAATAAGCAATTGCCAAAAATATTAAATCTTATCATACATCTTGGAAATAAAATCCGATACGTTGCAAGGAAAATTTGGGGTTAGTTGAGAATCCGACATGAAATTAAGTGAAATAAGGGAAAGACCCACGGCACGGCAAAGTTTCTTCAGACAGTATAAAAGATTCCGAATAGACGGTTGATATCTTATCGCATAGCAGTTGTCCGAAACAGAATCCAGTATGCTCTACTTCTATCTCACTTTCTCATTCGTATTTGAGAATTGAGAGGATAGCATGGAACATACCTGCATTAGACATATGTGTACTGTTGCTCCTGGTTGTGGCATAGTCGTATCTGGGTAGTAGCCTGCATCATATCTGCCGATGAATCGATGTGTACATCGATATTGTATATTGTTGTATACGTACTAAGAGATATACGGCATTTGCTATACGTATATATATCTGTATTATATTATATATCCCGCAACATATCGAATGGCCATCGTATTTTCTTCGAGCTTCTCATTCTCCTTCTTTTGCGTTCTCCGCTCACCGTCGCATTGCACCTCCTTCGTTTCCTCTCCGTGCTCGTAGCTCCTCGACGTACATTTTACGACACAGCAGGAGGCGCTACCACAATCCCGATGGTTCTCTTCCATAATAGGTAATCCCTTGCTGGCATTGTTTTTCGCTTCGCGAAATTTGGTATTAGGTGCCACCAAACCAAAACGGAGATTTTTTTTCTACGTTACGATATATATTTTTTTTATTGTAGGGTTTTTTATACCCTTTTTTGCATTGCTGGTCCTGGGGCTTTAGGGTCTGGTATTTTGGTGACAAATTTTGAACGGATATCGAATGAAATTTTGAAAAAGAGTCTTGGTAATAATGATAATAATAATAATAATTTGTAACTATTATGTGAGAGATATTTATTTTAATTTTTGCGACTGTTTTTTTTTTATAGTTAAGGTATCTATGAAATAGGTAATGAAGTATGAAAATAGTGTTTTGAATATTTGTGGTCGAAATTATATTTGAGAATTATCGATAGCTCGAAAATTCCATGGGAAAATATGGAAAATGTGAGAATATGAGTTTTTGGTGGTTTTTATTCAACATTTTTCGGGTTATTGACAGAATAAATGACAGTTTCGTAATTTTTGGAAATGACGATATTTTTAAAAAAAGAGCCGAAAAAAAAATTGAAAGTGCAAGAATTTGTAGTTTTTGCTGCTCCAACTTGAAAAATTTGTAAAAAATCCTAAACTGAACGCATTTCAATTTTCTTTATGCCGTTTTGAAGTTTGATGAATTACGAAAAAGAGTCTTGGTAATAATGATAATAATAATAATAATTTGTAACTATTATGTGAGAGATATTTATTTCAATTTTTGCGACTGTTTTTTTTTTTATAGTTAAGGTATCTATGAAATAGGTAAGTATGAAAATATTGTTTCGACTATTTGTGGTTGAAATTATATTTGCGAATTATCGATAGGTCGAAAATTCCATGGGAAAATATGGAAAATGTGAGAATATGAGTTTTTGGTGGTTTTTATTCAACATTTTTTGGGTTATTGACAGAATAAATGACAGTTTCGTAATTTTTGGAAATGACGATATTTTTAAAAAAAGAACCGAAAAAAAAATTGAAAGTGCAAGAATTTGTAGTTTTTGCTGCTCCAACTTGAAAAATTTGTAAAAAATCCTAAACTGAACGCATTTCAATTTTCTATATGCCGTTTTGAAGTTTGATGAATTACGAATAAAACAAGCGTAAGTTGGAGTCGCTAATCCATTCTATTTTTTAGTAACAGCAATTTTAGTAAAACCTTCAATATTTCCCAAAATGGTAACAAAAAGTAATACATTTTTTAAATAAATGCTATACCGATATTATTTGAGTCACTGGACACGAATTTTCGATTAATTTTATCGACAAACCAACAATTTTTCCTCAAAAGATCTAAAAAAAGTTGTAATTTCTCCAAATAAAAAAAAAATATCCATTATGATTCTTTAAGATCTTCATTCAAATTGAGTATAGGAAAATTTCCGATGAGAAAGAATCTTACAGTCGTAAATAAAAATTTCTAAGACATATTACAATTTTTTAAAATTATTAAAAAAATAACAACATTTATTACAATGCTAAATTATTGTGGACTAATATTTGCTATTTGCTATATTCGTGGAAAATTGTCGAGGGGTGGAAAATTGTGGTAAAAGATAAAAAAAGATATTGCAAGTGAGAGTCGTACCCCAATAAAATAGACAAGGGTGCTGCGTTACAATCACATTACCAATGATTTTACTTTTGGACGACCCTCAGATACCATATCGATGTAATAGCAATACTCTTGAAATAGAACGTGCGCTCTCGGGGCGAAGAACCAAGTCTGACAATCCCGAACCTTAACCACTACAAGCCCCAACACTGCTTTTCGCACTTGCGCGCCCCCTATACTTCTCAGTCGAAATACCAAGATTTAGAAGTTATGTCTAGTCGATCGAGCCTCCGTTATAGATGATTTCGTTTGCTTCAAATGGAAAAGTGGAAAAGTTTACTTTCACCAGTAAAGAGGAATTACAGAAAATGCTCCTTTCTTTTTTCAACGATAACCAATAAATCACAAAAAAATTGCAAATTGTAGCAAAATTTATTCGACAAAAATTCAACACACTGAAAAACAATTATTTAATTATTATTTTATATTTTGTTTTTCATTATAAATTAAAAAAAAAATAATAATCTATTTGATTTTGATTTTTTTAATTATAGAAAAAACTATTTTACAATAAATTTTTTATTTTGATTTTTTAAATTCTAAAAAAAAGATTTTATAATAATCTTTTTTATTTTTATTTTTTTAATTATAAAAAAAAACCAATTTTATATAATCATTTTTATGTTCACTTTTTTTTTTCTTTTGGCCACTTTTATTCTAAATTTTATAAAAAATGTCAGTATAAGTGGAAAATATATAGAGGAATATCATTAATTTTTTGAGTAGGTTTTATAAATAAATTTGGGAAAATAGTAAATGTTTAATTTTTTTGTCGCTCGATGATAGAAAAAAAATGGAAAAAAGTGGATTCATGAAGCATTTGACAGTATCTTATTTTGTGGAGAATTTTTCGTAGCCGTTAGGCGATGCAGTATAGTATCCCCGGTAGCTAAATGTCGCGGAGCTACCCCTTGGTCTTGGCGTCCACGTTTCGCTCTCGTAGTGCACCACGAGCCGGTATTCGCTGGCGGAAAATCCCTTGCGGCGTTCACTCAATCATACGCTATTTTTGTTGCCACACCGAGCGACGCTACACCGACAAGAAACACGTCTCCCGAGCGGATTCATAGTAAGGGAGGAAAGGGAAAACGACACCCTTGTACTTTCTCTTATTTCTCGGTTATCGCCTTTCCCTGCTTTAACCCACAATTGTCCCCCATTTTCTCAGACGACATCTAATCGCTTCGTAAACGTTGCTAAGATTCGAGCTATGAAAAATCATCTATTGATCCATAAAACCATAAAAGTTCATGAAAGTTTAGATAATGTTTATTTTTTTAAATTATTTTATTTTAAATATTATTTTTTTTTATTATCTGTACTAAGAACTTTTTTGCTACATTCTTATATTTTATTTACAGTTTACAAATTTAGAAGAAGTTTATGTTCTTATTTGGACAGTTAATAATTTATTATTATATGGTAAAAATGTACATTTAAGAGATTGTATTAATGTATGCAAAGAAATGACGAAAATACGAAAAATCATCTATTGATATATAAAACCCAAAAGTACAAATAATTTTAAAAAAATGTATTTTGTTTTATCTTTACTAAGAATATTTTACTACATCCTTAAATTTTAATTACATTTTACGAATTTAAAAGACGTTTATGTTCTTATTTGGATAGTCAATAATTTATTGATATATAGTAAAAATGTACATTTAAAAAATTATATTAGTGTAAGCAAAGAAAAAGAAAAGGATTATGAAATTTAAAGATGTGCATCTATTTTCATGTTTTAATAGCAGATTCAGAGCGAGGGAGGAAAAGGAAAAATACACCCTTGTACTTTCTCTTATTTCTCGGTTATCGCCTTTCCCTGCTTTAACCCACAATTGTCCCCCATTTTCTCAGACGACATCTAATCGTTTCGTAAACGTTGCTAAGATTCGAGCTATGAAAAATCATCTATTGATCCATAAAACCATAAAAGTCCATAAAAGACTAGATACTTTTAATTTTTTTAAATTGTTTTATTTTATACATCATTTTTATTTATTATCTTTACTAAGAATATTTTACTACATCCTTAAATTTTATTTACAATTTACAAATTTAGAAGAAGTTTATGTTTTTATTTGGATAGTCAATAATTTATTATTATATGGTAAAAATGTACATTTAAGAGATTGTATTAATGTATGCAAAGAAATGACGAAAATACGAAAAATCATCTATTGATCCATAAAACCCAAAAATACAGACAATTAAAAAATATATATTTATTTACTAAGGATATTGAACTCCATCCTTAAATTTTATTTACATTTTACGAATTTAAAAGAAGATTTTGTTCTTATTTGGATAGTCAATAATTTATTGATATATAGTAAAAATGTACATTTAAAAAATTATATTAGTGTAAGCAAAGAAAAAGAAAATAATGATGGAATTTAAAGATGTGCATCTATTTTCATGTTTTAATAACAGATTCAGAGCGAGGGAGGAAAAGGAAAAATACACCCTTGTACTTTCTCTTATTTCTCGGTTATCGCCTTTCCCTGCTTTAACCCACAATTGTCCCCCATTTTCTCAGACGACATCTAATCGCTTCGTAAACGTTGCTAAGATTCGAGCTATGAAAAATCATCTATTGATCCATAAAACCATAAAAGTTCATAAAACTTTAGATAATGTTTATTTTTTTTTAATTATTTTATTTTATATATCATTTTCTTTTTATTATCTTTACTAAGAATTTTTTTACTACATTCTTATATTTTATTTACAGTTTACAAATTTAGAAGAAGTTTATGTTCTTATTTGGACAGTTAATAATTTATTATTATATGGTAAAAATCTACAATTAAGAGATTATATTAATGTATGCAAAGAAATTACGAAAGTACGAAAAATCATCTATTGATCCATAAAACCCAAAAATACAGACAATTTTAAAAAATATATTTCTTTAGTTTTATCTTTACTAAGGATATTTAACTACATCCTTAAATTTTAATTACATTTTACGAATTTAAAAGAAGTTTATGTTCTTATTTGGATAGTCAATAATTTATTGATATATAGTAAAAATGTACATTTAAAAAATTATATTAGTGTAAGCAAAGAAAAAGAAAAGGATTATGAAATTTAAAGATGTGCATCTATTTTCATGTTTTAATAGCAGATTCAGAGCGAGGGAGGAAAAGGAAAAATACACCCTTGTACTTTCTCTTATTTCTCGGTTATCGCCTTTCCCTGCTTTAACCCACAATTGTCCCCCATTTTCTCAGACGACATCTAATCGCTTTGTAATCGTTGCTAAGATTTGAGTTACGAAAAAATTATCTATTGATCCATAAAACCATAAAAGTCCATAAAAGATTAGATACTTTTAATTTTAAAAAAAAAATTTATATATCATTTTTATTTATTATTTTTACTAAGAATATTTTACTACATCCTTAAATTTTATTTACCGTTTACAAATTTAAAAGAAGTTCATGTTCTTATTTGGACAGTCAATAATTTATTATTATATGGTAAAAATGTACATTTAAGAGATTATATTAATGTATGCAAATAAATTTAAAAAAATTGTGAAATTTAAAGACGTTCAGACGTCGAAATTTCAGGCGTTGCTAAAATTCAAGCTACGAAAAATCATCTATTGATCCATAAATCCATAAAAGTCCATAAAGGTGTAGATCATTTTTATTTTTTTAAAATTATTTTATTTTATGTATCATTTTCTTTTTATTATCTTTACTATGAATTTTTTACTACATCCTTAAATCTTATTTATAGTTTACAAATTTAAAAGAAGTTCATGTTTTTATTTGGATAGTCAATAATTTATTGGTATATGGTAAACATGTACATTTAAGAGATTATATTAGTGGATGCAAAGAAATTTAAAAAATTGTGAAATTTAAAGACGTTTAGACGTCGAAATTTCAGATGTTGCTAAAATTCAAGCTATGAAATATAATCTATTGGCCCATAAAACTTAATAACATGGATTATGTTTATTTATAGAGATTATTATTTTACTATATTCTTCAATTTTGTTTACAGATTCCAAGATGACCTGGAGCATTAATTCTAACCGTATGGCGGAGTAATTCAAACGGAAGAAGAGGCTAAGAATCAGAAAACTCAAAAAAGCATTGATCTGCTTATTTGGCTTGTCGAAAATGAATCGGTAATTATTACAACTCTATATTTAATGGATTATTTTATTATAAGAATAAACAAAAAAGTAGAACTTTGCACATTGCTTCCTCATTATTTTTAAATACTTACAAATCTAGATTCGAAATCGAGTTCGAAAATTTCATGTCCACTGACAAAAAAATCTCATAAAATTTAAACACTTTGGCATTTATTTTCACGAAAAATGGAAAATTTTATTTCTAAAATTAAATGTTAATTATTAAAACTGTATATTTAATGGATTATTTTATTATAAGCATAAACAAAAAAGTAGAACTTTGCACATTGCTTCCCCATTATTTTTAAATTCATAAAAATCTAGATTCGAAATCGATATCAAGAATTTCATGTTCACCGACAAAAAAATCTCATAAAAATTACAGATTTGCATCTATTTTTACGAAAAATGGAAAATTAAATTCCGAAAATGAAATGGTAATTATTAAAATTGTATATTTAAGGATTATTTTGTTATAAGCACAATAAAAAAGTAGAACTTTGCACATGATTCCTCATCATTTTGAACTATTTACAAATTTAGATTGGAAAATATAGATTGAAATAGAAAACAAAAAATTTTATCACAATAAAGTTGCCACTTTGACGAAGCAAAAGTCTTATAAAATTTAAAGTACTTGCATCTATTTTTAGGAAAATGGTAACGAACAAAGGTTAGACCTGTAAGAAGTTTCGGAGCACCGAATCACGGCCCGGTAGTAAATATCGTCCGCCAGAATCCCGAGCTCAGGTTCCTTCTGCCTTCTGGTGCACCCTGGCAATACCGCACATTGACGGGCGGCCGAAAGAGAGAGAGAAAAATAAAGACGGCAGGAAGAAGAGGGAAAGAGTGCCGGACACGCGATAAAAGGAGCCAAGTCGAAGGGTATTATTTATAGGTTGTGGGCGAGGGCTGAAGTGCGATTCGCGTGGCGTGCCATGCATAGACAGTGCCTCATTCTCTCGGATACCAGACGTATGGCTCATTTTTCTTCGCAAATATGGGAATACCGACGAACTATTTCTTAAGCTGCTTCAGAAGCGTTGACACCGAGAAGAATAATCGGTCAATACACTTAATTTCCTACAATCTCCATTTATATACCACTGAAGACAATAATATTAAGTCCTCTACTGCAACCTTAAGCTGTAGTTTTTATTTTCAAGTAGATTCACAATGGCAGTTTAATATATATATATATTTTTAAAAAATACTTTTTTTTAGATAGTTCTTATTGTGCTTCGCACTTGTCAAATGTATGCTTAATTTTTATAATGTCTCATGCTAAGTTTAGTATGTGGATTTAATAAAGAGAAATAGATAAAGTAATATTTACTGTCAAATGAAAATTACCACGAAAGCACATGTTTGTTGAGATTTAAATAATGAAATAATCCATAATTATTTACAGTTTATTTTATTTCTTGAAAATTGCTCTCCAAATCCACCATGTAAATCTATTGTAGCCATAAAAAAGTGATAACTTTGAGAAAGCCATAAAATCATCATCATATTTCTCTAGATTAAGGAAGTCTAAAACAAACAATTCTTCACTCTCCAAATTAAAATACAAGAAATTGTCTCAAAAACATTTAAAAAATTCCAGTCTAATTTGACTACCTCGAAGTACCTTAAAGCCAAATCCAACAACCTCTCAACGAAATGGTAGCACAGGAATAGAGATCTTATGTTGCTATTGCAGTACCTCTCAAAAAATTTAAATTCCTCAGTAAACATTTAAATGAATTATATAAAATGAAGTAAAAAAATTATACTTCACTCTCCAAATTAAAATACAAAAATTTCTCTAAAAAATAATACAAAACTCCAATCTAATTTGACTACCTTGAAGTACCTTAAAGCCAAATCCAAAAACCTCCCAACGAAATGGAAGTCCAGAAATAGAGATCATATATTGCTATTGCAGTACCTCTCAAAAAATCCAAATTCCTCAGTAAACATTTTAAAAAATTACATAAAATAAAGTATAAGAAATTATACTTCACTCTCCAAATTAAAATACAAAAATTTCTCTACAAAATAATAAAAAAATTCAGTCTAATTTGACTACCTCGAAGTACCTTAAAGCCAAATCCAGCAACCTCCCAACGAAATGGTAGTCCAGAAATAGAGATCATATATTGCTATTGCAGTACCTCTCAAAAAATTCAAATTCCTCAGTAAATATTTTAAAAAAATTATATAAAATAAAGTATAAAAAATTATACTTCACTCTATAAATTAAAATACAAAAATTTCTCTAAAGAATAATTAAAAAATTCCAGTCTAATTTGACTACCTTGAAGTACCTTAAAGCCAAATCCCTCTCAACGAAATGGTAGCCCAGAAATAGAGATCATATATTGCTATTGCAGTACCTCTCAAAAAATTCAAATTCCTCATTAAATATTTAAAAAAAATTATATAAAATAAAGTATAAAAAATTATACTTCACTCTATAAATTAAAATACAAAAATTTCTCTAAAGAATAATTAAAAAATTCCAGTCTAATTTGACTACCTTGAAGTACCTTAAAGCCAAATCCCTCTCAACGAAATGGTAGCCCAGAAATAGAGATCATATATTGCTATTGCAGTACCTCTCAAAAAATTCAAATTCCTCAGTAAATATGTAAAAAAAAACCATCACCATATTTCTCTACATTAAGGAAACATTCCTTAATTTCCATAATCCATTGTCTCAATTATAAATAAAAATTCCAATCTAATTTGACTACCTTGATGTACCTTAAAGCCAAATCCAACAACCTCCCAACGAAATAGTAGTCCAGAAATAGAGATCTTAAATTACTATTGCAGTACCTCTCAAATTCAAATTCCTCAGTAAATATATTTAAAAATCCATCACCATATTTCTCTACATTAAGGAAACATTCCTTAATTTCCATAATCCATTGTCTCAATAATAAATAAAAATTCCAATCTAATTTGACTATCTTGAAGTACCTTAAAGCCAAATCCAACAACCTCCCAACGAAATGGTAGTCCAGAAATAGAGATCTTAAATTACTATTGCAGTACCTCTCAAATTCAAATTCCTCAGTAAATATATTTAAAAAAACCATCACCATATTTCTCTACATTAAGGAAATATTCCTTAATTTCAATAATCCATTGTCTCAATTATAAATAAAAATTCCAATCTAATTTGACTATCTTGAAGTACCTTAAAGCCAAATCCAACAACCTCCCAACGAAATGGTAGTCCAGAAATAGGGATCTTATGTTGCTATTGCAGTATTGACGACGGTGTTGGATAGGATGGCGTGTGCGAAACGTCCAAAGCTTTTGAAAAGAGCTTTTACGAGTCGCATATGTGTGCCTCTCGCCTTCTCTTTTTATCCGATGCTTTATATTCCTGGCATCGTGTTCCGCCTTTCTCCCTTTCCCTCTTCCCCTTTCTCTTTTCTCTTTTTCCTTGCCACCCTCGTCACCTTTTCGCGTATCCTCGTCGCGTCGAGAGTCCGTTGCTCTTGACGATGCTACGAACGCGTCCTTTGCGTCTTTTCCCTGGATGAAAAAAAAAGCAGCTTCCCTTTCCCACTTTCTTTCCTCTTCTTTCCCTCAACTATTCTAGCAGTGACCCTTCGTCGTTGAAACTCGGTGAATTCTTTCTTCATATTCACTGGGGAGTGATAGTCCGACATAACATAACAAATTTCCAGCCGATCGGAAAGGCTAGAATCTCGTGCTAGGACCACAACCACAGGATATATCGAGCCACCCTCTGATCTTCTTTCGTTCGCTTGGCGGCGCATTTAAATCCTTAAGGTTTCCAACACGGTATATGCCGCTTTGCACCACAAGGGGGAGCTACGACCGACCGGGGACCGATTCTTCCCACGCACAATTTACAGTTTCACATTTTATTCCCATCGCGGATCCGTGGTACGAGGGGATATCCCGATGCCTTTACTTCGTTCGGCTTCTAGTACGGGAATAAAATCGCCGAGCCTACCATTTATTTTTCTTTCCATTTCTGTACTCTATATACATGTTTCTTTTTTTTTCAAATGTGAGTTTCGTCTCTCTAGGGATAAGTTTGGAAATATGTGTACTACGATTTGGCAATTTTCAAATAGACCAAAATTACAATTGTCGTAAAAGCAGAATTGATAATATTTAGCCAAAAGTGTATGTTTTTTTTAAATGAAAGGTTGGTTTCTCTAGGGATAAGTTTGGAAATATGTGTACTACGATTTGGCAATTTTCAAATAGACCAAAATTACGATTATCGTAAAAGCAGAATTGATAATATTTATTAAAAATTGTATGTTTTTTTTTTTAAATGAAAGGTTGGTTTCTCTAGGGATAAATTTGGCAATATGTGTACTACGATTTAGCAATTTTCAAATAGACCAAAATTACAATTGTCGTAAAAGCAGAATTGATAATATTTAGCCAAAAGTGTATGTTTTTTTTAAATGAAAGGTTGGTTTCTCTAGGGATAAGTTTGGAAATATGTGTACTACGATTTGGCAATTTTCAAATAGACCAAAATTACAATTATCGTAAAAGCAGAATTGATAATATTTATTAAAAATTGTATGTTTTTTTTTAATGAAAGATTGGTTTCTCTAGGGATAAGTTTGGAAATGTGTGTACTATGATTTGGCAATTTTCAAACAGACCAAAATTACGATTATCGTAAAAGCAGAATTGATAATATTTATTAAAAATTGTATGTTTTTTTTTTAAATGAAAGGTTGGTTTCTCTAGGGATAAGTTTGGAAATATGTGTACTACGATTTGGCAATTTTCAAATAGACCAAAATTACAATTATCGTAAAAGCAGAATTGATAATATTTATTAAAAATTGTATGTTTTTTTTTTAATGAAAGATTGGTTTCTCTAGGGATAAGTTTGGAAATGTGTGTACTACGATTTGGCAATTTTCAAACAGACCAAAATTACGATTATCGTAAAAGCAGAATTGATAATATTTATTAAAAATTGTATGTTTTTTTTTTAATGAAAGGTTGGTTTCTCTAGGGATAAGTTTGGAAATATGTGTACTACGATTTGGCAATTTTCAAATAGACCAAAATTACGATTATCGTAAAAGAAGAATTAATAATATTTATTAAGAATTTATGAGAGAAAAAATGTCACTGTAAATTTGGTACAAATTGATAAAGGAGCAAAGTTTAGGGGTGTTTTCGTTGTGCATAGCTCAGAATATTTTCTGTGCATATTAATATTAAGGGTATATAATATAAGGCTCGATAATATGAAAATAAAAAGTGTAAATTATTGGGAGTTTAAAATTTTGGAAATGCATTACTTAATTTTTTAATGTCTGCTATGTTGACTATTTATATTATATTTGTCATTTTTTCACTATTATATTTGTCTCATTTTTCAGTTGTTGCGCTTGGAAATCTACAAACATCCGTGTCCCTGGATCTTGAGGAAAAACTTTCAACTACGTTGTCCTCATAATCCACTTCTGGTACTCATTGTATATGTAAGTTCGATAATTTTGTCACATTTTCCCTTCGATATTTTAATACTGTTATTATTATTTTTAGGACCCTACCTGGACAAAATGCTGCTGTACCGAGGTTATTTGGAATACATAATTGGACCAAAAGGATTTCTGTCTTGCCGATTAGAAATTCTATCACAAAACGAAATCAAAAGTTTTACGCTTTTTACGAGAACATACAAAATTATGATTGAAAAACAGGTTGAAAATTCCGACCGAATGCGCAAGGCGAGAATTACATAATCGTGAAATGCACCGAAATTAAGATTTTTAAATGAAGAATTCAAGATCTTTTAAATGTATATATTCGTGTTTTAAAAAAAGGTGGCTCTCTGTTTTTTTTCAATTAATTATTTCGACAACATACAACTTAATTTTTAATCCTTCATTGATGGAATTAATTCTTTTTTGTGTATAGCAAAATTTGATGGCACTAAATTAAGAAAGAATGGTTTTTTTTTTGCTAAATCGTTTGTGTAGTTACAAAAATATTGATGAAAATTAGATGGCTAATATCATCTTTTACGAATTACTTTTGTGCATAGCAAAATTTGATGGCACTAAATTAAGAAAGGATGTCCTTCATTGATGGAATTAATTTTTTTGTGCATAGCTAAATTTGATGGCAACAAATTAAGAAAGGTTTTTCTTTTTTTTTTCTAAATCGTTTGTGTAGTTACAAAAATATTGATGAAAATTAGGTGGCTAATATCATATTTCACGTGCGACTTGAATGACAAGACACTCACTTAGCAAACAGTATTACATTAGCGCCGATCTGACCAAACACCTTGTTCGCTTACTGTGTTCCTGGCAGTGTCGAACGGCCACCACTCCGTTCCACTCCCTGTGACGCACCGCACCGTTTCTACTTACTTCTAGTGCGACTACCGCTGCTACTACTGGCACTCTATCCCTGTCGACTTCCTGCACATTTCCGGTCACTTACGTACGCTGTAGATATATTTCCGATCTCTACTCTGGGGAAATAAGAAGATGTGCATATATTGGACTTAATAAGTAACGAAAAAATAGAATAATTTAATTCATTACAATAAAAGTAATAAAAACTGAAAAAAAACGTTAACTAAGCGAAAACATAGTTAACTTTTTTCTTTAAAAAAAGGATGTTTTATTTATTATTTGAAATAGAAAATATAGTAGTTACGTTCATAGCTTTTATTTTTCTATAAGTAATCGCGAAGTCATCAAAATGACCAAAAATTTTTGGCGATCAGTAAAATTAGCTTTCTTTATATTTTCGTTAGAAACAAATTCACGTCTACTTTGGCCATCAATAAAATTTCTATTAAAAGCTGTGAGCAATTCTTGCAAAAAAAAAAAGACTATTTAAGCGAGCACTGGAAAAAATGTCATTTATTTAATAAACCATTCACTAACGGACTGTCAAAATCTATCATTATCAACTTAATTTTACTTCTAATTTCTTCAATTTCATATTAGATTGTAACAATAATTCTAAAATAGGCAAAACAATATTGTCTTGTTTCGTTAAATGTTAAAATTAAAAATTCGTAAAATATTAAATGTTAAATTTATTATTTGAAATAGAAAATATAGTAGTTACGGTCATAGCTTTTATTTTTCTATAAGTAATTGCGAAGTGATCAAAATAACCAGAAATTTTTGGCGATCAGTAAAGTTAGCTTTCTTTATATTTTCGTTAGAAACAAATTCACGTCTACTTTCGCCATCAATAAAATTTCTATTAAAATCTGTGAGCAATTCTTGCAAAAAAAAAAGACTATTTAAGCGAGCACTGGAAAAAATGTCATTTATTTAATAAACCATTCACAAACAGACTGTCAAAATCTATCATTATCAACTTAATTTTACTTCTAATTTCTACAATTTCATATTAGATTGTAACAATAATTCTAAAATAGGCAAAACAATATTTTCTTGTTTCGTTAAATGTTAAAATTTAAAATTCGTAAAATATTAAATGCTAAATTTATTATTTGAAATAGAAAATATAGTAGTTACGTTCATAGCTTTTATTTTTCTATAAGTAATTGCAAAGTGATCAAAATGACCAAAAATTGTTGGCGATCAGTAAAGTTAACTTTCTTTACATCTTCGTTAGAAACAAATTCACGTTTACTTTGGCCATCAATAAAATTTCTATTAAAATCTGTGACCAATTCTTGCAAAAAAAAGAGTATTTAAGCGGACACTGGAAAAAATGTCATTTATTTAATAAACCATTCACTAACGGACTGTCAAAATCTATCATTATCAACTTAATTTTACTTCTAATTTCTTCAATTTCATATTAGATTGTAACAATAATTCTAAAATAGGTAAAACAATATTTTCTTGTTTCGTTAAATGTTAAAATTAAAAATTCGTAAAATATTAAATGTTAAATTTATTATTTTAAATAGAAAATATAGGAGTTACGTTCATAGCTTTTATTTTTCTATAAGTAATTGCGAAGTGATCAAAATAACCAGAAATTTTTGGCGATCAGTAAAGTTAGCTTTCTTTATATGTTCGTTAGAAACAAATTCATATCTACTTTCGCCATCAATAAAATTTCTATTAAAATCTGTGAGCAATTCTTGCAAAAAAAAGAGTATTTAAGCCGACACTGGAAAAAATGTCATTTATTTAATAAACCATTCACTAACGGACTGTCAAAATCTATCATTAACAACTTAATTTTACTTCTAATTTCTTCAATTTCATATTAGATTGTAACAATAATTCTAAAATAGGCAAAACAATATTTTCTTGTTTCGTTAAATGTTAAAATTAAAAATTCGTAAAATATTAAATGTTAAATTTATTATTTGAAATAGAAAATATAGTAGTTACGTTCATAACTTTTATTTTTCTATAAGTAATTGCGAAGTGATTAAAATAATCAGAAATTTTGGGCGATCAGTAAAGTTAGCTTTCTTTACATCTTCGTTAGAAACAAATTCACGTTTACTTTGGCCATCAATAAAATTTCTATTAAAATCTGTGAGCAATTCTTGCAAAAAAAAAAGTATTTAAGCCGACACTGGAAAAAATGTCATTTATTTAATAAACCATTCACTAACGGACTGTCAAAATCTATCATTATCAACTTAATTTTACTTCTAATTTCTTCAATTTCATATTAGATTGTAACAATAATTCTAAAATAGGCAAAACAATATTTTCTTGTTTCGTTAAATGTTAAAATTAAAAATTCGTAAAATATTAAATGTTAAATTTATTATTTGAAATAGAAAATATAGTAGTTACGTTCATAGCTTTTATTTTTCTATAAGTAATTGCGAAGTGATCAAAATGACCAGAAATTTTTGGCGATCAGTAAAGTTAGCTTTCTTTACATCTTCGTTAGAAACAAATTCACGTTTACTTTGGCCATCAATAAAATTTCTATTAAAATCTGTGAGCAATTCTTGCAAAAAAAAAGAGTATTTAAGCGGGCACTGGAAAAAATGTCATTTATTTAATAAACCATTCACAAACAGACTGTCAAAATCTATCATTATCAACTTAATTTTACTTCTAATTTCTACAATTTCATATTAGATTGTAACAATAATTCTAAAATAGGTAAAACAATATTTCTTGTATCGTTAAATGCTAAAATTAATAATTCGTCAAGAATTAAATGTTAAATATAAAATTCGTAAAATATTAAATGCTGAATTGTAAAACTAAAAAAAATAAAACTAGAGTTTATTTTAAAAAACTTGTTTTTGGCAATTCGCAAACGAATTGTTTTTGAATCAATGACATTATTTTTTTAGTGTACGTATGTTAAGAGAAGCTTGTGCAAATATATTTAATAATACGAAGTAGCACATGGCCTTATGGCTGATCGCTCGCAACGTCAACGTTCCACATAAAGTACTTTACACAGTAAATACAGCAAACTACTACTGTGATGTTTGTTCCATATCCACGTAGTATTACACTAAGTCCTCATTTCGAATCGCAATATTAGCTCGCGGTTATTCTTCGATCGTTGAATAATTTATTTGTAGCTTCCGCGTATTATTTAAATGGTCATACAGGTTCAATATTTCTTCGTGACGAGTGAAATGTTCAATTAAAACATTGGGTCTAAAAATAATTAAGGAGTTTTTATGCCATTTATTACTAAATAATCTACCATTGATTATTAGAGAAATAATTCTTTGACGTGATATTTTGTATGGCTCTTTATAGAAAATCATTCTATAATTAAGTTAATCTTTATGGTCGAGTTGAACTTTATAGTTCAACTCAATTATTCGCACATGTAGCCAATTGATAGCATCGATAGCAAAATTACTACTTGTGCATTAAGATCATAAAGATTTCAATGAGTTATGGATAATTACAGTTTCTGGATCTCTGGAGGAATAATTATGCGAAAATATTCATAAAATTATGATAAACAAGACGGGAAAGAAAAATCAGTCATAAATTCCCTAAATTTCTGAATAAGCAAATAATTTTTATCAGATATGTACTAAAATTCTGAAATAAATTGTCTTTTTGAACAAAACACGGAATTTATTTCATAAGAAAAAAAACGAATAACTTTCTAAGTAAAACAAGGATGCAAAGTAGAACCTTGCACATTGCTTCCTCATTATTTTTCGCGTTTTACAAAGCTACCTCTATGAGGAAGTATGATATTCCATTTTTGGCTTCCTCATAGAGGAAGCTTTGTAAAACGCGAAAAATAATGAGGAAGCAATGTGCAAGTTTCTACTTTGCATTCTTGTTTTAATTAGATAAATATACATGTTGTGGATTCGCTTTTTCTATTTCGTTATTGCGTTATTTCGTGATTATTAGAGCGTTTCCGAAAGTGAATGTGATAATGTATATTTTTTAAAATAATTCAACATTCCATAAAATCAAAAATTTCATACCGTTCGTCACTAAATTATACATATATAATGGCTGAATATTGTTTCATTTATATACAAAATTTGAGCTCGCTGTTTTAAGTTTTGCAAAAGTTACAATAGAGCGATAATGTCAATTTTTTGAAAAATTCAAAACATCATAAAATTTTAACGGTTCAACCAATCTTAACCAAATTCAATAGTGATCACCGGCGTATGAAAGCTCACATTTACACCAATTTTAAGATCAATATCTCGAAAATTGAAAGAGTTATCGCGTAAACAGACATTTTTCAAAAAATTAAAAAACGCGTAATAATTTAACGATGAAGTGGATTTTACCAAAAATCTGTATGAACGATGAGGCTTGATCCCTCTATCTATGGTCCAAATTTCAGCTTGATATCTCTAGGCATTCCCGAGTTATAAAGGTTTACATTTTTCGCACACACACACACACACACACACACACATACAGACATTTTTTCTAAATCACTTTTCTCGACGTTTTGGCCCATTCTGAGTGTACTGACATGAAAATCTCGAAAAAAAATTTTTCATGAAAACAAAGCTTCCTCTATGAGGAAGCAAAATGAATAACTTTTTGGCTTTGTTGTTAATCAAGATCAATGTTGTTTGTATCCTTAAGATTAAGAAGAGATAATGAAATGTTCTTATGATCGGATCTATGCTATGGATTTTTAAAAAAGTATCTTCTTTCCGTTTCCCAATGTCAATCAGTCTGCTCATTGATATCGATTGTTAATCGAGGATGAAGTTCGCGCTCGTTCGTTCACTTCCGTTCGGATAGCTGATCACCGCAACGAACAGACACTATAGTAAATTCATTGAGCTCTCGTGTAGCGAGATCTTGGCACGCTCGGTTAGATATTCCCCACGTTTTTCAAGATGCACAGACTGATGGATTTTTTGCGTGGAAATCGCCGTATTTCGTCACGGATACGCCCGCTCCCAGCACGTGACCACTCCATAATAGTACCTTCTTACAGGTGCTACTCCGGTTTCTTTTTTTTCACCCTTTCTCATCATCGCCTCTGCGATGCCGACAGCAGAGATCGGCTCGCTCAATGTGAAATTGTAATGTCCTGGGAAGTGTCAAGCCCACCGAGCTGCGACATCAGACAGAAATAATCAACTTTAGAAGATACTACCTTATATTTGGTAGAATTATTGATAATGTAATTATTGATAAATTGGTAGTGCTAAAATCGGCTTTTGCCCTTCATTATCGTTCTGAAGTTAGTGTAATTTTTAGTTCAGCCAACATCAGTTTTAAATGTTTTTATTGGGATTTAAGGTGAAAGTGACTTTTGGTCTTTTTCGATTTTAGAATTTATAGCTTCAACTTCTGGTCGAAAAATTGGAACCAATTTTCTTTTTCTAAAAGATATCGGCTTTTGGTATTTACTATCGTTTTCAAGTCGCATATTCCACCACAGAAAATACCGGTTACAAGCCTTTTTAGTGTGATTTTAGAAGAAGTCACTTTTTTCCGTTTCTGATTTGAGAATTAATAGATCCGACTTCCGGTCGGAAAATCGAACCCAATTTTTTTTTTTTTTTGTTGAACATATCGATTTTTGGCCTTTACTGTCGCATATACCATCACAGAAAACGCTAATTTTAATCCTTTTTACCATGATTTAAAAAAAAGTCACTTTTGTCCGTTACTGAGTTCAGAATTCACAGAACCGACTTCCGGTCGGAAAATCGGACCCAAATTTTAAAAAATTCAGGATATCAACTTTTGGTCTTCTCTATCATTATTAAGTCGCATATTCCACCACAGAAAACACCCATTTTAAACCTTTTTACTGGGGTTTACAAAAAAGACACTTTTGTTCATTTCTGATTTCAGAATTCACAGATCCGACTTCCGGTCGGGAAATTCACCAAATTTTTTTTATTTTTAAGATATCGACTTTTGGCCTTTACTATCGTTCTCAAATGAGATATTCCACCACAAAAACACCCATTTCAAACCTTTTTACCATGATTTAAAAAAAAAGTCACTTTTGTCCGTTTCTGATTTCAGAATTTACAGATCCGACTTCCGGTCGAAAAAACCACCCAATTTTTTTGTATTTTTAAGATATCGACTTTTGGCCTTCACTATCGTTCTCAAATGACATATTGCACCACAAAAACACCCATTTCAAACTTTTTTACCATGATTTAAAAAAACGTCACTTTTGTCCGTTTCTGATTTCAGAATTTACAGATTCGACTTCCGGTCGGAAAATCCACCCAATTTTTATTTATTTTTAAGATATCGACTTTTGGCCTTTACTATCGTTCTCAAATGACATATTCCACCACAAAAACACCCATTTCAAAAATTTTTACTGTGTTTTTAAAAAAACGTCACTTTTGTTCATTTCTGATTTCAGAATTTACAGATTCGACTTCCGGTCAAAAAGTGTCGATTATTTATTGCCCTAAACTTGACAGAAATGCTTATCATAATTTACTAGAGATTTTATACGCATTTCAACGCCCTTTATTAATGTAAATTAATCTAAAAAGAATTTGAATATAACGTAGATAATAATTTTGTATCGGTTCGTTAGAAGTACTGTGGGCATCAAACTGAGGCGACGCCATTGACTCTTAAGCATCGGACAATCGAGTTTGCATGCCTTGATCTTCGGGCTCCTTAATAAGCGGTTTGCCACAGAACAATACGATTAATTCGCGAAGGGGAAAGAGAAAGATCGAGTGGTTCGAAATGGCATAGCCATCGACGTATCGTACACTATATAATCAAATTATTTTCTTCCATTGCTCCAACGTGACTCGCGGTGTCCGGGCCTATTCAGGCCGAGCTGCATGAGCGCCGGGAATCCACTGCGGCACTCCAGTCTGACTTATTCTGGGTCTGACCACTCTCTTCCAGGAAATTAATTATTTGCCACAAAAGGAAAAATCTCTTCATACAAAAATAAAACCCTAAATACACTGAGAAAGCAAAACATTCAAAATTAAGCTAATCTAATTTTTATTAGGGCAACTGAATTCGATTAACTCAAAAAAATGTTATTCAGGTAACTTTATGTAGTTTTCTCAACTTTCTAGTGAACTTTAGTCAGGTAATTAAGTCGAATCAACGGAACATTTCTGCTAATTGGCTGAAGTCAAAATAATTGTAAAATAGTTTTCAAATTTATCAGAAATAGAAAAAATTTAAGATTCAATGGATTTTTTTTCAGTACATAAAATTCAGTTTCCTCAAAGTTAATTTCTTCTAATTGATGAAGGCAAAATAATTGTAAAATAGTTTTCAAATTTATGAGAAATAGAAAAAAAAATTAACATTCAATACATTTTTTTCAGCAAGTCAAATTCAGCTTTCACAAAGTACATTCGGTTGATTTATTCGTAGAAAATTTTTTTTTGTGCATTTCACTGTTAAAAATGTTTTCAAATTTACATTATCTAAAATTTTATTCTTCAATTGATAATATACGAAGGTAGTAAAATTACAAATTTTTATATTTAATTTCCTAATTTTCATAGGACAAATTTAATACACTAATTTCATTAACAAAAGTTTCTTTTACCCTTAATGGAAAATTATACTAAATATTTTTAACAGTATAATTTCTCCTCATAGATTACCCTTAATTATCTTAATTCCTGAAATAAGACTCAATTAACGATACCAAAATGTCTTCAGGTGACATATTAACGTAATTTCTTCGGTATTTGAACTTTCTCTATGAGTATTTAAAAAATACGTGTGTGATCGTAAAATTACAAATTTTACTTACTTACATATGAAATTTAATATACCAATTTCATTAACAAACGTTTCTTTTGCCCTTAATGAAAAATTATACTAAATATTTTTAACAGTATAATTTCTCATAGATTCTCCTTAATTATTTTAATTCCTGAAATAAAACTCGATTAACGATACCAAAATGTCTTCAGGTGACATATTAACGTAATTTCCTTGGTATTTGAACTTTCTCTACAAGTATTAAGGGGAGGGAGTCAGGTAAAAAAATTGATTTTGGAAATTCAATATCATCCAAATCCTATTGCATATAAAAATGCCCAATGCACTATATTGTTGGTACTCGATGAAAGGATTTTTTACTGTCGTCTGACTTGCATATGTTTTTCAATATTATCTTAAGCAAAGTTCTTAGGTTTTCCATTCTGCGCATGATTCAGATCAAACTACTAGGCAGATTGGAATGGTTGACGTCTCTTTTTCTTCTTCATGAAAAGATACACCGGCTAAATGGAGCAAACTATTTTTTTTCATTCTGAAAGCAAAGTTAATCACTGATTTAGAAAATAGCATAAAATTTATTTATTAATAATTATGTCACTTAAAAAATATTACCTTTTATTAACATTTGCTCCATTTAGCCGATGTATCTTTTCATGAAGAAGAAAATGAGATGTTAACCATTCCAATCTGCCTAGTAGTTTGATCTGAATCATGTGCAGAATGGAAAACCTAAGAACTTTGCTTAAGATAATATTGAAAAGCATATGCAAGTCAGACGACAGTAAAAAATCCTTTCATCGAGTACCAACAATATAGTGCATTGGGCATTTTTATATGCAATAGGATTTGGATGATATTGAATTTCCAAAATCAATTTTTTTGACCTGACTCCCTCCCTTTAAAAAAAAACGTGTGTGATCGTAAAATTACAAATTTTACTTACTTACATATGAAATTTAATATATCAATTTCATTAACAAAAGTTTCTTTTACTCTCAATGGAAAATTATCCAAAATATATTTAACAGTGTAATTATATCTAAATATTTTTAACAGTATAATTTCTCCTCATAGATTTTCCTTAATGATTTTAATTCCTGAAACAAGACTCGATTAACGATATCAAAATGTCTTCAGGTGACATATTAACGTAATTTCCTCGGTATTTGAACTTTCTCTATGAGTATGAAAAAAAAGTGTGTGTGATCGTAAAATTATAGCGAGAAAGCAAATGGGTAAAATGCAGCAGCATCATCAGCACCTGGCCAATGTATGACGTTCGTTGTGTGTGGAGTTATAGGTCCAGGCACGGGCCTCGATTAGCAACAACACGACGATGAGAAAAAAACGTTCGATGAAATAATGATGGGGGTCTCAGTGGATAAACAGTATGCTTTGCTGCTGGTTGCATGTCAGGGGCGTTTTACCAAGTAGATATGGTGTGGAAAGGGAGAGGAAGAGAATGGCAGGATGAAGGAAGGAAATGAAGAAAGAGTTGTGGCTGGGAAAAATCGAAGAAGAAGAAGAAGATAAAGAAGAAGAAGAAGACAAAGTGGAAGAGGAAGAAAAAGGAAAGGAAAGAAAGCAAAAGGTCCTCGGGACCGTTAATGCCGGCTGATTCAAGACAGCTATTAAAGGCCTCTATTTAAATAGTATCAATAAAATTACAGTGCTCACACTACAGAGGTAGTGCAGTTGTTTCTTCGGCACAATCATTATATCGACTTGCCAATGGCGCTCTGTAATCGCCCTTGCCAATATTAAACGAGGTTGCAGTGATTTAATTCCTTGGTAGGTCCCAAAATGGCTCGATACTCGAGAACACCATCGTCTCCCTTAATCGCCAACATGAGGCTTCTCGTTACTTTTACTTCTTTACTCACTTGGTTTAAGCCAATGGTGATTTTGTTTCGAGAATACGTTTTGTAATAATTTTTATAGAAATTCAGGGCTAAATGGGATGAAAGGGAAACTTAAGCGACGAGACATTCAACGATGATTGGAAGAATTCAAGATACTGGACTGTAGGTTATTTGTAAGTTCTTCTGTTTAAGCTTCTAGTAATTTAGTTTGGAGAATTAATTTGGAATATTGTAGTTTCTGTATTTTGATGTCCAAATAGGATCAAAGGGCCACTAAAGCGACGTGTGAAACCACGATTCTGTTCTGCAGGTTACTTATTATTCCTTCAGTTGAAGTCACTAGTGATTTCATGTGTAAAATACATTTCTAATTTTGAACTTTCCATATGTTTACAGAAATTCATATCGAAATGGGATGAAAGGGCCGCTAAAACGACGCGTCCTTAATCGATGATTGAAGGATCCACCATTTTGCCCTGCAGGTTACTTATTATTCCTTCAGTTGAAGTCACTAGTGATTCCATTTGCAAAATACATTTCTAATTTTCAACTTTCCGTATGTTTACAGTTTTTGATGTCAAAAGAAGGATAAAAGGGCCACTAAAGCGACGCGTGAATCAACAATTCTGTTCTGTAGGTTACTTATTATTCCTTCAGTTTTCGTCACTAGTGATACCGTTTGTAAAATTCATTTCTAATATTCAAATTTCTCTATGTTTACAGTTTTTGATA
Organism: Ephialtes manifestator; assembly: GCA_963970395.1. Taxonomy (NCBI): domain Eukaryota; kingdom Metazoa; phylum Arthropoda; class Insecta; order Hymenoptera; family Ichneumonidae; genus Ephialtes; species Ephialtes manifestator. The sequence goes on from OZ019972.1 coordinate 36,285,967, forward strand.
TCAAAAAAGGATGAAAGGACCAATAAAGCGACGAGTGAATCCACGATTCAATTCTGTAGGTTACTTATTAATCCTTCAGTTGAAGTCACTTGTCACTGTGTTTATAAAATACATTTCTAATTTTGAACTTTCTGTATCTTTATAGAAATTCATATCGAAATGGGATGAAAGGGAAATTCATCGATGATTGAAGGATCTACAATTTTGGCCTGCAGGTTACTTATAATTCCTTCAGTTGAAGTCACTAGTGATTCCATTTGCAAAATACATTTTCAATTTAGAACTTCCCGTATGTTTACAGGTTTTGATGTCAAAAAAGGATGAAAGGGCCAATAAAGCGACGCGTGAATCCACGATTCAATTCTGTAGGTTACTTATTATTCCTTCAGTCTTAGTCGCTTGTGATTCCGTTTGTAAAATACATATCTAATTTTAAACTTCCTGCATGTTTATAGAAATTCATGTCGAAATGGGATGAAAGGGAAATTCATCGATGATTGAAGGATCTACAATTTTGGCCTGCAGGTTACTTATAATTCCTTCAGTTGAAGTCACTAGTGATTCCATTTGCAAAATACATTTCCAATTTAGAATTTCCCGTATGTTTACAGGTTTTGATGTCAAAAAAGGATGAAAGGGCGAATAAAGCGACGCGTGAATCCACGATTCAATTCTGTAGGTTACTTATTATTCCTTCAGTCTTAGTCGCTTGTGATTCCGTTTGTAAAATACATATCTAATTTTGAACTTTCTGTATGTTTATAGAAATTCATGTCGAAATGGGATGAAAGAGCCGCTAAAGCGACGCGTCCTTGAGCGATGATTGAAAGAATCCACGATTCTGGGCTGCAGGTATCCACGGTAGTTCGGCTCGGAAAGTCACTGGACTTCATTGAGGATCCGCCGCTCGCCCTGAGGCGACTACTACGTTCCCGTAGGCACCGACAGGCGTCGGCTCTCTTTTGCCAAGAGGCAGATTTGTTTGAGATTCAAAAATCAAATCCTTCCAAAGCCATCGCTCCAATTTATTCGACTTCTTTCTCTCCCGTTCGCCTAAACTACCACTGCGATGCAATATACACTATACGGTAGTTACAACTATAGAGTGGACCGCGGAATTTCGCTTGATTCTTGGTGGTATGCACGAAGGTCCATCACAGACCGTGCTTGTTTCACTCTCTTACCTTTCATTGTCTTTCTCTTTCGTTTACTTGTCTCTCCGGAACAATGCTCGCCAGTTTTTGCGTCGTTTGCTTCTTTTGCCGTATGCGGTGTGAGCGAGACGGATCCGCACTGAAGGACAGCCGAAACGATGCGATCTACCGCACCTTCTTTAACTTCTCCCGCATCTTCTCACTCTTCTGCTTATCCCTAACTTTCCCTTTTCGCGCTTCGTACCTTCTGCTTTTTGCTACATTTATTTCTTTGCCTCCTTCTTGTTTCACCTTTTTTGCAAAAAAGTTACTATTCCTTATTCCGTAATGGAAAAGATGCAAAATCCGAGAATGACAATGGAAATTTAAATCAAGTGAAAAAGTCTTGCCTGAGTGTTTAACGTATCAGTAGTCGAATAATTGATCAGGAAAAATATTGGATGTACAGATTGAAAAAAAGTCAAAGATTGCTCCTTCAAATTTGTGAAAATGCAAAGCTTTGTCCTAGAGAAACTAAGTACAAGAAATATTTTTAAGTGGATAAAAAAAGGTTGGTTAGAGAAAAATGATTAATTGTTCCGAAACAGTCAGGGAAAAAACCGACAATTTTTTCCATTGGTGAACTTGAAGGATTAAAGTCTAAATAAGTTCCTTTTCCTTATTGCAAAAGCGAAAGGATGCGAAACCCAAGAATGATGACGAATATTAAATTTGAATCAATGAAAAACTTTTTCCCCAAGTGTTTGACGTATCACTAATCGATTAATTAGTTAGGAAAACAAAATTGGCTAAACAGATTGAGAAAAGACAAAATTTCCTTCTTGAAGTCTAAAAAAATGTTAAGTTTTCTCCTAAAGAAACTAAACACAAGAAATATTTTCAAGCAAAACAAAAAGCCTAAAACTTCTTTCATTGTTTTTCATGATCATTAATGTTTGTTTTCTTTCTGTCAGTCTTAAAATGTAGCTACGCTTCAGACGATGAGACGGACGAAGATGCGTTCCACGTCGGGATGTTCAAAATTTTCTCATCCAGCAACAAGCGCATAACTGCATGCGCGCACGGCAAAGAGTCTCACACAAGTTATGATAGCGAGAGAGGGAAGAAATGAATCTTTGATGTCGTGTTTAAACGAGAAGGGGCAAGTCGGCAAAGTGATAGTCACAGAAAGCACAGCCGCAGTGGTGAACTTGAAGGACCAAAAGCCTAAAGATAGTCGGTAAAGGCAAAGGACGAAGCAACGGATAACTTGGGACCATTACGAAGGGACGAAACGAACGAAAAGAACAACCAAGCAACAGGAAAACGTTTTCCCCAAGTTTTTGACGTATCACTAGTCGAATAATTAGTTAGGTACACAAAATTAGCTAAACAGATTGAAAAAAGACAAAATTTCCCTCTTGAAGTCTGAAAAATTCAAAGCTTTCTCCCAAAGAAACTAAACACAAGAAATATTTTCAAGCTAAACAAAAAGCCTAAAATTTCTTTCATTATTTTTCATGATCACTAATGTTTGTTTTCTTTCTGTCACTCTTCAAATTTAGCTACGCATCGGACGACGAGACGGACGAAGATGCGTTCCACGTCGGGATGTTAAAAATTTTCTCATCCGGCAACAAGCGCATAACTGCATGCGCGCGCGGCAAAGAGTCTCACACAAGTTATGATAGCGAGAGAGGGAAGAAATGAATCTTTGATGTCGTGTTTAAACGAGAAGGGGCAAGTCGGCAAAGTGATAGTCACAGAAAGCACAGCCGCAGTGGTGAACTTGAAGGACCAAAAGCCTAAAGATAGTCGGTGAAAGCAAAGGACGAAGCAACGGATAACTTGGGACCATTACGAAGGGACGAAACGAACGAGAAGAACAACCAAGCAACGATGACACGCAGGAGGGGCATATAATTGCCGGTGGATTAATGAGACGGCATAATTGCACGATAATCGACGAGCGTTTTATTTGACCGCGGATGATCATCTTCGTGGCGCTCGCAGGTGACCAGAGAGAGAAGAAAGCACGAAACAAGCTCTGGGAGCAAAGGGAGTATCTGGATATAAACCCCGGAACTCAAGGCAGTCATGGTTTGTCCATGGCGCGCGTCCATAGCCACATTATTAAGGCCTTCAACGAATGCAACGTTGAGTATTTGCTTGGCTGCTAAAACATGATAATTACGCCATGAGAAAAGGGCTCCGGTCTCGTTTGTTCATGTATATCCCCCTGCTCGAAAAGTTACTAAAGATGAGAAACAAGATCGGTGAGCAACCGCGAAAGGGAATTCTTGACGCTCACGCGAGGAATGCAACGTCATTGATGCGCGAACCACAAGCCTTCTCTGTTTTCTATGTTGCTTCTTCGCTTCAAACTTCGTCCTCTTCTTCTTCTTCGATCCGTTTTCACTGTGGGACAGTAATTTGAGTGAGAGACGAGTCAACGAACACGCCTTCTCTCCTCTGCGAAACGTTTAACATCTCCCAGGATTCTCCCTTTGGCGCTGTCGAACATTCAAATGACAAAAAATCAAACCGGCTATTTAATCGCAAATAGTTAAGGATACTATTCGAAGACGTTGGGAAGAAAAATTTATGGGCTTTCGCAAATGATTTGCAAAAGGTTCTGCCTAAATACTACAAAAATATTATTCCGACTACAGATTTTTTATTTTAATGCGTTTTTGCTCCCTCATAGAGAGAACTTTTCATATCAACGTACTCAAAATGGTCGAGGCAAGTGGTTTAGAAAAAATTTCTGTATTTTTTTTTTCGTAGCCGGGTTCTAAAATTAGTAACTGTATTTCTCAAGAACGGCTTTACAAATCGAGCTGAAATTTGGGACACATGTAGAATATTTATGCTCCTTTGCTTGTACGAATGTACCCAATAATTGAATTATCCCGTCAGATTTTATGAGACTTTGAATTTTGGGAAAAAAGTTCGTACGCTTTTTAGCTGCTGCAATTGTTTGGATAATGAATTAAATAGTTCTTTATAAATAAAGTAATAATGGAGGATAATTGATATTGAATCTGAGTTAAATCTATAAAGTAGTTTGAATTTCAATACATTTTTGAAAAAATGTTACGAGCTCAATTTTTCTACAGAAACAAATTAATATTCAACAGCACTAAAGATCAAATTTGGTGAAGATCGATCGTTCATGTTTCAATGTTTAACTTATCAATCTTTTTTACATCAGATATTAATAAAACGTATCATTATAAGTTACCATAGAAAGACTGTGACATTAAAATTGATTACAATATCATCTTTTTTTTTTAGATTGACTGGAAATTGAAGGACAAAACCCTGCCAGACGCTGTCGCTATTTTCTTTCCTGGTTGTTACGATATTGGATATTATAACTCGAACTTCCTTTCGTGGAGAAAGCGCGAGAAGTTCAGATTATTGCCGGAAGTGTGTGCGATGCACGTATGGGTACCGTAAAGTGAATGATCACGGCAGGGAAATCTGCACGCTCTCTGCCGAAATTGTTTAGACAACGAGCGAAATAGTTTTTTACCAATAAACTATTGATGAAGGATGATTGATATTGAATTTGAATTAAATCTATAAAGTAGTTTGAATTTTAATACATTTTAGACAAATTCGAAAAGAACGGTCCCAATTTTATACAGAAACATAATTAATATTCAACAGTACTAAAGATGAAATCTGGTGAAGATCAATCGATGGGTTCATGATTTTTTACGCCATCGAATAATAAAACGAATCATTTTATAACTTACCATAGAAACTGATAACAATAAAATATAACAATAAAAATGAACCATTAAAATTCAAATTAATATTCAACAGTACTAAAGATGAAATCCGGTGAAGATTATGATTTTTTACGTCATGTAATAATAAAACGAATTATTTTATAACTTACCATAGAAACTGATAACAATAAAAAATGAACCATTAAAACAGATTACAATATCATCTCCTTTTTTTATAGATTGGCTGAAAATTGGAGGACAAATACTCTCAGCAGCTGTCGCAATCTTCTCTCCTGGTTGTCACAATATTGAATATCACAACTCGAACTTCCTTTCATGGAGAAAGCGCGAGAAGCTCGGGAGATAATCGACGGAAGTGTGTGCGATGTACGTACATATGAGTATCGTAGAGAGTCAACGATGACGGCAGGGCCGTTGGCTTCTCGGACACGAGGAGTAAAAACCGAGGCCTCGGGCAGAGGGACATTTAAATGATGTCGCCGAGGGTCTCACCGGAGATCGAATGGCGCGGAGGAGAGACGGTCAAGCGCGGTGAACGCCAACGGTCAGTGAGTAAGACAGTCAGAGCGCGGCCAAACGACCAAGCTGTGTGGAGCAGCTTCGCAACCAGCGAGAATAACTCAGGAGTCAGGAGCGAAGAGGCAGAAAGCATCAGCCACGAAGAGCAGCGGCTCTCTCGCCGCGGTTAGACGGCTAGACAGACGAATGAACGGGGACGGATGGGAAACGACACGACGAAAACGAGGACGAAGACTCGACATGGTTCAGTCAGCGGTGACAGTGCGCGCCGCGCGGCACTCTCTTCTCTACTTCCCTTCCTTCCTTTTCTTCACTTCCCTTAGCCTCTCTCTCTTTCTCTTCTTTCCTCTCTTTTCTTTCTTGTTTTTCCTGGCCGCACTTTGTCGTCGTTCTCCTCCTCTTCCTTCTCCTCGTCTTGCTTCTCGATCTTCTTCCTTGTACCGTTTTTTTCCGCCTTCTCCTCCTTCTCCTCCTCCTCCTTTTCTTTTCTTTCCTTTCTTTCTTACTCTTTCCCTTCTTTCCTTCTCGTCAAAATGCTGCTCGGTAGCTTTCGGGTGGTAGTACGACGCTCAGGACGAAAGACGAAGAAAGAAGAATGCGAAAGAATGGCGTCGTGTCCGCGAAGGACGCCAAAGGGAGATAGAGGGATGCTAATCAGATGCCGACAATCGCGGCGAACATCAAACGAAAAGAGTAGCACGTCGCGGACTCATCACAGCACGCGCGCCGCCTCGACTCTATTTGAATGCGCTATCATCGGCGAGCTACGCACACACATATACAATCAGTGTACACTGACGGTGCCACGGGTTTTTTCCTTACCCTATATTCCTTACGAGCGGTCTAAGATACGACAGGGTTTCGCGACCTATTGTCGGATCAAAGCGAATTGACTAGTGATATAAGAGAATATCAAGAGGACAGACTGCGCATCCTTGACAGTATAGAACACGGAAAGAAATGTTTGGTTGTGGCAACTACGTTTTCGATTTGCTGTACACAATGTCTGAAAAATTAGTTGCCTTAACCATATCGAATAGTAACCTCAACTATTCACGATTAGTTCTCGATTGGATTAGTTAGGTTAACTAATCCAATCGTTGGGACTTTCGAATTCGAATTTCGAATCGTCGGTATTATCATTCGAATCGTCGGTATTACCATTTGAGTTGCTGGGGAAATAGAATAATCGATTGGTTGTGTCAACTCATTTCTTGGTTATGGCAACTAATCTTTTTTTTCCGTGAAAATAGATATTAAAATTCAGAATTGACCACACCGAGAAAAAAATTGGTAAGACCAGCCGAATGTGCGGTTGTGGGTGGCGAAATAAACATTTGGTTAATTCGACATGTATATTTGGTTCAACGAATCAATGCATAGTTGAATCAACTTTCCTTAATTCACAATAACTATTATTTCGTTCACGGAACAGAATATTTCTTTGGTCACCCGCAACCACACATTTGATTGGTTTTTTTCTCACTGTACTTATCAGTGTTGTAAGTCCTCATTACTTTATGATATAAAGTTAACAGAACAGTTTGCCTGGTAGTTACGAATTTGTAATGATAACCTGTAGCGATTATAAAATTATATGTAAACTTTTGAATAGCTTTAAGAAAAATCGAATATTTAATTAAATTGTGGTAGAAATTGTGAGAATAATGGACAACCACAGGCCTCCATTACTAGTATTTCTCCATTTTTTCAATAAGATTCATCATGAAATTTTATGGAGAATTAATATTTTTTGCCTCTATTCAAAAGTTTGTCATATTTTAATTACTGAAGATTATTATTATAAAAACATAATTACAAAGCAATTGTAGCATCAATTTTGTTTCAAAGATAATTAGGGTTTTATAACTCTGCTACTGATATAGGAGATGATGATGAAAATTTAAATCAAGTTATCAGTAGACGAACAATTAGTTAGGAGAAAAATTGAATGTAGAGATTGTAAAAAGACAAAGATTGCTCCTTGAATTCTGTAAAAATGCAAAATTTCCTCCCAAAGAAATTCAGTATACACTGTAAAAAAAATCTACTTGAAATTTAGTGTACTTTTACTGAAAGTTTTTATTCATAAACTAGTATATTAAATCTTGTATACAAGTGTAATGTAAAATTAATGTATAATACAGCACATTCAATAATTTACTTTAATTTTACAGTAAAAGGACATGAATTTTATACCACAATGGTATATTAAATTTCGATTACGAGTTTATGAACAAAAACTTCCAATCTTTTCTAACAGTGTAAGGAATATTGTCAATTAGAAGAAAAATATACCTTAAAGAAAAATGATCAATTGCTCGCACACAGTCAAGGATAAAGCCTAAATTTTCTTCCATTAATGAACTTGAAGGACCAAAGCCTAAACAAGTTCCTTTTCCTTATTCCGAAATCGAAAGGATGCAAAATCTAAGAATATTGATGATGACACCGTTGAATAATTGGTCAGGAAAAAAATTGGCTATGCAGATTGTGAGCTACACACACATATATAATTAGTGTACACGTTAGTGTCACTTTTTTCTTCTCCTATTCCTTACTCGTGGTCTAAGAAACGATAGGGTTTCGCGACCTATTATCGGATCAAAGCGAATTGTCTAGTGATATAACATAATATCAAAATGACACACTGCGTATCTTCAACAGTATCGAAAATATATATTAAAATTCAGAATTGCCTACTAATATAGGAGAATATTAAGAGGTCAGACTGCGAATAATGATAGAAATTTAAATTAACTGAAAGCATTTTTCCTACGTGTTTGACTAATTAGTTAGGAGAAAAATTGGCTGTATAGATTGTAACAAGGATGCAAAGTAGAACCTTGCACATTGCTTCCTCATTATTTTTCGCGTTTTACAAAGCTACCTCTATGAGGAAGTATGTTATTCAATTTTTGGCTTCCTCATAGAGGAAGCTTTGTAAACGCGAAAAATAATGAGGAAGCAATTTGCAAGGTTCTACTTTGCATCCTTGTTTTAATTATATAAATATACATGTTGTGGATTCGCTTTTTCTATTTCGTTATTGCGTTATTTCGTGATTATTAGAGCGTTTCCGAAGTGAATGTGATAATGGATATTTTTAAAAATAATTCAACATTCCACAAAATCAAATATCATTCCGTTCGTCACTAAATTATACATATATAATGGCTGAATATTGTTTCATTTATATACAAAATTTGAGCTCGCTATCTTAAGTTTTGCAAAAGTTACAGTAGAGCGATAATGTCAATTTTTTGAAAAATTCAAAACATCATAAAATTTTAACGGCTCAACCGATCTTAACCAAATTCAATAGCGATCACCGGCATATGAAAGCTCAAATTCATACCAATTTTTAGATCAATATCTCGAAAATTGAAAGAGTTATCGCGTAAACAGACATTTATCAAAAAATTAAAAAACGCGTAATAATTTAACGATGAAGTGGATTTTAACAAAAATTTGTATGAACGATGAGGCTTGATCCCTCTATCTACGGTCCAAATTTCAGCTTGATATCTCAAGGCATTCCCGAGTTATAAAGGTTTACATTTTTCGATTGTGTAACATACACACACACATACACACACACACACACACACACACACACATACAGACATTTTTTCTAAATCACTTTTCTCGATGTTTTGGACCATTCTGAGTGTACTGACATGAAAATCTCGAAAAAAAAATTTTTCACGAAAACAAAGCTTCCTCTATGAGGAAGCAAAATGACCAAAAATTGCTCCTTGAATTCTATAAAAATGCAAAATTTCCTCCCAAAGAAACTAAGTACAAGGAATATTGTCAATTAGAAGCAAAATATACCTCAGAGAAAAATCATTAATTGCTCATATACAGTTAGATATAAATCCTAAAATTTCCGCGCATCCTCGACAGTATTGAAAATAGCTATTAAAATTCAGAATTGACTACTGATATAAAAGAATATCAAGAGGCTACACCGGGCATCCTCGAAAGTATTGAAAATAAATTTTAAAATGGAGTAAAATGATTCCTTTTTTTGAAAGTTTGAAGGTTTTCTTGATTTTTCTGACAGTTGTTAATTTTTGGTCTGCTAGAAATTGGTACTTGAATTTTATGCTTTTCTTCAATAATAATATTGCAATAGATGTAAAAGAAGTAATCATGCTTAAAATTTATCGCTGATATTATGAAATTCTTATGTACAATTGAGCAATATTTAGAAATTTTTTACCAAATTTATTATCTCAGGAAAGTATGAAGTATAAATTCCCTAAAGTTCATTTGGATTAGTTTAGAACAAAAAAAAACATTTATTCCACCTTTCAAAAGAATACATTTAAAAAAATAAAATCAGCAGATAAACAACTATTTGTCAATCAATATCATCAATCTGCGTTTAACTGCTTCACCTTAAATTGCAATAAACGTAAATGATATTGTAGCGCAATCTGAATATGTCTACGGTAAATATAGACGCTAGGGATGCTTTTCTTCAATAATAATATTGTCGTAGATGCAGAAGAAGCAAGAAGGGTTCATGCTTAAGATTTATCGTTGATATTATGGCATAGAGACGAACGCGAGCTGGTTATGTTCGTGTTGGGCTACAAGAGTATAAATATGTTGCCCGAGTCTTCGGACACCTGTGCCGGCAAAAGATACTACTGTGTATGCCTATACAGTATTGCAATGTAGGCACGCAACTGCCTTTTCACCGTCGAAGGAGTCACAACGTTCCCTCTTTTAAGCCCTCAGTCTACCCTCTGTGTGTTGTACTGCGTGCACCATTGAGCGTAAACCGTATAGGTAGGTAACATACGCAGCCCCATAGTCATACTTATGTAGATATACGTGCCTACCTTGCATTAAGATTCAGCGAATGATAAGCCGAATCTTTACGATCTCACGCTCGGCGAGCACTCACGGAATCCTGCGAATGCGCAACGCGGTTACTGCATTTATCCCTATGAGATTATTCCATATTCCCCTGAATGTGTTCTTCTAATTTGTGGTTCCTGTCATTATTAAATCGTAAATTAAACATCCATACAAAAAAAATTGTAACATATAATCGTGCAATTAGAGCGATCATTTTTTTTTACACAAAATTATTTGCGTTACGTTTAAGGTGAAGGAAATCTTGTAAACTCATTTTGGGATCGGTTAGCTGTTAACTCAGAATTTTTTGGGATTTATTTTTTATTTTATACTGATTATTTTATTAATTCTTTTTCATTTATATCGATTTTGATATACCATTTTTTTCGGAGGATTTACATAGTCTTAATTAAAAAATGAAATAGAATAAATTCATATGACAGAATATATAAAAATTATTAAATAAATATGTGAGGCATTTTTAGTCCGAATTTTCTGGGATTTATTTTTTATTTTATACTGATTATTTTATTATTTTATTTTCATTTATACCGAGAATGATTTTGCATTTTTTTTTAAATATTTTAGAGAACCTATATAGTCTCAATAGTAAAACGAAATAGAAAAAAATTCATATAATATAATATGTAAAAATTATTAAATAAATATGTGAGGCATTTTTAGTCCGAATTTTCTGGGATTTATTTTTTATTTTATACTGATTATTTTATTAATTCCTTTTCATTTATACCGAGTCTGATTTTGTATTATTTTATATCTCGGAGAACCTACATAGTTTTGACAGAAAAATGAAATAGAAAAAAATTCATATGATATCATATGTAAAAATTATTAAATAAATATGTGAGGCATTTTTAGTCCGAATTTTCTGTGATTTATTTTTTATTTTCTACTGATTATTTTATTAATTCCTTTTCATTTATACCGAGTCGGATGTACCATTTTTTTTTTCGGAGGATTTACATAGTCTTAATTAAAAAATGAAATAGAATAAATTCATATGACAGAATATGTAAAAATTATTAAATAAATATGTGATGCATTTTTAGTTCGAATTTTCTGTGATTTATTTTTTATTTTCTACTGATTATTTTATTAATTCCTTTTCATTTATACCGAGACGGATGTACCATTTTTTTTTCGGAGGATTTATATAGTCTTGATACAAAAATGAAATAGAAAACAATTCATAGAACACAATATGTAAAAATTATTAAATAAATATGTGAGGCATTTTTAGTCCGAATTTTCTGTGATTTATTTTTTATTTTATACTGATTATTTTATTAATTCCTTTTCATTTATACCGAGTCTGATTTTGTATTTTTTTAAAAATATCTCGGAAAGTTTAAATAGAAAAATGAAATAGAAAAAAAATGTATAGAACACAATATGTAAAAATGATTAAATAAATATGTGAGTCATTCTTAATTCAAATTTGCTGTGATTTATTTTTTATTATTTTACACAGATGATTTTATTTCATTAATTCCTTTTGCTTTACACCGAGTCTAATATTGTATACTTTTTCTTATATTTCGAAGGAATTTAAATTTAAATATTCTTAACACACTAATAAATCAAATTAAATCTAGAGGATGAATTAAAAAAAATCACATGACAGAATATGTAAAAATGATTGAATAAATATGTGAGGCATTTTTAGGATATTGTTAACGCGTATATACATACATATATGTAGTGAAGAATAGACTGTAAAGCACACGTATTAAATGTACATCATAAGTCACGATTTTATGATATTGTTAGGTGCTGAGATTTTACATACACATTGTAGGGTTATTGTATTGGTAAGGAATATCATGGGGTCTGCTGTCCATATGGACACCAAGTTAAACGAGAGATATGACGGGACTGTATTCTCCCTTTTTCTCTTTGGGAATATCGTCGGGATCGTGATGCATCCTGTTGCATATTTCACCTCGAAAAGTTCTATACCAACGTATAGTATATGGAGCATGGGCCATACGAACGACCGGAACCACTATATGTACTGTGCTATATGTACTATACGCAGTGTGTAAATCAAACGCGCGCTGCCTGCCTGTAAATCTCTTTGGTAAGTATACACCGTACAGGATAATTTACGCAGCCGCCTCGCGGCTTTTGACGCAGGTATTGTAAGGGTCCATGCTGATATTCCGATTTTTACCTCACCAGTTTGTTCCTCGTGTCGAACGAAAACGCGCCGAATTGAGATAGATTAAATTTGTGGCTGTCAGAAGCTGCGAACAAGCCTGTCCTCTCCTCTCAATTCATCTTTATACGTGTGGTACACTAAAATTTCAATTTTTATGCAAGATGAGCACAATTTTGGATATTTTAAGTGATGGGAATTCTTTACATGTGGTATGGTAAATTAAAAAAATTTGTTTAAGGTGCACGGAGAAAAATCATTTGCTAGCATAGTGACAGCAAACTTTATTTGTTGGTCTAGAAAATGTATTTGCTGGCCTAACAAATAATTTTGCTGGCCTAACAAATAATTTTGCTGGCCTAACAAATAATTTTGCTGGCCTAACAAATAATTGTGCTGGCCTAACAAATAATTTTGCTGGCCTAACAAATAATTTTGCTGGCCTAACAAATAATTTTGCTGGCCTAACAAATATTTTTGCTGGTCTAGCAAATATTTTTGCTGGTCTAGCAAATAATTATTTTAGGCTAAGAAATAAGACTTTGCTGTCGCTATATTAGCAACTGATTTGTTGATGCAACAAAAGTTTTCTCTCTTTGTGGGCACCATTTTGGATATTGTAAGTGGTGGTAATTTTTTACACACGTTATAATGAAATTAACAATTTTCTGTAAGACAGGTACACTTTTGGATATTGTAAGTGGTGGTAATTTTTTATATGTGGTATAATGAAATAAAAAATTTTCTGTAAGACGAACACAATTTTGAATATTTTAAGTGGTGGTAATTTTTTAAAAGTGGTACGATAAAATTTTTAATTTTCTCTAAGATGGGTACAATTTTGTATATTGTAAATGGTTGTAATTCTTTACACGTGGCATCATGAAATTTAAAATTTTCTGTAAGATGGGTACAATTTTGGATATTGTAAGTTATGGTAATTCTTTACACGTGACATGATGAAATTAAAATTTTTTTGTAAGATGGGTACAATTTTGGATATTGTAAGTTGTGATAATTTTTTATACGTGGTATGATGAAATAAAAAAATTTCTGTAAAATGGGTACAATTATGGATGTTGTAAGTGTGATAATTTTTCATACGTGGTATGATGAAATTTAAAATTTTCTGTAAGTTCGATACAATTTTGGATAATGTAAGCGATGGGGATTTTTATGTTAAATTTTTTATTTCAATTCCGTTCCGGCTCATACAATGAAGTCGACTTTTATGTTCCTTTAGAACCTCAAAGAATCGGAATCACGAATTTACGGAATTTTCGACGGGTGACAATTTTTATTTGGCTTGACTGATTATCAATTTTCTTTTTTCTTTCGAAAGAGCTCACTCCAATTAAGAGAATTCTATAAAAATCATTACAATTATTTATTTTCCGCGCCCGTGAGACCACTTTGAAAAATGGCAAAAAATAAGGGAAACGTATGCAAAAATGTTCAATTTTCGATACTCGAACTTAGAAAATCTGTCAAAAATTTAAAAATCCACACATCCCAACATGCAACGAACCATTAAAAGCTTCATTAATTATGATCAAAACGAGTTACAACATTTACAACATTTATAGTAATTTCAGTAAAAAACTGAATTTTACCCCATTTTTTTTTTTTTTTTTTTTTTTTAATTTTACCCCAATTTTTTTTTTTTTAATTAGCTTTATTTTTTTCTACCCATCAATACGAAAAAATCCTAAACACCGATACAATAGTAAAACTCTGAATTTCTCCTAAACTAGTATAATTTTTGTTCTTTTTACACATCAATCCAAAAAATACAGATTTTTCATGAAAAGGGCAAAAAAAATATTTTTATTTTTCTTTGCAGGAATTTTTTACACACAAAGATCAATAGAAAATATATCGATTTTCGAAATAAGAACATGTGTAAAGGTATTGGAACCACCACCTTAGCCATTTATCTCGACGTGACGCTCCGGATGACACGTGGCTCATTACACATTACATTACATTAATTTTAGTAAAACCCTGAATTTCTCCCCAAAATTAAAAAAAAACCTAGTATATTTTTTTTTCTTTTTACACATCAATACAAAAAATACACATTTTTCATGAAAAGGGCAAAAAAAAAAATTATTTTTCCTTACAGGAATTTATTACACACAAAGATCAATAGAAAATATATCGATTTTCGAAATAAGAACATGTGTAAAGGTATTGGAACCGCCACCTTAGCCATTTATGTCGACGTGACGTTCCGGATGACACGTGGCTCATTACACATTACATTACATTAATTTTAGTAAAACCCTGAATTTTTCCCCAAAATATTAAAAAAAACCTAGTATAATTTTTGTTCTTTTTACACATCAGTACAAAAAAAAACACATTTTTCATGAAAAGGGCAAAAAAAAAATTTTATTTTTCTTTACAGGAATTTATTACACACAAAGATCAATAGAAAATATATCGATTTTCGAAGTAAGAACATGTGTAAAGGTATATTGGGACCACCACTTTAGCCATTTATCTCGACGTGACGTTCCGGATGACACGTGGCTCATTACACATTACATTACATTAATTTTAGTAAAATCCTGAATTTCTCCCCAAAATAAAGAAAAAAACCTCGTATAATTTTTGTTCTTTTACACAAAAAGATCAATACAAAGAATCAATACAAAAAATACACATTTTTCATGAAAAGGGCAAAAAAATATATTTTCACTTTTTTTTACAGGAATTTTTTACACACAAAGATCAATAGAAAATATATAGATTTTCGAAATAAGAACATGTGTAAAGGTATTGGAACCGCCACCTTAGCCATTTATGTCGATGTAACGTCCCGGATGACACGCGGCTCATTACACATTACATTACATTAATTTTAGTAAAACCCTGAATCTTTCCCCAAAATATTAAAAAAACCTAGTATAATTTTTGTTCTTTTTACACATCAGTACAAAAAAAACACATTTTTCATGAAAAGGGCAAAAAAAAATTTTATTTTTCTTTACAGGAATTTATTACACACAAAGATTAATAGAAAATATATCGATTTTCGAAATAAGAACATGTGTAAAGGTATATTGGGACCACCACTTTAGCCATTTATCTCGACGTGACGTTCCGGATGACACGTGGCTCATTACACATTACATTACAGTAATTTTAGTAAAACTAGTATCATTTTTTTCTTTTTACCTATCAATAAAAAAACCATTTTTCATGAAAAAGGCCAAAAAAAATTTATTTTTCTTTACAGGAATTTTTTACAGACAAAGATCAATAGAAAATATATCGATTTTCGAAATAAGAACATGTGTAAAGGTATTGGAACCACCACCTTAGCCATTTATCTCGACGTGACGTTCCGGATGACACGTGGCTCGCGATCGCATGGCCGAGTGTCGGCAACGTAGGTGGTCACACGGTCAATGTCTATAACGCTTAGATACAGCAAAGGTAAGAGAGCTACGACTAGAGTTGGCAGCGTCACATACCGGGAGTCACGCTTTCTCCTGTGCGTACGCGATGATGACCAACGAATGCTGAACTACACTCACAATGCATATTGCGCATTGCATCGATGTATCGACGAGTGTGTTTAAGGCTCTCGAGTTGCCAGCAGCAAAAGCAGAAGCAGAAGCGCAGCAACTGCATGCATGATAGATGAAGGGTGGTGGACCTTTGACGATCACGGCGGTGCCGAATCAAATGCCGATCTAAGATAACGTTACCTTCCCCCTTCGGACCATAAAAGCCCGACGAATCAATCAATTATCCTCATGTGCAAGCAACGCGATGCTTATATATGTATGTTTATATATACCTATATATATATTTATATATCGATTATGGACTAAATGTGGTTAAGTGACTTGCTTCTCAAATTGACAATATTTTTTTTATGACTTACTGTTAATAATAATTGAATCATGTTTATTAGTGATAATTGATTGACTCTGAGGGTGAAATGTATCGCAGTAACAAAAAGAAAGGTCAAAATATACTACTATGAAAAATACATAAAATGCGAGCTAATAAAGAATTTATTGGTATTGTGATTAGTTTATTTTTGGTAAACAATTTTTTTTTGTAATCCGCGGGTTTTTTTCTAGGCTTGATTATTAATGTATGATTTGAACTTGGGCGCACAAAACGAAAATTATAAGACGTCATTTCGGGATTTTTCGATACATATATATTTTTTTTTAATCGACAATATTTCCATGGTTCTCTATAACTATTTTTGTCACACATTTTTTTTTTTGCAATGCGCGGAGATATATTATTTTTTAGATTATATTACTAGTGCACAATTTGAAGTGCGCACAAAACCAAATTAAAAGCCAATGAAAATTACAAGACGTTATTTCGAGATTTTTCAATACATCAATTTTTCAATTAATCAACAAATTTTCCATGTTTCTCTATACTTATTTTTGTCACACATTCTTTTTTTTGTAATGCGCGGAGATATGTTATTTTTTAGATTACATTACTGATGTACGATTTGAACTTGGCGGCATAATGTACAATCTGAAGTGCGCGCACAACGAAATTAAAAGCTAATGAAAATTACAAGACGTCATTTCGAGATTTTTCGATACATAGTTTTTTTTTCAATAAATCAACAATATTCCTATGGTTCTCTATAACTATTTTTATCATACATTCTTTTTTTTGTAATTTGCGGGTATATATTATTTTTTAAATTAAATTACTAATGTACAATTTGAGCTTGGCGGCATAATGTACAATCTGAAGTGCGCGCAAAACAAAATTAAAAGCCAATGAAATTACAAGACCTAATTTCGAGATTTTCGATACACCAATTTTTTTTCAACAAGTCAACAATATTTCCTTGTCTCACAATAGCAATAATTGAATGAAAATGATTGATTGACTCCATAGGTAAAAACGAAAAATGCGTAAAAAGCAAAGTAGCCAACGATGCTTTTTGCGAACTAGCGGGAATTGTCGAGTTACACGCGAGCGCACAGAATCCCAAAGGTAACCTCCATATTGGCGACATATATATATATATATATATAAAATGAAATACCCGATGGGTATACAGATAAATTAATGTAATCGCAAACGACGAGGATGGAGTGAGTACATAAATCTTGTGTGTCGCTCGAGTCGAGGCGACGTTTAACTGCATATTTAGGGAAACTAATGGCAAAAAGTGGCATAATTTCGAGAAGAGCTTGGCTCGCTTGGCGGGACATCGGAGCCAACGTCTGCTAACGCGATGGGAGAAAGAGACAGAGGATAATATAAAAGTTAGTCTTGGGAGTTTGCTTTTATACGAAGGAGCGTTGCACCCCTGCCATTTCACTCCGACCTCGGCAATTGCAGCCCCCAACCCCTTTTTCATCTTTCTTCCTCCTTCGTCTTCAACTTTATTTATGCAGCTTCACAAAACCCAAGTCCGGTTCTGAGATGTTGTAATTCCTGGGATTCGCAACTGTTTATTCCCTCCACCGATGTCATGATGATGCGCCACGATCAAGGGAATATAAACCTATATCGCTCTGATGTATGTGCACGAAGGACACCGAGTATATGAGTGAGCGAGAGAAAATCTTGATCGAATCCTGCCTCTCCTTCTGCGCCACACATTATTGTCTGTAACTAACGTAAAAGGTAATGGCGGGCTTGCAAAATATATTATTAACATGACTCTTAGGTATAGGCTTAAGGGGGGGGGGGGGGGAGGCGAAGCGACATTGTCGCTGTGAAAAATTTTATTGTAATTTTGTGCTACAAAATGGCTTTCAAAACATATTATTAACATGACTCATACACCGAGAGAAAAAGTTTCATTGATTCACGGAAATCTTTGCCAATTAAATGAAATACTTGAATTTCAATACTATATTTTCTTCGAATGATCTCAAACTCAATGAAAAGTAGTGACATTGACTCGAAGAAACATTTTTTTTAAACCAATGAACCTTTTTTCATTGATTTCAAAGATATCGTCTACGATTCGATGAAACCTTCTTCTTACCGGCTCAAAATTTCGAAACCTATTTTTTCCTGAAGTACGCGGCAGATAAAGCTCAAATTTTGGGAGTATGTAAGGAAGTACGGCAGAAGTAGGCTAAGCTTCTGGCTCCTCGAAACTCGAAGCCGTTCGTTCGGGAGAACCGGAAAACAAAAAAGTGAGGTTAGGTGTGAGAGAGAGATCAATAAAAACGTTTCTTTGAACCAATGAAATCGTCTCTTTAAAACAAAGAAACTGTTTCATTATTATATGCTCACTAAATAAATCTTTATTTACAGATTTCATTGAAATCAAAGAAATATTTCTTGAAATCAATGAAAAACAAAAATCAACCCATTTCTTTGGCGTCAATGAAATCTCGGTGTAGGTATAGGCTTAAGGTGGAAGGCGAAGGGAGATGAAGCGACATTGTCGCTGTGAAAAATTTTATTGTAATTTTGTGCTACAAAATGGCTTTCAAAACATATTATTAACATGACTCATACACCGAGAGAAAAAGTTTCATTGATTCACGGATATCTTTGCCAATGAAATGAAATACTTGAATTTCAATACTATATTTTCTTTGAATGATCTCAAACTCAATGAAAAGTAGTGACATTGACTCGAAGAAACATTTTTTTTAAACCAATGAACCTTTTTTCATTGATTTCAAAGATATCGTCTACGATTCAATGAAACCTTCTCCTTACCGGCTCAAAATTTCGAAAGCTATTTTTTCCTGAAGTACGCGGCAGATAAAGCTCAAATTTTGGGAGTATGTAAGGAAGTACGGCAGAAGTAGGCTAAGCTTCTCCTGGCTCCTCGAAACTCGAAGCCGTTCGTTCGGGAGAACCGGAAAACAAAAAAGTGAGGTTAGGTGTGAGCGAGAGATCAATGAAAACGTTTCTTTGAACCAATGAAATCGTCTCTTTAAAACAAAGAAACTGTTTCATTATTATATGCTCACTAAATAAATCTTTATTTACAGATTTCATTGAAATCAAAGAAATATTTCTTGAAATCAATGAAAAACAAAAATCAACCCATTTCTTTGGCGTCAATGAAATCTCGGTGTAGGTATAGGCTTAAGGTGGAAGGCGAAGGGAGATGAAGCGACATTGTCGCTGTGAAAAATTTTATTGCAATTTTGTGCTACTCTCGTGCTAAACTTTTTACTTTAATAGTTTCTTTTAATTTTTTTGTTTAATGTTTTTCGAAAAATGTAGACTAACAAATTTTTCGTAAAATGGTTTTTAGTCAAAATATAAGTGAGCGAGCGAAAATCTTGATCAAATCCGGCCCCTCCTTCTGCGCCACACATTATTGTCTGTAATTAACGTAAAAGGTAAATGATTTTTATTTTTTGTTTCGTTTTTCTGAATTTATTTTTTTCCATTTTTTCTTCCTTTTGTTTCTACTCTGAACTAAATGTTTGTGTTAGTATACTTAAAATTGTCTGAAACATCGAGAAAAGTGGCTAAAAATAATGTCTTATGTTTATGTGTGCCATGAATAAAAAGAACAATCTTTTATTACTAATAAATGGATTGGACCATTGGGCCGAAATTTAGCAGGCCAATAAAACCTTTGCTAACCTATGATCACGATAAATTTTATTAAAATTCCTTGTGTCCTTAATATTTTATTAGTTTTTTAGTTTTTTTTTCCAAAATGACATAACTACGGTAATTTGTGTAACTTTGAAGGTACTGAACATTTGTGCACACTTAAACTTACCACCAAGGTTAATTAGTATTTAATTTGATCAGAATTAACAATGAGGTTCAAAAGTTACAGCAAATTAAAAAAATCTTCCCTTAAATTAACCCTTATAACTTGCGAACGGTTTAAACAATTGAACTGAAATTTAGCACTGAAGTAAAAACGTCACTACCCGATTATTGTCGTGAAGTAAATTAAAATCAACGAAATAATTTAAGTTTCATGACAAATCATGTATTTTGTTAAATTAAAAAATTCACACCCGTGTAAATTTCAAGAATTTGAACTGAAAATTTCTACATTATATATTTAAGTTGCGATCCAGTTTAGCTGGTGTTAAGCTAGTCTGTACTAACAACCCATGTTCAAAGTTATGAAATTTATTGTTTAATAAAATTCCCAAAAAAAATGTACAGCATTTAAACAAGCTTGTAAATTAAAACCTTGCACATTTTTAGCACTGAACTTTTATATAAATTTATTTCGCTTCTGTCTCTTATTATATAAAATATTTATAAAAAATAAATCAATTTTATATTAATAAACATTTATTTATTTAATTATTGGCTCTAAGAGCCAAAAATTGATTTATGTAAAATCAATTATCAAAAATCAATTTTTATATTAATAAAAATGTATTTATTTAATTTTTTGCTCTAAGAGCCAAAAATTAATTTATGTAAAATCAATTATCAAAAATCAATTTTTATATTAATAAAAATTTATTTATTTAATTTTTCGCTCTAAGGGCCAAAAACTGATTTATGTAAAATCAATTATCAAAAATCAATTTTTATATTAATAAAAATTTATTTATTTAATTTTTGTCTCTAAGATTTCCCACTTTTTAATTTTTTTTTTTTTCAAAGCAGAAGTTATGAAATAAAAATACAACTAAACGAAGACACCACCAGATGGCTCCATTCTTCCAAAACTAGCAATTCAGAGCGTTGCTCTGGCGATAGCAACGGAGGAATAAAATTATTGGCTCTAAGAGCCAAAAATTGATTTATGTAAAATCAATTATCAAAAATCAATTTTTATATTAATAAAAATTTATTTATTTAATTTTTCGCTCTAAGAGCCAAAAATTAATTTATGTAAAATCAATTATCAAAAATCAATTTTTATATTAATAAAAATTTAATTTATTTAATTTTTCGCTCTAAGGGCCAAAAACTGATTTATGTAAAATCAATTATCAAAAATCAATTTTTATATTGAGAAAAATTTATTTATTTAATTTTTGTCTCTAAGAGAAGATTTCCCACTTTTTAATTTTTTTTTTTTCAAAACAGAAGTTATGAAATAAAAATACAACTAAACGGAGCCACCACCAGATGGCTCCATTCTTCCAAAACTAGCAATTCAGAGCGTTGCTCTGGCGATAGCAACGGAGGAGTAAAATTATCGACGCAACACACTGTAAAACGTTAAGCTATATCGGAACATTGGAACAGCCGGGGAATAGGTTTTTCGAATTGGTCGTGCTTCTCGAGCTAGTTGCTATAGGTAATCCTAGAGACCCCTTGGCCATAGCTTTTGGCTCCGTCGCACTCTCCAGTCTCGGAATTAAGGGAATAAATTTTCAGAGCCGATAATTGTATTGGTAGTTTCGGTAACTAATGATCTCAAAGTCGTTAGCTCGTTTCTGTGCATTGCCTTTTTTCTCATCTCTTTTTCCCTCACCCTTTTACTGCACCCTTGTCCACAGCCTCTTCCAATACATGGACCAAGCAGACCCTTCCGATTCTTAACACTTTTCTACCAGAGATTAGAAATATTCGCTACTATCTCACATATTGTTACTAATAACAATCAAAAATGACCAACTGAATTATTTATTACATTTGAATTTGAGAATTTTGCGACAAAATGATGATATACATTTTTGTAATTATTTAGAATAATAATAATGCGACAAATTTATTAATGTTTCAATTATAAAAAAATTATTTAGTTAATTAGAAAGAAAATTTAATTTTTTTTTTTTAGATTTCTCTAAATATATATATTTTTCTTCAGAAAATAATAAAAATGATTTTTTTTTTATTTTCATGTTTTCATGTTAAATATTTTATTATATTCGAATTTGAGAATTTTGCTAAAAAACCACGAACTAATATATATATTTTTCTCATTACTAAGAATATTGATTTTAAATAATAATAATAATGCTACAAATTTATTAATATTTCAATTGCAAAAAAATTATTTAGTTAAGCCGAAAAAAAAATTTATTTATTTTTTAGATTTCTCCAAATACTTTTTTTTCAGCAAATTAAAAAAAAAAATGTTGCCTAATGTTCTAAGAATCTTTGGATATTACATTTTTTCAGATTTTAATGGTCAGTAAGTATTGAAATTCTGATTCAACGTTTTGTTGAGAACGTATTTGTGAAACATCGTTAATGAATCTATGGAAGTTGGTTAATTATAGCGCACAGATACATAAATACATAAGCAGCAAAATGACTCGATCGTCCGTATCTGGAACATTCGGCGCAAAAGAATTAGTAAGTAATTTATTTATTTATTTATTTCAAACGTTCCGAAGCCCAATTACAGGTTGATAGTTGACCTATCAACCACAAACGGTAATAATTGTGAGAGCCGCAAACAGAGTGAAATACTCACCCACATGGAGTCAGATAAATATGCGCAAATAAATTACTAGCAAAAAAGTAGCATGAATCAAGTCTCCTGATTCGTTTAAACATAGATAGAGCACAGATTTATTTTATTCAATTATTTTCTCCCTTTTAGTTTACTCTTTTAAATGCCAAGCCCCTTTTCCGTAATTTCTTTTTGCGTGTCACTTTTTTTTACTAAAAGGCGTGGAAAAATTCCTAATGAAATTTTATTGCTTATT
The DNA here is from genome assembly GCA_963970395.1 of Ephialtes manifestator. Lineage (NCBI taxonomy): Eukaryota > Metazoa > Arthropoda > Insecta > Hymenoptera > Ichneumonidae > Ephialtes > Ephialtes manifestator. The sequence goes on from OZ019972.1 coordinate 36,309,008, forward strand.
AAATTTCTCCTGAATTTTCGGATGAACATTCTAAAAGATATGTTGAAAAATAATCAACGTAGCAAATATGCTATTGGATCAGTTAAAGGGTTAAGTTATATGACGCGATCTGATGTGACTAATTTTTATTATTTTTACAACAATTGCAACAGTAGAATTACAAAAATGAGATTAGAAATTTTATATCCGAAAATATTTCAAAAACTGCACTTAAAAAAAATCTAAGATGTGAATTTTTGTATTTTCACCTGCAAATGCGTTTTTCTTTCAACAAATATAAATGTAAGATGTTTTCCTATTAAAATTCCACTGCTTGTCAAATTTTTCCAGAATTTTGATACGCCAACTAAAAAGATGACAAGTAAAAAATTATAAATAGTCGGTCATATGGAATTGGACATATATAGTCTGTATAAATTGTATATAGATTATACACAGAGTTTATATAGACTATATATGCCCAATTCTATGTTTAAGGAATCTTTCCAGTGTGAAAAAAAAATATATATATTTTTTTGTCTTATCCATTAATACATGCGGTCAAAAACATCCTCTCAAATTTTTAAAGCAAAATTCGAAATTCTTCGCTGGCATACTTTATGGATCTGGCATCGCCGATTAGTCATAAGTACACAATTTAGGTATATGAAATTTCTACACTCGAAACTTTAAATGCATTTTTCTCGAAACGACATTTTTCAAAACGGTGGACATTCTCCAGGGAACAGTTTTCAAGCGATCGTTTTCAAATTTTAGGAGAATATTCTTCACGCTACTCTCTATCGTGCTATGGAAGCTTTTTTTTTTAATCTTCCCATTTGTTTAAAAGAAAAAACTGTCGAAAAAAAGGCGAAATTCGGTACTTTTTGTTCAAACCACCGCCATTTTGTTAATTTTGATTTAAAAAAAGACTCCATAGCACGATAGCCAATCGCATACAAATTAATAATCCTTTGGGTTTTTTTTCAGATCAAATTTGCGACTCTTAGGATGTCCACCATAAGGCTATCTTTTTTATCAACATTATTTTCAACAATTAAAAAAAAATATTTAAACAATAAAAATCGTCGTATAAAAAATCATTTTCTATCATTCACGATTACCTTAATATGTCATAAAAATTTCAGATTGATCGGTGTATACTAACCGTCTGAAAAGAAATCGTGAAAATAGTTGATAAAAAATATAGCCTCATGGTGGACATCCTAGGGGTCGCAAATTGGATCTGAAAAAAAAACCCAAAGGATTATTAATTTGTATGCGATTGGCTATCGTGCTATGGAAGTTTTTTTTTAAATCTTCCAATTTTTTTAAAAGAAAAACTGTCGAAAAAAAACGGCTAAATTCGGTACTTTTTGTTCAAACCGCCGCCATTTTGTAAATTTTGATTTAAAAAAAGCCTCCATAGCGCGATAGCCAATCGCATACTAATTAATAATCCTTTGGATTTTTTTTTTCAGATCAAATTTGCGACCCCTAGGATGTCCACCATGAGGCTATCTTTTTTATGCACATTATTTTCAACAATTAAAAAAAAATATTTAAACAATAAAAATCGGCTTATAAAAAATCATTTTCTGTCATCCATGATTACCTTAATATGTCATAAAAATTTGAGATTGATCGGCGTATAGTAACCGTCCGAAAAAAAATCGTGAAAATAGGCTATTTTGAGGGCCATCACACTGGAAAGATCCCTTAAAACTCATTTTTTCTACACTCTATTTATAATTCTTTCCCTGGGGATATTTTGAAAAATGGTTATTTCTTCAAAGTACGTCATAAACGTCATTTAGATGATTCCATCTGGCGAAATAGGAGATGAAATATTCTAGTAATGCGTGTCAAACAAAATGTAGTTCGCACGGTTAGTTCTACCTCCGAAGTTTTCTCTTTCCTATTGCTCAACGTTTGGAATTTTCATTTTTACATATAAAACAGCTTTTTCTGTCCGATTCTTTGTCTCTCATCTCGCAACAACTGGCTTGGTTCTCGCAGTGAGATCGATTGGCATTCATTTGTCAAAGCTCATATATCCGTACCTCTTTTACTCTCCGTATTGCGAGTCACTACTACTACGTACGCACAGAGACGATCGAGAGAGCCGTTTGCTGTTTGCTTTGCGATTTGCTGCTACTGCTACTCGATGCGACGATCCTGGCTCGCACGGATCGACATACTATACAACATATGCGAGATCTTGCTTCACGCAGCTACGGGACAAGTGATCGCCGGTGTGTACACCAGTCGCGGCCATGTACGGCGATTTTAACCATTATTACGATGCCGTTGGCATAATGAAGGTGAGTTTTTATTCCCTACTGCTACGACCGGTGAATACTAGCGTAGTAGTGTAGCGATAACTGCGCCGAGCGCGTTCTATAGTAGTTCCAATTCTCACGGTGTCCCTTATGGACAGCAACTTGGACTCCCACCGGTTATAACTACCAAGTAGCAAGAGCTTAGAGTCAATCTCAGCTTAGCGAACGATCGTTCGAGGGAGGCAGAGAGAGAGAGAGATGGATCATAGGCGCAAGAAGCTACGAGACTCGTTTGCGATCGTTCATCACTACCATCCAGTAGCACCATCGTTTCATCCTTTTAATCAATATACAAACTACTCACTTGGAGAGCATTTAATACATATGCGGTTACGATACGAAAGCAAAAAATGAAAGAGGAATAGATGCTGACGTGAGTTGGAATCGTCGCGTTTAATAACCTTGTAGTTTGTAGAGTTGGAAGACACATTTCGGATTTTTATACAATGGAAGAATTTTTTTTTTGTGAATCAAATGGTCAAGTCTGTTCAGTTGCAAGGTGAGTTTGGTAAAAATGTTAAGATTGAAAAGAAAATAATGTTGATGGTATTTATTTATGGAGAAATTTGCTCTTTACATTGTACCGTACGAATATAGAAAATACTCACTTGCAGAGCATTTAATACATATGCGGTTATGATACGAAAGCAAAAAATGAAAGAGGAATAGATGCTGAGGTGAGTTGGGATCGTCGCGTTTAATAACCTTGTGGTTTGTAAAGTTGGAAGACACATTTGGGATTTTTATACAATGGCAGAATTGTTTTTTTTTTTTTGTGAATCAAATGGTCAAGTCTGTTGAGTTGCAAGGTGAGTTTGGTAAAAATGTTAAGATTGAAAAGAAAATAATGTTGATGGTATTTATTTATGGAGAAATTTGCTCTTTACATTGTACCGTACGGTTGTGTAGCACTATCGTCTCATCCTTTTAATCAATATCACTTGCAGAACATTTAATACATATGCGGTTACGATGCGAAAGCAAAAAAAGAAAGGGGAATAGATGCTGACGTGAGTTGGAATCGTCGCGTTTAATAACCTTGTGGTTTGTAAAGTTGGAAGACACATTTGGGATTTTTATACAATGGCAGAATTGTTTTTTTTTTGTGAATCAAATGGTCAAGTCTGTTGAGTTGTAAGGTGAGTTTGGTAAAAATGTTAAGATTAAAAAAAAAATAATGTTGATGGTATTTATTTATGGAGAAATCTGCTGTTTACATTGTACCGTACGATTCTGTAGCACTATCGTCTCATCCTTTTAATCAATATAGAAAAGACTAACTTACAGAGCATTTAATACATATGCGGTTATGATACGAAAGCAAAAAATGAAAGGGCAATAGATGCTGACGTGAGTTGGAATCGTCGCGTTTCAGGTAGTTCTGTCGGTACGCCGGAGTCATAAATCTCAGAGTCTATATGACATTAAAAAATAATCATACGCATCACTTTGACTGCCTCAATAATAATATCAAAAATAATCGAGAATCCTTCGAAATTGTCGTAATCAAATTAAAACGATTATTTGTAAATAGTTGATATGATTAGTGCGGATTTGACTTCATTTTTACGATAATTAGGTTAGGAAACGTCATTTGGCCCGGTATCGTGCACTTTGACCTTGGTTCAATTAAACATTATTCCGGAAACTTCACCTTTTTTCATGATGCATCAAGTCCTGAATGACTTGCGAATCCGTAGTACTTTTTATTTTTTCTCTATCTTTGATCTAAGTATGTTAATTTTCGATTTAAAGATCAATTTTTCCAGCCCTCCCGTGAGCACCACGTAAAAAGATCGATTTTCAAGTTTTTATTGTTCATTCAAATAGTCGGTAAATGCCTTCAAGATTTTGTGCAAGTAAAATTGAATAGCTAAATTACAACATGTCAAAAATTCATGCATATGAGTTTGGATTGCCTTCGCGACAGAACTACCTTAATAACCTTGTGGTTTGTAGAGTTGGAAGATACATTTGGGATTTTTATACAATGGCAAGGTTATTTTTTTTTTTTTGTGAATAAATGATCAAATTTGTTGTGATACAAGGCGAGTTTGCTAAAAATTTGAAGATTGAAAAGAAAATAATGTTGATGGTTTTTATATATGTAGAAATTTTCTGTTTGAAAGCTTGAAATTTTCAATATAAAATTTTCAAGGTGAAATGTCCATCTCCAAAAATCTCGAAAATAAAATTTTTCATGAATTACTACAGAATTTTTTTCTGAGCTATATAGCAGTTTTTAGACTTCGGCGAGTGGTGAACCATCTGAAAAATTTTTCCTAACTGTGATTTCTGGACATTTTGGCACATTTTGAAACTGAGGTAATTGAAAACTCGATAAAAAAAAGTTTCCTCTAAGAGTAAATGCGGAGAGATTCCAAAACCTTTTTTCTACCTCTACTCTTTTCTAACTCTAACAAAACATTTTTTCTAATTATGATTTCTGGACATTTTGGCACATTTTGAAACCACCGTCATTGAAAACTTGATAAAAAAAAAGTTTTCTCTAAGAAGAAATACAAAGAGATTCCAAAACCTTGTTTACCATCTCATTTTGAAATCCTTAAGAGCATAAATATAATGGTATACCTATTTGTCGAATATTGGTCTTCTTCAAGACTGGGCAAACTAGGCTAAGCAACAAAACATTTCATCTAAGTGTGATTTCTAGACATTTTGGCACATTTTGAAACTGCCATTATTGAAATATCCATTTTAAAAAAATGTTTTTTCTAAGAGAAAATGCGAAAAGGTGCCAAAACCTTGTTTACCATCTCATTTCAAAATCCTTATGAGCATAAATATAAGTGGTAGAGCTATTTGTCGAATATTGGTCTTTTTCAGTTTGTCCAGTGCTAAGCAACTGAACATTTCATCTAAATGTTATTTCTGGATATTTTGGCACATTTTAAAACTGTCATTATTGAAATATCCATTTTTTTTAAAAATGTTTCCTGTAAGAGAAAATGCGAAAAGATGGCAAAACCTTGTTTACCATCTCATTTCGAAATCCTTATGAGCATAGACTTAAGTGGTATAGCTATTTGTCGAATATTGGCCTTTTTTCAGTTTGTCATTGCTAAACAACCGAACATTTCATCTAAATGTATTTCTGGACATCTTGGCACATTTTGAAACTGCTATTAATAAAATATCCATTTAAAAAAAATGTTTCGTCTAAGAGAAAATGTGAAAAGATGCCAAATCTTGTTTACCATCTCATTTCGAAATCCTTATGAGCATAGACTTAAGCGGTATGTCTATTTGTCGAATATTTGGCTTTTTCTGTTTGTCCAGTGTTACTGGAACGTTGGGGAGCAACAGCAGCACCCTCTAACGCGGCAGTTGGCGGCACAGAGGAGGGAGAGGAAATTCCCTGTCGCTTGGGTTGCCTGTTCCCGGCGTCGTTATCCTTATTATTTCTCTGGATGCCTCGGAAAAATCCGGAGACAGTACGGTACCCGAGAAGAGGACATTACATTCTTTGTACTTAGCCCTCCTTCTTTTCATCTTCGTCGCGCTTTCTTGTTTCTTCTCCTCTCACTCGCTGTTTTCCCAGCAGCGCTATACTCAGCTTCTCCCCGTTCACCATTTTCGCGTTGAGTGAAAAGTTCTACTCGAGATATTACGCCTCACTCTTTTTCCCTCTTCCACGTCCTGCGAAGTGAGGGCGCGCAGAGGGGATAGAGAAAAATTCCAACCTCAACGCCCTTCCAGCTCTTATTTGTTACCTCCTTTTGTTCCGCGTCTCCTTCTTCCTCGCTTCTTGGCATTACCCCTCACAATCTTTCTTTTTTTTCTTCACTTTTTTTTTCTCTTTACTTTCTTTCTTACTTTTTCTTCACCCTCAACTCTGCCGTAGTATCGTATACCGTATTCAGTCGCACTATATACTTTTTTACCCTAGAGCGATTGCATTTTCTCGTCACTACTTAAAGCGCTAATGTAATGTCATCGATGGGAATTTCTTTTGTTATGATTTTCATGATGATATAATTAGTAACTCTTTTTATTTGCCATTTCAATTTTTATCAATTTTTGAAATCTTTTTTTAGTTTAACAAGAAATCTTTTTTAAAATTTGAATCTAAAGATTTTGGTGAAATTTTTGAAAAACTGATATATCCATTTGGAATGCATTCTATGTTTTTAATTCAGGAAATAAAAACACATTTACATGTAAAAATTTATAAATTCGGATTATTTCTCACGCTCTTTATTTTTCACTTATTATTTTTCCTTCTGACTTTTCCTGCACCCTTAATTCTGCCAACGGGGATTTGTTTTCTTATGATTTCATGATAATATAATTAGTACCTGTTTTTATTGGTCATTTCAATTTTTTCCAATTTTTGAAATAATTTTTATTTGAACAAGAAATTTTTTTGAAATTTGAGTTAAGATTTTGGTGAAATTTCCAAAAAGTGGAATTCTATTTGGAATGCGTTCTATGTTTTAATTTCAGAGAATAAAAACGAATTCAGTCGTAAAAATTTAGAAACTTGGATTATTTTTCACGCTCTTAATTCATAATTAGTACCTCTTTTTATTTGCCATTTAAATTTTTTCCAATTTTTAGCTTTTGTCAAATATGAACTGAAAAAATGTACATTGATTAAACAGCTATTTAAAAAAAATCTTTTTTTATTTGAATCCAAATGTTCCAGATGGCAAAATGAATACCTCTTTTTTTTGCTATATCAATTTTCTTCAATTTTACCGCAACCAGAATTTAGTGCGTTGTTCGGTTGACTTTTCACAAATATGGACTAAAAAAACTACTTTGGTTAAACAGCAATTATTTTTAAAAATCTATTTTTACTTGAACCCAAGAACCCCGATAAAATTTTCAAAAAGTGAAATTCCACTCGCAACTTATTCTACAATTTAAATTTTCTGAATAAAAAACGCATTTACACATCAAAATTTAAAAAGTGTATTTTTTTTCACCATTTTTATTGGAAAAGTGTCAAACATTGTCAAAATCAAAATACAAATTTTTTTCAAGTAATTTTAACCCAATTTTTTTTCAAGCATTTTGGAATCATTGTGTGAAAATTTCTCTAAATATTCAATAAATTTGCATTTTTCGACAAAAAAATTTTAATAACAAAAATAGTTTTTTTAAAAGTCCTTTAAATTTTATCAATGATCAGTGCCTTAAAATAATTTAAAAAAAACGTTTACTACCGTTGGAAAAGTTCTGAAATACTGGAAGCTCGATTTTACCTGCGTTAAGAGGGCGAATGTAAAGAAGAGGGGATTTTCATCCCCTCTTGAAGGCTGCGCCACATCTGCATACGAGGCGCAGGAGAAAATCGACGCAAAATCACCCACCGCAAGCTCCACCGTTTCGCGCTCGGTCTGCTATCGACCAATCGTTGACCAGAGCAACGTACATCAGCGTGGGCCGCCTATAGGCCATCCATAAACTTCCGCCTGTCTGCTTGCTACCCTCGGCCATGTTGTAAAATATGGATCGCGCAGTTGTACGACACCCTGTTCCTCCACCTCCTCGCCACTTTTATACCGTACTCGGTAAGCTCTAGCGCCTGGCGTACATTTTATAACAATTTTTCCAACATTTTTTGTCCTTGCTCCCAAAAATGGTGATCATTAATCAAAAAAAACAATCTGGAAATTTTGAAATTATCCGTTTATTTAAAATTTGTTATGAAAATGAAAAAAAATTGGGAAGTACAAAATTATTTTTAAAAAATTGCAGCTCAAAGTTATAATGCTTTTTTTTGTTCCTGGAAATGGTGACCATCAATCGAAAAAAAACCTGGTAATTTTGAAATTATCAGATTCTAAAAAATTTGTTATGAAAATTTAAAAAATTTGGTAAGTACAAAATTATTTTTAAAAAATTGCAGCTCAAAGTTATAGATTTTTTTTGTTCCTAGAAATGGTGATCATCAATCGAAAAAAAACTTGGAAATTTTGAAATTAACAGATTATAAAACATTTGTTATGAAAATTTAAAAAAATAGAGAATTTCTAAGTTATTTAAAAAAATGGCAGTTCAAAGTTATTAATCAGATTATAAAAAATTTGTTATGAAAAAAAAAAAAAAAAAAAATGGAGAATTTCAAAATTATTTTTAAAAAATGGCAGCTCAGAGTTAAAAAAAATTCTCCATAAAATTCTTGTTTTTAAATGTAACATGGTACTAACTCTTATTCTATCGAATAAGGTATTGAAAATTGATACACGTTCATTTTTTTAATTAATTTCAATGTAATTTTAGGCAGAGAAAAATTATAACCGAAAGACAAAAATTCCTTTCTGTTTTCAGGATCGTATTATGGATTGCACTTAAAAAAAAGTTATATTCATCAATCAGCTAATAGATCAATAAAAATCAATTTTTTTGCAAGATCTCCAAAATTCAGACTGAAAAAAAATGTAAAGCAGATAAAAATTATATGGTTACAAAAGTCTAAATTTTTTTTCTGCCTTTTCGATTATCTCACACACTGAACTTTAAGGAAGTTCATATCGAAAAAGCTATAATAGATCAAACAAGGCTTAATTTATTTTTTTAAAGGCTTCACAAAATTTAAAAAGATGAATAATATTTTCCAAATGGCAATAATTGACATTATTGCTAAACCCAAGTGAAGTTGAAGTTTGCGGTTGTGCGGAGAAGGAGGGGAGGTGGGGGAGGTGGAGGAGGTGGAGGAGGAGGTGGGCGGCACACTCGTAAGAATATTCAACGACGTGGCGCCATCTTGTTTAGACGTACGAGGCGTGGCGCGCGGTATATTTCATATCGGAAAAGCCAGCAGCAGCGAAAGGTTTTTCCCCTTCCTTGGAGCTCCTTCGTTGCTCTCTCGGTCTTCGTCTTAGCGTTTCCTCTCCTCTTTAGCCGACACTCGAGGCACTCGCAATAAATTCACCGACTAGGCGATAACAGGCTGCGCCACTGGCTAGACGAATATTATTAAGACCCTGGGAAAATTCTTAATGCGGAAAATCCACATACTACATATGTTTATTTAAGGTTGTTCGAATCGCTGTGAGAGACGACAATCATAACGATGATGTTCTATCATCTCACGGAGTGATAAAATCGATTACAGCAAAATTAACTATTTATTACTAAATGTAAATTATAGAAATTAAATGTATCTGCACTGATTGAGAGTCAAAATAGCGAATGGCTAAAATATACTGTTAAAAATATTTGGAAAATTCATATACTGTATAGTAATTTTACGTTAAATTTATTTTTTAATAGTTCAGCGAATTTCAATATAATGAACGTCTGAATCTAGAATGACCATCATTATGAAATTCGCCATTTTAGCCATTCGCTATTCTAATCATTTGCTATTTTGATTTAATTTTAATAGTATGGGAGTCAAAATAGCGAGTGATGAAAATAGCGAATAGCTGAAATAGCGAATTTAAATATAATGAACCTCTGAATTTAAAATGGCCATCATTATGAAATTGGCTATTTTAATCATTTGCTATTTTGATTGAATTTTAATAGTATGGAGGTCAAAATAGCGAGTGATGAAAATAGCGAATAGCTGAAATAGCGAATTTAAATATAATGAACCTCTGAATCTAAAATGGCCATCATTATGAAATTTGCTACTTTAGCCATTCGCTATTTTAATCATTTGCTATTTTGATCGAATTTTAATAGGATGGGGGTCAAAATAGCGAGTGATTTAAATAGCGAATAACTGAAATAACGAATTTAAATATAATGAATGTCTGAATCTAAAATGGCCATCATTATGAAATTTGCTACTTTAGCCATTCGCTATTTTAATCATTTGCTATTTTGATCGAATTTTAATAGGATGAGGGTCAAAATAGTGAGTGATGAAAATAGCGAACAGCTGAAATAGCGAATTTAAACATAATGAATGTCTGAATCTAGAATGGCCATCATTGTGAAATTTGCTATTTTAGCCATTCGCTATTTTGATCATTTGCTATTTTGATTGAATTTTAATAGACTGGAGGTCAAAATAGCGAGTCATGAAAATAGCGAATATCTGAAATAGCGAATTTAAATATAATGAACGTCTGAATCTAAAATGGCCATCATTATGAAATTTGCTATTTTAGCCATTCGCTATTTTGATCATTTGCTATTTGGATTGAATTTTAATAGGGTGGGGGCCAAAATAGCGCATGATGAAAATAGCGAATAGCTGAAATAGCGAATTTAAATATAATGAACCTCTGAATTTAAAATGGCCATCATTATGAAATTTGCTACTTTAGCTATTCGCTATTTTAATCATTTGCTATTTTGATTGAATTTTAATAGTATAGGGGTCAAAATAGCGAATAGCTGAAATAGTGAATTTAAATATAATGAACGTCTGAATCTAGAATGGCCATTATTATGGAATTCGTTATTTTAGCCATTCGCTATTTTAATAATTTGCTATTTTTATTGAAATTTAATAGGATGGGGGCCAAAATAGCGAATTATGAAATAGCGAATTTAAATATAATGAACGTCTGAATCTAGAATGGCCATTATTATGGAATTCGTTATTTTAGCCGGTCGCTAATATCATTCTTTGCTATTTTGATTGAATTTTAATAGTATGGGGGTCAAAATAGCGAATAGCTCAAATAGTGAATTTAAATATAATGAACCTCTGAATCTAAAATGGCCATTATTAAGACTCTAGGAAAATTCTTAATGCGGAAAATCCACGTAGTACATTTATTTAAGGCTGTTCGGATCCTTGTGACGAGAGACGACAACGACGACGATGACGTTCTATCTCCTCACGGAGGGAGAAGATCGATGACAGGGAAATTCCAGTGAAAAAAATGTCTCGCACAAGGCACACTTCGTGCGGCATCGCTGCGGAATAAGAATGAGCCAAAGGTGGCGGTTGTACACGAGACGAACTGAGCGACGGCTATATGTCATCCTGGACGAAATAGCCGGTGTTCTGAGCCGCAAACCTTGCCGTCTGCCGTCCTCTTCTTGCCGTCTTTTTCGAGAGATTTGTTGTTGCGATGATGCTCCTACTGTCTCGAATCTACTTCGCTATAGATACGTAGAAGAGACCGGGGCTAGTTGGATCAATTTTCACTTTTCATTTTTTTCAATTTATTTTGGCTGCGTAGAATGGATTAGAGGTAAAGCCATTTTGTTGCATAGATCATTAGCTAGATAATCTCAATTTTTCAAGCTGTTACTCAATGTGCGTGTTTTAGGGTAAGCAGTTATTTAGTTGGAGCTATTTGGACCAATTTTTGGTTTCGATTTTTTTTTATTTTTGTCTGCGTAGAAAGGATTTAAGGTAAAGCCATTTTGTTGTATAGATGATTAGCTAGATAATCTCAATTTTTCAAGCTTTTACTTAATAGGCGTGTTTTAGGGCAAGCAATTATTCAGTTGGGGCTGATTTGATCATTTGTGTTTTTGATTTTCTTTTTTCATTTATTTGGTTGCGTGGATCGGTTTAAATCGAAAGTCATTATTTTATATGGATCATTAGCTAGATAATCTAAATTTATTAAACCCTTATGTAATTGACGTGTTTCAGGACATGTTCAGAATCATATCATGAAAAAAATATAATTGGTCAAAAATTAAATTCTTTTTTTTCTCTCGACCAGATAAAGCGAATCCGTTCAAACTACGCTTTAATTATAGACAAATAACTCAATATTTTAATTAAAAAGTTTCAACTGCCTGCGCTTAATAGTCACTTCTCAATAAATATTTTAGTACCACCAGAAAATGTTACTCTTCATTGCAAAAATTCTTTTTTATTCCATAAGTCTTATAATTTCTGTGCCTCACATTAGTAATTTTACCCAAAGCTGTATACAGTCAATATACAAGATTCCTCCAAAGGACAAGGCGTTCCGTAGAATTGCCGATTTTTAAACAAATTAAACCTAACTTACCCCTGAGCCAATTAGCCCCGGTCTCCCTTTAGCGCACATCTTCTGCTTCTTTGGTCTTAAAATATCAGTTTGCAAGCTGCTGACAAGGAAGCTAAGAAGAGCCATTCAAGAACCCAGTTTGGCAGTCAACATTTCAAGGTTACACACACACATACACATATATATATATTTAGACAGATATCTTTGCTCTATAAAATCGCGCATTAATTCTCAGGCAGTCCTCATCGATGTGCACGACACTGACACGCTAGCGGAATTTTAGTTGGGCCAAAGGACCAACGTTGGGCCCGCCCATACTGGTTAAATAAATAGATTGGCTGAGAAAAAAAAATTGTACCCCTGTGCACATACTATATATATAATACTATATAGTATGTGGAGTGCAGAGAGTCAAAGGGTTGTATGCACCAGCAAAGCATACCGCGTCACACTTTCGTGACACGACAGCGACGGACTTCCGAAAGATTAATAGATGCATTTACAAGTTAGTATTACGACTACTTGGTATGGAGGTCGTTCACCCTTAAAAAAGACAACTTTTCGCTTTGACAGCTGATTGATTATATCATATTGTGTGTATTTTATATAGAGTTTTAATAACACCTTCGAATTTTCTCTGTTTAATTGATTCTTTGATAATTAATAATCATTATTTATTAAAAAAATAATAATTCTAATGAGAGATGAGATTTTTTAAAAATTTTGACCCTGATATATTTTTGAGATAATTCTCAGGATTTTATGGTGACTTTCTTAAGATTTTTAAATAATAATCCCACGAGGATACAAAATAATAGATATTTTTTAAAATCCAATACTCAGAAGATAAATTTAAAAAATAGTTTCATTTAAATTAAATAAATACAGTTTTTTTTTTTACTAAAACGGTTATAGGTATCGAAAGCAAATTCACCTCATATTATCGAATAATTATAATTTATTTATAGAATAAGTAAGCAAATAGAGTAAATTAAAAAATAATGAGATGGTTTTAATTAAAGTTCTGCTTCTGATAATTTTTTTCTTAACTCAAGGAATAGTTTTACGAGAATAATGAATTTACGACAGTTGTTAAAGTTGATTTTTCGATCGAAGATTCAAGGTAAAAAGGTCATGCGCGAAAATATGTGCTCAACGAAGGATTGACGAGCAAGTAGTATGAAAAAAAAGGAAAATGATACTCCAGCACCTGTATAGACGATGCGGATCATCGAAATCGTGGTGCGCACAATTGAGCCGCGCAAATGACAACGATTTCGCCGCCGCTTGTTCGTCCCAAAGCGGCAACGTGTATCAAACCGCACGTTGGCATTATTCGACGAGCTTTTTTCGCGACTGGGATTTTTACTAAAGTAAGATCGGATTCCGTGAATGGATTGGACCGCATTCCTTTCGCACCTGGTTTCGCCATTGTACTTCTTCTGCGTTCCTCGCGCGCAAAGATTTCTGTTTCTCTTTGTTTTCATGGTGCGTATAACATTTGCAGTATCTCCGGACAATTGCCTGGCATATATTGGACCGGAGAATAGTTTTATAAAAATTTTCATATTAGTATTTATGAAATTATCTCCTTCGTTTTCAGTAGTAGTAGTAATAGTAATTTTCTTCACAATACAAAACATCGGACAGATTTATATTCTTAATAGATTGAATGACGGAAAAAAGTCTTTCGAAAAAATGGTCCCCGGGAAATAAAGTACCTCGGAAATAGGGTCTCTCGAAAAAATGATCCTTTGCAAAAATGGTACCTCCGAAAAATGGTCCCTCGGAAAAGTGGTAGCTCGGAAAAATGGTACCCCGAAAAAATGGTCCCTTGGAAAAATGGTACCTCGGAAAAATGGTCCCTCGGAAAAATGGTCCCTCGGAAAAATGGTCCCTCGGAAAAATAGTCCCACGGAAAAATGGCACCTCGGAAAAATGGTCCCGGGAAAAATATCCAAAATGCATCTGGTATTTTCAGTTGAATACCTCCAACGAAATTTAGATATTTTTGTTTACTGTTTACTTCATCCTTCATAGAGGACTTATGGGAAAAAATAATAGTGTGTTCGAGGGGCTTTATTTAATTTTCCAACTTAATATTTGTGAATTTACCTTCTCAGATTTTATTTGCCAAATGAAATATAAAGTCAGCAGAAGATTAGAGAATACTCGACACTGAGTGTCACTGTCGACGGACAATTTTTTGCACGTCCAGTGCAACGCTTGAAATAATTCTATCGACTCAAGTCACTTGTCGTTGATGGTCGGCTCGACAACCTGGCGACTTTTCAAGGTCATGTAAAACATCGACATATTTACTGCACCGATAAAAGGATCTAGTTATCCCCCATAGAAATATATGCCGTCGAAATGTGTGTAAAAAATATATGGCCAATATCAAAGATTTTGTCAGAAAATTGAAAATCGGGCAACCCAAAAAGAAGTTATCGCCCTTGGAAATTCCAAAATTTGTCCAGGGATTTCAAAGTCGAAAAAATAAAATTCTACCTTTACGACATTAAAAAAAAAATCAATCTGATTGGGAATTTCCCGCCGATTGCGAAACTACCCACTTTTTTGCCGATGACTCAAAAACTTCAAGTCAAAACCACAGTTGCACCAATATTTTCATTTTTTTCACATTTTTTTCACGCAAGTGTCATCTAATTCGCTCCCGAGTCTTGAATCTTTTGTCACATGAAATCTCTGTGCTTTTTTAATTCAGCAGATCGTCGGGCGATGACTCGAGAACTGACTATGGATACGGGTGGGCATCGGCGGTTTAAGTGGATCGAGGAAAAAGATGAAGACAGCGCGAGTGCATCTCCTTCACCGAAAACTCACCGGAATCCATATGAATACGTATCCGTAGCAGGGGACTCGCGAAGATTGGCTGTCTCGGGTAACTACGTGGCCGAGCATGAGCTTGTGTTTTTTGCGTGGAAAGAATGCTGGAATGGTGAATCGTTTGAATCGGGGTGCTGATTGCGCTTTTGCTTCTGCTTCTGTTTCAGGTCTGCAGTGCCGCCGCTGTCGACGACATCATGAACCGGTCGCGATTGTTATCCGCTCCCACTGATTTTCTCCTGCTCTGATTTTGTATGAGCCTCTCGCGGCAACCGGTTCATCACACCGGAATTTGTAGCTCAATTAACCGCGGCCGCCATTACCAAGAGTACAGCCGATCGAGTTAACAAACGTGGTGACAATCGTGTACGTTCGAAACACAGTTCATCGTAAAATTGAGTCTTTTCTTATAGTTGTAGTAACCAATTAAATCGACACCAAACTCATTTCCGTACAAACGAATTCAACAACCCTGGACCGATGTCAGATTCTTTCATTCAATTTTCCAGAGTGTGAGATTCTTTTCGAGAGTCTCTTTATGAGTACCTTTGGAGACAATTACCAAGACTCCTTACTAGACTAAAACGAAGCCGCTTTTTAAGATTGTTACAAGTCTCCTTTCGAGATTCCTTCCGAGACTACTTACGAGACTCCTTTCGAGACTTTTACCAAGACTCCTTGTGAGACTATTACCAAGACTCCTTGCGAGACTTTTACCAAGACTCTTTGCGAGACTTTTACCAAGACTCTTTGCGAGACTATTCCCAAGGCTGCGAGACTATTACGAAGACTCCTTGCGAGACTTTTACCAAGACTCCTTGCGAGACTTTTACCAAGACTCCTTGCGAGACTTTTACCAAGACTCCTTGCGAGACTTTTACCAAGACTCCTTGCGAGACTTTTACCAAGACCCTTTTCGAGTCTTTTCCCAAGACTCTTTTCGAGACTATTACCAAGACTCTTTCCGAGACTTATCCCAAGACTCCTTGCGAGACTTTTACCAAGACCCTTTTCGAGACTATTACCAAGATCCTTTTCGAGTCTTTTAATAAGACTCTTTCCGAGACTTTTCCCAAGACTCCTTGCAAAACTTTTACGAAGACTCTTTCCAAGACTTTTACCAAGGCTCCTTGCGATACTTTTACCAAGATCCTTTGCGAGACTATTGCCAAGACTCTGCGAGACTATTATCAAGACTCCTTGCGAGACTATTACCAAGACTCCTTGCGAGACTATTACCAAGACTCCTTGCGAGACTTTTACCAAGACTCTTTCCGAGACTTTTCCCAAGACTCCTGGCGAGACTTTTACCAAGACTCTTTCCGAGCCTTTTCCCAAGACTCCTTGCGAGACTTTTACGAAGACTCTTTCCGAGACTTTTACCAAGACTCCTTGCGAGACTTTTACCAAGACTCTTTCCGAGACTTTTATCAAGACTCCTTCCGAGACTAATATCAAAACTTGTTCCGAGACTATTATCAAGACATCTTCCCAGACTATTACCAAGACTTCTCCCCAGACTATTATAAAGACTCCTTTCGAGACTGTTTTCCAACGCAGACTGAGCTGCTCGATAAGGCATAAATTTAAGTACTAGATAAGACATAAAGTACATAACACTTGGTACTTTAAACACTTATCCCAGCTTTGGGTAAGAGTATAAAATTTGATATCAGCATCGCCCTGCACACGTTTACACCCTTCGCGTATTGGATTCCGTGGGGTTTGCACGATAAAGTTGACCATCGTAATCGGCTTCATCGAACACGCCATTATATCCAGCTTCGCATTCGGGTCCCTCGTCAATATTCACGCGACGAGTGGAGAATCAGCACGAATGCAACTCGGGTAACACTGGCTATGGTGGTTCGCTACCCGAGTGGCAAACTGGTTCTCCATATAATATACGTACAAGTTACAAGCCTCGAACGCACAAGCCGTGCGCCGCCGCGAAAACAATGATAGTAGGTTCCGTACCACCGCAGTAGGATATCTACCTACCGCGCGTGCACGGGGCCGTCCCTATGGGTCAATGAGGTGCTTGTTATGGCGAACACGAAATACTTTGCATAGCTCGTAGATATTCATCACTATACCGAACCTCCAGTGGGTGTGAACTTTACGTGTGGGGAAACGAGTTAACGTCGAGTACACCATCATTTAAACATATATTCGTGTTCAACGATTATACTGCCATATAAAATCAGAGTTATACATTTTTTTAATATAAATTATACACAGCATTTATCAAAAAATAAATTTCATTATATTATATTGCTGAAAATGATACAATAAAAAAATTTCAAAAAAATAAATTACTACTGATTCGCATAGATAGCTCCAATTTATCTAATTATATTAAATAACTAGAAATTATATTTCTTATTTTTCTGTAATGAATTTTTTAAAACTCGTCCTAATCCTAATCAATGATTGCCTAGTATAATTATTACAAGGTTTGAAGAAATGAAATATTAGTAAGGAATTGAAAAATTCCCTTTTCTCTGAAAGTTTTTCATGGTGTAAAAGTCATGGGAGAGATTTCTCACGGCACGTTGAGTGTTATATTTGCCTTGTACAGAAATATATATATAGTTTGTAGTGGAGGCTCAAGAGCCCATCGGCTCTTCTTGCTTTTTCTTTTCTTCGTCGTGCGCCCCGTGTCTGGGCGTTATATATACGTTTATGTGTGTGTGTGTTTGAAAGAACAGCAGGCGAGAGGGCATGCTCACATTTGCATGGTGCAATATCGTACATTCTTAGGTGCCCAATTACGTGAGTCGATCTGGGACCGATAGTGAGGAGTGCGGGAATCCTCAGCCGAGCGAGAGCGACCAACCAACCGTCCAAGCAACCGCAGCCAACTACGCAGAGCTCGACTCCTCGCGCTTCTGCTAACATCCGACGTACCTACATTGGGCCCAACTGGCATGATACATTGCGAGCGTGCACGCTATGCGTTTAACGTTGACTTTCTTACGCTCAACAATTGCGATTAAAATAAGATTGGGACAGACTGATGCTTATGCGCGGGCATTATATGTATAGAGACTATAGAGTGTTTTTTTTAACGCATGCAGATGCTGCTCAAGATCGCGAAAAATATCTCGATACGTAATAACGCTGCGATAATTATAAGGCAGGAAATGCAATTGCGTACGCACGCGATTCTTCATTCTGGTGAATATTATATGCGCAGCTATATATTTATATTAAGGGTGTGCGAGTGGTCGATAATATAGAATTTTCGGCGTTGATTCGCACTTTGAATCGAATATTCGATGTTTTTTTAATAGGGGATAATTTTTCGAATTTTCGATAATTTTTTTTTATATTTGATAATTTTTCGAATAATCTGTGGTTTTCCGAATATTCTATAATTTTTCGAATAATGTATCATTTTTTCGAATAATCTGTAGTTTCTCGAATATTCTATAATTTTTCGAATAATCTATAATTTCTTGAATATTCTATAATTTTTCGAATAATCTATAGTTCCTCGAATATTCTATAGTTTTTCGAATAATCTATAGTTTCTCGAATATTCTATAGTTTTTCGAATAATCTATAATTTCTCGAATATTCTATAATTTTTTGAATAATCTATAGTTTCTCGAATATTTTATAATTTTTCGAATAATCTATAATTTCTAATAATTTTCGAATAATCTATAGTTTCTCGAATATTCTATAGTTTTTCGAATAATCTATAATTTCTCGAATATTCTATAATTTTTTGAATAATCTATAGTTTCTCGAATATTTTATAATTTTTCGAATAATCTATAATTTCTATAATATTCTATAATTTTTCGTATAATTTATAATTTCTCGAATATTCTATAATTTTTCGAATAATCTATAAATTCTCGTATACTCTATAATTTATAGAATAATCTATAGTTTCTCGAATAATTTATAATTTTTCGTATAATCTATAATTTCTCGAATATTCTATAATTTTTCGAATAATCTATAAATTCTCGAATATTCTATAATTTTTCGAATAATCTATAGTTTTTCGAATATTTTATATTTTTTGAATAATCTATAATTTCTTGAATATTCTATAATTTTTCGAATAATCTATAGTTTCTCGAATACTCTATAATTTTTCGAATAATCTATAATTTCTCGAATACTCTATAATTTTTCGAATAATCTATAGTTTCTCGAATA
The DNA here is from genome assembly GCA_963970395.1 of Ephialtes manifestator. Lineage (NCBI taxonomy): Eukaryota > Metazoa > Arthropoda > Insecta > Hymenoptera > Ichneumonidae > Ephialtes > Ephialtes manifestator. The sequence continues at coordinate 36,328,245 of OZ019972.1, forward strand.
TTCTCTAATTTTTCGAATAATCTACCAGTTTCTCGAATATTCTATAATTTTTCGAATAATCTATAATTTCTTGAAAATTATAGATTAAAAAATCTTTAAAGAATTGAATTGTAAATTCCACAAAAGTGTCACAATTTTCATGTGATGTAAAAATGATAATAACATAATATTCTGTGATTTGGCACAACCGGTACATCAACCCTATTTCCGAGGATGAGCGAAAAAAAATGGAAAATAGCTATTTTCTCTTCAGCAAAATTATAATTTAATTATACAATCGAATCTAATGGGTCAAGTAAAGAGGAGCCTAATAACGCCTCGAGCTATATATAAACATACTATTGAATATAGCTACTATCTTTTGTAACTGTGAACCATTCTCGACCCTCGTTAACGGCACATGAAAGTTTACCTCCTTTGAGCTCAGCTACTCTCCAAGCTTTGCTAATTGGTTCGTTTGCGATAGTGTATCCAATGGAGATATCCAACGATCGTGCATTTTCTCTATAAAGGATGTATCATTTACGAAAATTCATCACTTATTTTTAATTATAGAGCAACTAAAGTGCTTATTCCGGGCGTTCGATGTCGGTAGATAATTGGACGACTTCTGTCTCGCGTGATTTTTATAGAATCATAGTGGATCTTGCTATGGACATTGTTCATAAGGTGTACCAACAGTCAGCTGCAATCTTTCGCCTGTTCTACTGATACCATTCGCTCACAATCTTAAAACTACCGTTATCTTTCCTTATTATAAAAAAGAAAATAAATAAATAAACAAACTGTTTTTTCCCGCAAGATTCTAGAGATTCTGAAGTGGCTGAATAGGAACGATCCTTTTCCGTATCTATTCATTTGTCTTCGTTTTTCCGCGTTCTTATTTTATCGTCAGTTTCTTTTGGCTTTCACGGTTATATTATCGGAAAATTTATTTATCGGCTGTCGTATTAAATTCAGTACACGAGCGTAGAAAAATTACAAATTTTTATATTTAATTTCGTAATTTTATAGGATTTTGTGAAAAATATTGTAATTTTAAATGTCACTTGGAATTTAAAATAAATATTTTTATTGTTACATGTAATTTACACGTGTAACTAAAATTTGTATTTTTAATATTTTTTTATAGTTATATTTTTGCAAAAATATGTAACAAAAAAAATATGGAAAATATATATAAATTATATTTATGCAGTTAAAATGCCAAAAAATTATATATGTCAGATATATTTTATATTTGTGTAGGTACTGAGGTGCAATTTTTCATTAGTTCTGCTGATACCATTCGCTCACAATCTTAAAACTGCCGTTATCTTTCCTTATTATAAAAAAGAAAATAAATAAATAAACAAACTGTTTTTACCCGCAAGATTCTAGAGATTCTGAAGTGGCTGAATAGGAACGATCCTTTTCCGTATCTATTCATTTGTCTTCGTTTTTCCGCGTTCTTATTTTGTCGTTAGTTTCTTTTGGCTTTCACGGTTATATTATCGTAAAATTTATTTATCGGCTGTCGTATTAAATTCAGTACACGAGCGTAGAAAAATTACAAATTTTTATATTTACTTTCGTAATTTTATAGGATTTTGTGAAAAATATTGTAGTTTTATATGTCACTTGGAATTTACAATAAATATTTTTATTGTTACATGTAGTTTACATGTGTAACTAAAATTTGTATTTTTAATATTTTTTTATAGTTATATTTTTGCAAAAATATGTACCAAAAAAAAATATGGAAAATATATATAAATTATATTTATGCAGTTAAAATTCCAAAAAATTATATATGTCACATATATTTTATTTTTGTGTAGGTACTGAGCTGCAATTTTTCATTAGTTCTGCTGATACCATTCGCTCACAATCTTAAAACTACCGTTATCTTTCCTTATTATAAAAAAGAAAATAAATAAATAAACAAACTGTTTTTACCCGCAAGATTCTAGAGATTCTGAAGTGGCTGAATAGGAACGATCCTTTTCCGTATCTATTCATTTGTCTTCGTTTTTCCGCGTTCTTATTTTGTCGTTAGTTTCTTTTGGCTTTCACGGTTATATTATCGGAAAATTTATTTATCAGATGTCGTATTAAATTCAGTACACGAGCATAGAAAAATTACAAATTTATATATTTACTTTCGTAATTTTATAGGATTTTGTGAAAAATATTGTAATTTGATATGTCACTTGGAATTTAAAATAAATATTTTTATTGTTACATGTAATTTACACGTGTAACTAAAATTTGTATTTTTAATATTTTTTTATAGTTATATTTTTGCAAAAATATGTAACAAAAAAAATATGGAAAATATATATAAATTATATTTATGCAGTTAAAATTCCAAAAAATTATATATGTCACATATATTTTATTTTTGTGTAGGTACTGAGCTGCAATTTTTCATTAGTTCTGCTGATACCATTCGCTCACAATCTTGAACCTACCGTTACCTTTTCTTGTTATAAAAAAAACATTAAACTGTTTTTACCCCAACGATCATAGAGATGCTAGAGATCTGAAATGGCTGGATACTAGAGATCCCTTTCCCTATTCTATATCTATATCTATTTAACACTTGTCTTCGTTTTTCCGCGTTCTCTTTTTATCGTTAATTTCTTTTGGTTTACACTGTTCTTGACATTCTCTCCTAGGTTCGATTTACGAAGGGAACTCATTCTCTCCTCGCTTATTATCATTATCCTGTGATAAGATACAAAATCATGGTGCTCTCGTACCTTATCAGATTCAGGAGCAAGAGGATCATATAGTTATAGACTATCTTTGGTTGAGTACTTTAAGAGGCAGATGGGCATAGGAGAGTCGTGAACTCGATTCTATGATACTAATCGTATATAACTAGCTGTCACGGCTGCTTGAACACTATTTACTGGAGTACGTACTTTTTAAATTGTGATTTTTTTTTCAAGCCCTATATTAAAAACTTCTAAAAAAAAATATTTAAAAAATCAGAGGGCAGACAAATATTGGTGGCTCTATCGAATTATGAAAAATAAAATAAAAATAAAATAAAAATAAAATAAAAATAAAATAAAAATAAAATAAAAATAAAATAAAAATAAAATAAAAACAAAATAAAAATAAAATAAAAATAAAATAAAAATAAAATAAAAATAAAATAAAAATAAAATAAAAATAAAATAAAAATAAAATAAAAATAAAATAAAAATAAAATAAAAATAAAATAAAAATAAAATAAAAATAAAATAAAAATAAAATAAAAATAAAATAAAAATAAAATAAAAATAAAATAAAAATAAAATAAAAATAAAATAAAAATAAAATAAAAATAAAATAAAAATAAAAATAAAATAAAAATAAAATAAAAATAAAATAAAAATAAAATAAAAATAAAATAAAAATAAAATAAAAATAAAATAAAAATAAAATAAAATAAAAATAAAATAAAAATAAAAATAAAATAAAAATAAAAATAAAATAAAAATAAAATAAAAATAAAATAAAAATAAAATAAAAATAAAATAAAAATAAAATAAAAATAAAATAAAAATAAAATAAAAATAAAATAAAAATAAAATAAAAATAAAATAAAAATAAAATAAAAATAAAATAAAAATAAAATAAAAATAAAATAAAAATAAAATAAAAATAAAATAAAAATAAAATAAAAATAAAATAAAAATAAAATAAAAATAAAATAAAAATAAAAATAAAATAAAAATAAAATAAAAATAAAATAAAAATAAAATAAAAATAAAATAAAAATAAAATAAAAATAAAATAAAAATAAAATAAAAATAAAATAAAAATAAAATAAAAATAAAATAAAAATAAAATAAAAATAAAATAAAAATAAAATAAAAATAAAATAAAAATAAAATAAAAATAAAATAAAAATAAAATAAAAATAAAAATATTTTTAGTGTTATTAAACCACTTAAAAAGTTATTCAAAGTTGACTCATCAATGCAATTGGGGGAAGCGCCAATAAAAAGCGAATATGTAATTAACTCAAGAAAAAAACTAATATCCTCTTTTATTACTCGTCTGATCACCAAGCAATTTTCTACTAGAATCATTGAATGATTAATCCAGTATGCCCTGGAATGCAGATTGAACTGATCCATAATAAACCAATCGATCACCTCGATTGAGTTTCAAGAAATCCAGTGTACATTACGGCCTCGAATAGATAAACACAAATTCATTGGCATGTTAATGATTATTGTACAACCTCAATGTACGTACTCGGTATTCAGTATTCACAGTATCCACCGCTGAACATACGAATGTATGAATTGTTATGCAATTCTTCAGAGTCACTCATTCGCTTTGACAGTACATGAGGAGTTGCTATGTCGGACAAAAAAAGCGCTGAAGGAAAGAGAAATATTCAGCGATGATCTCGGGAGACAGAATGAAAAACAAATACATTCGAGTGGCTGCCGGCATTATTATGGTACAATGAGTTGCCAGTGGAGAGCAGCCTCGAGATACCGGACGTCCTTGCGCGGCCAATTCAGTACCACTGGAAACTGCAGAAGTCGTACTGAAAGAGCCGAGAAGAGGAGGATGTAAAAAGCTTGCCTCTTAAGGCGGAGGTGGTACCGTGGGCTAGTTAACGATGTGGGAATAGCCGCGGCGAGGTACCACCTTTCCACCTTTGCGGACACTTGGTATCTTTACCAACTCACCGTTTTGCCAGTACGTTCAACTCTTTTTCCCTATTCTCCACTTATTTTTATCTATGGATACTTCATACAACATACCACATTTTTCTAACGCTTTTTTTTCAAACTTTTCCGTTTAGTCTCCCTGACACATGCGATTGCACACTTATTTGCAATGAAATTTCATCAGAGCGCTACCATTTTTGAGGCCATTCGAAGAAATTTTTGTTTTTCTCACGTGGAGTAAAAAAAAAAGTTGATTAAAATGTTTGACAGTCGCTCCTTTTACGAATTAAAGAAATTTTTGTTCTTCTCACGTAGCGGTGAATGGTAAATATACTGTCAAATATATAAATACCAAACGATCTTGCCATACTCACATTTTTTAAACTTTTTACAGTTCGCTCCTATCGCGTGAGCTTCTCTTTTGGTTAAAGAGTTCAAATTTTATGGCATTTTTAATTTAAAAAAAAAAAACGATGCAATGAAATATTTTAATCATTTTTGGCTTCCTTATTAAGGAAATTTTAAAAATAATACAAAATAAGGGAGCAACAATATTAAAATTCGAAAAATCCGAACCCCTGTTCCGATCTTCACCAAATTTAATATTTACCACAATGGAATATTAATCTATCCCTGTACAAAATTTGACCTGCTTTGGTCGCAGTTGACTTAAGTTAGAACGACAACATAAATTTTCCAAAAAATTCAAAATTCTACAAAAACCGAACCGATATATAAATGTAATTAAAATTCAATACACATTCTCCTTCAACATTGCTTTATTTGCAAAGAGCGATTCAGCTCATTAGTTTAAAAATTACCACAGCCAGAGGGCGCACCATAATTTTCTGAAAAATTCAAAGTCTAATAAAATCCAACCAGGTCGTTTAATTTTTACGTAAATTTTTACAAAGAAAGAAGCGCAGTTGTTGTATCTTCGTGCCAATTTTCAGCCAGATTGGTAAAGTCGTTCTCGAGATATAGAGATTTGAATTCTGATACATCCATCCAGACATTTATCTCTGTGTTTTGGACGATTTTTATCGTCCCAACACGAAACTCTCGATTTTTCTTTCACAAAATGAAAGCTTCCTTTATGAGGATGCAAGATGCAAGCTGCAGGTAATTTTCAAATTGGCAAAAATGCTGTAGTTTCGAGATGTAACAATCGAGTCAATTCCATACGATGAAGCTTTGATGTTCCGAGAACGAAGGCTTAAATGGAAGAAACGACGTTTTACTCTTCCATCGGGATTCCACGCGAGATATTGTTTTTACCTCAATTCTCGTTGCGTCTCTGTGTGGAATTGCGTGGGTATTGTGGTAAAACGCTCTTGCCGGTTGAAATTGTACATGGTTGTACTCTTCTCCGATTCCTCGTGGCATGTCCGTGCGGCTTTTGCAATCTCGAAAAGGAGAGCAGAGAAGCAAAAGGCGTCGGTGCAACGCTTGTTGGACGAAGGCAAGAGCGGGTGGAAGTCTTTCGCTCGAGATCTTGGGAGGAAGCGTAGTTACACGTGTGTCTCGTGGAACTCGATCGCTTCGCAGCAATCGCAGCAACGAACTGTGGTGACCGAATCTACGGAGAAAATGGCGATTTCGTTTGGTGTCTATCGTTCTTTTATTCTGTAAATTGTATATTTTCCAGTCAATTTCGGTAAAAAAAAAAAATAGACATGAGAAAAAAATGTAACTGGCAAATTATGTTCATTCGCTGATATGGAATCTTTGGCTTGGAAGACGTTACAAAAAATGTGATGAAACGGCTGGGAAAAACCTGAAAAAAAGTTTTTGGCGTAGTTTTGATTTGGTATTGTTGAGTTGTTGACAAAAATATTGCTATTTTCGTAATCGGCGGGAAATATCCGATTAGATAGGCTTTTGAAATTTAGTAAAAGACAACATTTTGTTTTCTTCGACTTTGGACCCACGGGATTCAGAATTAGTAAAATTCGGTATTTTTTTTATTGGTTAGAACTTTTTTTGCGTGGATCAATTTGAAATTTTGTTTTTTCGTCCAAAAGAGCGCTCTGAAATAAGATCATTATGAACTTTCATTTTTTAGCACATGAGAAAGGTTTAAAAAATGGCTGGAAATGAAGTAAACTGGTATGCAATAGTATATTATGTTACAAGGGATGAAAGTGCGTGATATTAAAAATTCGCTTTTCTAAGTGGCATATGATACTTTTTCCCATCTATGTTAAAAAGACTATAGCAGCACTTTTCCGGCCGCTGCAGCACTTTTCTTCCCGCTGCAGCACTTTTCCTCCCGTTGCAGCACTTTTCCTCCCGCTGCAGCATTTTTCCTCCCGCTTCAGCACTTTTCCTCCCGCTGCAGCACTTTTCTTCCCGCTGCCGCACTTTTCCTCCCGCTCCACCACTTTTCCTCCCGCTGCAGCACTTTTCTTCCCGTTGCAGTACTTTTCCTCCCGCTGCAGCACTTTTCTTCCCGTTTGCAGTACTGTTCCTCCCGCTGCAGCATTTTTCTTCCCGCTGCAGCACTTTTCCTCCCGCTGCCGCAATTTTCCTTCCGCTCCAGTACTTTTCCTCCCGCTGCAGCACTTTTCTTTCCGCTGCAGCACTTTTCTTCCCGCTGCAGCACTTTTCTTCTCGTTGCAGTACTTTTCCTCTCGCTGCAGCACTTTTCGTCCCGCTGCAGCATTTTCCCTCTCGCTGCGTTTCTTTTCGTCCCGCCGGTGAAGAATCCACAGCTTTCAATCCGCATTGCAGGCATGGAATGACGTCTTTTTAGCGTTGTCGGAAAAAAGAAAATATTCATTTTTCGCAGATCCAACTTTAAACAATCTAAAAGAAAAATCAAAAATTCAACGAATTCTAATTCACCAAATGGCGTCATAAAGCTTGATCTATAACAAAGAAAACAAGCGCAAGCCACAGTTGTTACTTCATTTTTTTCCAAAGTAATAGCCATTTTAGTGAAAAACATCATTCTTTGCCAAAACCTCAAAAAAATGTAGATCATTAAATTCATTTGTTACACGCTTTTGCCCCACAGGATACAAATTTGCTTTCTCTCCGTCTAAATCATTTGATCAGAAGCAATATGTAGTTGAAATTTGAAGAGGCTCGTGTCATTGACGTATGCAAAATAAGAAGCACAAAGTCAAGTAGGATAAGGTAAACGACCCAGTTTGTGACGATGTAAGGCAACCCTCTCACTCTGCCCATGTAAAACCATGGGGTAAACGAGGACCTAATAAGTGTCACAGTTTGTGACGCCAACATTTACGAATTACTGTTGGCTGTTTTTGGAATGGCGGGGGAAGCCGCCTATGCTAAAGTAGCGCGTTAGGAACCGGACCAGCGTCAGAAACAGGGCCGTTTACCTTAATTCAGTGATGGTTGGTTCACGGTGACCAGCGTGATTCTGATTATTAAGTGGAGTAGAGTATGTAACATTTTTCAGTTTAGGCGGTGCCAACTCAAAAAATCTGTTAAAAAATTAAAAACTCAACGAATCCTAATTCGCAACCTAATTCGACAAACCGATGTCGTCACCCCATTTTTTTCCAAAGTTATAGCCATTTTAGAGAAAACCATCATTCTTTGCCAAAACCTAAAAAAAATGTAGATCATTAAATTTATTTGTTACACGCTATTGCCCCATTGGATACAAATTTGTTTTCTCTCCGTCTAAATCATTTGATCAGAAGCAATATGTAGTCGAAATTTGAACAGGTTCGTGTCATTGGCGTATGAAAAATAAGAAGCACAAAGTCAAGTAGGATAATCCAGCGATGGTTGGTTCACGGTGACCAGCGTGTGCCTAAATGTTGATCGATGATCCTGATTATTAAGTGGAGTAGACATTTTTCAGTTTAGGCGGTGCCAGCTCAAAAAATCTGTAAAAAAATTAAAAACTCAACGAATCCTAATTCGACAAACCGAAGTCGTTACCCCATTTTTTCCAAAGTTATAGCCATTTTAGAGAAAACCATCATTCTTTACCAAAACCTAAAAAAAAATGTAGATCATTAAATTTATTTGTTACACGCTATTGCCCCATTGGATACAAATTTGCTTTCTCTCCGTCTAGATCATTTGATCAGAAGCAATATGTAGTTGAAATTTGAAGAGGTTCGTGTCATTGGCGTATGAAAAATGAGAAGCACAAAGTCAAGTAGGATAATCCAGCGATGGTTGGTTCACGGTGACCAGCGTGTGCCTAAATGTTGAGCGATGATCCTGATTATTAAGTGGAGTAGAATACATGTACATACGCAACATTTTTCAATTTAGGCGGTGCCAACTCAAAAAACCTGTAAAAAAATTAAAAACTCAACGAATCCTAATTCGATTCCAAAACCTCAAAAAAATGTACATCATTAAATTTATTTGTTACAAGCTTTTGCCCCATCAGATTTCGCGTTCTCTTGGTCTAAATCATTTGATCAGAAGCAATATGTAGTTGAAATTTGAAGAGGTTCGTGTCATTGGCGTATGAAAAATAAGAAGCACAAAGTCAAGTAGGATAATCCAGCGATGGTTGGTTCACGGTGACCAACGTGTGCCTAAATGTTGATCGATGATCCTGATTATTAAGTGGAGTAGAATACATGTACGCAACATTTTTCAATTTAGGCGGTGCCAACTCAAAAAACCTGTAAAAAAATTAAAAACTCAACGAATCCTAATTCCATTCCAAAACCTCAAAAAAATGTACATCATTAAATGTATTTGTTACAAGCTTTTGCCCCGTCAGATTTCGCGTTCTCTTGGTCTAAATCATTTGATCAGAAGCAATATGTAGTTGAAATTTGAAGAGGTTCGTGTCATTGGCGTATGAAAAATAAGAAGCACAAAGTCAAGTAGGATAATCCAACGATGGTTGGTTCACGGTGACCAGCGTGTGCCTAAATGTTGATCGATGATCCTGATTATTAAGTGGAGTAGAATACATGTACGCAACATTTTTCAATTTAGGCGGTGCCAACTCAAAAAACCTGTAAAAAAATTAAAAACTCAACGAATGCTAATTCGATTCCAAAACCTCAAAAAAATGTACATCATTAAATTTATTTGTTACAAGCTTTTGCCCCGTCAGATTTCGCGTTCTCTTGGTCTAAATCATTTGATCAGAAGCAATATGTTGTTGAAATTTGAAGAGGTTCGTGTCATTGGCGTATGAAAAATAAGAAGCACAAAGTCAAGTAGGATAATCCAGCGATGGTTGGTTCACGGTGACCAGGGTGTGCCTGGATGTTGAGCGATGATCCTGCTTATTAAGTGGAGTAGAGTATATACACGGGGCGTATAACGCGTATACGGTATACGGATGAGCAGCAAAGCAGCGTGCCACGAACGAACGAAAGATGGAACGAATGAACAGACGGTGTATTATGGTCATCGATGCTCTGCTGCGAGAAGATGGAGATAGGTGGTAGGTATATGTTCAGGCTGTGGCGAACGGATGGCTTCGCCTCGATCTCTCCGTCCGGCGCTCCACAAACCGCTATTATTTATATTAAGTTTAATGCAACTACGTGACTGAATCCACTGGGCTAACCCCCGCGCGTTCAACTTGGCGAGGCCCCCTGTATCATTAGTATACACCTATTATTGCATTACTCCGTGTGCTCGTCCGCACGGAGGAGTATATCGGCAGGAGAGTATAGAAGCAGGAACCGCAGGAGCAACGGACAACGCGCGGGCGAAGAAAAGTAGCCGGCACAAGATATGACGGTTACAGGTCAGTTCGTACGCTATACTCCCTCGACTATACCTTCTATATAGTCAACCGATGAGATACGACGAATAGCAATCCTTATATGGAGAAAACTATTTTAGAAAAATGATCATATCGGTATTATAAAAGGCATCTTCAGTTTTGGATCTATAGAACATTTTTTTTATTTGCAGAAATTTTAGAAAAATTATCATATCGGTATGACAAAAGGGATCTTCAGTTTTGGGTCTATAGAAAAAATATTTTTAACATTTGCAGAAATTTTAGAAAAATTGTCATATCGGTATGACAAAAGGTATCTTCAGTTTTGGGTCTATAGAAAAAATATTTTTTAAATTTGCAGAAATTTTAGAAAAATTATATCGGTATGATAAAAGGCATCTCCAGTTTTGGGTCTATAGTAAAAATATTTTTACCATTTGCAGAAATTTTAGAAAAATTATCATATCGGTATGACAAAAGGCATCTCCAGTTTTGGGTCTGTAGAAAAAATATTTTTAACATTTGCAGAAATTTTAGAAAAATTATCATATCGGTATGATAAAAGGCATCTCCGATTTTGGGTCTATAGAAAAAATATTTTTTAAATTTGCAGAAATTTTAGAAAAATTATCATATCGGTATGATAAAAGACATCTCCAGTTTTGGGTCTATAGGAAAAATATTTTTAACATTTGCAGAAATTTTAGAAAAATTGTTATATCGGTGTGACAAAAGGCATCTTCAGTTTTGGGTTTATAGAAAAAATATTTTTAACATTTGCAGAAATTTTAGAAAAATTATCATATCGGTATGATAAAAGGCATCTCCAGTTTTCGATCTATAGTAAAAATATTTTTAACATTTGCAGAAATTTTAGAAAAATTATCATATCGGTATGATAAAAAGGCATCTCCACTTTTCGGTCTATAGTAAAAATATTTTTAACATTTGCAGAAATTTTAGAAAAATTTTCATATCGGTATGATAAAAAGGCATCTCCAGTTTTGGATCTATAGAAAAAATATTTTTAACATTTGCAGAAATTTTAGAAAAATTATCATATCGGTATGATAAAAAGCATCTTCATTTTTGGGTCTATAGAAAAAATATTTTTACCATTTGCAGAAATTTTAGAAAAATTATCATATCGGTATGATAAAAGGCATCTCCAGTTTTGGGTCTATAGTAAAAATATTTTTACCATTTGCAGAAATTTTAGAAAAATTATCATATCGGTATGATAAAAGGCATCTTCGATTTTGGGTCTATAGAAAAAATATTTTTAACATTTGCAGAAATTTTAGAAAAATTATCATATCGGTATTATAAAAGGCATCTTCGATTTTGGGTCTATAGAAAAAATATTTTTTTGAATTTGCAGAAATTTTAGAACAATTATCATATCGGTATGATAAAAAGGCATCTCCAGTTTTGGGTCTATAGTAAAAATATTTTTAACATTTGCAGAAATTTTAGAAAAAAATATCATATCGGTATGATAAAAGGCATCTCCAATTTTGGGTCTATAGTAAAAATATTTTTAGTATTTGTAGAAATTTTCGAAAAATTGTCATATCGGTATGATAAAAGGCATCTCCAGTTTTCGGTCTATAGAAAAAATATTTTTAACATTTACAGAAATTTTATTAAGAATTTCTAGTGAAATTAATTACTCATCGATGCGGGTTCTTGATTGGCATTAAATAATGGCACAGGATGTGATGGTTACTATAATCGCTCGATTATAGGATCTCATTTTAATGGTAATTTTTCCAACAGAAATGGTGATTTTGCTTGCAGATATTTCCCACTAGGTATGAGCCACTCTTTTTTTAATATATATATAGACTTGCTATTAATAATAATATCGTATTCTATTATTGTACTTCGTTTCAAGAGTCTATTCTTCTTCTAGGAACGATGGACGGAATCTAGGAACGCAACAGCAGTTCCAACTGCAGCTAACCACTTGTCTCCTGGTATATTCTCGAGCTGTGGTGCATTTAGATCACGATATATAAGTGAAATAAAAGGGAAACGATATTGCCGTTGACATAGATCGTGTTATGGCCTCGCTGTAGCTGCTCACACTGCTACTGCTTTTGCCTCTGGTAGTTCTCGGAGAGATAAGCATCGCATATATAAAGCGTTTCGACTTGGCCACGGATATTCACCCAACTAAACCCTTCGCGTCCGCCTCCGCATGCGCGTTCGCAACCCTCTTGCGAGAACGAGAGAAATAGTGAGACAATGCAAGTGTGCGTGGGTGTGTGTAACGGAATAAACTATACCGAACGTAATATCAACCGTAAAGAGTGATTGCGAACTTGAAAGAGTTGTGAGTAGTCTCGGAATCAAAATTTTTCGCAAACTTTTATATACTGTGCAAAATAATTCTACGATAAAAGACCATCGATAAAATTTGCCCAGACATCATTTTTCCGGTCGGATCAACATGAGCGCGGTTGGAATTTACCTGGAACAAAATTTCCGAGGTTGGAATTTTCCTGGAACAAAATTTCCGCGGTTGGAATTTTCCTGGAACAAAATTTTCGCGGTTGAAATTTTCCTAGAATAACATTTCGGTTGGAATTTTCCTGGAAAAAATTTCCGCGGTTAGAATTTTCCTGGAACAAAATTGAAATTTTTCTGGGTCCAAATTTGCCGGTCAATATTTTTCTGGAGCCAAATACCCCCGGTCGAAATTTTTGTGGGTCCAAATTACCCCAATCGAAATTTTTCCGGGTCCAAATTTCCCGGTCTAAATTTTTCTGGTTCCAAATTTCCCAGTCGAAATTTTTCTGGTTCCAAATTTCCACGGTTCAAATTTTCTGGTTCGAAGTTTGCCGGTCCAAATTTCGCCGTTTGAAATTATTCTGGGTCCAAGTTTACTCGGTCGAAATTTTTCTGGGTCCAAATTTTCCCGGTCGAAATTTTTCTGGGTCCAAATATCCCCGGTCGATATTTTTCTGGGTTCAAATATCCCCGGTCGAAATTTTTCTGGGTCCAAATATCCCCGGTCGAAATTTTTCTGGGTCCAAATATCCCCGGTCGAAATTTTTCTGGGTCCAAATATCCCCGGTCGAAATTTTTCTGGATTACAGGCAACGATTGGCTTAGGGATAAAAATAATGCAAAACCAATGTGCGAAATTTCTGTCTGAGTATAATATTGTCCGGAGTATACGTCTGGAACACCATAGAAAAACCCATCATGGGCGATAAACCAAAAACAATGTGCTTTTGAGTAATGAGAGAAATGAACCGTGGTTGGGGAAGATAGAGTTAATGAAACGGAAGAAATAACGGCAATCAGCGAAATATAAATGAGGGATGGCAGTGGGCGAGGCACAGAGAGAACGAATCCCGTTTGCGTGTCACGCGCGATTCTGCTCGGCAAAGAGTACAGAATCAGCGAACGTAGAAAAAGAAAAAGGAAAATAAGAGAACAGAGGGAGTGAAAAGAGAACGAACGAGGGAAAGAGCGTGTGCGGCGGGCGAAACGGTGGAGGAAAAGGGGAAGGGAAGCGTCGAGGTGAGAAATGAGGTTTAATTATGAGAAACCGAGCGCGGACTCAAACGGAACGAAACATATGCCGCATAACAAAACAAGTGAATCAGGGACAATCCGCGGCTTGGTAGGAGATCAACGGCAGAAATCATAGTGTTGAGAATACCGGGAATTCGAAAATGATTCACAGAGGGCGTTATTGTATTATCGCAACTTGTACCGGCCCGGTCGTTGACCATTCCATGAGGTGGTAATATAACGGCACCGTCACGAACCTGAACACGAATACCGAGAGGTGTGGAACACAGAAAAAAAAAGAAAAAAACGAGGGAGCAAGGCCCACTCAAGGATCTCACACACGAACGTGGAAAAATTTTACCCGCTCTCATAGAATTGTAGGTGAAGACTCTGTGTTATATTTACATTGCTCTAATTGCCAGACTACTTCGTGGAAGTTAATAAAATATGGAAACCCAACGAGAATTCACTCTAGAAAACCAAAAGAGAAGTTGCGCTAAGAAATAGAGAAAGAAATATCACACGTTTGTTCGGTTGGTTACAGAATACGAAAATTGGAATAGGGTTTCAAGATTAATTCATTGCGAGTAAAATAAGGGCAAAGCAAAGTTATTTTCAGAAGTTGTTGACATTTTAATGAAATCCTGAATTTCTGTGAATTTTTTTTTTTTTACTTTAACGATGTTACACATTTTACCAGGAAATTTATTTATTTATTTATTTATTTATTTATTTATTTATTTATTTATTTATTTATTTATTTATTTATTTATTTATTTATTTATTTATTTATTTATTTATTTATTTATTTATTTATTTATTTATTTATTTATTTATTTATTTATTTATTTATTTATTTATTTATTTATTTATTTATTTATTTATTTATTTATTTATTTATTTATTTATTTATTTATTTATTTATTTATTTATTTATTTATTTATTTATTTATTTATTTATTTATTTATTTATTTATTTATTTATTTATTTATTTATTTATTTATTTATTTATTTATTTATTTATTTATTTATTTATTTATTTATTTATTTATTTATTTATTTATTTATTTATTTATTTATTTATTTATTTATTTATTTATTTATTTATTTATTTATTTATTTATTTATTTATTTATTTATTTATTTATTTATTTATTTATTTATTTATTTATTTATTTATTTATTTATTTATTTATTTATTTATTTATTTATTTATTTATTTATTTATTTATTTATTTATTTATTTATTTATTTATTTATTTATTTATTTATTTATTTATTTATTTATTTATTTATTTATTTATTTATTTATTTATTTATTTATTTATTTATTTATTTATTTATTTATTTATTTATTTATTTATTTATTTATTTATTTATTTATTTATTTATTTATTTATTTATTTATTTATTTATTTATTTATTTATTTATTTATTTATTTATTTATTTATTTATTTATTTATTTATTTATTTATTTATTTATTTATTTATTTATTTATTTATTTATTTATTTATTTATTTATTTATTTATTTATTTATTTATTTATTTATTTATTTATTTATTTATTTATTTATTTATTTATTTATTTATTTATTTATTTATTTATTTATTTATTTATTTATTTATTTATTTATTTATTTATTTATTTATTTATTTATTTATTTATTTATTTATTTATTTATTTATTTATTTATTTATTTATTTATTTATTTATTTATTTATTTATTTATTTATTTATTTATTTATTTATTTATTTATTTATTTATTTATTTATTTATTTATTTATTTATTTATTTATTTATTTATTTATTTATTTATTTATTTATTTATTTATTTATTTATTTATTTATTTATTTATTTATTTATTTATTTATTTATTTATTTATTTATTTATTTATTTATTTATTTATTTATTTATTTATTTATTTATTTATTTATTTATTTATTTATTTATTTATTTATTTATTTATTTATTTATTTATTTATTTATTTATTTATTTATTTATTTATTTATTTATTTATTTATTTATTTATTTATTTATTTATTTATTTATTTATTTATTTATTTATTTATTTATTTATTTATTTATTTATTTATTTATTTATTTATTTATTTATTTATTTATTTATTTATTTATTTATTTATTTATTTATTTATTTATTTATTTATTTATTTATTTATTTATTTATTTATTTATAGTCTGGTGGGATTTACAATACAAATTTTAATTATCCTGTGTAAAATCATAATTTTCTCTTTTATATTTATCAAAAGTTGCAAAAATCATTAATTTTATCCTCACAACCCAAAAATGGAGCAAAACAACAAAAATCATCTAATGTTTGCTGCGAGAAAATGAAAACGAGGTAATACATGTAATAATATAACTATAACAATTTTCCTTGACCAAAACTCTTGAAACAAGATCTAGAAACATTTGTGATGGTTGTCAATGGCAGTAAAAATATATACATTGAAAAATGTTTGGATCGGAAAGTTCAGGGGACAAAAAAGTATCGGGAAAAATCAAGATTGGCAGAGGCGCTGGTCAGAAGCAAGAGCAGGGCGTTGATTAATAAACGTTCTGCAAAAGAAGCACGCGAGAAGCGGACTACGAAGATTTTCCAGTCACGTTCGGCCGGGCTGGGAGTTAATTTACGAAATAAATAATATCTTCTTCCAGCAGTGGCGCTGGTGTTCTCGGGACGGTTGGAGGCAAAAGGAGGGTTGGTTGGTCGAAGAGAGAAAGCTTCAGAGGTCAGGGGGTGGAAATGAAGGGCGGACGAGAGGAGTGGGGGAAAACAAAAGAGAAACAGTAAGGGAAATAAAGGATAGAGAGAAGGACTCATAAAGCTGCCTACGTGTCGAGCGTAATGAGAACCGGTGATTTTTCTTCCCTTGCCCTCCAGCGTCCTCGCGAGGAAAATGTGTAAAAGAAAAATGAATGTGCGAAAGAGTAGATGCTGGATTCTGCGCGGCCAACAAAATCTTTCTTTTCCTTATAATGGTACAGCGCCATCTGGAACCATGTTTCCTCTCATTTACCATATAGATGGAACATATATTTTTTAGACCTTCATTCCCTTTTATCAGCTTTAAATTGGACAAACTTAAATTATCGCACAATCTTAATGAACCTATTGTCGAAGGATCAAGATTTTTTTTTTATTGTTACGAGTATCAAAGGCTTGGTTTAAATTGGTACCACGATATTTATTTTAAATGCAAACCAAAATATGGGTGTTATTGGTAATAAGAATTTTGTGGAAAATTAGTACCTAAAATTTGGGAAAATTATTGGTATCACGAACTTTATTAAAAATACAACGAAAAATATGCGTGATATTGGTACCAAGAATTTTGTGGAAAATTGGTACCAAAAACTTAGTTAAAATTGGTACCAAAAACTTGGTTAAAATTGGTACCAAAAACTTGGTTAAAATTGGTACCAAAAACTTGGTTAAAATTGATACCAATAACTTAGTTAAAATTGGTATCAATAACTTGGTTAAAATTGATACCAAAAAATTGGTTAAAATTGGTACCAAAATCTGGTTAAAATTGGTACCAAAAATGTGGTTAAAATTGGTACCAAAATCTTGGTTAAAATTGATACCAAAATCTTGGTTAAAATTGGTACCAAAAGATTTGGTTAGAATTGGTACCACAATCTTGGTTAAAATTGGTACCAAAATCTTTTCAAAAATGCATTCCAAGAAGTTAGTTAAAATCGGTACCAAGAATTATGTGAAAAATACTACCAAAATCTTGATTAAAAATGCTGCCGAAAATATCTTGGTAAGTGCAACCAATTTATTAGTTGACCTTAGTAAATATTTCGTTATATTACCAACGACTTCATTGGGCCCATCAAATTCTTGGTAGCTTCTCGACTCAAATTCTTAAATGTTCGAACCAACTCTTTTATTTTTCGTGTGCAGTCAAACCGCCTAATTCTAACGACTTCTAAGATATCTGTCAAAAGGAAATGTAAGATCCCGTTTGTGATAAGACCCTAAAGTGGAAAGCGTTCCTCTACTTCATTCTATACTCAAGTATTCAAACCAACGCACCAAATGTGACGAGTATAATTTTCCTGTTGACAAACTTCCTCTATAATAGTAAGCAATTATAGTAATTATGTATTTAACTAAATAATTTCTTTGTATACCTCCAGATTGATCTTTACTCGAATCATAAATAAATACCAGGTGTGTGAAAAAGTAAAACTATCCAGAAATTACTTTCATTGTCTTAGCCTTGATATCTTTCTATATCACAAATCTCGAAAACGCCTTTGACATCCGAAAATTATAATACTTCTCGCGTGTCCCATAAAGACAAAAAACTCTATGGGAAACGAGTCTCGGGAAGACTTTTGCTAAAAAAAAGAGTCACGCATAGAAATCCAATGCCAGAAAAAGTCACGCAATCTTTTGGACAATCTCTCCAAGACTTGTCAAGATTTTTGTTAATTAAAATATTATTGCCGGACCATTTTAGTCATCCATGACAAAAATGGTAAAAAATGGGGTGTTCATCACCTAAAACCTAAAACCGAGAAAAAAAAACCATTTGTCGTTATTCGAAGTAGAGGTACCCTTAAGGTCTCGGAGATGCGTGGAGATTTCAGGTCTTCGGCCAACCTTACCATCATCTTTTCATTAAAAAACGGTTCAACTATGTACCGCATGGAGACGTTGGCTATCTGTGATTTTCCGGTTTGCCAGGAGGAAAGTCCGAAGCGGAAAAACAGTGGGAGGGGAATGTTGGGCAGAATGAGAGAGTGAATTGGAGAGGGAGGGAAGAAAGTCGAAAGGGTGGTGGTCATAACGGTTTAGGAGCCAGGAGGGATGAAAAAAAAACGGATATACTGGTATAAAAATAGTTTTTCCATAACTTCGATTTTCGTGGATTTCGCATATTAATTTTCATGGAAAAACATTATTTTTGTTGTTTAAGAAAAATGCGTAAGAATTATTGGTAAAATTTTAAAAAAATTAATAAAACAAAATAATATTTGTTTTATAATTATATAATAAAAAGAAAAAAAAATTATTGGTTTCTCAATTATTTCTAGAATTAATAAAAACACGATTATAATTAATTATAGGTCACACATCATTTTAAGGGTCACGGAATCAAAAATTTTTGAACGAATAATTCATCGTAAAAAGATTAGCAATATTAAAGCTGTCTCGTTAATTCACTCTACACCACTAAAAAAAAGAAATTTAGAAAATCCATGAAACATATAAAATAAAATTTAAAAAATTCTTGTAATGTATGTAATTGTAATTTTTTTTTTAATAGATTTTCTATATTTATAGAAATATAGAATTTAAAATTTTTAAATTTATAAGATTAAGAAAATCTATAAAATTGATACTGATATCTTAAGGATACCACTTAAATATATTTCTGCAGTAACCCACGGGATAATTAACGCATTTAGCTATTTTAAAAAACAGCACGATAAAATGATGCTCAACTGAGCAAAACAAAAAGCGCCCGCTAAATATTGAGAGAACAGTAAATGTTATGAATTTTCAACTGATTATAGTTCTTACAACTAACTCTATTTGCGATTTTCCATTTTACTAGGAGAAAAGTTCGACGCGAAAAAGCAAGTGAAAAAAAAAAAAAAAAAAGTTGGGAGGGGAAAGTTGGGCAGAATGAGAGAGTGAGTTGTAGAGGGAGGAAAGAAAGTCGAAGGGGTGGTGGTCATAACGGTTTTGGAGCCAGGAGGAAAGAAGAAGAAGAAAAAGAGGGAACGACCACAGAAGTATAAAAGGAGGCAAAGGAGAAAGAGGGGTGGCATTGCTAAGTTTCCCATCGTTTCATATCTCACCCACTGTTTCCTTCGTTTCGTTCTCCTCCACCTCCTCCGAGTTCTCTTTCGTCATTCCTCGTATCCTCGTATCCACCGACGTCCACCACCCCGCCTGGTCTTCCAGGTGGTTCTACAACCCCCCAGAAACACAGGCTCCGTTCTTTCTGATTAATGCCTCTACTAATAACGTCTTCTCTCATGGGACAGCCATAGGAGTGAGAAAGGTGGAATACGCGAAAGCGCCAGGAAAGCACGAGGAAAAGAATAAACGAGGGTATATCTATACGGAAAACGACTTACGGAACAACAGAACGAACTTATGCGGAATTAAAAACACGTCTCTTGTGTGTGCTGATATTACTGAGCATCGTACGGTCCAGTGCTGAGCCTGAGAAAATTAAGATCAAGACGGAAATACATCTTACGTTAGCGGCAAAATATAATGAGAATTTCTGCGGCACCGATAGCAATGAGGTTTATTCGTTAAATTTTTCATCCGAGCAATTAAATTAAGGAAACTGTGTCAGTTAAGTAATTAGGATTTTTTGTTTAACAAATACTATCGTATTCTATGCTATGATATACTGTGCTATAATGTGCTATCCTTGTTAAACTAGCAGATATAGCATAATATAGCATATCATATCATACAATAGCACATAGTAGCATACAATATCATATAGCATACAGTAGCATAATATAGCATATCATATCATACAATAGCACATAGTAGCATACAATATCATATAGCATACAGTAGCATAAAATAGCATAGAATAGCATAGAATAGCACAGAATAGCATAGAGTAGCATAGAATAGCATCATATACCATAGAATAACATCATATAGCATCAAAAAGCATTAAATAGCATCAAATAGCACCAAATAGCATCAAATAGCATCAAATAGCATCAAATAGCATCAAATAGGATCAAATAGCATCAAATAGCATCAAATAGCATCAAATAGCATCAAATAGCATCAAATAGCATCAAATAGCATCAAATAGCATCAAATAGCATCAAATAGCATCAAATAGCATCAAATAGCATCAAATAGCATCAAATAGCACCAAATAGCATCAAATAGCATCAAACAGCATCAAATAGCATCAAATAGCATCAAATAGCATCAAATAGCATCAAATAGTATCAAATAGCATCAAATGGCATCAAATAGCATCAAATGGCATCAAATAGCATCAAATAGGATCAAATAGGATCAAATAGCATCATATAGCATCAAATAGTATCAAATAGTATCAAATAGTATCAAATAGCATCAAATAGCATCAAATAGCATTAAATAGGATCAAATAGGATCAAATAGCATCAAATAGCATCATATAGCATCAAATAGTATCAAATAGCATCACATAGCATCAAATAGCATCAAATAGCATCAAATAGCATCAAATAGCATCAAATAGCATCCAATAGCATAAAATAGCATACCATAGCATAAGAATCTAGGAATCTAGATCTCCGATAGCTTCTTATACGGAAGTAAAAATGATACATTGCATTCCCCAAATGACAAGTTTTCAAGAGTATTGATTAGGTGGCTAAAATTTACTCACACAAAAAAATCATATTTCCAGTTGTATCCTTAAAGAGATGTAAACCGATGACAGATTTCACTGCCTACGTAGAAGGAATTTTCCACTTTGTGTACCAGGTAGGTGCTAGAATGTGCGAATTGACGACAGTCCATCCAAGCTTCGCAAACACTATCCTCGTGACATGCCCGTTTCAGACTTACGCACGGCGCAATTGTCGCTCTTCCGGGAAGCTGATCGTTCACACTAATTCTACCAAGTCGAGTAATCTTTTTGCATCGTCGGTCAACGCCGGTAAGTCAGTTACAAGCTTCGCGACGCCAAGTCCAAGACACCTTCGCGCCTTAACGTTACCATCCTCCTGTTACATTCACCATGCGAGATGTCGCTTTCTATCATGTGATACCACTGCTTTTGCTACTCATAGTCATTCGCACTGGATTTTCTGTATTTCTGTCCACATATGTACCATGTCTACGTGGCTAAGGAATATTACCGCCATTGATCAATGCCACAACTCACCTGTGGTGATGAGCCTGACACCATGTGGCCGGTTTACCAACTCTTGACACTTTGCACGCTCGATTTTATTTTATACTCCACACGCCGACGCCGACACCAACGAATGGCAGTGCATAGTCTCGGTTACAAACAGAATGTTCATACGAGTGGTCAACTCTTTGCAGGAAATACCGTGAAAGAGTGAAGAGCGTCGTCCTCGTTTTCTTGAACCACGAGAAAGGTCGGAGAAGAAGAAAAGAAGAGAAGGAAAGACGGGATATATATATATATATATATAAAATAAGAGTGGGGATTCTTCAAAAGTGCCGTGACGCCCCACACCACCATTATTACATCGGTTTCGCTTATAAATGCGATGCACGAACCCGACGTCTCATCCACAGGTCTCGCGACGTGAGTTGATTCACCCCGTGCGCCCCCTATGCGTATGTGTGTGTATCTTCACCGGGGCGTTATTCGGACGAGAAAAAACTTAGACTCTGGAATTTATTCTTTGACTCTACGTCGCGCGGTTTTCACGCAAAAAGGATTGACGCATTTTTGCTTTCAAGATGATTCTGGATGCAACCCTTTATAACTCCTATGAAATTGCAGCGATATCGCGAGGATGTCGGTCTAATATTTTTTTTATGGTGGCCCATGAGATAGTTAATGAGTTTTCAAATTTTTTAAAATAATTGTATCGGGAAATTTATCTGTATGAGAAATCAAAACAACAAGAGGTCATTAAGTACGTTCAAATTTATTCTATTTATATTGTAAATAATTGGATATTTTTTTTAAGAATTGCAATTATTATTTTTTTGCAATTATATTTTTTTTGCGAGTTATCATTAAAAGGAAGATAATGGTTAATGTATGTCCCATTAGTTTTTCCAGAACTTTAATTTTCGTGGATTTTGTTATATTCATTTTTATGGAAAAATCTTCTTTTTTTAAGAAAAATGTGTAAGAACTTTTAACGAATGTTATTTGAAAAAATTAATTATTTCTCAATTATTTATAGAATTAGTAAAAACACGATTTTAATTAATTATGGTTCACACAAAATTTCAAGGGTCACGACACCAAAAATTTTGGAACGGGTGATTCATCGCAAAAAGCCTAATACTATTTATACTTTCTCATTAATTTATTCTACATCCCAACTAAAAAAATTAGAATATCCACGAAATTCATAAAATAAAATAATGTATATCATAATATATATTATATAAAAATTGAAAATCTATAAAATTGTATTGATATCTTAAGGATACCACTGAAATATATTTTTGCAGTGAGCTATGCGATAATTAACGCATTTAGCTATTTGAAAAAACGCCAGAATAAAATGATTCTCTACTGAGCAAAACAAGAAGCGGCCGCTAAATATTGAGAGAAGAGCCAATGCTATGAATTTTCAACTGATTATGGTTCTCACAGAATGTTAAGAGCCACTGCGAGAAGAAATTTTGGACCGAGTGATTATAGTGGTGGCGCTAGAAGTTGGGATGATTTACATCGACGGAGTGCGGCTGAAGCGAAACTTTGTCCGAGGGTACAAGCGCGAAGACAGGTTGTAGTAAACCCAGGCAGATCTGTCTAAGGCGTGGCGAAGAACAGAGACAGAACGAGATAGACGTTCCGGCTAGGCGAACCCGTCCCTTCTGGCAACATTCAAATATTCCTCGCATTCATAAATTCATCAGAGGAAAAAGAGTGAGTATCTTGGCCGAAATAACACCACTTGCTGCCAGCCACGCTAGAGACTAGAGAACGAAGGGAATCCTTTTGTGGTCCAACCCACTGGTTGCAACAAACATCAAACGAATTGCGCATTTATTAAACTAGCCAGAGGCTAACAGCGCATTTTTCAAGTCCCTATGTCTTGAGTATTGCAAAAATGAATTAGAAATTAGGATTCAACTAAAGAATCCCATGAGAAAAAATGGTTTTTTGCGATTTTCACTTGAAAATATTCAGTTTTCGACAAAAACATTGGCAGATTCGTAATCAGCGGAAAATTTCCGATCAAATAGGCTTTTTAAATTTCTCGAAAAACGAAATTTATTTTTTCGACTTTGGACCCCCTGATTCAGGGTTACCAAAATTCGGAATTTTCAATTGTCTGTAACTTTTTTTTGGCTCGATGGATTTTGAAATTTCTCATTTCTGTCCGAAGAGCTCAATGAAATGAAGAGAATGGCGCCATTCAAATACTCCTCACATTCGTAAATTCATCAGGCGAAAAAGAGTGAGTATCTTGGCCGAAATAACACCACTTGCTGTCAGCCACGCTAGAGACTAGAGAACGAAGGGAATCCTTTTGTGGTCCAACTCACTGGTTGCAACAAACATCAAACGAATTGCGCATTTATTAAACTAGCCAGAGGCTAACAGCGCATTTTTCAAGTCCCTATGTCTTGAGTATTGCAAAAATGAATTAGAAATTAGGATTCAACTAAAGAATCCCATGAGAAAAAATGGTTTTTTGCGATTTTCACTTGAAAATATTCAGTTTTCGACAAAAACATTGGCAGATTCGTAATCAGCGGAAAATTTCCGATCAAATAGGCTTTTTTAATTTCTCGAAAAACGAAATTTATTTTTTCGACTTTGGACCCCCTGTTTCAGGGTTACCAAAGTTTGGAATTTTCAATTGACTGTAACTTTTTTTTGGCTCGATGGATTTTCAAATTTCTCATTTCTGTCAGAAGAGCTCAATGAAATGAAGAGAATGGCGCCATTCAAATACTCCTCACATTCGTAAATTCATCAGGGGAAAAAGAGTGAGTATCTTGGCCGAAATAACACCACTTGCTGTCAGCCACGCTAGAGACTAGAGAACGAAGGGAATCCTTTTGTGGTCCAACTCACTGGTTGCAACAAACATCAAACGAATTGCGCATTTATTAAACTAGCCAGAGGCTAACAGCGCATTTTTCAAGTCCCTATGTCTTGAGTATTGCAAAATGAATTAGAAATTAGGATTCAACTAAAAAATTCCATGAGAAAAAAAGGTTTTTTGCGATTTTTACATGAAAATATTCAGTTATCGATAAAAACATTGGCAGATTCGTAATCAGCGGAAAATTTCCGATTAAATAGGCTTTTTAAATTTCTCGAAAAACGAAATTTATTTTTTCGACTTTGGACCCCCTGATTCAGGGTTACCAAAATTTGGAATTTTCAATTGTCTGTAACTTTTTTTTGGCTCGATGGATTTTGAAATTTCTCATTTCTGTCAGAAGAGCTCAATGAAATGAAGAGAATGGCGCCATTCAAATACTCCTCACATTCGTAAATTCATCAGGGGAAAAAGAGTGAGTATCTTGGCCGAAATAACACCACTTGCTGTCAGCCACGCTAGAGACTAGAGAACGAAGGGAATCCTTTTGTGGTCCAACCCACTGGTTGCAACAACAGGTTAAGAGCGCATTTTTCAAGTCCCTATGTCGTGAGTGTTGCAAAAATGAATTAGAAATTAGGATTGAACTAAAAAATCCCATGAGAAAAAATGGTTTTTTGCGATTTTCACTTGAAAATATTTAGTTATCGACAAAAACATTGGCAGATTCGTAATCAGCAGAAAATTTCCGATGAAATAAGCTTTTCAAATTTCTCGAAAAACGAAATTTATTTTTTCAACTTTGGACCCCCTGATTCAGGGTTACCAAAATTCGGAATTTTCAATTGACTACAACTTTTTTTTGGCTCGATCGATTTGCAAATTTCTTTTTTCTTTTAAAAAAGCTCAATGAAAAGAAGAGAATGGCGCTAATGTAATAAGATTCCTAAATAATCTAAATTAAAAAATGTCGTATGTACAATTATATTACTTTCTAATTAATTGTACGTGACTCTGCACTTCCAAGTAAATATAATATTTTTCCACATTCAGCTACAGACTTTGGTCCTAATCGTGGCAAAAAAAAAATTGTATATTACAGGTTTGCCGAAAAAAAAACACATTTACCCATACATTATTTTTAATTAAATTGTATTACTATTATTTCATTTTAATAAGACCTCTGGTGTCAAATAAAAATAATAAAACTTTCACATTTCGCCAATATTTCTCTTTGCTTGAAAAAAAAAATAATTTCTCATTTTTTACACAAACAAAAATAGATCTGAATGTAATTGTTTGCATTCCATATAGCAGCAGCTTATGGATATGTAAGATGAAAACTAAGAGTAGAATAAGGAGAAAGCATCTTGGGAGAAAAGGGTTGCTTCGCTACTAACGGCAGAGATCCGATAATATGTTCGAAGGTGGTGATGCTACGTTATCTTGATATAAGCCAAGCGATTTTATCCGTTTATTCCGGTTGGTGGAGCTCTCACGCGGGGCTCGTGAGGGCCGATAATAGCCCCGATATGAGAATCGCAGAGAAGTACGCGACGAGAGGACTACCGACTCTCTGCCTTCTATCCACCTCTCGCTACTCTCTCTCTTTACCCCTACCGTTCTACCAGCTAGAGATTCGAGATTACGCTTCCTATACGCAATCACAGAGCAGCGTTGGTTGTCAGTTTACAGCGTGAAAGATCTCGCTGTGTGGAATCTCACGGGATCTCGAGCTCTTGGGGACTACAATACACGTTTCGAGTAACTGTCGGTAAGACGGCCTGCTATACTCAATACTACCTCGAAACATGACCTGATCTGGCAAAAAAAAATATATATAATCGTATATCGGTCTCCCTTATTCGATCTATACTGTCGATCGTACTTTCTGACGATAATATAGATCGAAGTTTCGTTATAGGCCTGGAAGGCATTTTTTTTTTTTTTTTTTTCAAAACATAGTAATTTTTATTTAATTTATAGGATGTAGTATCAGAAAAATCATGTGATCGTACAGAGTAATTTATTTTAGAATGTATTAATTTTTTTTACCTTGTTCATTTACTCAATATTATCTCTGAATATGACAGGACCTGGAAAAAAAAAATTATAATCGTATATCGGTCGCCCTTATTCGATCTATACTGTCGATCGTTCTTTCTGACGATAATATAGATCAAAGTCTCGTTATGGACCTGGAAAGCATTTTTTTTTTTTTTCCATGGAGAGTTATTTTTATTTAATTTATAAGATGTATGAGAAAAATCATAAGATCGTATAGAGCAATTTATTTTAGAATGTTTTAATTTTTTTACCTTGTTAATTTACTCAATATTATCTCTCAATATGACAGGACCTGGAAAAAAAAAATTATAATCGTATATCGGTCTCCCTTATTCGATCTATACTGTCGATCGTACTTTCTGAGGATAATATAGATCGAAGTTTCGTTATAAGCCTGGAAGGCATTTTTTTTTTTTTTTTTTTTTCAAAAGATAGTAATTTTTATTTTCTTTATAGGATGTAGTATCAGAAAAATTATAAGATCGTACAGAGTAATTTTTTTTAGAATGTATTAATTTTTTTACCTTGTTCATTTACTCAATATTATCTCTGAATATGACAGGACCTGGAAAAAAAAAAATTATAATCGTATATCGGTCTCCCTTATTCGATCTATACTGTCGATCGTACTTTCTGAGGATAATATAGATCGAAGTTTCGTTATAAGCCTGGAAGGCATTTTTTTTTTTTTTTTTTTCAAAAGATAGTAATTTTTATTTTCTTTATAGGATGTAGTATCAGAAAAATTATAAGATCGTACAGAGTAATTTTTTTTAGAATGTATTAATTTTTTTACCTTGTTCATTTACTCAATATTATTTCTGAATACGACAGGACCAGGAAAAAAAATTATAATCGTATATCGGTCTCCCTTATTCGATCTATACTTTCGATCGTACTTTCTAATGATAATATAGATCGAAGTTTCGTTATGGGCCTGGAAAGCATTTTTTTTTTTTTCCATGGAGAGTTATTTTTCTTTAATTTATAAGATGTATGAAAAAAATCATAAGATCGTATAGAGCAATTTATTTTAGAATGTTTTAATTTTTTTACCTTGTTCATTTACTCAATATTATCTCTGAATATAACAGGACCTGAAAAAAAAATTATAATCGTATATCGGTCTCCCTTATTCGATCTATACTTTCGATCGTACTTTCTAATGATAATATAGATCGAAGTTTCGTTATGGGCCTGGAAAGCATTTTTTTTTTTCAAAGGAGAGTAATTTTTATTTAATTTATAGGATGCAGCACAGAAAAACCGTAAGATCGTACAAAGTAATTGTACAGGTAATTTATTTTAGAACGTATAAAAAAATAGTCGTATATGGTCTGGTATAATATCCATCAAATTTTCGTTATGGGGTTGAAGGAAATTTTTATTTTTTATGGATCATTGTAATTTTCAAAAATATATAGTCGTATAATGTTCTCCTTTGAGTATAATATCTCTATTATAATATCAAAGCTTCGTTATGGGTTTAGAGATTTTTTTTTTGCGTTAGTGTAATTTTTATTAAAAATATTAGTCAGCATCTAAATTTACAAAAAAAAACGTACACAAATAATATTAAACTATAAATGTAATAAAAAATAAATGTAAGCAAAAATGTTCTGTTAAATTAATATAAAATATAAGCAAAAAAAAAATTGCCGAACAATTTTTCTTCAAAGTACAAAATTGGCAAATTTAATGTTTACCGTGTAAAAAGATGCTGCATAATTATTCATTCTTGTACTCAGGTCAGCTCATCATGTGAGGGAATTTTTATTTTTTTATTTTTCAGTTAAAGGTAACCAAGTATGAATATGTACGTAATGGTCTATTCGACCGCGAGAGATTATGCAGGTTTTTGGGCAAGAGGGTCGTAAACGATTTCGAATAGCGTAAGTTAAATGCGTTGCGAAATTTACCTGTAGGTACCTACGCTTTAGATATACACTAACATTATATATGTATATACATGAGGATCTGTTGAAGAAGTGGAGGGGGAAAAAGGGCAGTAGGATGATGTGTAGGTCTCTCTATGGCCTATGAAGAGCCGCGTCGCATTTGTGTGTTAGCCAAATTACAGCGTCCGTGTCAGAGTGCGGGTGATTGATGTGCGTTGTTCAGAAACTACCGGCGAGGGCCTCTGCGCGGTTTTCCAAGAAATTAAACAGCGCCGGGAGCTCGAGGTCTATACCGGCCCAGTATATGCCACTATATGGCTCTATACATAGTTATCCTGTGGCCGCATATCACGGTGTAACCCTGTCGTTATTTCGGCAAGAGCTCGAACTGTCTGCCTTCAAAATATAAACCATTTATGACGAACCAAATTGACAAAAAAAAAAAAAAAAGAAGAAAGAAGCTAAGTTGAAGCTTGTGCATTGCTTCCTCATTTATTTTCACTTTTTACAAAATAGCTCTATGAAGAATTAGGTTCATTGGTTTTGAATTTGAGAAGCTTTGTAAAATATACAATAAAAATTTTCTTGTTTTTTAAATTTTACGGATTTTTTTTTCTTTTTATTATTGATAATATATCCTGTGGTTGCATATCACGGTATAACCCTGTCGTTATTTCGGCAAGAGCTCGAACTGTCTGCCTTCAAAATATAAACCATTTATGACGAACCAAATTGACAAAAGAGAAAAAAGAAGAAAGAAGCTAAGTTGAAGCTTGTACATTGCTTCCTCATTTATTTTCACTTTTTACAAAAATAGCTCTATGATGAATTAGGTTCATTGGTTTTGACTTTGAGAAGCTTTGTAAAATATACAATTAACATTTTTTTTTAACACTTGAAATGGACATTTTTTTGTTTTTTACATTTTAGGGATTTTTCTTTTTTTTTCTTTTTATCATTCATAATTATCCTGTGGCCGCATAACACGGTGAAACCCTGTTGTTATTTCGGCAAGAGCTCGAACTGTCTGCCTTCAAAATATAAACCATTTATGACGAACCAAGTTGACAAAAAAAAAAAAGAAGAAAGAAGCTAAGTTGAAGCTTGTACATTGCTTCCTCATTTATTTTCACTTTTTACAAAAATAGCTCTATGAAGAATTAGGTTCATTGGTTTTGAATTTGAGAAGCTTTGTAAAATATACAATAAAAATTTTCTTGTTTTTTAAATTTTACGGATTTTTTTTTCTTTTTATTATTGATAATATATCCTGTGGTTGCATATCACGGTGTAACCCTGTCGTTATTTCGGCAAGAGCTCGAACTGTCTGCCTTCAAAATATAAACCATTTATGACGAACCAAATTGACAAAAGAGAAAAAAGAAGAAAGAAGCTAAGTTGAAGCTTGTACATTGCTTCCTCATTTATTTTCACTTTTTACAAAAATAGCTCTATGATGAATTAGGTTCATTGGTTTTGACTTTGAGAAGCTTTGTAAAATATACAATTAACATTTTTTTTTAACACTTGAAATGGACATTTTTTTGTTTTTTACATTTTAGGGATTTTTCTTTTTTTTTCTTTTTATCATTCATAATTATCCTGTGGCCGCATAACACGGTGAAACCCTGTTGTTATTTCGGCAAGAGCTCGAACTGTCTGCCTTCAAAATATAAACCATTTATGACGAACCAAGTTGACAAAAAAAAAAAAAGAAGAAAGAAGCTAAGTTGAAGCTTGTACATTGCTTCCTCATTTATTTTCACTTTTTACAAAAATAGCTCTATGATGAATTAGGTTCATTGGTTTTGACTTTGAGAAGCTTTGTAAAATATACAATTAACATTTTTTTTAACACTTGAAATGGACATTTTTTTGTTTTTTAAATTTTAGGGATTTTTCTTTTTTTTTCTTTTTATCATTCATAATTATCCTGTGGTCGCATATCACGGTGTAACCCTGTTGTTATTTCGGCAAGAGCTCGAACTGTCTGCCTTCAAAATATAAACCATTTATGACGAACCAAATTGACAAAAAAAAAAAAAAAGAAAGAAGCTAAGTTGAAGCTTGTACATTGCTTCCTTATTTATTTTCACTTTTTACAAAATAGCTCTATGAGGAATTAGATTAATGGATTTTCATTTTGAGGAAACTTGGTAAAAAAAAAATTAAGAATTAAAAAAAATAAAATAAAATTAAGAATTTTTTTTAACCCTTGAAATGGAATTTTTAATTTTTTTTTTAATTTTAGTGATTATTTTTTTTTTAATGTTTGCATATCTTTAATTAAGACGAAATATAGGAATTTGTTGAGTGGTTAGAAGAGATTTTCTTTTTTTTAGATTTTGATATTTTGATATTTGAGAGATTTTCTATAACAAACATTGTGTCTGACTCAGAAACGGTTAATTTTATGATTACGCAACGGAAACTTCTTACTTTTACTCCTAAAATGGAAAAATTTGAATTTCAGGGATAACTTAAAATTTTCAAGCTTAGAAAAATTTTAAATTCCAATCATAGAAAAAAATGTATTTTAATCAGTGAAAAAAAATTATTGTCTACTTTAGGAGTCAACTTTAATTTTTTTTATTTTTCACATCCTTAATTAAGATGATGAACCGTGGCTAATTGTGAGCAATATCTAAGAAAGGGTTAATTTTATAATTACATACGAAAACTTTTTTTTTAACTCTTAAAATGGAACACGTTTTTTTTGTTCAATTTTAGGTGTTTATTTTTTTTTTCCACATCCTTAATTAAGTCAAAATATATCAACTAATACAGTGGGTGGACGTCAAACTTTATCGTTATCTTCGCTTTTAATATGTTTCAAAATAAGAGATTTCGAGTGATTAAAAAAAAATTGTACCATGTTGTTGTGTCTCGCTCTTTCGGGAGGAAAATGTGGTTAATTATGAGCAATCTTTGAGAAAGGGTTAGTTTTATGATTACATACGGAAAATTTTAATTTTTACTCTTAAAATGGAAAATTGTTGATTTTCTATTTCGGGTGTTACTTAAAATTTTCAAACTTAGGAAAATCTTAATTTTCAATCAGAGAAAAAAAAAAATTTTTGATTTTAGGAGGTAATTTTTATTGTTTTTATTTTTCTACATTCTTAATTAAGTCAAAATATACTAAGTAACCCAATTAGTTTTGTACCAATATACAAACTAACCCAATCTTTTTCGTTCGCTTCAGTTTTAATATTTTTCGAATTAAGAGGTTTTGAATGACTAAAAAAAATTGTAGCATGTTGTTGTGTCTCGCTCTTTCGGGAGTCGAGAAATAACGCGGCCCCCAGCGAAAGTCGTGATGCAATAAAATAGCGCCACCCACCGGGCCGTCGTTATCGTCTTGG
Organism: Ephialtes manifestator; assembly: GCA_963970395.1. Taxonomy (NCBI): domain Eukaryota; kingdom Metazoa; phylum Arthropoda; class Insecta; order Hymenoptera; family Ichneumonidae; genus Ephialtes; species Ephialtes manifestator. Next base: position 36,360,207 of record OZ019972.1, read on the forward strand.
GCATCTCCGCAATGCCTCACTTTACTCGCGATCCTAACGGGGTGGCAGGTCCTGGCCGGCACTAGCCGCGGTGCAGCGCCTCGTGGCTCATGGGTGCATAATGAACTCGTTAATTAACTATCAGGAAGCTGCATCGAATCTGATAACACATTGGCCACACGACGACGCGCCTTTACTCCATTCCCAACAGCAGAGACACACTTGCCAGCAAATGTATGGGAGCTTCCAACGAGTATGCCTTTTCCTTGTGTATACCATATATATTACATATACAGGATATTCCCCTTCGTTCGAATTTCTAGATTAACATTTTTCAGACAAAAAAAATTATTTACGTAAAAGGAGCTAAAATTTAAAAAAATTATTAACTTTTAAAAATAATTACTAGTAAAAAGTAATAATTTTGTAAATTTAGTAAAAAGTTAATAATTTTTTTGTTGTTGTTTTAGCTCCTTTTAGCTCCTAGCTAAAACAAAAATTGCCTAAAATTCTTCTGCAAAAGTAAAAGAATTACTGTAAACAATATCTTTTTGTTTAAAAAAAAAAACAAAAAAAATTATTAACTTTTTGCTAAAACTTAATAAAAAGGAGCTAAAACAAAAAAAAATTATTAACTTTTAGTAAAAAGCTAATAATTTTTTTTTGTTTTTTTTTTTAAACAAAAATATATTGTTTACAGTAATTTTTTTACTTTTGCAGAAGAATTTCAGGCAATTTTTCGTTTCACATTTCTAGTTTAACAAAAATAATTTTTTTAAAAAATAAAATAGGGAATACAAAAAATAGTTCGATAGAATTAACTAGAATTTCTGTGCAGTAACATTTATAGAATTTTTTTTTGTTAATTTTTCAGTAAAATGTCGGTGAATTTATTATTTTGAGTTTAATAAATTATTTTTGTACTTTTTTTTTTGTTTTGCAAAAATGGAAATTTAGAAAGAAATTTCTGTGAAATGATGAACAAGTTTCTGTGGACAATGTTTTTTTATTAAAGAACAACAATTGAAGAGAATTAAGCGAATGTCGCTTTTTAAGTTGGTTCCGTTGAGGCAGAATATCCCATATGATATAACTATTTTTCTATGGACGTAACTACCGAGGAACGGTCTTGTTTTCGCTGCAGGTGCACAAGGGATTCGTGCTATTGCTATATGGGAGGCGCAGATAAGTTAACGACGACAATAGACTAGATTTTTAAATAAATTATCCAGTAATCATGATTTTATTTTATTTGATCAAGATTTCTTAATATTTCTTAAAACTTATCATATTTTAATATATTTTGAAGATTTTAACAAATTTCAAACAATTCTCACAAATTACGATGATCTATACAAATTTCGAATAATTTTGGAAGATTTCTAGAAATTTCGAAAGATTTCTCAAAAGTATGAAGAATTGTAAAACTTTCAACATATTGCGGCAGATTCAATTACGAAGCCTGAACATTGCTTTTCTTTTGTTCAGATCCGTTGCTATGTAACTTATTTATTTTTAAAAGTGACAGTTAGTTGTTTGAACTCGGTGAAGGAGAGTGAACGTGGTTGGTCCGAGCTCTCCAATAAAGATTATTTTCATTTTGTAACTGCTCGAATATCGCGTCTTATTTATTGCGGATTGCGATTTGACGAAACGTCGTCGCGAGAAGTGCGACAATATTTCTGAAAAATACGAAGATTTTGAAATATTTCTCAAAAGTATGAAGAACTCTAAAAATTTCAACATATTTCTGAAAAATACGAAGAATTCTAAAAATTTCAATATATTCCTGAAAAATACGAGGAATTCTAAAAATTTCGATATATTTTTCGAAAGTACGAAGAATTCTAAAAATTTCAAAATATTTTTCGAAAGTACGAAGAATTCAAAATATTTCTTAAAAGTACGAGGAATTCTAAAAATTCGAACAATGTCCAAAAATCACAAAGATTTCCAAAATTTCGACCAAGATCTTAAAATTACGTAGATTTCTAAAAATTTCGAAGGTATCCGAAAAAATCTAGGCTTTTTTTAGCCACCAGATTCTAAAAATATTTAATGCCTCGGTTATTTTATCAAAAAATGATGAGGACATTTCTCTTTACTACCGATCCAATCCCCAATCTATTGTTTTATTAAATTATGATTCGAATGACTTACTATGGTATTATAAATGATGAACTATGAAATAAGAAAATAAAGTTAGTGCGGTTCGTAGACGATGGTCAAAGCGCTGAAACGTAGTACAGTGACGACCACAGGATAACCCGCCCTACACAAGATTAATACCTACTCTTAATTAATCGGTCGTTCGTGTGCACACTAACCGATGACTACACGATCGCCGATCGTGGAAGCAAGTTTCGTGACGCGATGTACGTGCCCGATACGGCCGAGCGCGACGAGACTATACGTACGCGACCGACAACGACAACTCATTGGGTAATTACAGATAACCGGCGAACCTATAATGCAACGTGCTCGTAGTCTCCTGATCTTCTCGACTGGTGCTGCCGATACTCGTACTAACCGTACCAAAGATGCGAACTGACACACGCAACTCGTTGTCCGCCACAAAATTTTATCAAACTATTTTAATATTAAGTAAAATGTAAGAAAAATAAAATTGGTATAAATTACTGGTTTACCGAAAAAAAAATGTGTATAAATTACTGGCTTACCAAAATAAAATAGTATAAATTACTGGTTTACTGAAAAAAAAAAATTTTGTATAAATTAATTATTTAGCGAAGAAAAAAAAATTGGTATAAATTACTGATTTACCGAAAAAAAAGAAATATATCGTTTCACTATTTTTCGTTAAATTGTATTACTATTCTTTTATTTTAATTAGCCTGATTAAGTTTAATAAAAATTATAGGAATTTTATCAAACGACACAAAAACAAGAATAAATATTAATTTTATTTTTTGATGAAAATTGTTGATTTTTCAATAACATGAATAGGAAATTTGTGGTCAGTAAAATAAGGTAGATCGATAAAGTGTCTATAAAAACAATTGGCGTTTTGATAAAAAATTTAGGATTTTGCAAAAATGGCTATAACTTTACATAAGAATGGAACAATTACTTCCGATTTTTTAAATTATAATATTCAACCGGTCATAACTTTTTTTTAAATTACCGATGTTCAATTTTCTTTTTTTCGTTCAAAACAGTTTAAGAAATGAACAAATCGGCGCTAAAATTACTGCGACACCTAATTTCTTACGCCCGTAATATTCTTTCGAAAAAAAATTTTAAATCGTTTTTTTCGGACCACCCAAAGTATAATGGTTAAAAAGAGATTTGAAAAATCGTTAAAAATTCCTGCATATTCTGTAATATTTGCCAGCTCCTGTTTTAGTGTCAGTTGCTTAATAATTACCAAAATAGAAAAAAAACCGTAAATTTACTACCAAAAAAAAAACGAAAGTCGTAAAAGAAAAAGCCGAAAAATCGGCGGAAAAAAAGGAAAAGATCGGTATAAGCGGCAGGAGGATGTGGAGAAGCCGCAAGGGCGTTAGAATACCGGCTTGGAGAGCCTAAACCCGGTGTTGGAATAAAACTATGTTATTATATGTCTACCGTTCGCGCTGCCGCTGTAGAAACACAATATACACAGCCGCCCTACCGATCGGTTCGCCCTTTCCGCTTCCTAAAACCGCTCGATTAATAGAAAACTGTAGGTTCGTCTTACGATCCTAGCCGAATCGTTTTCTAGGTCTAAAACTATATTCACATATGTGTTGCATACGTGTATCTCGACCGATTCGTGAAATCGGCAAGCGTCTAATCCTGGCGAATTTTTCTCGCAGCCCTCGCGGATATATTATTAAATGTGAATTAATCAGCTGCGGGTGAACGAGTATGGGCCACTAGAGCCTGTGATGATGCGTTTTTAAATGCTCAGCCGCATATTATTATCTTCAACGATTTGACCTTTATGATTTATTTAGACAAGATGAGCAATTTTGGGTTTAGCTCGATATCCTCATCTTTGACAGTATTCTGCAACCAACTATAACGTTGTATGGGGATTACTAATGGTGAATTTTAACAAAAATAACGTAGAAATATTTTGGAGAATATTTTAAAAAATCTTCTTTTCGCAATATTGTTAGGAAATGTTGAAATCTATTAACAATATTGTTGAAATATTATTTCTATTTTATACCTGTTAATTATTAAGCAAACAGTATTTTTTGTCATTAAATTTTACCAAATCTTAAATATATATTCTTGTAAATATAATTAATTGTGATATTATTGCATAATTGCAATTAATAAATTAATATTAATTGCAAACTTAAAACTTGAGTGCGAAAATTAATATTCGCACTTAAGTTTTAAACCAATTCTTAAATATATAATTGTAAATATAAATAATGATGATGTTATTGCATAATTGCAATTAGATCACAAAAATTAGTATTCGAGCACTAAAAATTCGAATTTTTCTATTATTATCTTCTATTGTATTCTTCTATATCTATTATTATCTTCAACGAATTGACCTTTATGATTTATTTAGACAAGATGAGCAATTTTGGGTTTAGCTCGATATCCTCATCTTTGACAGTATTCAGCAACCAACTATAACGTTGTATGGGAATTACTAATGGTGAATTTTAACAAAAATAACGTAGAAATATTTTGGAGAATATTTTTAAAAATATTCTTTTCGCAATATTTTTCGGAAATGTTGAAATCTATTAACAATATTGTTGAAATATTATTTCTATCTTATACCTGTTAATTATTAAGCAAACAGTATTTTTTGTCATTAAATTTTACCAAATCTTAAATATATATTCATGTAAATATAAATAATTGCGATATTATTGCATAATTGCAATTAATAAATTAATATTAATTGCAAACTTAAAACTTGAGTGCGAAAATTAATATTCGCACTTAAGTTTTAAACCAATTCTTAAATATATAATTGTGAATATAAATAATTATGATGTTATTGCATAATTGCAATTAGATCACAAAAATTAGTATTCGAGCACTAAAAATTCGAATTTTTCTATTATTATCTTCTATTATATTCTTCTATATCTATTATTATCTTCAACGATTTGACCTTTATGATTTATTTAGACAAGATGAGCAATTTTGGGCTAGCTCGATATCCACATCTTTGACAGTATTCTGCAACCAACTATAGCGTTGTATGGGGATTACTAATGGTGAATTTTAACAAAAATAACGTAGAAATATTTTTGAGAATATTTTAAAAAATCTTCTTTTCGCAATATTGTTAGGAAATGTTGAAATCTATTAACAATATTGTTGAAATATTATTTCTATCTTATACCAGTTAATTATCAAGCAAACAGTATTTTTTGTCATTAAATTTTACCAAATCTTAAATATATATTCATGTAAATAAAAATAATTGTGATATTATATGCATAATTGCAATTAATAAATTAATATTAATTGCAAACTTAAAACTTAAGTGCGAAAATTAATATTCGCACTTAAGTTTTGAACCAATTCTTAAATATACAATTGTAAATATAAATAATTATGATGTTATTGCATAATTGTAATTAGATCACAAAAATTAGTATTCGAGCACTAAAAATTCGAATTTTTCTATTATTATCTTCTATTATATTCTTCTATATCTATTATTATCTTCAACGATTTGACCTTTATGATTTATTTAGACAAGATGAGCAATTTTGGGTTTAGCTCGATATCCTCATCTTTGACAGTATTCAGCAACCAACTATAACGTTGTATGGGAATTACTAATGGTGAATTTTAACAAAAATAACGTAGAAATATTTTTGAAAATATTTTTAAAAATATTCTTTTCGCAATATTGTTAGGAAATGTTGAAATCTATTAACAATATTGTTGAAATATTATTTCTATCTTATACCAGTTAATTATCAAGCAAACAGTATTTTTTGTCATTAAATTTTACCAAATCTTAAATATATATTCTTGTAAATATAATTAATTGTGATATTATTGCATAATTGCAATTAATAAATTAATATTAATTGCAAACTTAAAACTTGAGTGCGAAAATTAATATTCGCACTTAAGTTTTAAACCAATTCTTAAATATATAATTGTAAATATAAATAATGATGATGTTATTGCATAATTGCAATTAGATCACATAAATTAGTATTCGAGCACTAAAAATTCGAATTTTTCTATTATTATCTTCTATTATATTCTTCTATATCTATTATTATCTTCAACGATTTGACCTTTATGATTTATTTAGACAAGATGAGCAATTTTGGGTTTAGCTCGATATCCTCATCTTTGACAGTATTCTGCAACCAACTATAGCGTTGTATGGGGATTACTAATGGTGAATTTTAACAAAAATAACGTAGAAATATTTTTGAGAATATTTTTTAAAATATTCTTTTCGAAATATTTTTCGAAAATGTTGAAATCTATTAACAATATTGTTGAAATATTATTTCTATCTTATACCTGTTAATTAATAAGCAAACAGTATTTTTTGTCATTAAATTTTACCAAATCTTAAATATGTATTCTTGTAAATATAAATAATTGTGATATTATATGCATAATTGTAATTAATAAATTAATATTAATTGCAAACTTAAAACTTGAGTGCGAAAATTAATATTCGCACTTAAGTTTTGAACCAATTCTTAAATATATAATTGTAAATATAAATAATGATGATGTTATTGCATAATTGCAATTAGATCACAAAAATTAGTATTCGAGCACTAAAAATTCGAATTTTTCTATTATTATATTCTTCTATATCTATTTTTATCTTCAACGATTTGACCTTTATGATTTATTTAGACAAGATGAGCAATTTTGGGTTTAGCTCGATATCCTCATCTTTGACAGTATTCTGCAACCAACTATAACTTTGTATGAGGATTACTAATGGTGAATTTTAACAAAAATAACGTAGAAATATTTTTGAGAATATTTTTAAAAATATTCTTTTCGCAATATTTTTCGGAAATGTTGAAATCTATTAACAATATTGTTGAAATATTATTTCTATCTTATACCTGTTAATTATCAAGCAAACAGTATTTTTTGTCATTAAATTTTACCAAATCTTAAATATATATTCATGTAAATATAAATAATTGTGATATTATTGCATAATTGCAATTAATAAATTAATATTAATTGCAAACTTAAAACTTGAGTGCGAAAATTAATATTCGCACTTAAGTTTTGAACCAATTCTTAAATATATAATTGTAAATATAAATAATGATGATGTTATTGCATAATTGCAATTAGATCACAGAAATTAATATTCGAGAACTAAAAATTCGAATTTTTCATGAAATTTTATGACACAAATCTGATTTGGCATTATTTAAAATATTAAAAATTAAGAAAATAATAGTTATAGGCTATTTTCATAAAAAATTAATTATTAAAATAATTTAATCGTATAATTATTATTAGTGAAGTAAGTAACAAATAATAACTATTGCATAAAATTTATATGCTTGTTGTTCGCTGTAAAAATAAATTTAAAAAATCGATAATGCTTGACAATATCTATGCGATAAATCATATACCGTATCAACATCAAGGGATTATTAAAACTCCCTCGCATGTGCATTCAAATAGCTTTGGTCTACGAGTTTTACTCGTGGGTGCGTATAATTCTCGTCGGCTCTAGCTTCTCTCTTATTCTATTCCGGATGCCTATGAATAGTAAATGAGGCTTCTATTACACACATTTACTCCGCCACATAGTCTTGCTGCTTCCACATATAAACTTACACAACTAGTCAAGCCCGAAGAGAGCTCTTCACGTTTTTTTTCCTAGAGCCTCACAGGAGCCGCTACATGTTGAGCCAATCAGGGATCTGAATACAATGAGAACGGAGCTTTAATGTCTTTCTTTGCGTCAGATCAAAACTCACCTATTCATACATTTTGCTTGCATATTCTTGTATTGTGTTTCTGAGTAACACTTGACGTGTTGCAATAATCTCAAACGAAGAATATGAGGAACTATATTTAAGGGGAACGTAAATCAATTTTATTATACTCTAATTATTTCAATTCCAATTATCTAAGTAATTTAAAAAATTTAACGAATATAAGTTTTTCCATGCATTTTGTAATTTTTATATTAATTATTTTTGGAATATCCTCTACATTAAAATGCATATGAATTTTATTTAAAAGAAGAAATTAATTTTTTCTATCAAAATCTATTAAAAATGCAACGAAATTAATTAATATAATGGATACAATAATTTATATTTCAACTATTTTTTATAAAATCGTTATTATTCATTATTTTTTTTAAATTCATCTGAATTGTATTTTAAAAAAATGTTTTTTAAAAATCAATAAAAAAATTCCACGGAATCAAAATAATGGATATGATAATTTATATGATAACTTTTTATTTCATGCCATTATTGGATGTATCTTTGTGGGTAAATAAAATGTTAATGTATTTTCTATTGATACAGTAGAACATACAAAATAAAAAATTTATATTTAATTATTTTTTACCCAACTAAAATAAATGCAGTGATTTTTTGAGTAATGTAATTAATGCAACGTTATTGACTCGGTCGGTACGGTAGGTAAACTTCTTATCCCGAAGCGCTACCGCGCCATTTATTGATCAGCACACGTCGACTTCCGTCAGGAGTCGCTTTTCTAATTCAACTGACAGATGGAGTTAGTTGGAAAATATATCGATCGATATCGTTGCAATAGTGATTCTATGACGCTGAGAAATTTCTTCAATTAACACAATAAACAATAATTATTACAGAAGAAACAGAATGAAAATTAAAAAATTAAATTAATTTTATTTATAATTTTATATATAAATATTTAACTATACTCTAAAAAAAAATAATAAAAAGAATATACATTAAAAATAAAATTTAAAAAAAATTAAAAATCGGTTAGACTTACTAAATGTATTTTCGCAGGTGGTAAAAAAAATATTTAGTTGATCGAACCAAATAATAATAAAATCCAGTTTTTCTTTATTCCCAATAAATATTATTTCGTTAATGCATTCTATGACGCTGAGAAATTTCTTTAATTAACATAATAAACAATAATTATTACAGAAGAAACAAAATGAAAATTAAAAATGAAATTAATTTTATTTATAATTTTATATATAAATATTTAACTATACGCTAAAAACAAAAATAATAAAAAGAATATAAATTAAAAATAAAATTAAAAAAAAATTAAAAATCGGTTAGATCTACTAAATGTATTTTTGCAGATGGTAAAAAAAAATATTTAGTTGATCGAACCAAATAATAGTAAAATCCAGTTTTTCTTTATTCACAATAAATATTATTTCGTTAATGCAACAAAATTATTTTTTTTTCTTTTCGTCACCAGAAAATGAAAAATCGGTAAGAGTAAATGATTTTTTTCTTAGAGCAAAAATGACGTAGGTAATAGAAAACACGTGACTGAATTAGTTTTCCATGCACGTTCACATTTTGCTGTAGTTCATTTTATAAAGTTAATAAAATCAAGATTAATATTCGTCTTTATGAGAAATGTCGAGGATAGGGCGACCATCCGTCTCTCAACTGACTCGTAAAGATCAAGTCCTCCAACACGATAACTCCCTCTTTCTCTATCTCTCACTTTTAGCTCATTCGTTGCCACTCGGATGATTTATCGCAATATTTTGACGTGGAATATAGTGCAGTATAGGAAAGATGAATTGACCGGCGTGGCTCTTGATGCCTGGAAGTTAGCTGCCCTCTTTTCCCAGACGACCAACAATCACCACCCCCCAAACTGCTGAAGCACTGCTCAACTAGTCGCGACAGCACACCGAACGCTCTATAAACGCTTTTCCCCCACTTCCATCGTCACTTCATGCACCGGATGCACTTTTTGATTTTTCTCATTTTTATATAAATCATGCTGGATCCTTCGAGATCATTTACAATGATTTATAGAAATAAAAATGAAAAATACATAGTTTGGTTATTTTCAGATTTTTTTTTTTTGGGTCTTTTTATAAAATATTTAGATACCTAGTGTAAATAAATAACAAATTTGCAACATGGATGCACTTTTCGATTTTTCTCATTTTTATGTAAATAATTCTGGATCGTTTGGAATCATTTATAGTGATTTATAGAAATAAAAATGGAAGATACATAGTTTGGTTATTTTCAGATTTTTTTTTGGGTCTTTTTATGAAATATTCAGATATCTAGAGTCAATAAATAATAAATGTGCAACACTGGATGCACTTTTCGATTTTTCTCATTTTTACGTAAATAATTCTAGATCGTTTTGAATCATTTATAGTGATTTATAGAAATAAAAATGGAAGATACATAGTTTGGTTATTTTCAGATTCTTTTTGGGTCTTTTTATGAAATATTTAGATTTCTAGGCTAAATAAATAATAAATTTGCAACACTGAATGCACTTTTCGATTTTTCTCATTTTTATGTAAATAATTCTGGATCGTTTGGAATCATTTATAGTGATTTATAGAAATAAAAATGGAACATACATACTTTGGTTATTTTCAGATTTTTTTTTGGGTCTCTTTATGAAATATTTAGATTTCTAGGCTAAATAAATAATAAATTTGCAACACTGGATGCACTTTCCGATTTTTCTCATTTTTATGTAAATAATTCTAGATCGTCTGGAATCATTTATAGTGATTTATAGAAATAAAGATGGAAGATACACAGTTTGGTTATTTTCAGATTTTTTTTTGGGTTTTTTAATGAAATACTTAGTTATCTAGGCTAAATAAATAATAAATTGGCAACACTGGATGCACTTTTCGATTTTTCTCATTTTTACATAAATAATTCTGGATCGTTTGAAATCATTTATAGTGATTTATAGAAATGAAAAGGAAGATACATAGTTTGGTTATGTTCAGATTTTTTAAATGAAAAATTTAGATTTCTAGGCTAAATAAATAGCAAATTTGGATACAGTGATGCAAAATACATCAGTATAGCATCTTAATTTTTTTTATTGCACTTTTTTGCCATTTTTACCAAAATTGTGGAATTTAGTAAAATAGCTGTATCATAAAAAATAATCAAATGATCCTTCGTAATCAATCAAACTTCGAAACAATACATGACAAATGAGCATATGACGGTTTTTAAATTTTTTACAGATTTTTTTAGTTAAAATCTCGAAAATCTGAAATTTTTAACTGATCATAACTTTTGCTTGAGTTGACCGATTTCAAATTTTCTTGTTTCGTTCGAAAGAGCTCGCAAAACGAAGATAACAGTACTAATATCATTATGACATCTAATTTCTAGCACTCACGTGATCACTATAAAAATAGGCCCAAAAAAAAATATATATATACCAAGTCAAAATTCTTCAAAATCTTGAATTAGCACAAATTTCCCATAAGATAAATTTTCCCAACCAACGCATTAAAATTAAATCCTAGAAAAATCCTAGAAATCACATGATTTATCAATTTATTCATATAATTTTCCTTTTTTTTCTACCACTCAAAACCAAATTAAGAGTCATTAATTCATAATTCCACTGCACTGCACTTTACGAATGAGTGAAACGACAGGAATAATAAAAATGATAAACAGACGAAAAAAAAAAAAAAAATGTCGGAGAAAGCGCGAGTACCAGACGTATGCTGGAGCCGCTGGAGGCTATATGTGCTTGAACTGTAAAGTATATATAAGCTCAACTAAAGGAAGAAAATCGGTACGAAGCGACGCGATAGGAAGGGGCTATTAGCTGGCAGATTAGCAGTTAAAATTGAAATTTGCACGGACAGTTCGATGCGCGGCTGTGCGTTGGTGTCGGCAAAACGTCAGAGGCTCTGGAGAGCTCGTGTGCGAAGATTGGAGAACCAAATCTGCCACGCATCGGTTTCGACGCACCGGCACAATATTTTCTTCTTCTCTCATTCGCTTCGAGCTTCACAGCTTCTTTCCTTCTTACTCACAAGAGCTCATCCTCTACAACTCGACTCGCCGTTGAGGTATGAAATGAGATATGGTTACGAGGCCCATATACCACCGCGCGCGCCGTACCAGAAGCAAAGGAAGCAACAGAATCGGCAGCCACCGTTCGACCATTGTACCGGTCGCTTGTCATGAGAAAGCGATACGTGTTGCTTGCTGCTGTTGCTCCTATAAGACGATGCTACCCTTGCAACGTGAGAAATACAGTGATAAACGATTTTGCCTTCGTACCTGCTAGTTTATATACTTTGAATTTGCAAGTTATGCACTGGTCGTTCTATCATCTGCACTGAGAGAAATCGGGCAATACGTCGTTTCTACAGAACCCGATTCTACACATCACCGACTCAACACCACCGACTCTACACAACGGCAATTCGACACATGCTTCGATTCAACACAACAGCAACTGTACACATCACCAACTCGACACATCACCAACTCGACACATGCCTCAATTTGACACAACCTCAATTCTACACAGCCCCGATTCTACACAGTCACAACTATCACGAGCCAAATGCACAACGGCAATACTCTACACAGTCCCGATTCTACACAGGCACAAATGTCACGAGCTAAATTCACAACGGCAATACTCTACACAGCCCTGATTCTACACAGGCACAACTGTCACGAGCTAAATTCACCAAAGTCCCGATTCAACACATCACCGATTCTACGCCGTCACCGACTCACAACCAATCAGCGTATGTCGTTCAAGGATTCCAACTCATCGGCGCACTATGATTGGATGTGAGTTGGTGACGGTGTAGAATCGGTGATGTGTTGAATCGGGACTTTGGTGAATTTATCTCGTGACAGTTGTGCCTGTGTAGAATCGGGGCTGTGTAGAGTATTGCCGTTGTGAATTTAGCTCATGACATTTGTGCCTGTGTAGAATCGGGACTGTGTAGAATATTGCCGTTGTGCATTTGGCTCGTGACAGTTGTGACTGTGTAGAATCGGGGCTGTGTAGAATTGACGTTGTGTCGAATTGAGGCATGTGTCGAGTTGGTGATGTGTCGAGTTGGTGATGTGTACAGTTGCTGTTGTGTTGAACCGAGGCATGTGTCGAATTGCCGTTGTGTAGAGTCGGTGGTGTTGAGTCGGTGATGTGTAGAATCGGGTTCTGTAGAAACGACGTATTGCCGAAATCGTGCCAAGTTCAGGCAACTTTTAAGCCATAAGGTAAATGTCCCAGTAATCGACCATGTACCAGTAATCGACCAGTCTGTGGTAAAAGAGCGATAAATATGACTGTCAGTGCTTTTCGACGTTTAAATAAATTAACAACACTTCCTCCGATTTATGTACAATATTATATGAAAATTTGAGGCTTGTAAAATCACAACAGTGATAATAAGAAAATCGTAAACTTGCAGTGTCCGAGCCGAGCGTGATTTCGTCGAAATCCTTGATATGGAGGTTAAGGTGCGTCTCGTGACATTTAGTTAAATTCTGCGATGCACGAAGACTTTGGCTGAGTAAGTTTAATTTTGATATTACATATGAAGAATTTGGTATTACTAAATGAATATGATTTTATCGTAAAATTGTTGTTTGTGCAAAAAATCGCGGAGGTCCATAACTGGTTCAGAAAAACACATAAATGTCCGGGTAATCGACCTACTGTCGATCTCTAGGACAAAATTGTCGATAGAAAATTAGTGTAAATCGCGTATTGTTTTTATGAATTAGATGATAAAAAATGATGTAACAATTCATTCATCGATCGAACTGTACGAGGAGTAGTTATGGACAGGGGTATTGGGCTCTCTATAAATAATTAGGCAGCAAAATAAATCATGTCGATAACTGGGCCATGCATATGTCCATGACTGGGTCATGTCATGTCATGGGTCGATTACTGGGCAAACTGTGACTTTAGTATGTCCATGACTGGGACATTTGCACACCTCAAGTTTTATGTTAATTTTTTATTACAAGAAGATAAGGTAAACCAAAAGTTAAGCGTTCTATTTGTTGACAAGATTATACTGATTCTTTATAACCTACAATGACCGTTATTGACGTCTTAATTTGTGACTTTTCTTAACGTGTCGATTACTAGGACATATAACGGTCGATTACTGGACCAACTATAACTTTAGTATGTCGATGACTGGTACATTTGCACTTCTGAAGCTTTAGAATAAGTTTTCTCTACAATAAGATAAGGTACGAAAATTTGTGAGGTTGTTATTTTTTCATATGACTATTCTGATTCGTTATTACCTAGAATAACCATTTTTTGTATCTTAATGTGAAAGTTACGTTTTTATAAAGTCGGGCAATTTGGTTAACGTGTCGATCACTGGGACGTTTACCTTAACTAGTAGGTTATTACACTGTTAGAAAATACTGAAAGTTTTTATGCATAAACTTGCAATTGGAATTCAATGTACAATTGTGGTCTAAAAACATATCATTTCTAGTAACATTTACTGTAATATTAAAGTAAATTATTAAAATTCAAATACTTTTACTGTATAAAATTGAAGTACAACATAAAAATTTATGTACTTTTACTACACAATTAAAGTAAATTATTGAATTTGCATACATTAATTTCACATCGCACTTGTAGGTTAAATTTAGTATACCAGTTTATGCATAAAAATTTCCAATACTTGTATCTTAAATTTCAAGTAGATTTTTTTACAGTGTTTTTTATAGTTACAGTTAGTTGTTTTGTTTTTGCATTGTGTAAAATCAGCCCAATTTGTTTAGTGGCTCTTCATACAGGAAGATTAGACGTTATTAAAATATATATATTTTTTTTTTAGAAATTTTCGTGGCAAGACAGTCAGAATCGAGAAAAGTGACTCCGAACAAAATGTACACTCAGAGAAATCGTAACAGTACAGTCAACTATAAAGTGACAACTATTCATTTTTATTACATGCAACTATTTTTATAGTTACGACAACTACGAAAATAATTATAGTAACTATTTGCTAGTTATAGTAACTATTTGATAGTTGTGTCAACTATAAAAAATTGTTGTACCAATCATAAATGAATAGTTGTCACTTTATAGTTACTAATACCATAATTTTCTCTCAGTGTACCTATTTGTTTGAGTGTGTGTGTGTAAGGCTTCGAAATTTCAATCATCTATAACTCAAGAACCATTCAACCGATTTAGGTGAAATTTGGCCCACGCGTGAAGCAGCATCCTGTCTTTAATTGTTGCAATTTTTAAGAAAATATATGAAAAACTTTGGGTTTTATAGCTTTTTGAATTTTTTCAAAAAAGTGTGTGAATACTGTAACTTTTGTAAAATTTAGGATATTTTGCTAAATAGTTATTCATAAATGCACGTACATTTAATATGGTTTGAGATTGAATTTGGGATCGTATTTTAAGGAGTTTTAAAATTTTCGAAATATTGACGTTATTGCATTAAATTTTGCAAAACATTAGACAGCGAGCCCAAATTTTGTACATGAACGGAATAATATTCATTGAACATTATGTAAAATTAAAACCAAAGTAAAAAAAGCCCGAATAAGTAAGAAAAAGGTGACGACTGAGAGACACAAAATCCAACATGATATAAAAGAATAGTAAAAAATCAAAATCAAGTAATTAGTTTAAAACAATATTATGACGTAAAATAGAAATTAAAAAAAAATATATAGTAAAGAAAATGAGTAAAAGCAAAATAAAATTTAAAATACACGACGTCGAAAGTCTTCGACCATTTTGTATTGTTAGTTTTTCTTTTAGAATATATTTTTCGACTATTTAATAATCAAGCTAACCACTAACCAAAATTTCATATTACTATCTCTTGAACAACGAAGATCGTTTTTTATCGAATAATAATATTTACCTTTTAGACACTTGTAGGAATAAAAAATAGTGTAAAAATTACACTTATAATTTTGACGTAAAAATATGTGTATTTTATTCATAAAATAAAAAAAATATATTATGCATATTGCATAATTAGAAAATTGTCTGGCAATTGCACTTTTTGTTGTTGTTTAATGAAGCCGTATGATATTATATGATGCCTCTGTAATGAGGAATGCTAATGTGACTGACTCTCTTCTGCTGGTCTCGTGCCACGTTGGGTCTCTCACAATAACCAAGCAAATTATCATAATGTCCATAATACCATGTCTTATGATTGACTGGTCGTTCAAAAAGAAATGAGTCGATGCGGATAGAGAGGAAAGGTAATTGAGTTTAGTACGTAAGAAATTGTATTTTAATGAATCGTAAAGCTGTGAAGCTTCTCGGTTAGTCTTGGAGCATTCGCCCAATGTAAAATCACGAAAAATTAAATGATGATGCACATATAAAATATTTAAACTTATTACTAAAATGTTAATCAAAAACTACAAAAAAAAATCACACAATTTCATAAGTAGACATTTTTTTAAGCCAAGTTCAGGTATAATTTTTATTTTTTGCAATTGTAGAAGAGATACAATTTTATTGAGTATTTAGTATATAAACATAATTTTTTTTCTATCGGCTAAAAATAAATAAAAAAATTATACATAAAAATTTTTGGTTTGGAATATTTACGAAATTTACGTCTTAAGACGAATAATTTTTATAATTTATAGTAATTATTATATACGATACGTACCTTAAGGCCTTATAGACCCGAAAATTTTCAATCTTTTCTCCTTTTTTATCCCGAATTATTACTAATATTTGAAGCTTTTCAGGATAAAACATTTCGAAAAAAAAAATTGAAAATACAAAATTTGAATCGTCTAAAATATATCAAATGGCCGAAATAATACGTCCGCAATTTTTTTTTCGTTATGTAGTTTACATATTGAATAAAAATAATTTTTTAAAAATTGTTGATATATACAACATTTAAAAAAAATTGTTGATGTATACAACATTTTAAAAAAATGGTTGATATATACATCATTGTTAAAAAAATTGTTGATATATACAACATTTAAAAAAAATTGTTGATATATATATAAATAAATAAAAATTGTTGATATATATATTATTTTAAAAGAAAAAGCATTGTTGATATGTACGTCACTTAAAAAAAAAATTGTTTCTGTACCTCCAAAAATCGACGAAATTACGTGTATAAGACTTTACTTAAATACACTCGGACATTTTCAACCAGATGGTCGGCCGAAAGTACAAATGCCCGTCCACTCCCCTGTAATAATCTCAGGGGAAAACTACAAAAAAAAAAAAAAATACACAATTTCATAAGTAGACATTTTTTTAAGCCAAGTTCAGGTGTAATTTTTTTTTTAATTGTAGAAGAGATACAATTTTATTGAGTATTTAGTATATAAACATAATTTTTTTCTACCGGGTAAAAATAAATAAAAAAATTATACATAAAAATTTTTGGTTTGGAATATTTACGAAATTTACGTCTTAAAACGAATAATTTTTATAATTTATAGTAATTATTATATACGATACATACCTTAAGGCCTTATAGACCCGAAAATTTTCAATCTTTTCTCCTTTTTTATCCCGAATTATTACTAATATTTGAAGCTTTTCAGAATAAAACATTTCGAAAAAAAAAATTGAAAATACAAAATTTGAATCGTCTAAAATATATCAAATGGCCGAATTAATACGTCCGCAATTTTTTTTTCGTTATGTAGTTAACATATTGAATAAAAATAATTTTTAAAAAATTGTTGATATTTACAACATTTAAAAAAAATGGTTGATATATACATCATTGTTAAAAAAAATTGTTGATATATACAACATTTTAAAAAAATTGTTGATATATATATAAATAAATAAAAATTGTTGATATATATATTATTTTAAAAGAAAAAGAATTGTTGGTATGTACGTCACGTAAAAAAAAAATTGTTTCTGTACCTCCGAAAATCGACGAAATTACGTGTATAAGACTTTACTTAAATACACTCGGACATTTTCAACCAGATGGTCGGCCGAAAGTACAAATGCCCGTCCACTCCCCTGTAATAATCTCAGGGGAAAACTACAAAAAAAAAAAAAAATACACAATTTCATAAGTAGACATTTTTTTAAGCCAAGTTCAGGTGTAATTTTTTTTTTAATTGTAGAAGAGATACAATTTTATTGAGTATTTAGTATATAAACATAATTTTTTTTCTACCGGGTAAAAATAAATAAAAAAATTATACATAAAAATTTTTGGTTTGGAATATTTACGAAATTTACGTCTTAAGACGAATAATTTTTATAATTTATAGTAATTATTATATACGATACATACCTTAAGGCCTTATAGACCCAAAAATTTTCAATCTTTTCTCCTTTTTTATCCCGAATTATTACTAATATTTGAAGCTTTTCAGAATAAAACATTTCGAAAAAAAAAATTGAAAATACAAAATTTGAATCGTCTAAAATATATCAAATGGCCGAATTAATACGTCCGCAATTTTTTTTTCGTTATGTAGTTAACATATTGAATAAAAATAATTTTTTAAAAATTTTTGATATATACAACATTTAAAAAAAATGGTTAATATATACATCATTGTTAAAAAAATTGTTGATATATACAACATTTAAAAAAAATTGTTGATATATATATAAATAAATAAAAATTGTTGATATATATATTATTTTAAAAGAAAAAGAATTGTTGATATGTACGTCACGTAAAAAAAAAATTGTTTCTGTACCTCCGAAAATCGACGAAATTGCGTGTATAAGACTTTAAATGCACTCGGACATTTTCAACCAGATGGTCGGCCGAAAGTACAAATTCCCGTCCACTCCCCTGTAATAATCTCAGCGGCATCTAATGCGTTCTCGTGAGCGCGTTCAAGAGAAAAGAACAGAGGCCCGACGACGATGGCATCACTGCCGTTGCGGACACGATAACCGGAAATCACGATGTGAACGTGAAGCGTGCATGCATGCACTTTCGTGAATGAGTCTTGTGTAAATCCGTGTTTACACTATAAGATAGCATATATTATTATATATTCGTGGTGTGACGGTTGCGAGTCTATATACGGGTCATTCCACTTCAATTAAATTTTTTTGTTAATTTTTTAATGCTTTTAAATATATTTCTTTTTTACTATAATTTTTTTCAAAAAATTTTGAGCATTATATTTAAAGTTATGTAAATTATGGACACAATAAAAAATGGGGAAATGAGTGAAAAAAAAATTAAGACATTAAGTCGGTGAATTGACGGAGAATTCCTTATATACTCTATGTGTATATTAATTTCATTTCAAATTAAAATGTGGATGTAGTTGTGTTGGGCGTACACACTGGCAACGAGGCCGCGCTACTTCCTGTCATAATCTCATTACCATAGACCGCGACGATTATGACGTCTCACAATTGTGGTGAAGATCGTGAACACATAACAATAATAATGTAAACGAGCGACGAATCGATCGCAACTATGTTTCTTTTGCGGATTATTTTCTAGTCTCTTTTATCCATTTATTCTTGAGATGTCTGAAAACTCTTATGGATTAAAAAACAAATAATTTATTTTTTAACAATAAACAAAATATATATTTCCCATGTGTTTAGCTAATGTAAATTAAAAAAAAAAATGTATTCGTACCGAAGGAATTTTCTTCTTGTAAACTAAGTTTGCCTTTCTTTAATTGCGGTGGGCTATCGTATAAAAACATTTGAAATTATATTTTGCGCGAATCGGTTGACAGATTTAACATTATTTCGAAAATTTCGAAAAAAAAAATGATTTTACGCTATATATCTTTCGTTAATTACGAAACATCAGGCTGAAATTTTGTACACAAATAGACTAACATTAAATCATGTTCGGTGCCAAATTTGACGAGAGGCGATAAAGTGGTTCTAATTTTCTAAAATAATTAGGAAGCAATTTGCAATTTTTATTTCGCTTACAAGGAACGAAAGTGAAAATTGACGTCATTTTGTTTAATTAAGGAAAAAGGCTGAAATTTTGACGAGTACCGATAGAGTGTTTCTAATTTTCTAAAATAATTAAGAAGCAATTTGCAATTTTTATTTCACTTACAAGGAGCGAAAGTGAAAATTTACGTAATTTTGTTTAACTCAGGAAAAAGGCTAAAATCTTGCACACAAATGAACTAACATTGCGCCATGATCGATACAAAATTTTGACAAAATTTTCTAAAATAATTAGGAAGTAATTTGCAATTTTTATTTCGCATACAAGGCGCGAAAGTGAAATTTTACGTCATTTTGTTTAGCTGGGAAAAAAGCGTTTGCTTCTGTCAATCCACAAAAAGTGATAGCGCGATTCTATCCATGTTGAAATTTTGCACTCAAACGAACTAACATTGCACCATGATCGATGCAAAATTTGACGAGAAAATTTTCTAAAATATTTAGGAAGCTATTTGCAATTTTTATTTCGCTTACAAGGAGCGAAAGTGAAAATTGACGTCATTTTGTTTAACTCAGGAAAAAGGCTGAAATTTTGCACACAAATGAATTAACATTGCGCCATGATCGACATAAAATTTTGACAAAATTTTGCCAAAATTTTCTACAATAATTAGAAAGAAATTTGCAATTTTTATTTCGCTTACAAGGAGCGAAAGTGAAAATTGACGTCATTTTGTGTCTCATAGAAAAAACTTAAAGTTTGCACACAAATGAACTAACATTGCGCCATGATCGATACAAAATTTTGCCAAAATTTTTCGAAAATTTTCTAAAATAATTAGAAAGAAATTTGCAATTTTTATTTCGCTTACAAGGAGCGAAAGTAAAAATTGACGTCATTTTGTGTCTCATAAAAAAGGGTGAAATTTTGCACACGAATGAACTAACATTGCGCCATGATTGATACAAAATTTTCTAAAATAATTAGGAAGGAATTAGCAATTTTTATTTCGCTTACAAGGAGCGAAAGTGAAAATTTACGTCATTTTTTTAACTCAGGAAAAAGGCTGAAATTTTGCACACAAATGAACTAACATTGCGCCATGATCGACACAAAATTTTGACAAAATTTTGCCAAAATTTTCTAAAATAATTAGAAAGAAATTTGCAATTTTTATTTCGCTTACAAGGAGCAAAAGTGAAAATTGACGTCATTTTGTGTCTCATAGAAAAAACTTAAAGTTTGCACACAAATGAACTAACATTGCGCCATGATCGATACAAAATGTTGCCAAAATTTTTCCAAAATTTTCTAAAATAATTAGAAAGAAATTTGCAATTTTTATTTCGCTTACAAGGAGCGAAAGTAAAAATTGACGTCATTTTGTGTCTCATAAAAAAGGGTGAAATTTTGCACACGAATGAACTAACATTGTGCCATGATCGATACAAAATTTTCTAAAATAATTAGTAAGGAATTTGCAATTTTTATTTTGCTTACAAGGAGCGAAAGTGAAAATTGACGTCATTTTGTTTAACTCAGGAAAAAGGCTGAAATTTTGCACACAAATGAATTAACATTGCGCCATGATCGACACAAAATTTTGACAAAATTTTGCCAAAATTTTCTAAAATAATTAGAAAGAAATTTGCAATTTTTATTTCGCTTACAAGGAACGAAAGTGAAAATTGACGTAATTTTGTGTCTCATAGAAAAAACTTAAAGTTTGCACACAAATGAATTAACATTGCGCCATGATCGACACAAAATTTTGCCAAAATTTTTCCAAAATTTTCTAAAATAATTAGAAAGAAATTTGCAATTTTTATTTCGCTTACAAGGAGCGAAAGTAAAAATTGACGTCATTTTGTGTCTCAGGAAAAAGGCTGAAATTTTGCACACAAATGAACTAACATTGCGCCAGGATCGATACAAAATTTTCTAAAATAATTAGTAAGGAATTAGCAATTTTTATTTCGCTTACAAGGAGCGAAAGTGAAATTTTACGTCATTTTGTTTAACTGGGGAAAAAGCGTTTGCTTCTGTCACTCCACGAAGAGCGATAGAATCGCGATTTCCTGCCAACGACAACCGGGAATAGGGAGCGGGAGGAGGGAGCAACGGCGATGAGCCGAGTGTGGTCACGGAAGCACGGCAGGTGTACGAGGTCAGTACAAGTGCCGGCGGCTAATCGTTTATGCACAGTGGCTTCGTCGCCGACAATAAAGTTGCGACGAACATCGCTTCTGTCTTCCTTACTGCTGCGTTTGCCACTATATGCGCATCACTCGTTGCTGCGTGTGGGCTCGCTCTAGCTATCTTCATCAATTTATTCACAGCAACCACCATCACGTGCATATAACCGCATATTCCACGTACTAGTATTAGAAGAGAGAGAGTATCACTCTCCTTATGCGCCTGCATTGACTTTAAATGGATATGCATTAGAAACATAAATTGCGATTACAAATTTCGTTCACAAATATCACCTGAAACTTTTTTAATCAAGAAAACAAAATTTTCCATCTGACTGATATTTTTTGGTAAATTTCTAGTTAAATGAAAGTTAAAAAATTATTTATTAAACTTGAAATTTACAAATAAGGAGTAATCAACTTTTTTTAAAAACTTTCAATGGTTATGCAGTAAAAAAGTAACTTGTCATTTTTTGACAACAAATTTCGTGGCCACAAACATGCCTTGAATTTTTTTTAACAATAAAAATAAATTTTCTATAGAACAGATATTTTTTGGTAGAATTCCAGTTAAAAAAAGTACAATAATAAAATGTTAAACTTGTAATGTAAAAATAGAGAGTAAACAACATTTTTTTTTAACTTTCAATGGATATGCAGTAAAAATGTAACTTGTCATTTTTTTTACATCAAATTTCGTGGCCACAAATATCCACGGAAATTTTCTTTATCAATAAAAAGAACTTTTTTATCGGACAGATATTTTTTGGTAAATTATTAGTTTAAAAAAGTACAGGAATAATTTGTTAAACTTGTAATTTAAAAATAGGGAATAATCAACATTTTGTTTTTACTCTCAATGGATATGCAGTAAAAATGTAACTTGTCATTTTTTGACAACAAATTTCGTGGCCACAAATATCCACGGAAATTTTCTTTATCAATAAAAAGAACTTTTTTATCGGACAGATATTTTTTGGTAAATTATTAGTTTAAAAAAATACAGAAATAATTTGTTAAATTTGTAATTTAAAAATAGGAAGTAATCAACATTTTTTTTAACTTTCAATGGATATGCAGTAAAAACGTGACTTGTCATTTTTTTACATCAAATTTCGTGGCTACAAATATGCACTGAATTTTTTTTATCAATAAAAAGAACTTTTTTATCGGACAGATATTTTTCGGTAAATTATTAGTTTAAAAAAGTACAGAAATAATTTGTTAAACTTGTAATTTAAAAATAGGGAATAATCAACATTTTGTTTTTACTTTCAATGGATATGCAGTAAAAATGTAACTTGTCATTTTTTTACATCAAATTTCGTGGCCACAAATATCCACTGAACCTTTTTTTTCATCAACAAAACAAAATTTTCTTTCGGATAGATATTTTTCGGTAAAATTCTAGTTAAAAAAAAGTACAAAAATAATTTCTTAAACTTGACATGAAAATATAAAGAGTAATATTTAAAAAAAATTAAGAGCAGAGTAAATTGTTTGTTTATCCAATTGACAAAAAAATGATGTGAATGTTTGTGGATATTTTTTTTGTTGAAAGTGAAAAGTATGAAATTTTGTAAAAAAATCGGTACAAGAGTTTGATTTTTATAGAAATTGTAATTTTCTGTTTTCAACGACCCTTTTTTTGTGAAAATTGGCGGAAGCATTCATATTTTATAGAACACAATAGAAATTCATATGTTCTATAAAAATTTACATGCAATTTTTATACCTCATTCAAATTCCACTAAAAAAAAATGTCATGCAATTTCGAAATTTTTTTTTTCGTCATAATTCATAAATTCAAAATTTTCGCAGACAAATTTTCCAAAATTAGCTTTTTCCACCAAATTCCGTCACTTCCTTTTGCTCCTTCTATCGCGAAGAAAAATATAAAAACAATAAATTTTCTGATACAAAATTCGCTTTCATAATTTATTAACACGATTATAATTTTCGATAAATTTTTTTATATAGTCATATTTCCCAAATTCAAAAATTTCCGCAGTCAAATTTTCCAAAATCATCCTTTGCCACCAAATTCCGTCACTTCCTTTTGCTTCTTCTATCGCAAAGAAAAATATAAATACAACAAATTTTCTGATATAAAATTCGCTTTCATAATTTATTAACACGATTATAATTTTCGATAAATTTTTTTATATAGTCATATTTCCCAAATTCAAAAATTTTCGCAGTGAAATTTTCCAAAATTAGCTTTTTCCACCAAATTCCGTCACATCCTTTTGCTTCTTCTATCGCGAAGAAAAATCACACGCACGTATAAATACAAAATAAATTTGCTAATTTTAATTTCGCTCTCGTAATTTATCCATACGATTGTAATAAAAATAATAAAAAACTAAAATGAACGTCATATTGATGTGGTTATATTACTCTGGGCATAATTTCCGAGCAGATACGTGTCGCGCTCGAAATATTCATTGCGAGATAAGAAGCAAGAAATTCACGGAATGCGCTTATGCATTTGCACGCAAGTTGCGGTGCTTATATACAGTGTAAGCGAGTTGTTCGTTTCTCTCGTTGCGCACCACGAATGGTGGTTGACTGCATTAACTGTGTGAGTGTCCCGGTGAGGGGATAACTTGGGAAATTTGTGTTTAATTATTATTTAAATAGACATATGCCGTGATGGGGACGACGTTCGTTACTACCAGGCAAATGAGTGAAACTGTAACACGCAACCAACTATATAGTGCGCGATGTTTATAAGCATAGACATTGCCGGCTTTGTGTATAATAACACAAGGTGGCGCTCATTAGCATCGCTCACGGTCCACGTGATAGCAAGTTTCCTCGGAAACACTCGTTTCTCGCCCTGTCTGTTACGATTATAGTTCATGGAAGGTCGGTTTACGCCAGTAGTTATAACTCGTTTTTCTTTCTTCTCTCTACGAATGTACCCTTTTGCATTTCATGGTCATGAGCCGCTTGCGCCTCGAGCTAAAATCACTCACCAGTTTCAATTCTTACGGAAAAACGAGGCAGTCTTTAGGATCATTTTTGTACATCTTTGAAGGTTAGAATTTTTATAAGAAAAATATGTAATTCGAAAATGATGAATATCTTTTTGCTTCCTCGTACAGGAAGATTTGTTGTCATTAAATTTTTTTTTTTTCGAGATTTTCATGCTAAAACGTTTAAAATGGTCTGAAGCGTCGAAAAAAGTGGTTTAGAAAAATGGTCCGGATGTAGTTATGTGTGTGTGTGTGTATTTGTGTGATGAAAGGCCAAAAATTCATATAACTGTAACTTATAAAGTATTCGACCGAATCAGCTAAAATTTAAACAACATGTATAGGTCGGTTTACGCCAATAGTTATAACTCGTTTTTCTTTCTTCTCTCTACGAATGTATCCTTTTGCGTTTCATGGTTATGAGCCGCTTGCGCCACGAGCTAAAATCACTCACCAGTTTCAATTCTTACGGAAAAACGAGGCAGTCTTTAGGATCATTTTTGTACATCTTTGAAAATTAGAATTTTTATAAGAAAAATATGTAATTCGAAAATGATGAATATCTTTTTGCTTCCTCGTACAGGAAGATTTGTTGTCATTAAATTTTTTTTTTCGAGATTTTCATGCTAAAACGTTTAAAATGGTCTGAAACGTCGAAAAAAGTGGTTTAGAAAAATTGTCCGGATGTATGTATGTGTGTGTGTGTATTTGTGTGATGAAAGGCCAAAAATTCATATAACTGTAACTTATAAAGTATTCGACCGAATCATCTAAAATTTAAATAACATGTATAGGTCGGTTTACGCCAGTAGTTATAACTCGTTTTTCTTTCTTCTCTCTACGAATGTATCCTTTTGCGTTTCATGGTTATGAGCCGCTTGCGCCACGAGCTAAAATCACTCACCAGTTTCAATTCTTACGGAAAAACGAGGCAGTCTTTAGGATCATTTTTGTACATCTTTGAAGGTTAGAATTTTTATAAGAAAAATATGTAATTCGAAAATGATGAATATCTTTTTGCTTCCTCATAGAGGAAGATTTGTTGTCGTTAAATCTTGTTTTTTTTCGATATTTTCATGTTAAAACGTTTAAAATGGTCTGAAACGTCGAATAAAGTGGTTTAGAAAAATGGTCCGGATGTAGTTATGTGTGTGTGTGTGTGTATTTGTGTGATGAAAGGCCAAAAATTCATATAACTGTAACTTATAAAGTATTCGACTGAATCAGCTAAAATTTAAATAACATGTATAGGTCGGTTTACGCCAGTAGTTATAACTCGTTTTTCTTTCTTCTCTCTACGAATGTATCCTTTTGCGTTTCATGGTTATGAGCCGCTTGCGCCACGAGCTAAAATCACTCACCAGTTTCAATTCTTACGGAAAAACGAGGCAGTCTTTAGGATCATTTTTGTACATCTTTGAAGGTTAGAATTTTTATAAGAAAAATATGTAATTCGAAAAAAAATGATGAATATCTTTTTGCTTCCTCATAGAGAAAGATTTGTTGTCGTTAAAATTTTTTTTTTCGATATTTTCATGTTAAAACGTTTAAAATGGTCTGAAACGTCGAAAAAAGTGGTTTAGAAAAATGGTCCGGATGTAGTTATGTGTGTGTGTGTGTGTATTTGTGTGATGAAAGGCCAAAAATTCATATAACTGTAACTTATAAAGTAATCGACCGAATCGTCTAAAATTTAAATAACATGTATAGGTCGGTTTACGCCAATAGTTATAACTCGTTTTTCTTTCTTCTCTCTACGAATGTACCCTTTTGCATTTCATGGTCATGAGCCGCTTGCGCCTCGAGCTAAAATCACTCACCAGTTTCAATTCTTATGGAAAAACGAGGTAGTCTTTAGGATCATTTTTGTACATCTTTGAAGGTTAGAATTTTTATAAGAAAAATATGTAATTCGAAAATGATGAATATCTTTTTGCTTCCTCATAGAGAAAGATTTGTTGTCGTTAAAATTTTTTTTTTTCGAGATTTTCATGTTAAAACGTTTAAAATGGTCTGAAGCGTTTAAAAAAGTGGTTTAGAAAAATTGTCCGGATGTATGTATGTGTGTGTGTGTGTGTGTGTGTGTGTATTTGTGTGATGAAAGGCCAAAAATTCATATAACTGTAACTTATAAAGTATTCGACCGAATCATCTAAAATTTAAATAACATGTATAGGTCGGTTTACGCCAGTAGTTATAACTCGTTTTTTTTCTTCTCTCTACGAATGTACCCTTTTGCATTTCGTGGACATCAGCCGCATGCGCCTCGAGCTAAAATCACTCACCAGTTTCAATTCTTACGGAAAAACAAGTCAGTCTTTAGGATCATATTTATACATCTTTGAAGGTTAGAATTTTTATAAGAAACATATCTAATTCGGAATTAAACAAAGAATTTTCGGAATGAAAACAGCCGCTTGCTAGTCTTTAATACGAAGTTCTTTTTTTCTCAAAAGAACCTTTTTTTAAATAATGAACGAGAGAAGAATCGATGAACACGGTAACACGATAGTGCCATTTTATTTTTTAAAGCTTTATGACATAATTATCAATACATATAGTTTTTATTTTCTCTAATTTAGGGACCAAAATCTGTCAGCATTGCGTAAATGAGAGGAATTAAGAAATTCAATATGTTTCTCCTTTGTTCTTGTCTTATTGTTGTCGATATTATTTTTAAACATAATATATTCCTGCGAATGAGTTGAAAAAAAAAGAAAAAAACGTCTTATTGGGTAAGATTCTCTTCTCAGAAAAATGTTGGGTGGATAATCACTTCGCAGTAGTATAGCCGTCAAAATTTACCTTGGACCCGTTAAGGAATCGTCGGTGGGATTCTCAATTAAAACTGATTTATTCCTGCCTTATATGCACGGCCGGGTCTCTATTCTCTTGCGAGAGAAACCTCAACGTAGTGGCCATCTGTCGGCCGAGCGGGAACTACGGGAGCTTTCGCGCGCTCAGGCGCGGCTCGCCAACTCGGGGGGCCCGGGCCGTTAGAAATATTTTATTTCAGTTTAGGACGGGATTTTGGGATTTGTCCATTAACTTAAACCACATAACTTCAAGTATAAGTGTATTTTCAGTGTTAGTATTGCGTTTGTGTATTATAGTAGGCGAGTTTAACAAGAAAGATTTATGTGAGGTAAGTGGTTACTTATGACAATCAATGTATATATGGTTTTTTATGTATTTTATGTATTTTTCGATGTTTTGGTGTATTTTTTGTATTTTTTTTGTATTTCTTCCTTTTCCAGGTACATGTCACCGCAGAGGATCATCTTCAAGGAGCTGTTGGCGTTGTTGCGTGTAAAGGCGATGGGTCGATCCGAGAAAATGTTGATACGAGTTTTTGTTTATGTACTTTGAATCTTTATTGTCTTACAAAAACTGTTTTTATGAAGCGACGTGATGGGACGTTCCTTGACGTCGGCCATGCCTTGTTGTAATGCTAACGGTGATCGGTCACAATGTTCACTCTCGTCGTCGTAGCGCTAGTGGCGCCAAAGTTACGCGGGAACTATATGTACAGCATTTTCAAGTATAATACTGAACAGGCGTGCAGAGATGTCTGGGACACTTTTCAAGCCACTTCGTGGGACTATCTTCTGGCTTCTTGGTAAGTTGAGTTTTTTTGTTATTTACCTATTTTATTTAGGTCTTTTATTTATCTTTTCCTTTTTGTTTTCGGGTGCTCTTTTTTGGAGTCGGGTGGCGTTGGAAAAGCAGGAGCTTGATTCTTCTACGCCGTTAAGGTCATTTATATCGAAGGTAAGTATTTTAAATTTAACTTTTTTCTTATTATTAATATGTTTGTTTTATTTTATTTACACGTGATAAGAAAACTGCAGGCCGGAGTGAAATTTGGGCGTGTGCGGACAACAATTTATAAACGAGATCCACCTTAATTTGTACCTAGAAGTTTCTACTTTAAAACGCCACTATACAAAAATTTTGTGAATTTTTGTAGATAAAAAGTATTCATAAAAAAAAATCGGCAAATATCTAAATTAATTATATTATGCTACAAAAAAATTGCATTTATGACTGTATAAAAAATTAACACATTCTACCTTATATTCTTCTTGTCTATTCCAAATATATAAGACATTTAAAAAACTCCTAAATCTGTATTTAAATATCAAACAATTTATGTAAACTTCATAAGCCATTTCCAAGAGGATCGAAAAAAAAAATTGCTATACTAACAGAGAATGCTTCGTATCTTTCTCGTTTGGATCCAGATGACGTCTTCGAGTTGAAACCAGTTGCTTAAGCAGAAATGACGATCGATTACTCCAAGTTAATTAGTCAAGCCAAAGGCATCAGATTCCATCAGTTGCTTCATAGTCATTATCCTGGTCTTAATTGTCATTGCTCATTGAAAGTCCAATCGGTTGCAATATGTAAAAAAAAAAAAAAAAAAATATCCCCATTTGATAATTGGGGTCACAGACAATGACAACATTTGGACCAGGGATGTACATTTATTCAATAAAAATGCATTCAAAACACTTTTAGCATAAAATAAATACGATTAATTATTATGCAAAACATTTTTGCAATAATTATAAATAATTTAGATGTCTTATTCTTTTTAATTTTTTAAAATATTTTATAGGCTTAATTATCAAATAAATAAATAAATAAATAAATAAATAAATAAATTAATTTATTTACATTCAATTAATGACCATCTCTGATGAGGATTACAAATGGCACAGCGACTTTCGATAAAATAATTTTCAATCGACTTAACTTATGTGGTCACCCACTGAAGCGGCTAAAACCATAGAATCACGTAGCCAACATTGGGAAATGAGATTCACGATTCGATTTCCATATCCCGTTTGGGTGGCGCATTTTCGTATCCAACTTACAGTACGCATATTGATTAAATAGGTGTTCGATCTACGCAGTATAACTATACATAGCTGTGTCCTGTACTTAACTATGTAACCGTATCGAAAACACTGAACACATGAGGAAAAGATGATAGTTCCAGACGTCGTACAAGTCGGAAACGCGAGTCGAATAAACATGAGTGTGCATCTAGTCCAATCAAAACATTTGACTGCTTCGATGCGTTCCAACACCAATCGACAATGTCTACATTCGGCGCCACATCGAACGCTCGCTCATTTAAATCTTCAAAAACTTTCACACGTCGAAAATAGAACCTTACATGCAATTACGCTCTGAATAAAAATCATGGATTGGATTGATAACAACAACACAAATTACGAGCACCAAATTTAAAGTACCTATTTTTTTTAAATACGAATATCAAACTTGAAGTATCTTTTAAAAAAAAAATTACAAATACCAAATTTGAAGTATTTATTTTAATAAAAAAATATGATATGCATTTGAGTGACAATATTACTTTTTTAGTAATGACATTTTTTAATTTTTAACCGAGTTTTTATTGTCAAAATAAATTTTTGTTTTGACCAGTGTCAAAGTTTGCAAATTTTCTCATATAAATTTACAAGCATTTTATTCGAAATATATTTTTTATAGAAAATATATTTCCAATAAAAAAATAGGTATGCAATACATATTTTAACAATATTGTAATAGTGAAACACAAGAAATCTTCACTCGAAATATTTTGGAATAAATATTGTGACGAATAGTCTTTTTTTTTTGCATTGTACAAATTGATCATTATTAGCCAAGAATAATAACAAGTATCTAAAATAATTAATATTCGGCCCGTCAATTATTTTCAACAGTATTTCCAATATTTTTCCTATTCACAAAAAAAAAAAATTCAGAAAAACCGAAAAATTTTGCAATATTTAAAAACTTACAAATTCGAAATAAAAATTTCTATTCAAATTGGTAAGTTTTTTACCCACGATAAATGTGGCTCCAATTTTGTCCAGTGTATCATTGACGTTTCCCCTGCGAAGTCAATTTTCCCCTATTTCTATAGCGATTTCCCATTGCTTCTTATATTTGGGGGTTATTCACCTACAAAATGATTTCATTCAGTTTTTCTGGAAATTGCAGGGACAGAAATGACATTCGTGACAGTTGGCCGCACGTCCAATAAAAAAAAAAAGTTGCCCTCGATAGGAGCGATCACCCCACATACTTTGGTTCGCTCGTCGCGATCACGCGTATGGAGATGGGGCGGATAATGGGCTCCGTGTTTTTTTTTTAACTTTTACTTTGGCCATGCCACGAGAATAAATATTTGCATAAAGACGTTGTTGGTTGTTCAAGAACCCGTGACGAATATGCAGGGTACGTCACTTTTAGCACGAAGCCAAAGTGCGTACGTGTATAACGGTCAATCATTTTTACGACTTAAGGGGAGGCTGGATGTTAACTGTATTGACGCATGGATTTTTTGTGCATTAATTTTCCTTCATTATTACGCAAAAAAATGCAGAAATTTTACTGTGATTTATGGCTATTATTCATGAGTTCATAACTTTCACACGATTATTTATTTTATTTATTTTATTTATTTTATTTATTTTATTTATTTTATTTATTTTATTTATTTTATTTATTTTATTTATTTTATTTTATTTTATTTATTTTATTTATTTTATTTATTTTATTTATTTTATTTATTTTATTTATTTTATTTTATTTTATTTATTTTATTTATTTTATTTATTTTATTTATTTTATTTATTTTATTTATTTTATTTATTTTATTTATTTTATTTATTTTATTTATTTTATTTACTTTATTTATTTTATTTATTTTATTTATTTTATTTATTTTATTTATTTTATTTATTTTATTTATTTTATTTATTTTATTTATGTTATTTATTTTATTTATTTTATTTATTTTATTTATTTTATTTATTTTATTTATTTTATTTATTTTATTTATTTTATTTATTTTATTTATTTTATTTATTTTATTTATTTTATTTATTTTATTTATTTTATTTATTTTATTTATTTTATTTATTTTATTTATTTTATTTATTTTATTTATTTTATTTATTTTATTTATTTTATTTATTTTGTTTATTTTGTTTATTTTGTTTATTTTGTTTATTTTATTTATTTTATTTATTTTATTTATTTTACTTATTTTATTTATTTCATTTGTTTTACTTACTTTATTCATTTTATTTATACAAATTCAGAGCCAATATTTTCTTCGAAATTTATTTACTCACCGTAAAATCGAATGTTCCGAGTATTTCGTAAATAATAAAAAAATAAAATAAAAATTGTGATATTTCTTCAACGATATACCGAGAATTAGTCAATAATTAAATTTATATTCCTCAATATTTTCACCACTTACGGAATATTGCATAATTTGGATAATTGCAACGTTAGCTGACGAGCGATTTGTGGCTTTCGGGATTTTCCGATTGACTGAGTCTCGACCCAAACGACGTTTAGTCTCTTGCGTTGGCTGTTTATAATGTCTTTGTCGGTATTGGACTCGCCGAGTTGTCTTGGTTCACGTAGTTATTGACAATATCGCGCGTTCACTTGGTGAAACCAACACTGCTATAATAAAGGGTCTGGGAAAAGAAATATCAATGTAATTATTTTACTCGGAACTTAGCAATCGTTGCGGCTACTCCGTCTATACCACAACAATGGAGTATAATGCATTATTGTATCTCCGAGTGCAGCAAGCGGCATGAGGCCTTCTCTCTTCGCCCCGTTTCATATCTTAGCACTAATGCGTGGACGTCACGCGAAGTTTAAGGGTCGAATGGTTATGAGTTGTTTGCCTCTCTTTTTATTTTTCCAGTTTCGTTATTTTTATCGTGCTCGGCGAGTTGTTCAAAGATTTTTTTTCAACAATTTTTTTTTATCCAATCTGTCAAGTACCGAGTTTCGTGGAAAATGCGTTTCGTTTCAATGTCGATAAAATCCGTCGAGGAGAAATTTATTCGTTTATTCATTTGTCGGTTGGTTCTGAATTGCAAACTGAAGATCATTTGCGGATTCGACCGAAAGTGTTTTTTTTTCTTTTCTTTTCTTTCTTTTTTTTTTTTTTTGCTTTACTTTGTTTATTATTTTCTCGATTTTATTGTGGCCCGCGCGGGAAACCGACGCGAACAAGACGCGCTGTGCTCTCTGTAGTATGAAACAATAATTTTATGGCACTTAAATAGCCGCATAGCCTCCAACAGTTTTCCTCTACTACGTCTCGTGTCTGAAAGCGATCAAAGAATTCAGCATGAACGTCCAGTTGAGGAACTCAAGCGCGACTCACATTAACTCGACTTGTTGTAAAGCATTTACGAATACATCATGTTTGGGTTTATCAGTGTGATTAATTTGTTTGAAAAAAAGAAAAAGAAGGAAACGAGGTTACAATTAGTTACTCGGAAATAAATATCTGAGAAATATTTACTTAACGGTGGGAAGAACTAACGCATTTTTTTATGACTCTGGAGAACCGAGGATTATGTGGACTTACTGGAAATTATTACCATTTATTTTAAACAAATTCTCATGAAATATCGTAATATTTTTTTTAGATTGTAACACTAGCCTGGTCACAATATCTTTTTAAATATTTCTGCAAATTATCTGGAAAAATCGTTAAATTATCTAAAAAATTCTTTAAATTATATGAAAAATGCTTTAAATTATCTGAAAAATTCTTTAAATTATCTAAAAAATTCTTTAAATCATCAGGAAAAATCGTTAAATTATCTAAAAAAATCTTTAAATTATATGAAAAATGCTTTAAATTATCTGAAAAATTCTTTAAATTATCTAAAAAATTCTTTAAATCATCTGGAAAATTCTTTAAATTATCTGAAATTCTTTAAATTATCTGAAATTCTTTAAATTATCTGAAATTCTTTAAATTATCTGAAATTCTTTAAATTATCTGAAACTCTAGATTATCTGAAAAATTCTTTAAATTATCTGGAAAATTCTTTAAATTATCTGAAACTCTTTAAATTATCTGAAAAATTCTGTAAATTATCTGAAAAATTCTTTAAATCATCTGGAAAATTCTTTAAATCATCTGGAAAATTCTTTAAATTATCTGGAAAATTCTTTAAATTATCTGGAAAATGCTGTAAATTATCTGAAAAATTCTGTAAATTATCTGAAAAATTCTTTAAATTATCTGAAAAATTCTGTAAATTATCTGAAAAATTCTTTAAATTATCTGGAAAATTCTTTAAATTATCTGAAAACTCCGATGTTTTTCTCCGTGTATTAGTCGTTTTCAGATATATCACGACCGAGATACTCATCAAACATCAATTATTCGTATAATTTTCATTTTTCTTAGATTCTTCGCTGCATGCACATTATTTTTTCATATAGATAATACCACATTTATGACAATTAAACGGACATCACAGTGAATTTGTGAGTATAATTAGTGTCGTTGAGATCTACTGGCATATTCTCATAGGAACGTCAGGATCGAGTAGCGTTTTAATGTCGAAACGTTGCTCTTAATCCGTTGAGGAAAGAGAGAAAAAGAGTAAGAAGTAAAACGAGAGCCGGAATTATCGTGGTGGATGCGAAAGAGCCGTGCGGCTAAAGAGGGAAGAAGGGCACCGCTGACTTTTGCCTCGCAAATGTGAAAACTCGAGGACGTTAAGTGGCTCAACTAGGCCCGGCGCTTTGATGCTAGCCGCGCCTCGTGGCAACACTCGCATATTGCGACTCTCATACGTGTGTACGTCTCGTGAACGGTTTTATCTCAGTACGATGGATTCCCTTGCCAACGAAACCAAGAAGAGTCCTCAAGTGTAGCAGAAACAGCAGCAGCAGCAGCAGCAGTAGCACATCCCGCACTGTTGCATTGCATACTATACGGTGACAGCAAAACGCACGGATGGCTTAAGGCCCTCCTCTCTCGCCTTAGCAAGAGCATCACAGCCTCTACCATTTCTTCCACGAACGCGTCGTTACCATGACGAGCAAGAACTCCAGTAACAGGAGCAATGCCGTGCCGCGGTTACGTCGAGCACAACGACGACGACGACGACGACGACATAGTATCGTTTAATTACTCCTGCCAATGATAATTGGAAGAAAGGAAAGAGTTCGTTGAGGCCCGATTTGCGCATATGGCAATTTTCATCAAATGCTTCTGCTCTGCGCCTTTATCAGAGTTGAAAAGACCCATTATTTTAGACAATTAACATTTATGGTCTCATATGTTTTTTTCAACGTTATAATTTTGTAACAGTAATTAGCAGTGCTTATAAAATTATTATTAAAGTTTATGCTATATTTACAGATTACTTTTGATAAATTTAGTGGAAGCATTAATTTACAAATTATTGCGAAATACAATGTTGTTACTTTTAATAAAAAATGAAAATGTATTGATTCACTTTCCTTGCCACTATTACGGGATCAAAACATGTTAACAAAAGTTGTAAATAATTGCAGTTACGTCAACCATGACGATATAGTATTGTTTAATTACTCCTGCCAATGATAATTGGAAGAAAGAAAAGAGTTCGTTGAGGCCCGATTTGCGCATATGGCAATTTTCATCAAATGCTTCTGCTCTGCGCCTTTATCAGAGTTGAAAAGACCCATTATTTTAGACAATTAACATTTATGGTCTCACTTTTTTTTAGTGCTTATAAAATGATTATTAAAGTTTGTGATATATTTACAGATTACTTTCAATCACATTTTTTGGAAGCATTAATTTCCGAATGATTGCGAAATACAATGTTGTTACTTTTAATAAAAAATGAAAATGTATTGATTGACTTTCCTTGCTACTATTACGAGATCAAAACATGTTAACAAAAGTTGTAAATAATTGCAGTTACGTCAACCATGATGATATAGTATTGTTTAATTACTCCTGCCAATGATAATTGGAAGAAAGAAAAGAGTTCGTTGGGGCCCGATTTACGCATATGGCAATTTTCATCAAATGCTTGTGCTCTGCGCCTTTATCAGAGTTGAAAAGACCCATTATTTTAGACAATTAACATTTATGGTCTCACTTTTTTTTAGTGCTTATAAAATGATTCTTAAAGTTTGTGATATATTTACAGATTACTTTTGATAAATTTAGTGGAAGCATTAATTTCCGAATTATTGTGAAATACAATGTTGTGACTTTTAATAAAAAATGAAAATGTATTGATTAACTTTCCTTGCTACTATTACGAGATCAAAACATGTTAACAAAAGTTGTAAATAATTGCAGTTACGTCGACCATGACGATATAGTATTGTTTAATTACACCTGCCAATGATAATTGGAAGAAAGGAAAGAGTTCGTTGAGGTCCGATTTACGCATATGGCAATTTTCATCAAATGCTTCTGCTCTGCGCCTTTATCAGAGTTGAAAAGACCCATTATTTTAGACAATTAACATTTATGGTCTCACTTTTTTTTAGTGCTTATAAAATGATTATTAAAGTTTGTGATATATTTACAGATTACTTTTGATAAATTTAGTGGAAGCATTAATTTCCGAATTATTGTGAAATACAATGTTGTGACTTTTAATAAAAAATGAAAATGTATTGATTAACTTTCCTTGCTACTATTACGAGATCAAAACATGTTAACAAAAGTTGTAAATAATTGCAGTTACGTCGACCATGACGATATAGTATTGTTTAATTACTCCTGTCAATGATAATTGGAAGAAAGGAAAGAGTTCGTTGAAGCCTGATTTGCGCATATGGCAATTTTCATCAAATGCTTCTGCTCTGCGCCTTTATCAGAGTTGAAAAGACCCATTATTTTAGACAATTAACATTTATGGTCTCACTTTTTTTTAGTGCTTATAACATGATTATTAAAGTTTGTGATATATTTACAGATTACTTTCAATCACATTTTTTGGAAGCATTAATTTCCGAATGATTGCGAAATACAATGTTGTTACTTTTAATAAAAAATGAAAATGTATTGATTAACTTTCCTTGCTACTATTACGAGATCAAAACATGTTAACAAAAGTTGTAAATAATTGCACTTACGTCGACCATGACGATATAGTATTGTTTAATTACTCCTGCCAATGATAATTGGAAGAAAGGAAAGAGTTCGTTGAGGCCCGATTTGCGCATATGGCAATTTTCATCAAATGCTTCTGCTCTGCGCCTTTATTAGAGTTGAAAAGACCCATTATTTTAGACAATTAACATTTATGGTCTCACTTTTTTTTAGTGCTTATAAAATGATTATTAAAGTTTGTGATATATTTACAGATTACTTTTGATAAATTTAGTGGAAGCATTAATTTACAAATTATTGTGAAATACAATGTTGTTACTTTTAATAAAAAATGAAAATGTATTGATTCACTTTCCTTGCCACTATTACGGGATCAAAACATGTTAACAAAAGTTGTAAATAATTGCAGTTACGTCGACCATGACGATATAGTATTGTTTAATTACACCTGCCAATGATAATTGGAAGAAAGGAAAGAGTTCGTTGAGGCCCGATTTGCGCATATGGCAATTTTCATCAAATGCTTCTGCTCTGCGCCTTTATCAGAGTTGAAAAGACCCATTATTTTAGACAATTAACATTTATGGTCTCACTTTTTTTTAGTGCTTATAAAATGATTATTAAAGTTTGTGATATATTTACAGATTACTTTCAATCACATTTTTTGGAAGCATTAATTTCCGAATTATTGCGAAAAAAAATGTCACATTTCATAAAAAATTAAAATGTATCCATTCATTTTCTTTGCAAATATTACGAAATTTTAACATCTGTTAACAATTGCTGTAAATAATTACGGATACATCGAACATATCGGTATATTGTATTGTTTAATTACTCCTGCCAATGATAATTGGAAGAAAGGAAAGAGTTTGTTGAGGCCCGATTTGCGCATATGGCAATTTTCATCAAATGCTTCTGCTCTGCGCCTTTATCAGAGTTGAAAAGACCCATTATTTTAGACAATTAACATTTATGGTCTCACTTTTTATTTTCAGCGTTATAATTTCATAATAATAACTGGTAGTGCTTATAAAACGATTTTTAAGGTTTATAATGTATTGCCAAAATACATTACGAAAAATTCTAAGGGAAAATTGAGTCGTATGACCCTTCGTTTATTTTTGGAAGCGTTCATTTCCGAATTATTGCGAAAATATGTTACTCCTGTCAAAAATGTAATGAAGAAAAGATTTATGCGTACAGCAATTCTCATAAATTTTTTTATACATTTGCTATATGTATTGCCGCTTGATACAATTTCGATAGTGTTTAAGTAATTAACCAAACATGTTATAAAACTCAAAACTTGTAAAACTTAGAAGTAAGTACCTGATTAATTAAAAATATTTGTTATACAAGCAAAAAAATTAAATGCATGATGATAGTTTTTTTTACAATAATATTTACTATACAACGTTATTAATTCATCGCAATTCTTAATTCCCATGATATTTTCATTTACAATTGTTTTGATGAATATTTAGCACAATATTATATCGTCCAGTCATCGCATATTTTTTTTTTAGAATTGTAATTAATTAATATACATTCCGTCGTAACGAAGAAAAATGAACTGAATGACTTGCCTAAATTCTTTAATAACGAAAGGAATTCTCTAGATTTGGATATTACGTAATCAGTTGTAGTAGAGAATAAAGTTGACGTTACGCGCACGCGTCGTGTAATTATGCATGCAGCTATTTTCTCGAGGCGAGTAAATTCTCGTACGTATCCAATTGTGAAGAATCATCATTCGTATAATCCGGGGCGGCTTTTACTTTGTCGTTTTATCTCGGAGGTGCGGCCGCGTCATGCTGGTAGAATTATACGCATACGTCGAAACCGCGAGCTGAAGAAGCAGGCGAATCCAAGCTCGGTCATATATGCAATATAGTCTAATTACGTCAAAGGGGAACCGCGCTTGTTTTATAAACACTCCGCAACAAGTTCAAGTCTTCGAGCTTGATAAATGATCTTAAGCTTGACAAGAGTATGCGACGAAAAAAAAAGAGAAAATTGTCAACTTCTGTCAAGGTTCATCTATATATCGTTACAATGTATATAGTAACACAATGTAAGAACAAAAAAAAAGAAATTTGCAGGGATAAAGAAAATTACAGGGTTCAAATAGATATTTGATTCAGTTGCTTTAATAACATGTTATTTTGGTGTAAAGATTTCGTTGAACCGAAGAAAATGGAATTAATGTTATTATGATGCTTCCATTCTTGCGCCCGTGACATCACTTTGAAAAATGGCTGGAAATAATGGGAAGACAAATTGATGCACAGATTGGGCCAGAAAATTCATCTTGATTCATTTTTCTTCAAGATATCGAATTTTGGCCTTCATTCTCGTTCTGAAGTCGCATATTCTACCTCGGAAAGTACCGGTTACAAAACTTTTTACGATGATTTAAAAAAAAAGTGACTTTTGTCCGTTTCTGATTCCAGAATTCGCAGATTCGACTTTCGGTCGGAAAATGAAAACTTAATTTTTTTTCTTTGAGATATCGAATTTTGGTCTTCACTATCATTCTCAAGTCGCATATTCTACCTCGGAAAGTACCGGTTACAAATCTTTTTACGATGATTTTTTAAAAAGTGACATTTTCCGTTTCTGATTTCAGAATTCGCAGATCTGACTTTCGGTCGAAGTCCAACCTAAATTGTTTTCTTCGAGATATCGAATTTTGCCCTTCACTATCATTCTCAAGTCGCATATTCTACCGCGGAAAGTACCGTTTATAAGTCTTTTTACGATGATTTTTAAAAAAGTGACTTTTGTCCGTTTCTGATTCCAGAATTTGCAGATCTGACTTTCGGTCGGAAAATTCAACCGAATTTTTTTTTCAAGATATCGAATTTTGGTCTTCACTATCATTCTCAAGTCGCATATTCTACCTAGGAAAGTACCGGTTACAAGCCTTTTTACGATGATTTAAAAAAAAAGTGACTTTTGTCCGTTTCTGATTCCAGAATTCGCAGATCTGACGTTCGGTCGGAAAATCCAACCTAATTTTTTTTCTTTGAGATATCGAATTTTGGTCTTCACTATCATTCTCAAGTCGCATATTCTACCTCGGAAAGTACTATTTACAAGCCTTTTGACGATGATTTAAAAAAATTTAACTTTTTTCCGTTTCTGATTTCAGAATTCACAGATCTGACTTTCGGTCGGAAACTTCAACCTAAATTGTTTTCTTCGAGATATCGAATTTTGCTCTTCACTATTATTCTCAAGTCGCATATCGTACCTCGGAAAGTACCGGTTACAAATCTTTTTACGATGATTTTTAAAAAAGTGACATTTTTCCGTTTCTGATTCCAGAATTTCAGATCCGACTTTCGGTCGAAAAATCCAACCTAATTTTTTTTCTACGCGATATCGAATTTTGGCCTTCACTATCGTCTTCAAGTCGCATATTGTACCTCGGAAAGTACCGGTGACAACCCTTTTTATGATGATTTTTAAAAAAGTGACTTTTTCCGTTTCTGATTCCAGAATTTACAGATCCGATTTTCGGTCGGAAAATCCAACCTACATTTTTTTCTTCAAGATATCGAATTTTGGTCTTCACTATCATTCTCAAGTCGCATATTCTACGTCGGAAAGTACAAGTTACAAGCCTTTTTACGATGATTTTCAAAAATGTAACTTTTTTCCGTTTCTGATTCCGGAATTCGCAGATCCGACTTTCGGTCGCAAAATCCAACCTAAATTTTTTTTCTTCGAGATATCGAATTTAGGCCTTCACTATCATTCTCAAGTTGCATATTCTACTTCGGAAAGTACCGTTTACAAGCCTTTTTACGATGATTTTTAGTGAAAGTGACTTTTGTCCGTTTCCGATTCCAGAATTTGCAGATCCGATTTTCGGTCGGAAAATCCAACCTACATTTTTTTCTTCAAGATATCGAATTTAGGCCTTCATTATCGTTCTCAAGTCGCATATTCTACCGTCGAAAGTTCCGGCTACAAGCCTTTTTACGATGATTTTCAAAAATGTAACTTTTTTCCGTTTCTGATTCCAGAATTCGCAGATCCGACTTTCGGTCGGAAAATCCAACCTAATTTTTTTTTCTTCAAGATATCCAATTTTGGTCTTCACTATCATTCTCAAGTCGCATATTCTACCACAGAAAACACTCGTTTCAAACCTTTTAACTATGATTTTTAAAAAACCGTGACTTTTGCCCCTTTCATATTCCAGAATTCACAGATCCAGCTTCAGAAAATCGAACTTGATTATTATTTTTTTCACGATATCGAATTTTGGTCTTCACTATCGTTCACAAGTCGTATACTCAATCACAATATACTAAGAATAGTCTTAAACTACAAAGTTTAATTTTTCAGAATCGTGCATTCGTGTAGTGGATAAACAGCTAAAATGCCCGGAAAATGGAGGGTTGGTTGGTTCATCCAGGGATGTTGTACAATTTTGGATGAGCCGAGCTATGGAATTGCGAGAACTCTGAGGGTTCCTCTGGTCCGGCGGCCTAAGCATAGGATGATACTACAGCATCCACGTCGGTCTCTTTGATCCTCGAAGAAGCCCACACCCCACGATCGGAAACCGAAAACTCATTATGTCTACCATAAGTCGAAGATCCATCCAACGTGGTGGAACCCTGCTGCTTTAGGCGGTAGCGTCGGCGTTAGGAAAACGATTTCACAGGTGTAGAACATTGTCCATCGGATAATGAGCCAAGCTATTGATACACCTTTTCACGGTCTATATATATTTCTACTATAATAGCATATAACTATAAAATCAGGTTATCCACATCATCCAAAGTGCATACCACAAAATATACCATAAAAACAGCAAAGTGTATGCAAAAATATATTTTTATACCTATTAAATATATTTCTTACAAATAATTATATATATTCTAAGATAAACTTAATATAAATATATATAAAATTTTATATGTATTTTATAATATAAAACTTTATTTAAAACATATATATTTGCGAATATATTTATTCAAATAAATATAAAAATAAAATTAAATAATAATTAAAAATTTTTAATATACAAATTTAATTTTTTTTTTTGTAAATTTGTAATTATTTTTTAATTGTCAATTTTTTTGTCAAAATTTATCTTGTTGGTATATTTGAAAAAATCTGCAAAATAGAAATTTGTAAATGACTTCCTTATTATTTTTCAACTTCTGAAAAATTTTCTTCCACGCGGCAGTCAAAATCGATCAACACACAAATTAAGATCCTAGTTTACAGACTATTTTCCTTGCATTTAGTGTCAATAATTTTTTCGTACAGGTAGCAACGTTGACATTGCATATACAAATTTTAAAAAGTTTTTTTAGTGCAGTCATAAGTCCTAATAACGGTCGATGAATGAGAAAGGTGGTCGTAAATCAAAGAAACCGAAAGTAACGTACAATACAACGGTTCTGTCCGTAGCCTAGCACTCAATGAACTCGACAACAGTGATTTGTGTACTTATTCTATCCTGTATAAATACAAACTGTAAAATTTGTAAAATTTCGAGTGCCCATTGGTGCATAACATTTTTTTTTCATACTCCTGCGAAACGTACTTGGCTCATTCTCACTCAAAATCCTCAATTAGGTTGACAAGTATACCTTATAATTTTTTTTCACATTTTTTACACTCTTATTCCCTAAATTTTATGGTCAGTTGACAACAATTCATGCAATTTTTTATTGCGTTTTTGTTCCACGATAAAAAATTCGTTTTTTTCCCACTTTAGTCCTTCGATTGGGGTGACAAACATCTTAATTCTAAAAAATCAATTTCGTTGAGTATTTTATATTTTTTTCTTTTAGATTTTTTACATTTTTATTACAAGAAAATATATATTTAAAAAAATAATTTTATTATGCGTTAATTTATACATGCAATTTTTTGCACGTTTTTGTTCCACGACTAAGAATTCTTTTTTTTTTACACTTAAGACCCTTGTTTTGGCTGACAAATGTACGAAATGTAAGAAAAAAAAATTAAGTTAATTTTTTTTCAAATTTTGTACACTTTTATTACAGGAAAATATATATTTAAAAAAATTATTTTATTGTGCGTTAATTTCTACATGCAATTTTTTCACGTTTTTATTCCACGACTAAAAATTCCTTTTTTTTTTACACTTAAGTCCCTCGGTTTGGGTGACGAGCGTACAAAATGTGAGAAAAAAAAATTAAGATAATGTTTCTTTCACATTTTGTACACTTTTATTGTGCAAAAAAGAATTTTCTTTTTACAATTTTATAGTAGTTTCACAGAAGTACAAATACAACATAAGAAGTGACGAGTGGCCTTCTATATATTGGTAGCATAATAACAAGTGGGTAAATTTTTTTTTCCATATTTCACAAATTCCCATTGAAATTTTTTGGTAAGACTTTTGAGTGATTTCCATTCATATACAAATCTGGCAAATAATCGTACGAATGCAGCAGATGCATCTTGAAATCGTCAGTGAAAATTCGGTAGTTCTCTTCTGTGAATAAAGCACTTAGCGAGTAGAAAAAAAAATAATTCGTTTGTCGAATGCAGGAGACGTTGAGGATTTTTTTATCTATCGTCTCTACGT
The DNA here is from genome assembly GCA_963970395.1 of Ephialtes manifestator. Classification (NCBI taxonomy): domain Eukaryota; kingdom Metazoa; phylum Arthropoda; class Insecta; order Hymenoptera; family Ichneumonidae; genus Ephialtes; species Ephialtes manifestator. Next base: position 36,403,693 of record OZ019972.1, read on the forward strand.
TGACAAGAAACTTTGAATTTTTTAAAAGATTTTTTACACTTTTATTACAGGAAAATATATATTTAAAGAAATAATTATATTGTGCGTTAATTTATACATGCAATTTTTTTCATGTTTTTATTCCACGACCAAGAATTACTTTTTTTTACACTTAAGTCCCTCGCTTTGGGTGACAAGTGTACAAAATGTGAGAAAAGAAAAATTAAGATAATTATTTTTTTTCGATAATTTTTAAGATAATTTTAAGATAATTTTTTACAATTTTATAGTGATTTGACAGAAGCACAAATACAATATAAAAAGTGACGAGTGGGCTTCTATATATTGGTAGCATAATAACAAGTGGGTAAATTTTTTTTTCCATATTTCTCGAATTCCCATTGAAATTTTTTGGTAAGACTTTTGAGTGATTTCCATTCATACACAAATCTGGCAAATAATCATAGGAATGCAGCAGATGCATCTTGAAATCGTCAGTAAAATTACGGTACTTCTCTTTTGTGAATAAAGCACTTAGCGAGTAGGAAAAAAAATAATTCGTTTGTCGAATGCAGGAGACGTTGAGGACTTTTTTTTGTATATCGTCATACTCGAAGGGCTGAAAACCTGTAATTTAGTGTATAGAATGGTCCAGTACTTGCATAGTGAAGCTTCAAGGGGGAAGCCATGAAAAATCTCCGTTTCCGAAACGCGCACTTTTGTCCTTCTTTCGGCTTTTGCAAGAAAATCGAGACGATTCTCGAATATCAGAAGGACAAGGAGAACCTTTTAATCGAAATACTCGAGATTCAGGAATTTAGTGGTACACTTACCGACGAAGAGAGAGAGAAAAAAAAATCAATGGGGGGGAAAAAAAAACGAGAGCATTTCTGGTCCATGAATATCGAGCCATGGAGACCGTTCGTATTTCACTATTGTGGAAACAAGAAATAAAGGCACCATAGGCAGTTCTACGGGGATTCATGTCGGGACCAAAATTGTAGCAGGGGAAAAATTTCCTTTTCTTTGCTGTGCCGGTAAAAAAAAAATACAAACGGTACTTTATACAGCCCATAACAAGTAATGTTTGGGCACCTATAAACGGTACTTTTAACATAAAATGTAGGTCATGAAACGCCCCGAAGGAACGTCAAAACTTACGGTACCCCATAACGTTACTTTATGTCAATCGGGGTTGTTGTAATATTGATATTCTTATTTTACAATCAATTTTCGCTTGCTTAATATTATTTTAGTAAAATTCGATATTATTTTTTAAAAATATTACTATTCACAAAAATATGTTAGTTTAATTTACAAAAAAAAATTAAGTTCTTTCTAAAAGAACTTTTTTAGTTCTAAAGTACAAAAGTAAAACATTTAAATTCCTTTGCAGTGAAATTATATGAAATTGTTGAAATTATAGTAAATTATTAAAATTTCAAATGATTATTAAAATTAATGTAGTGCTTAACACTACATTATTAGTGTTATTTTTAATTTATTTATATTTAAGTTATATTTAATTTATTAGGATTAATTTTAATTTAATTAAAAATAAGCGTACTGGTACATTAAATTATAAGTAGATTTTTTTTTGTGGAGGAGAAAAATATTAAAAATGCGAACATGAAGAAGTGAACAAGAAGGTGTAATAATTTGTTGACATATATGAGATGATGTAACTGCTGTTGACGACACTTGTGACACCAGTTGTGGATCCATTGTTGGAGCTTCTTTTTCGTAGGTCTTGCTTTTGTTTTCATAGCTTAAGAGGTCAGCATGGAGCCGCAGGTGGCCTGATGTTCAGTCACTCGTCTAGCATTCGCATATGGTGCGCGGTAGGTAGACATTTCGTTCGGGGTTGACTGGTAAGAGGGTCGTCAGGTCAGTAAGACTGGCTTGATCCCACAATGACCCAATAATACGGGGTTCCTCAAAATAACAAACTCGGTGGGAGCAGAATAATATTTTTTTCTACAATTCACAAAAAAAAAGAAAAAAAAATTAATCACAAACATCGAAAAATTATTCATTTTTAGACTTACAAATGATAGTTGTAAAATGTTGTAAAATGATGCAAAAAGTAATTGTTAATGACAAAACAAAAATAAATATAAATTCGTGCCTACGATATTTTCTTTTTTTATTTATTACAGAAAATAATTTTTACAACCTTTGTCATTCCGATTTTATAAAGTTAATTATTACAGAATAAGAAAAATATAATTAATTATCTAAAAATTAAATTAATCGTTAGAAATAAATAATTTATATTCAGTATATTATGTTAGATCCAACATAAGTAATTTTTATTATTATATTGGACCCAACATGTCATTAATTTCAATATTTTATCAACATTTAATAAATAATTTTTATGTTAATTTTCGTGGAAAGTGTTAAAAAATATTTATTGAACCATACCAAGTTAGACGGCCTTGAAGGATCGTCGCACCTGATTTCGTACACGATATGATTATTATTAATTCGATTTTACAAGCGGAGAAAAGAATTATTGAAATCAATAACATATTTAATTCATCATGTCCTTTCATGTTTCAATAATATATCTCTTTTATATAAAAATATAATTTATTACAACAATATTGAATTAATCGAGACAAATAAACAATTTTAATACACAACATCATAAATAATTTTTACGTAATTTATGTAATACCCAACACGTTATTGATTTAAATATTTTTTCGACATTTAATAAAAAAAGTTTATGTTAATTTTCGTGACAAGAATTTAAAAAATATTTATTAAGCCTTACCGATATTGATAGATACAATTACATAATTCACTACCACTGTTCAACTCTCCATGACCACTTAAGTACCGGTTAAACCCTTCGATCAAACAAACACTTGTTAGACGGTGTTGAAGGATCGTCGCAACCGATTTCGTATACGATATGACTATTATGCATAAAAATATAATTTATTGCAAGAATATTGGATTAATCGATACAAATAAATAATTTATATTGTTTAAATTAGATCCAACATAAATAACTTTTATTTTTATGTTCTATCCAGCATGTTATTAACTTAAATATTTTTTCAACATTTAATAAAAAAAAGTGTGTGTTAATTTTCATGAAAAGAATTTAAAAATATTTATTAAGCCTTACCGATATTGATAGATACAATTACATAATTCACTACCACTGTTCAACTCTCCATGACCACTTAAGTACCGGTTAAACCCTTCGATCAACAAACACTTGTTAAACGGTGTTGAAGGATCGTCGCAACCGATTTCGTATACGATATGACTATTATGCATCAAAATATAATTTATTGCAAGAATATTGGATTAATCGATACAAATAAATAATTTATATTGTTTAAATTAGATCCAACATAAATAACTTTTATTTTTATGTTCTATCCAACATGTTATTAACTTAAATATTTTTTCAACATTTAATTTAAAAAAGTGTGTGTTAATTTTCATGAAAAGAATTTAAAAATATTTATTAAGCCTTACCGATATTGATAGATACAATTACATAATTCACTACCACTGTTCAACTCTCCATGAAAACTTAAGTATCGGTTAAACCCTTCGATCAACAAACACTTGTTAGACGGTGTTGAAGGATCGTCGCAACCGATTTCGTATACGATATGACTGTTATGCATCAAAATATAATTTATTGCAAGAATATTGGATTAATCGATACAAATAAATAATTTATATTGTTTAAATTAGATCCAACATAAGTAACTTTTATTTTTATGTTCTATCCAACACGTTATTAACTTAAATATTTTTTCAACATTTAATAAAAAAAAGTGTGTGTTAATTTTCATGAAAAGAATTTAAAAATATTTATTAAGCCTTACCGATATTGATAGATACAATTACATAATTCACTACCACTGTTCAACTCTCCATGACCACTTAAGTACCGGTTAAACCCTTCGATCAACAAACACTTGTTAGACGGTGTTGACGGATCGTCGCAACCGATTTCGTATACGATATGACTATTATGCATCAAAATTTAATTTATTGCAAGAATATTGGATTAATCGATACAAATAAATAATTTATATTGTTTAAATTAGATCCAACATAAATAACTTTTATTTTTATGTTCTATCCAACACGTTATTAACTTAAATATTTTTTCAACATTTAATAAAAAAAAGTGTATGTTAATTTTCGTGAAAAGAATTCAAAAATATTTATTAAGCCTTACCGATATTGATAGATACAATTACATAATTCACTACCACTGTTCAACTCTTCATGACCACTTAAGTATCGGTTAAACCCTTCGATCAACAAACACTTGTTAAACGGTGTTGAAGGATCGTCGCAACCGATTTCGTATACGATATGACTATTATGCATAAAAATATAATTTATTGCAAGAATATTGGATTAATCGATACAAATAAATAATTTATATTGTTTAAATTAGATCCAACATAAATAACTTTTATTTTTATGTTCTATCCAACATGTTATTAACTTAAATATTTTTTCAACATTTAATAAAAAAAAGTGTGTGTTAATTTTCATGAAAAGAATTTAAAAATATTTATTAAGCCTTACCGATATTGATAGATACAATTACATAATTCACTACCACTGTTCAACTCTGCATGACCACTTAAGTATCGGTTAAACCCTTCGATCAACAAACACTTGTTAGACGGTGTTGAAGGATCGTCGCAACCGATTTCGTATACGATATGACTGTTATGCATAAAAATATAATTTATTGCAAGAATATTGGATTAATCGATACAAATAAATAATTTATATTGTTTAAATTAGATCCAACATAAATAACTTTTATTTTTATGTTCTATCCAACATGTTATTAACTTAAATATTTTTTCAACATTTAATAAAAAAAAGTGTATGTTAATTTTCGTGAAAAGAATTTAAAAATATTTATTAAGCCTTACCGATATTGATAGATACAATTACATAATTCACTACCACTGTTCAACTCTCCATGACCACTTAAGTACCGGTTAAACCCTTCGATCAACAAACACTTCTTAGACGATGTTGAAGGATCGTCGCAACCGATTTCGTATACGATATGACTATTATGTATAAAAATATAATTTATTGCAAGAATATTGGATTAATCGATACAAATAAATAATTTATATTGTTTAAATTAGATCCAACATAAATAACTTTTATTTTTATGTTCTATCCAACATGTTATTAACTTAAATATTTTTTCAACATTTAATAAAAAAAAGTGTGTGTTAATTTTCATGAAAAGAATTTAAAAATATTTATTAAGCCTTACCGATATTGATAGATACAATTACATAATTCACTACCAATGTTCAGCTCTCCATGACCACTTAAGTATCGGTTAAACCCTTCGATCAACAAACACTTGTTAGACGGTGTTGAAGAATCGTCGCAACCGATTTCGTATACGATATGACTGTTATGCATGGAAATATAATTTATTGCAAGAATATTGGATTAATCGATACAAATAAATAATTTATATTGTTTAAATTAGATCCAACATAAATAACTTTTATTTTTATGTTCTATCCAACATGTTATTAACTTAAATATTTTTTCAACATTTAATAAAAAAAGTTTATGTTAATTTTCGTGACAAGAATTTAAAAAATATTTATTAAGCCTTACCGATATTGATAGATACAATTACATAATTCACTACCACTGTTCAACTCTCCATGAAAAGTTAAGTATCGGTTAAACCCTTCGATCAACAAACACTTGTTAGACGGTGTTGAAGGATCGTCGCAACCGATTTCGTATACGATATGACTGTTATGCATAAAAATATAATTTATTGCAAGAATATTGGATTAATCGATACAAATAAATAATTTATATTGTTTAAATTAGATCCAACATAAATAACTTTTATTTTTATGTTCTATCCAACATGTTATTAACTTAAATATTTTTTCAACATTTAATAAAAAAAAGTGTGTTAATTTTCATGAAAAGAATTTAAAAATATTTATTAAGCCTTACCGATATTGATAGATACAATTACATAATTCACTACCACTGTTCAACTCTCCATGACCACTTAAGTACCGGTTAAACCCTTCGATCAAACAAACACTTGTTAGACGGTGTTGAAGGATCGTCGCAACCGATTTCGTATACGATATGACTATTATGCACGCGCACCCTGTCATCAGGTAGCATCGATTACCATACACAAAGTGAGTGAGTGTAACCCCTCGAGTCTTTTCGAGCGGTTCACCCCACATCGAGTATGAAATAAAAAAAGGGTTGAGCTATTGCATGCAATGGGACACCTGCTGTGTTTAACCCTTCGCCATGCAAATACCTGCTCGAAAAGCCTGGCCCTATACTACCTTGGGATCAATAAAAATAAATAAAAAGAAAAAACGAGTTACCGCAGTCGCGTGCCGGAAAAAGTCTTTATTCAGATTAGGGGAACCCTTCCTTCACGCTTTATAGTATATTTGAATAGACCTCTCTCGGAAATGGCGCCACTTGATCCCTCGAATTCCAAAGGGCAAGTGCATTTGCCCCTTCGTGCCTTTACTACACTTACGGATGTATGTCGGTCACGGTCCCTTGGCTCCCAAATTTTATGTTATGTAATACTAAAACAAAAATTAGCGCGTTCAACCAAGCGGAAATTTATTTACGTGAAATATATAGATAAATATATATATTACATATTTTATATGTAAAAGCCATTTTTATGGCTATATATTTATTATTGATTATTATTATTTAAGGTACATTTGACATATAGAATGTCACTTATACAATAATTATAATTATTTTGGTGTGAAATATATTTTGTAATTTTTTAAATACATTTTATTGATATAGTTATTATTTTGTAATAAAAGTGTAAAAAATTGTGAATATTTATAAACGCAGTTGACTTTTAATAAAATTTGACATAAAGTTGTGAGGAAGACAACTTGTTGCCAACAACATTTTTTTAAGAACATCTTGTGAACGATAATTATATGCAATACTGTATATAATTATGGCAAAATAATAACTATTAACTAATTACACGATAAATAATTTACAAATAAATTACTGAGCAATTACTATAAAATTTTATTCCATCTGATACTTAATATTAAAATTCCGATGATTATTATTCACAGGATAAATAAAACTCGAAATGTCGAACCAAGAAACTAAAATTAATACTGCATATAATTATCGTAAAATGATAACTATTAAGTCAATTATACGACAAATGTTTTTCAAACCAATTTACCAAAATAAATTTCCGAGCAATTACTATAAAATTTCGGTCCATCCGACATTTAAAATCCTAACTAAAAATATAATAACACTAAATATTAAAATTACGATGATGATTATTCACTCGATAAATAAAACTCGAAATGTCGAATCAAGAAACTAAAATTAATTGGCGATAGTCGGTGCCCTTAACACTCATTCCCATCGCCAGTAGAATATTATCTTAATTATATGTAAAACTGCATATAATTATCGTAAAATAATAATTATTAACTTAATTATACGACAAATAATTTACAAAAATGTAAAAGATTTCGCTCCATCCGGCACTTAAAATCGTAACTAAAAATATAATAACACTTAATATTAAAATTCCGATGATGATTATTCACTCGATAAATAAAACTCGAAATGTCGAATCAAGAAACTAAAATTAATTGGCGATAGTCGGTGACATTATCCGTGCCCCTAACACTCGTTCGCATCGCCAGTAGAATATTATGTTAATTATATGCAAAACTACATATAATTATCGTAAAATGATAACTATTAACTCAATTATACGAGAAATAATTTACAAGAATTTACAAAATTTCGCTCCATCCGGCACTTAAAATCGTAACTAAAAATATAATAACACTTAATATTAAAATTCCGATGATGATTATTCACTCGATAAACAAAGTTCGAAATGTCGAATTAAGAAACTAAAATTAATTGGCGATAGTCGGTGCCCTTAACACTCATTCCCATCGCCAGTAGAATATTATCTTAATTATATGTAAAACTGCATATAATTATCGTAAAATAATAATTATTAACTTAATTATACGACAAATAATTTACAAAAATGTAAAAGATTTCGCTCCATCCGGCACTTAAAATCGTAACTAAAAATATAATAACACTTAATATTAAAATTCCGATGATGATTATTCACTCGATAAATAAAACTCGAAATGTCGAATCAAGAAACTAAAATTAATTGGTGATAGTCGATGCCCTTAACACTCATTCCCATCGCCAGTAGAATATTATCTTAATTATATGTAAAACTGCATATAATTATCGTAAAATAATAATTATTAACTTAATTATACGACAAATAATTTACAAAAATGTAAAAGATTTCGCTCCATCCGGCACTTAAAATCCTAACCAAAAATATAATAACACTTAATATTAAAATTCCGATGATGATTATTCACTCGATAAATAAAACTCGAAATGTCGAATCAAGAAACTAAAATTAATTGGCGATAGTCGGTGACATTATCCTCGCCCCTAACGCTCTCGTTCCCATCGCCAGTAGAATATTATGAAGGGTATATACATACATATACGTCGAGTGTACATAGGGTAAGAAACGCGTCGGTGGGAATGCTATATACATACATACATATCTAGCGAATGCCAGTGGCTGTTGCAGTGGGGGGTCGTCATTAAAATCAATACGCGTTCCACGCCTCTTCTTTCTCCTTTTTCCATTTACCCCGCTCAATCATTCCCTCTCACTCATCGCAGTCGTGCGGGATCCTTGTGGGGGTCGCGCGAGGGGTTATTCCCCACTCTGGGAAGACGCTCGGCTTCTCTCGGCGGGGCTTTAGATATGGTGGGGGATATCACGGTGTTTGTCGGAGGAAACGAGTGCGACAACAGCTGCGAGTGAGAGAAAAACGCGATAAGAGAAGAAGAAGACGAAGGAGAAGAAGAAGGTAAGAAAATGCAAGGAAAGTTGTGAAAAGCAAGAAGGATAATACGAACCAGGACCTAAAATGAGAGGGAAAGAAAGAAAAAAGAAAAAAATTAAGAAAACTGCAAGCGAAAGAGGAAAAACTCCCACCGAGAAATATGAGTGAGAACGTTCCAAGTTTTCACTCTCGGAAAAGTGAAGTTTCTGCGTTCCTAGGAGATCCAAGAAAACGCGAAGGTCTTGTACATTCTCTCTCTCCCTGGTCTATAGCCAGATCTTGGAAGTACCAGTCGCCCATGGGTTGGGCGATACGAGAGTAACAGCTATGACCAATAACAGCCTCTTTCGAAGACTCCTTTTTCACCTTTCCTTTTATTTTTTTTTATTCTCCTCCTCTGACTCGATTTTTAGTTGCAAATTCTGCACTGCGCAGGTCGAATTTAAATTTCGGGGAAGGGATTCCCTCCCCCCTTCGTTCAAATAGGGTAGAGGGCGAAGTTAACACGGTTGGATGAAAAGTTAGGGGGAGGTTCACCTTCTGTATGGAAATATTATCGTCTATGTACTACAGATTTCCCCCACCAACTATGTATGATTTTTATATATACGTATATGTATAAGTTTGTAGAAAAGCCAACGCTATCTTCTACGCTCGAGAAGCACCCCCGCGATTTTCAAGAGGATGGGAGGGTGCGCCTCCCCTGTTTCCGCAACCAATAAGAACCAGTTTAAAGAAGGTGTGTGTGTGGTGGTATGTGCGCCGTTTTTATTCATCGTTTTTCTTCCGCCCGATAGTGCGCATGACGGATTCAAATGTTAGTGGGAGTGGTACATGGCTGTTGAACCACCGAGGAGGGCGCAAAAGGCGATGAGGGGCGCGTATGGAAATATGATAGGTCGATGCACCTGACGTGACTATAAACAGGTATGGCGGTGCTGATTTTTACCTCCGGGCAACAATTCCATTACTTTTCCAAGAAATCTCAATGGTGGATGAGACTCCATTTTGAATATTATTCGCAATGTGTATATTCATTTGACGAAAATAATATTGGGTCGTGAAACTGTCAGCCTTTGTTCTGATTTGTGCAAGTTGGGAGATTATGAGCCCTGAAATATTCGGTTTAAGGTCAGTCATTATTTTTAAATCGGACAAATTTATTTTGCAAATGGACACTGGTTTAATTTAACGGTTTATGCAAAATTTGAAGAAAAATTCGGACGACGTCAGAATCAGAATAACCCAAACATGTGAAAAGTATCGGCTGTTATGGAAAGGTACCAAAAAAATCGACTTTCCAAAAGGCCATATTGGAAGGTCCATTTTTCAATATGGGAATATGATAAGTCGATGCACCTGACGTGACTATAAACAGGTATGGCGGTGGTGATTTTTCCCCTCCGGGCAACAATTCCATTACTTTTCCAAGAAATCTCAATGGTGGATGAGACTCCATTTTGGAAATTATTCGCAATGTGTATGTTTGTTTGACAAAAAATGATATTGGTTCTGATTTGTGTAAGTTGGGTCATTGCCCTGAAGTATTCGTTTATAGACACTTTACAAAAAAAATTGACTTTCCAAATCATCACATTGGTCCATTTTCCAATATGGAAATATTATGGATCGATGCACCTGACGTGACTATAAACAGGTATGGCGGTGGTGATTTTTCCTTCTGGGCATCAATTCCATACTTTTGAAAGAAATCCCAATGTTGGATGACTCCATTTTGGAAAACATCCGCAATGTATATATTCATTTGACAAAAATAATATTGGATCGCAAAGCTATCGATCGTTGTGCTAACTTGTACAATTTATAACATCATTACCCCAAAACATTTGGTTTAATCCGAGCAAGTTCAGAAAACCAATTTGCAAAATGGTCACATTTTCCGATTCATTGTTCTATACAAAATTTGCAAAAAATCGGTTCCACCTAAAAGAAATCTCAAGAATGTGAAATGGATATCGTATTGTATTTTTTGACATCGATTCCAGACTTTAGAATGGCAAAATCAAGAGACGCATATCATCATGTACCATATGCGAAAACGTAGCAAAATCAACCTAGAAATTGAACCTGAAAATTAGCCTAAGATCCTATTGATCTCCTATGCAACTAGACAGAACCGATCAGGTCAATATTGTCAAAAAAGAAGATCCATCATAGCAAAATGAGCATTTAACGTCAACGTGCAAGCATCGAACAAAAGTGCTCTCATTGCACGGCTTAATACTCGAGACGATTCCTCGCTCCACCCACTTTGGAAGATATCGTCTTTGTTCCTCTCAATCCCGCTCCACCTGACCAACTAGAGAGAATGGAGACCACGGCGCATAATTGACCGATGATTACGGCGGAGGTAAGTCCGGAGTCCGTGCGCCGCGACCACATGGAATATCCATTGCAAACTGGGCGTACGATTCTCCTCAGTTGGGATCATGTGACTCGTGAGTGGATCAGCCCGCGTTGGTCGGTGCGAGTGAAGCCACAATAGTCGCAGTGCGCTCGTTAATGCCGATTGGTCGTCGTGGCCGTGTCTCGGGATGAGAAAGACGGCGAGATCGTTGAAGAAGTAAGAGGATCAAGAGGCTAAGGAAGAGGGAATGAGGCCGGTATCTATCTATCGATATGCAAATAGCGGTAGAAAGTGGGGATGCATAAAAGGACAGGAGGAGACGAAGAAGAAGACGAAGAAGAAGAACAAGAAGAAGAGGAATCGTAAGACAACTCCCAACAGAGTCGGATAGCCTGGACCTCGTCGTCGGGAGTCACTTGGTTGCATCTTCGCCACTGCCTTCGTCTGGATCACGGAAAATAAAAAGCCACACGGACACTCCGGACCTTCCTTACCCACTACCAGAAGCAGAGGCAGAAAGGATAGTGTGATTATGAGCGGCGAGCGAAAGCGTGTCGTCGTCGTTCACCGTGGAGGCGGAGCCGCACGGTGGACGTTAAGGTTTCGCGATTGGTTGGCGATTTCCCACCGACGCCGTGCACCGTTCGACGTCCCCACCATGAACGCGGCCGGCCGCGTGGACGCGCCCGCCGCTACTAGGCGGATGCCCGATCGACGCACCCGCGCACTACCACTACAAAAGCACCACGTTCTCTACCGCTACACTGTACCACTCACGTGGATGCTGTGCCCGCTGGTCCTGCTACTCATTCTGCTGCTGGGACTCATTTTATCCTTCTCTACAGGGTCTTTTGCTTCTTTTCCTTCATTCCTTCCGTCTCACTTCACCCGCCGTTGGTTGTCCTTGTTGATTCCAGGCGTTCGGATAATCCGTCTCCCTTTTTCCTTCGGTGGTGCACGTTTCGCGGCTCTCCACCGAGATGCCCAACGACTCCCCCACCGTGCCTGATTTCCAAGAGTGCGCTGGGGGGTTTCTGGACTGGTGTTAGTGTCGCGTCCAGGAGAGGCTCAGGCACATACTGTAGTAAGTTCGGTCCGTTCTTACGTTGGTGGCCAAGCGCACAACCAGCAACACTCGCACATGGATTATCAACACTTGTAGGAGGTGGATGTTGGTGTTGGTGTCCCCCGCTTACACATGCATACATTCGCCCGGCAAGCTACTCTCCAACGACAGGCAGTATCTATCCGCCCTCCTACTCCTCCTTCTTACACTACACTTGCTGGCTCTTACTCTCCTCTCCACCACGATCGCGTTCCTCGCGCTTTGGCCACCACGGCACGGCCCCGCTGCTCCTGCTCCCGCTTGCCGCCGCTGCTTCCTTCCGATTGCGATAATAACGGAGCGCCTCGAGGCCTCAGTGACTGCCACCACGTACCACGGGCTGCACCGCACCACGCTACGGCCCTCCGCGCGTCGCCTGTGCCCCGTTCTTACGACTAGAACCTGGCCAGAGCCGAGATACAAAGCTTGTCACTTAAACTAAATAAATCTATACATAGATATTATAATATTATGATAGTGATGTAACCTAATACAAAGTGTAACAACATAATACAATCCAGAGGTGCATGGATTTGATCTGTCCGTCAAGATTATGCCGAAACAATGCGGACTGATATAATCAAGGGATATGTCAAATTGGACAACAACGTGTTATGTCCGCTTAATTCTTGTGCTTCGATGGGAACGTAGTTTTTGATGATTGACCGACGAATCGGTGTGTCTAGCAGACGGAATAGTGACAGCGTTTGAAGTTCCGGACATTACCGAGTCGCGTGAGAGATTACACATTGCATAAGCGGGTTTCGAAGCCAACTGAGACGTAGAGTGTGAGTGAGAAATTGAGCCCCACCAACCGGGGCACTTTGGGCCACGCGTTCTCTTCGTTATACGTCTCATTGGCTGTCAGCCAGGAGCGTTCGCTGGGATTGATGGTAGCAGTAGCCACAGTAGTAGCGGTGGCGTTGACGTCCCGGCAGGTCTCGGACACGGACCCACGTTCACGTATACTTCCTCCTCTTCTTCTTTTTCTTCTCCTTCTTCATCTTCTACTGCTGCTTCTTCTTATTCTTCTTCTACTACTGCTACACCTGTTTCCGTTCGTCGTTGGCTTCGTTCCTCCCACAGTGTCCACGTTTGCGGTGAAATATCACGTGAAAACAAGGGATATGACAAGGGAACGACACTGACAGGAGTTAACGCGGGAATTGGATGACAGTTGGTGTAATAAAAACGTGTCCACATGGTGAAAAACAAAGCATTTCGGTTACGTCGAAACAGAATCGCGTGGTTATCTGTTGCATCTTATTCTGTGATTTAGTAAATCCTACGACAGTTGATCATCGACATAATCGAAATTAGTGACAGTAATTCACAAATGTGACATTTCCTTCAAGTGTTAGGATCAAGGAATCATCGACAGTCGATCTTCTTGTTGAAGATCATATTATCTCTATTGAACGTCAAAATCGTACTGCAGATTGTGTTATATATTGTGTCTGAGATACATGTGACGTGGGTGATTATATTTGAGTTGAGTCATTACGACACCGGGTGACGTTTTGTGATTGGTCTTTGGTATTATCGTAGGAAAAACGATTTGAGAATTCATGCGGTGATGATAGAGTGTACTGACCGATATCTCGTGTTGAAATTAACCCAATATCGTGTTGGTTAAGTTTTTATATTGTGAAAGACGTTAGATATAGAAACGGGCGTGAGAGCGTACGAGAGAGTACCGTCGGGGATCAGGATTGTCGCGGTGGCGGGCACCGGTGTCCTCGCGGCGCTTCCCGGCGGCGGCGGCGTCAGCCTAATATCCGAGAAAGGATTATCATCGCCTGGGGGACAATCGAAGAACAAGTCCGCAGGGCTGGCGGGTCTTGACAGCGAGGCGGTACGCCGGTGGGTAGCCGAAGCTGCCCGAACCGTCCGGCAAATACCACCAGTCATAGTGCCCTCAAGTTCCCAGCAGTATCAGCTTCATCAACAGCTTTATCATCATCACCAGCAGCAGCAACAGCAACAGCAACAGCAACAGACCCAGCAACAACAGTTAACCCAGCCTCAAAAAAAGTCCCCATTTGCCCAGCATCACAAACAACAAGTCCAGGACTCAAGCCCATCATCAATTCTACCATCATCCTTCATCCACCCAACGTCAATGACGCAGACACCGAGTATGCATCTATTGGAGAACAATAATCTTGTGGAGGTGGCAATGGCCGCTCAACAACATTCACACCCGCAACAGCAACAGAATCATCAACATCATCAGTCCCAGGTTCAGCAACAACGTAAGGGACTGACACAACAGAAACAGAAACAAAGCGCCAGTCCGACTAACAATAACACGATAGAGGCTTGGAGATCCATGCAAGGAGGCGCTGGAATTGGTACCATTGTTGGACATCAATGGTGGAGTCCTCCTAACAGTGTTCATCAGGAACAGCTGCAAAGAGAAGCCTCACCCATAGCTCAAGTTAGCAGTCAGGTGCAGAATTTGGTGTCCGGATCAATGTGTCAGGTGTTGAGACATCAGCAACAGCAAAGAGGACAGCAACAGGAAGGACAACAGATTCAAACTGTGCAATCGGATATCGATCAACCCTTGGACTTTTCTGTTGGATCACTTCAACAACAGAGATTTCAATCTAGAGTTAGATCTATGCAGGAGAGACTTCAACAAGACAACCGGATTCATGATAATAACAATGGGATGAGCGAACGGGCGAGAAAAATTTCTAAGAACACTGTTGGCGAAGAGAATGAAGGACGTGGTGCATCCAGTAGAAGAAGCTACAGCCCGGCCAGCGAGGCTAGCACCACTGGAAGCGAGGACGAAGCGGTTTCCACAGGGGAAAGCCCATTGGGAACTCTTCGAGGTGCCGAAATCGGTGAGTCTTACTAATGTCATTGATGACATGTCTACTAATGTTTTTGCAATAATTTAGACAATATTTTGCGATTGTGTAAAACGCAAAAGGGTAGAAGACAAGTACAGGTGTTTAATGATAGGGTTTTATTAGGTGTTGCGTTAACTTCATCAGCTAGAGTTGATATTCGTTCGTTCAATCGATTTGTAAACCCAATATAATTGGACATATTGATGGTTTACTTACTAACAATGTTTTTGCAATCATTCAACATTTGGCGAATGGGTAAAACGCAAAAGGGTAGAAAAGGAGTACAGGTCTTTATTGCTAGTTTGATTAGGTGTAACGTTAATTTCAACAGTAAAAGTTGGGAATCATTCGTTCAATCGATTCGCAAACCCAATATAATTGGATGTATTGATGGTTTACTTACTAACAATGTTTTTGCAATGATTCGGGCAATATTTCGCGAATGTGTAAAACGCAAAAGGGAAAGATGCGAATGCAGGACTTTGTGGTTATTATTTGTTTGTATCTATCTGTAATTTGAAAAGCACCAGTTAGGGAACGTTTCTTCACTCAATTTTCAATTGCACACCCAAATGCCAACAATGTGTTTCCAATTGGGGACTACGTAAAACGCAAAAGGGTAAATCACAAATACATTTCTGTGGCAGCAGATCTAAGCCTTAATTTGAACAGCAACAATTTTGCAAAATTTGTCCACTCAATTCACTCGAACGAATTGCCATTGGATTTCTAATTGGATATCCAGTTGATCCTTATTGGTGGTATCTACCAATAATTTGCACAATATTTGGCAACTATGTTAAACCCAAAAGGGTAAAACAAAATGCAGGTATTTGGCAGCAAATTCCATGCTTAATTTAAATAGCAACAGTTAATTTGTTCAATTGATCATCATTTGCAAATGCAATTGTCAATATTTGGATTTCCAACTGAATATCCAATTGATCCTCATTGACGATGTTTTAGAAATATTTAGCGACTGCTTAAAACGCAAATACAAGTGTTTGGCAAAAAATCGAAGCTTTAATTTGAAGTTGCCAAAATTGTATGGCCAAGTTGGATAACATGAAAAGAAGCGAATCTTTGCTTTTCAAATTTTTGTAAAATTATTTATCGAATGTTACGCGGCATTTTTCCCCGTGGCACTTTGACTATAAGCCATTTCGAGATTTTTTAAGTGGCCGATAAGACAATTCTGTCTGACGAGTCTGTGCTTCAAAGCGGCTACATCGTAGATGAAATATCGAGATATGTGTTTGCGTTTGTTCGATTAGTGATTGGACCTTATTACCACAGCTTTACTATACGATGACGATGACGCAGGGTTGCATCAGATATTTCAACCGATAACTTTCGATAGGCGATTATGAGAACATCAAAACTGACTCAACTTTAGATGTATTACCGGTATTATTTGTAACGTATTCCGTCCAATACACTATCTTATAATATCTTCCCTTGTCTATGAATCATACGAAACATAAGAACAGATTTTACACAAACCGGAATTGATAATTAATAATTTAACATACGTTTCTTAATTCCCAAATTTTTCTACATGCTAAATTTTCAATGAAACAAAACATCTAACGTCGAAAATTCTCCAATTAATCAAATCTGTAATCATCCACAAATTTTTTAAACAAAAATTGATGGCAACATTTTTATAACAATAAAATACGATACTATTTCTTTTAAATTGAAGATTTTCAATATCTGCATAAAAAAATAATTTTCAACTAAAATTCCGTGACATCTTGAACATTTTTTAATCCCACCTATAATATTAATGCTAATTTTAAAAAAATCATTACTAATATTTGTTGCGAATATAATAATTAATAAATCAATTTTTGAAACAAAATTGGCAAAATTATTACACTAATAAAATATGATCCTCATTTCTTTAAAATTAAAGATTTTTAATATTTGCATAGAAAAATAATTACCAATAAAAAATTCGTGACATCTTGGAGATTTTTTAATCACACTTATAATATAATTCCTATTTTTTTTTTTAAACCATTACTTGTGATTATAATAATTAATCAATCAAATTTATGACAAATATTTATAAAATGAGATGTTGGTGGTTTACAAGCCTGCATTATATACATATATATGAGTGTATAGGGTGTGTCGGCTGTCGCAGGAGGGTAGACCAACTACCCTTATAGGTCGACACCCCCGCAACGAGCCCTGTTCGAAAAGTGTATTGTCCGCTTCGTCGGCAGACGCATTGTGGATCTATCTCATTGTGAAGGACGCTCGACTAGCTCGGCCTGCTCGAGAATCGTCGACGGTTTACCTGCAGATCGACCTTTTCGATCATTCCCTCGACGCAACGACCATACGAACATTGCTTCGTGCCAACGCCCGTCAATTTAACCATCAATGACGCCCGTTGGAAAACGCGTGCGAGTCGAAAAATTATTTTCCTCGTCTACCGCATATTATATACCGTTTCTGTGGACCCTTAAGGTTTTGAAAAAACTGAAGGGCATGCAATTCAAGAAAGAACGGAAAAGCCCCCATTTTTTTCTGGTCTTTCATAATCTAACAATAAAAATACTCAAATTTCTATGGGAAACGAAATTGGTGAATAATTAGCTTGCCCATATTTTTTGTTTACAAATTTCTATAATTTTTATATTCAATAAAAAAGCTAAAGAGAAAATTATTTTTCTTCAGAGGAAAAATACTAATTTCTTCTTTTTAATATTATTAAGCGACAAAATAATTGTTTTTATTTTTCTGAAGAGAAAAGTACAAATTTTTGTAAATCCTTAACCCTTTTGTAAATTGTAGACAATTGACACGTTAAAAAATGCAACTTTTTATTTTTTTCGCGCAAATTTATGAAATTAAAATGTAGGATGTATTTTTAATGTATTTCCACTGTTTGTCAAATTTCTCCAGAATTTTTGGATGAAAATTGAAAGATATAGCATGAAAATATATGCTACGTTGGAATTTAAAAAGTTTTCTCTCATTCGCTTACGTGAAAAAATCTCGCAACATAGAGATAAGAAAGCTGATAGAGAATTCCATGATTTTATTGGTATCAATAAAAAAAATGATTAGTAATTATTTTTTGTTAAAAAAATTCGATGAAATCTGCTGATAACGTTTGTAAATGTCATGATTTTAGATTTAGAGTTGTTTCACATACTAATTAATTTCCACGCGCGTATGAGTCGCGTAGAATCGTTCCATAATTGAAAACCCTGTTTTGTATTCGCAGCGCGAGTTGATTAGTCTTAAATTATTCATAATTATGTAGACATAATTTTGTGCTCTAGACGGTAGTTACAGTTAATATATAAGCACCTGTCACATTTGCTATTATTAATTAGGTGTGAATTTGCCAAGAGACTTAATATTAATCAATATCTCACCTGCTAGAGGCGCGCAACTTTTTTCTTTTTTTTCTTTTTTTTTTTTGCATGGCAGCCGATCGGAAGTTGCCGGCGCACGCTCGCACTTACGCTGATAAACGATTTCACGCTCTGTGCGTGAGACCTCGGGTAATGCACGACGTCCTCGTTGCACTGTTCATCACGTTACACGACCGGCACCGGTATCCAAACGTCTTGCAACAATTGTGCTGGATGAAATTGTATTAAAAATCAACTTTCATTTTGTTTGCCTCAGAATTTAAAAAATACAACGAATTTAAAAATATAAGAAAAATCGGTTTGATAAAAAAATAATGTTTCGCAACCTCTTGCAACAATTGCGGCTCTTGCTTTCATTTTGTTTGCCTCAAAATTTTAAAAATACAAAGAATTTAAAAATATAAGAAAAATCGGTTTGTTAAAAAAAAATAATGTTTCGCAACCTCTTGCAACAATTGCGCTGGGTCAAGTTACATTAAAAATCAACTTTCATTTTGTTTGTCTCGAAATTTAACAAATATAGATAATTTGAAAAATAATGAAATAATTATTTTTCATTAACATGTAAGAAAAATCGGTATGATAAAAAAATAATGTTTCCCAACGTGTTGGAACAATTGCGCTGGATCAAATTACATTAAAAATCAACTTTCATTTTGTTTGTCTCGAAATTTAACAAATATAAATAATTTAGAAAATAAAGAAATAATTATTTTTCATTAACATATAAGAAAAATCGGTATGATAAAAAAATAATGTTTCCCAACGTCTTGGAACAATTGCGCCGGATCAAATTGCGTTAAAAATCAACTTTCATTTTGTTTTCCTCGAAATTTAACAAATATAAATAATTTAAAAAATAAAGAAATAATTGTTTTTCATTAACATATAAGAAAAATCGGTTTGTAAAAAACATAACGTTTCCCCACCTCTTGCAACAATTGCGCTGGATCACATTACATAAAAAATTAACTTTCATTTTGTTTGCTCGAAATTTAAAAAATAAAGAAATAATTATTTTTTATTAACATATAAGAAAAATCGGTATGATAAAAAAAAAGTTTCCCAACCTCTTGCAACAATCGCGCCGGATTAAATTACATTAAAAATCAACTTTCATTTCGTTTGCCTCGAAATTTAATAAATATAAATAATTTTAAAAAATAAGGCATATAAAAAATAAAGAAATAATTATTTTTCACTGACATATAAGAAAAATCGGTTTGATAAAAAAATAATATGTGAATAAAAATGCATGAATTCATAAATGTCAAATAAAATAATCAGTGCAATATAGAAAGAATAGCTCTGATTATTATTCCCCGATAGTATTAATCGCTTTGACAGATAATAATTGTTTAATTTCCGCGAAAATATCGGTGTGCTGTCAACTATTAAATACGCAGAATGAAAGAGTCATAATTCTCGTTATCGTGATATTTACTTCACAATATCTGCTGTTAGTGTCAAATGTATAATCTCCGTCAATTATTGCTCTCAGGAATACCTGCAAATTATTGTAGTTGATAAGAATATTCAATATCGATAAAACGATATTTCACTAACGTCTACAAAGCTCTCACCTTCTTCTTTTTTTTTTCAAATTTATTAACTTCGTAAGAATTCTTACATAGCTAATCGCACTACAAATATAAAAATCGTAATAAGAAAATATGCAATTGCAAATATCGATACGATATCTGTATTGATAAGAACGCGAGATCGGACGATCGTATAATCGTCAATTGCGTCGAGTCTTGTTTTATTTATTTAATAATAATTTCTCAGCGCCGTACCACGAGCATCATGATTATGACGATGATGATGATGATGATGATGATAGTGCAGCGATGAGAAGGTATGATTAAGTGGGGTGGTGGGCATGAGCAGATTGATCCCAGCAGAAAAGGGGCCCATAGTAAGACACACCTGTCTCCCTTCGTCCACGTCAAGTCCAGCAACGATTTTCGAGCGTGCTTAACTTCTCCGGACGCAGCTCGACACTTCCGGTTATTGTTTCACGCGAAGCCTCCCCCCCCCCTCTCCCCCTTCTTATATCCGAACAAACCCAGCACGTCTACTCGACGAAATTAACGAGTTTGGTGAACATCTATATATATATGTATATATGTGTGTGTGTGTGTATATACATATATATATAAATAGTCTGTCAAAATGTATCTACATGCCTCGCTGTACATACTGATACCAGTATATTATACTGTGTACGAAAGGAATTTTGATCGATACACGATTAATTTTTTTCCTCACCCTCTTATTTATCTTTTACACAGGAAAAAAAGTGGATTCTTTAAGGGATCTTTCCAGTGTGACGGCCCTTAAAATAGCCTATTTTCACGATTTTTTTTCGGACTGTTACTATACGCCGATCAATCTGAAATTTTTATGACATATTAAGGTAATCATGAATGACAGAAAATGATTTTTTATAAGATGATTTTTATTGTTTAAATATATTTTTTTAATTGTTGAAAATAATGTTGATAAAATGGATAGTCTCATGGTGGACATCCTAGGGGTCGCAAATTTGATCTGAAAAAAAAACTAAAAGGATTATTAATTAGTATGCGATTGGCTATCGCGATATGGAGGCTTTTTTTAATCAAAATTGACAAAATGGCGGCGGTTTGAATAAAAAGTACCGAATATAGCCGTTTTTTCGACAATTTTTGTTTTAAAAAAATGGGAAGATTAAAAAAAATAGCTTCCATAGCACTTCCTATTTTCACGATTTTTTTTCGGACGGTTACTATACCCCGATCTATCTGAAATTTTTATGACATATTAAGGTAATCATGAATGATAGAAAATGATTTTTTATAAGATGATTTTAATTGTTTCAATATTTTTCTTTAATTGTTGAAAATAATGTTGATAAAATAGATAGCCTCATGGTGAACATCCTAGGGGTCGCAAATTTGATCTGAAAAAAAAAACCCAAAGGATTATTAATTAGTATGCGATTGGCTATCGCGCTATGGAGGCTTTTTTTTTAAATCAAAATTGACAAAATGGCGGCGGTTTGAACAAAAAGTACCGAATTTAGCCGTTTTTTCGACAATTTTCCTTTTAAAAAAATGGGAAGATTAAAAAAGAAAAAGCTTCCATAGCACTTCCTATTTTCACGATTTTTTTTCGGAAGGTTATTATACGCCGATCCATCTGAAATTTTTATGACATACTAAGGTAATCATGAATGATAGAAAATGATTTTTTATAAGACGATTGTTATTGTTTAAATATATTTTTCAATTGTTGAAAATAATGTTGATAAAATAGATAGCCCCATGGTGAACATCCTAGGGGTCGCAAATTTGATCTGAAAAAAAAAAAACCCAAAGGATTATTAATTAGTATGCGATTGGCTATCGCGCTATGGATGCTTTTTTTTAAATCAAAATTGACAAAATGGCGGCGGTTTGAACAAAAAGTACCGACTTTAGCCGTTTTTTCGACAGTTTTTCTTTAAAAAAAATGGGAAGATTAAAAAAAAAAGCTTCCATAGCACGGTAGAGAGTAGCGTGAAGAATGTTCTCCTAAAATTTGAAAATGATCGCTTGAAAACTGTTCCCTGGAGAATGTCCACCGTTTTGAAAAATGTCGTTTCGAGAAAAACGCGTTTAAAGTTTCGAGTGTAGAAATTTCATATACCTAAATTGTGTACTTACGAATAATCGGCGATGCCAGGTCCCCAAAGCGAAGTATTTCGAATTACGCTTTAAAAATTTGAGAGTATATACTAATGGATAAGACAAAAAAAATTTCGATTTTTTTTTCATACTGGAAAGATCCCTTAACGGAGGATATTTATTTTTAAATTAATTTAATATTTAATCGGGATATTTGTTTATGTAATGGTAAATAATTTTGCGTAGATTATTGTTTTTGTTGAGTGGTAAATAACATTTTAGCAAAAATAAATGGAATATGTTTTTGGTTATTAAGTTTTTTAAATAATTAATCAATAATTACATTTTTAATAATAATAGGAAATGGGAAGAGAAAAGTCTCATAACTTCCGTCATTATATTGAATTTCGGGGTGTTTTTGAATAAATTTTTATGGGTCAAGCATTCTTTTTTTTTTAAGAATTAACCATGACAATTGTCATTTTTACAAATATCACAGTATAAAATATTTGATAATTGCATTGCTTGTAGAATAAATAAACAAACAGAATGTCTATTATAATATTATTAAAAAATTTGCAACATTATTTTTAAAGTTGACTTTTGGAAATATTAAATAAAACTAGAAAATAGTTAATTTATAGTTAAGACAAATTTTCTGGTTTAGCTTATCCGTGATATAAATTTGAATCCATTTAATCAATCAGGCGATCAAATGACACACGACTGATAAAATTTCTCGGAATACCCATAATTTGGAGATAATCGAGACACGGAAACGTCGGGCTAATGTTATTTCGACATAATTCACGATACTATGAATTTTTCTCGTTCTATTCATTACCGAAAAATCATTTTAGTGCAAAAGTAGATAAATTCCCATATGTGTGTGTGTATATATGTATTCCGTGGGAATCAAGGATACCAACACCATCCAAGGGCACTATAATCGTGACTGCATTATCTATAATGGCTTTTTTGCAGATATGATAGAACTGATGATAAAACTAATCGCATCGATACTCTTTCTAACTCACTTATACTTTTATACTGATTACGAAAAGAAGTCGTCATTCGTTTCCATGAGATTGTCAATGCTGTCACCTTACACAGAAATTTTTATTTCAATAATTATGATTCAAAACATGCATTATGGACATCCAAGTTTGCTTTTCTCTTTTGATGTCCTTAAACAATCTTTAATGATCATAACAAATTGCTCATAGGATCTAATATGTCTTATTTTATTTATTTTTTTCAATTTATACACAAGAGTTGAGCGTACCAAATTTTTTTCTGAATTACTGATGCCAAAGTTATCGATCGATTTACAAAAACGAAAAGTAATACGCCAATTTAGAGAAATGTAACTCAAAATTTGAAAAAATAAAGTTTGGGGACATTTTAGTTGTCAAGAAATAATATTCGAAATATTCTAATTTTTATATAATTCGAACTCTTCCGCTGATCTCCACTAAATTATAAATTTAGGAGCACTGAATATGATTCTGTTTACGTACGAAATTTGGGTTTGCTAGTTCAAGTTTTGGAAAAGTTAATGCAATGATGTACATTTTTTGAAAATTTCAAAATTCCATAAAATCCAAACCGCTTTTCCGATTTCGGCGAAAATCAGTACCAAACAACATTAAATGCATCTGCACTTGTGAAGAACTATTTAGCAAAATATCCCAAATTTTACAAAAGTTAGAGCGTTAATACGCTTTTTTGAAAAAGTTCAAAAAGCTGTAAAATCTAAAGTTCTGCATACATTTTGTCAAAAATTGCAACAATCAAGGATGAGCTGCTGCTTCACTTGTGTGCCAAATTTCAGCTCGATTGACTGATCGGTTCTTGAGTTATACGTGATTGAAATTTTCCGACACAAGGACATTTTTCTTAACCTACTTTTCTCGATATTTTGGACAATTTTAAATGTCCTAATATAAAAATCTTGAAAAAAAAAAATCATTTATTGAAACAAACTTTCCTCTATAAGCAAGCAAAAAAAAATAACCAACTGAAAATCGTATTTTTACCAACTTTCCAATGGGATACATTTTCGTTCAGTTTTTTCCAAGAATAATCTACAATTTTTTGCCAATTTAGTTGAATAATAGCTCATTCTCTTTCTTAAAAGATGCTCTACAAATTCACCGACTGGATATTTGCTCTTACCAATCATCTAATAATTACAGCCATTTGTTTATAAAAGTATTTTGATTTTTCTTAAACAACAAGCCTCAATTAACCTATCAATAATATCAAATATCCAGGTGGTGAATTTGTAGAGCATCTTTCAAGAAACAGAATGAGCTATTACTCATCAAAATTGGCAAAAAATTACAGATTATTCTTCGAAAAAACTGAACGAAAATCTACCGCATTGGAAAGTAACATTAATCACTTAATCTATATGCAAATCCGGACTATTAATCTACTATTAATTTTTCTCTAGCTTAAGTATACATACTTCAAACAAAACTACTCTTTATTATTGTCATTTAATGCATTAAACTTTAATGAAAAAATTACAAAAATTTTAGCACCGATTTGACTAGTGTAAAACGGTCGAACATCCTTAATACACTTCTTGAAGAGTGTGTAGTGATCGCAAAGTGAAATTCGTGTGGCAATCACCTTAGAAGATACCTGTTAGACATGGAAAATCGATGACGTACGTTAGCTTGACACTATTATCGACTTAGTCACTCTCATGTTTGATTTCGACACTCTTACACGTTTGCAAACTCGTCGTTTCGTTTTATTTTTTTTCTGTTTGGTCTGGTTGGGGTGAGGCGGATTCTTTATTGACCTGGCGACTAGTGGGTATAAGGTACAAGCACGGTACATTATTATCGCCTGATGTAGTATGCACCAACTGTTGTACAGCACGTCACTCGAAAAATCAAGGCTTGGCTGGTATAACGTTTTCGTTCCCTTCTTACGTCTTCGTCGTTCAAGATAAAGACGTTTCGAGGCTCGAGGTGTATCATCGACCAAGACCACCGGAAACGATATCGCTGAGCCGTCGAACCGCGCACGAATCTACCAAACGTCGCACGTAATACATATACAGAAAAATCAAGATAACTCTCGACACTCCTGTTTTGTATCGTTACGAAAACTACAACATTCAAGTGTCAAGTTTTCTTTTTTTTTCAGTATATGATGTTAAATCGGATTTTCAAGATTATACGAATTTGAAATTAGAATTAAATGTTGTAGACATTTTTCCTGATGTAAAATGCCAAATATCTATTTTATAAACAGAAATATTTTTTTGATACATAGTTTATTTTATATGTATTTATTTACGCAAAGATACATTTTTATATTTTTTAGGATATGTCAGATATACTTGAAAATATTTTTTTCCGCAGATTTGTTTTTTTTTCATGTCGATTATAGATCGATAAAGGGAAATATTAATATCTTAATTATGAAGTGATTGGACAATAAAAAAATTTTTGAAGGTGTATGAATTTTGGGACATTCAAACGAATATTAAATAATAATAACGAATAATATGACTGTGAATTAATAATTTTTAGAAGTGCCAAAAAATAGTAAAAGATTTTTTGATTATTGTCAATCGTTTAGTTTTTGCCTACGTAATAAGATAAGGAAAGAGTCATAACATGTCTGTTCCATTTTGTAAACCACCTTATCCGGTATTAAACACTGGCCAACGTTGCTATGTTCCGTCCTAAATGAAGAAAGTCGTAGCGTGAAATTTTTATGTTTCCTGCGATAAGATTTTGCTGATTGAGACGACAATTAAAAAACTCCAGTAAATCCTCAAAAGTGGGACATTTTACAGTCAGGCTTTGCAGAACAGTATCAATAATTTTTGCTAACAATCAGCTGCAAATGGCTTTCCCCTTAAATGTCTCATAAATCGAAGAATTTTTCAGAAAACATGATTTAAAAATTCTCAAAGTGACATCAATGCCTAAAATAATGTAAAACAGCAATGAAAATGAAAACACTAAAAAAAATGTCGTTAATTAAAAAATAATTCCCTTGTGAATTGCCAAAAACAAGCATTCTCAACTTAATGTTACTTCTAATTTCTACAACTTTATATGGAATTTAAACAATAACTCTAAAATAGGCAAAACAATATTTTATTCTCGCAATATTAAATGGGCTTTTTTTGTGAATGCAACTCCTTAGACAGGTTAAACACTCTCTTAAGGGGAAAGTAAAATCTTGCACATTGCTTTCTCATTATTTTTCGCATTTTATTTTCTAAGAGAAAGTGTGTTAATCAATTTTGGTTTCCTCCTAGAGGAAGCTTTGTAAAAAAATCGAAAAATAATGAAAAATAAACATGTTGTGAAATCGCTTTTTCTATTTCGTTATTCCGTTATTTCGTTATTATTAGAGCGTTTCCGAAAATAAATGTGATAACGTATATTTTAAAAAATCATTCAACATTCCATAAAATTAAAAATTTCATACCGTTCGTCACGAAATTACACATATATAATGGTTGAATATTGTTTCATTTACATACAAAATTTGAGATCGCTATCTCAAGTTTTCCAAAAGTTACAGTAGAGCGATAATGTCAATTTTTTGAAAAATTCAAAATTCCATAAAATCTGAACCACTTTACCGATTCGAGCCAAACTCAATACCAAACAACATTGAGTGCACCTGCTCTTATAACCAACTAGTTATCAAAATAGACTAAATTTTACGAAAGTTAGAGCGACCACGTTCTTTTTTCAAAAAATTCAAAACGGCATAAAATCGAAATTTGTGTATATAGTTTGTCAAAAACAACAACAATTAAAGAGGGAATGGTGCTTCACTTGTGTACCAAATTCCAGCTCGATATCTAAAACCATTCTTCAGTTATAGGCAATTGAATTTTCGAAGTTGTATACACACACACATACGGACATTTTGATCACTTGTCTCGACATTTTGGACCATTCTGAGTATCCTGACATGAAAATCTCGAAAGAAAATTTTACTTCTTCTATGAGGAAGTAAAAATCGATTTTTCCAAAATCCTAGAGTGGTGTTACCCCTTAAGAGGCTCGTAAAACGTCAGAAATCATTTGTCAATAATTTTAATCTTTCGCAAAGCTTCCTCTATGAGGAAGCCAAAAATAAAATAATGAAACTTCCTCACAGAGGCGGCTTTGTAAAAAGCGAAAAAGAATGAGGAAGCAATGTGCAAGGTTCTACTTTGCATCCTTTTTTTAAATTTTAAGTCTGGAGCCATCCGATTCGAAATGGAAAACCTTTATTCTCTTTTCTGGTTTATCCAACTGAATAAAATTCCTTCTTGGTTTACTTCTTGGTGGTTTTTTTGCAAAACTCACTTGTGTAACTCGAGACTTGTTATGTTCCCTTTTGTACAAATGTTTACTGTTTTGGGTTGGTACTTATTGTTGAAGGACTACTTGTCCAATGTCTTCTTGTCGTGGCAATAATTAGACTAGATAAAAGAAAATTTAGGAAGGGATCGATCGGTTATAAATTACCATATTGGTAAAAAACGCTACCATTTTTTTATGGTCGTCGAAAGATATTTGCTTCGAAATGGGAAACCTTCATTCCCTCTTCTGGTTTATCAATTGGATAAAATGTGCCGATTTGGTGGTTTTTAGGATGTCTTTTCACACACATACGGACATTTTGATCACTTGTCTCGACATTTTGGACCATTCTGAGTATCCTGACATGAAAATCTCGAAAGAAAATTTTTACTTCTTCTATGAGGAAGTAAAAATCGATTTTTCCAAAATCCTAGAGTGGTGTTACCCCTTAAGAGGCTCGCACACGGATAAAGAGAGAAGGAAAAGAGAAAGAAAGAAAGAAAGAAAGAAAGAGAGACTGACGACGAGTAAAGCCTCGGACAAATCTCACCTTGGATAGGTCAGGTTGGGCAAGGATACCGCAATAAGGAATGGAGAGGAAGCGAGCACGAAAGCGAAAAGACTATATGGTTGTGTGCGGTGTTTCTCGCATCACGCACAGTATAGCAGAGTTACGTGTCTTTTTTTTTTCTCGGCCGTCCACCTACACCCAGTTTAGCCCATCTTCGATGGATCTTTAGTCTGCCTTAAGGTATTTTTTTTTGCTCAGGATCTTCCTAAACGAACTCTGGACAAAGTTCAACATCGGTTGGGTTCGTTTGTGTTGTAGAATTCCCTCAGCCTTTTTTCGTCTCTTTTCGTCATTGGTTTCCCATCCACTTTCTCCTTTTTCAGTAATTCTCTGCCTCGGACCAATTATTCTCTTTGATGCCTGGATTACAATTTCACTTGCAATAATAATAGATCATTCTTTAGACAATGAAATAAAGCAAAAAATATAAAAATTAAAAATAGACTACACGATATCACAGAGCGGGAATTCATTGATGTCTTATTAATTTTTTCTTCATTATTCTCTTATTTTCATGCCATTCCAAATACTTGTAATCGATTTCACTTTATAAATATCTCTGTACTTTCTATAAAATTGGAAGCAAATTTTTTATTAATTTTTTATATATCTAAAAATTCCAATTTCCTTTCTTTCTCTTCAATGCTCGAATTACTATTTCTCTTATAATAATACTAAATTATTCTATAGGTATTGAAATAATGTAGAAAATATAAAAATAAGAAATAGAATGCACGATATTACAGAGCAGAAATTTATTGGTGTCTTATTCTCCAGATTTTTTGGATAAAATGACAAAAACAAAATTCAGCTGATAAAAAGTAAATAAAATGATTTCTTCATTATTTTGCTTCCTCATAGAGGAAGCTTTGTTTTCGTGAAAAATTTTTTTTCGAGATTTTCATGTCAGTACACTCAGAATGGTCCAAAACATCGAGAAAAGTGATTTAGAAAAAATGTCTGTGTGTGTGTGTGTGTATGTGTGTGTGTGTGTGTGTGTGTGTGTGTGTGTGTGTGTGTGTGTGTGTGTGTGTGTGTGTGTTGTGTGTGTATGTTACACAATCGAAAAATGTAAACCTTTATAACTCGAGAATGCCTTGAGATATCAAGCTGAAATTTGGACCATGGATAGAGGGATCAAGCCTCATCGTTCATACAAATTTTTGTTAAAATCCACTTCATCGTTAAATTATTACGCGTTTTTTAATTTTTTGAAAAATGTCTGTTTACGCGATAACTCTTTCAATTTTCGAGATATTGATCTAAAAATTGGTATGAATTTGAGCTTTCATATGCCGGTGATCGCTATTGAATTTGGTTAAGATCGGTTGAGCCGTTAAAATTTTATGATGTTTTGAATTTTTCAAAAAATTGACATTATCGCTCTATTGTAACTTTTGCAAAACTTAAGATCGCGAGCTCAAATTTTGTATATAAATGAAACAATATTCAGCCATTATATATGTATAATTTAGTGACGAACGGTATGAAATTTTTGATTTTATGGAATGTTGAATTATTTTTAAAAATATACATTATCACATTCACTTCGGAAACGCTTTAATAATCACGAAATAACGCAATAACGAAATAAAAAAAGCGAATCCACAACATATATATTTATCTAATTAAAACAAGGATGCAAAGTAGAACCTTGCACATTGCTTCATCATTATTTTTCGCATTTTACAAAGCTTCCTCTATGAGGAAGCCAAAAATTGAATAACATACTTCCTCATAGAGGTAGCTTTGTAAGAAGCGAAAAATAATGAGGAAGCAATGTGCAAGGTTCTACTTTGCATCCTTTTTTATTTATTTTTCACATATTTAAAAATTCCAATTTCCTTTCTTTCTCTTCAATGCTCGGATTACAATTTCTCTTATAATAATACTAAATTATTTTCTAGGCATTGAAATAATGTAGAAAATATGAAAAATAAAAAATAGAATACACGATATTACAGAGCAGAAATTTATTGGTGGTGTCTTATTCTCTAGTTTCTTTTTTCGGACGAAATGTTCGTCCCCTTTAGCCTTGCCGCACAGTCAGGCACAGGCCGATAGCTTCACGTAACCCGTCCATCCTTTTTCCTGGTTAAGCCGATGGTAAGAATGGATGCGGCGGATGTGCTCTCGTTTACGGACCACCTTCGTGCCCCACACACAAAGCCGGCAAATCACCGCGTCGAGCTGCGACACGCGACCAACTTTGCACCGCTATTTTCTTTAAACATTCAGGGTACCGAAGGACCCTGTGTGTATGCCAAGGAGAAGGGTTACCCGTCCGGCCTCACTGGTTGCTTTTGCTCCATGAGATCCTCCACGCGTCGGTAGGTTAGTGATGGCTAAAAGAGCTTTAGACACGTGCCACTTGTATGGTCCCTTTTGTCCAAAGGTTTACTGTTTTGGGTTGGTACTTATTGTCCAAGTACCACTTGTCCAATGTCTTTTCTTCGCACAATAATTAGTCTGGATCACTAAATAAAAAAGAAATTAAAATGGGAAGGATCAATTATAAATTACATATCATGTTGGTAAAAAATGTTACAATCCTTTTTGCTTCCTCATAAAGGAAGCTTTCTTTTCATGAAAAAATTTTTGTCCAGATTTTCATGTCCAAACGTCGAGAAAAGTGGTTTACAAAAAGTGTGTATGTGTGTGATGAGAGGCCAAAAATTCATATAACTGTAACTTATAAAGTATTCGACCGAATCAGCTAAAATTTAAACAACATGTACAGTATTGGCTAATCTTCAATTGGTATAAATTTTACAAAAATCGTTAAACCCATTTCATTTTTATAAGAATTTTGAAAATTTGAAAAAAGTACGTAAATGCTCTAGCCCGAAGGAATTTTTAGCTGTCGGGTTGAAACTTTGTATTAAAATTGAACAAAGTGATACGACCTTTGGTATTGAATTTGGACCAAATCGGTTAAGTTGTTCGGTTTTTATTAGATTTTGAATTTTTCGAAAAATTTTCGTTTTGCTCTCATTCCGGTAAAATTTCAACTAATCGACGGGAATTTTCTACACAGGAAAAATAACATTCAGCCCTGTTACGTACCAAATTTGGTGATAATCGGTAAAGCGGTTCAGATTTTACGTGATTTTGAATTTTTTAAAAATTTATTGGTGTCGTTCTGAATTTCGTAAAACGTCAGAAATCATCAACTTTGACAATAATTTTCATATTTCGCAAAGATTCCTCTATGAGGAAGCCAAAAATAAAATAATGAAACTTCCTTATAGAGGCGGCTTTGTAAAAAGCGAAAAAGAATAAGGAAGCAATGTGCAAGGTTCTACTTTGCATCCTTTTTTTAAATTTTAAGTCTGGAGCCATCCGATTCGAAATGGAAAACCTTTATTCTCTTTTCTGGTTTATCCAACTGGATAAAATTCCTTCCTGGTTTACTTCTTGGTGGTTTTTTGGAAAACTCACTTGTGTAACTCAAGACTTCTTTATGTTCCCTTTTGTACAAATGTTTACTGTTTTAGGTTGGTACTTATTGTCCAAGTACCACTTGTCCAATGTCTTTTCTTCGCACAATAATTAGTCTGGATCAGTAAATAAAAAAGAAATTAAAATAGGAAAGATCAATTATAAATGACATATCATGTTGGTAAAAAAAGTTACAATCCTTTTTGCTTTCTCATAAAGGAAGCTTTGTTTTCATGAAAAAATTTTTGTCCAGATTTTCATGTCCAAACGTCGAGAAAAGTGGTTTACAAAAAGTGTGTATGTGTGTGATGAAAGGCTAAAAATTCATATAACTGTAACTTATAAAGTATTCGACCGAATCAGCTAAAATTAAAAAAAAACATGTACAATATTGGTTAATATTCAATGGGTATAAATTTTACAAAAATCGCTTAACGCATTTCATTATTATAAGAATTTTGAAATTTTGAAAAAAGTATGTAAATGCTCTAGCCCGAAGGAATTTTTAGTTGTCAGACTGAAACTTTGTATTAAAATTGAACAAAGTGATACGACATTTGGTATTGAATTTGGACCAAATCGGTAAAGCGGTTCGGTTTTTATGAGATTTTGAATTTTTCGAAAAATTTTCGTTTTGCTCTCATTCCGGTAAAATTTCAACTAATCGACGGAAATTTTCTACACAGGAAAAATAACATTCAGCCCTGCTACGTACCAAATTTGGTGATAATCGGTAAAGCGGTTCAGATTTTACGTGATTTTGAATTTTTTAAAAATTTATTGGCGTCGTTCTGGATTACGTAAAACGTCAGAAATCATCAACTTTGTCAATAATTTTAATCTTTCGCAAAGCTTCCTCTATGAGGAAGCCAAAAATAAAATAATGAAACTTCCTCATAGAGGCGGCTTTGTAAAAAGCGAAAAAGAATGAGGAAGCAATGTGCAAGGTTCTACTTTGCATCCTTTTTTTAATTTTAAGTCTGGAGCCATCCGATTCGAAATGGAAAACCTTTATTCTCTTTTCTGGTTTATCCAACCGAATAAAATTCCTTCTTGGTTGACTTCTTGGTGGTTTTTTGGAAAACTCACTTGTGTAACTCGAAACTTGTTATGTTCCCTTTTGTACAAATGTTTACTGTTTTGGGTTGGTACTTATTGTTGAAGGACCACTTGTCCAATGTCTTCTTGTCGTGGCAATAATTAGACTAGATAAACGAAAATTTAGGAAGGGATGGATCGGTTATAAATTACCATGTTGGTAAAAAACGCTGCCATTTTTTTTATGGACGTCGAGAGATATTTGCTTCGAAATGGAAAACCTTCATTCCCTCTTCTGGTCTTTCAATTGGATAAAATGTGCCGATTTGGTGGTTTTTAGGATGTCTTTTCGTAGCACAATAATTCGTCCAGATAACTAAATAGAAAAGAAATTAGGAAGGGAAGGATAAAGTATAAATTACCACGTTAGTAAAAACAGATACAAAATGGAAAACCTCAATTTGCCCTTTCTGGTTTTCCAACTGGGTAAAATGTGCCTTTTCTGGTGGTTTTTGGAAAAGTATAGTTCACTTGTTTGATTCCACGCGTCGGTAGTTCGGTGATGGCTAAAATGCCATTTGTGATACGAAGCCAAACGTTTGGTTGAGGACGTGGAAAAAGTTTGGTTCAGCAACCAAAAAGTTGATTTAAAATGCTACCAAATCACCATGAAAAACTTGGTAGCTTTTTTCTTGATAGTTTATTAGCATTCTTCTTGATATTTTGTTAACATTCTTCTCGATGGTTTGGTAGCATTTTTTAAAAAATATTTGGTAACATTTTTCTCAATAATATGGTACAATTAACCAATGAGTGCCTAAGCCAAAGGTAAATCGATCTTGTAAACGATACAAAATTGTCACACATTGTTTCATTCAAGATCCGCCGCTTATCTATCACTATATGGTAATTCCAAATTGGTAATTTCTACCATTCTCGAAGTTTTCGCTGCAGTTAAAATTACAATATCACCGAAGATTTCAATTTCCACAAAAATTCTAATAAAACATTGCAAAGTCGTAAGCTGCAAAATTGCTTCATTACCATTTTCAACCTTTCACAAAAGTAACTATATAAGAAACTATGTTAACCGTGTCGTTTTGAATAAAAGATTCTTTGTCTAGGATTATTTGATTACAATCGAATCGATGACATTGGAAACAGGCATTTTTTTTCACCATATTAAACAAATAATGTGACTCGTCAACTAGATCCCTTGCTGCGTGTGCGTCATTGCATTGAGAGTCAACTAGGCAATCCATTTAATACAGGAAACCTTGGACCAAAGTGCCGACACAAAGAGTGATAGAAATGCAAGTGTAGAGATGAGAAGACACTGAAGAAACATCGTGCGATCGACCTTGCTTACCAAGCACTTACCGCTCAGTGTCTATCTCTATAGAGGAAATGTACATCTTACAATAAAACCCACAAATGGATATGGAATGGGATATAATACGCTGAGTACTCACTACTTCTATATGTCTTAAGATCTTTGTATACTACTATTTGTGGCTGTACGAAAAAAAAACTAAACTCTCGACAGGTACCATTTAGTTCTGCAACATTATTTTGGTAACCATCTACATTATTTAGTTTTCGCTGTTATTCATCTACACTATTTAGTTTTCACTGTTAAAATATTTTTATCATAATATTATTGGTCCCATAAATATTTACACAATAGTATTATTTATTACATAAATAAATTACGTATTTTATTATATAATAAAATACGTAATTTTTAATAAATAAATAAAATACGTAATTTATTATAATTTATTATATAATAAAATACTATATTGTATAACAAAATGGAAATCAAATAATATTATTTGATTTCCATTTTTTTTTTTTTTAGACTTCCGTTTAGTTAAGTAATTAATCATTTTAAAGCCATTTTTTTAAAGTATGTGAATTTATTTCTTGTTCGTTTTAAATTAAATGATAATGTCTTATTTTTACTGTCATAAATTATTTATTTTATTATTAATTGATATTCATTTTTTTTAGAATTTCGTTAAATTAATTAATTAGTAATTTCGAAGTCATTTTTTTAAAATTGTGTAAATACATTTTTTGTTTGTATTTAATAAAATGTTTATGCCTTATTTTAATTTTTATGGTTTGATAATTAAAAAAGTATTAAACATAAAATTATTTGTGGAATAAAATATGATAAATGAACAGACTGTGTTGGAAAGTACGGAGATCCTTACAACTCTGCTAAGGATATCAGTTTGGATATTGCAATATTGTGAAATCAAATTTATACTTACGGCAAGAAGCTGACAGATACACAAAAGAATGTAAGGCAAATGAGAAGAAAGATAAAAGGGAGGGGGGGGATATGTTGGGTTATTATACGCGGATTCTTGCTCACCAGTTTCACGATCCATACACCAGACTAATATGCCGTCGCTTTGTAATTTTTTCACTTTTTTTTCCCTCTTAATCCATTCTTTCATTCGCGTTGTTACAATCGTAGAGAATTCACCGCGATTCTTAATGAGCTCTCGCAGAAAGAACGAAAGGCTTGCACGATGGAAGAGCCTCGAGGCTAAAGATTCAAACAACTCTGAACACAGACACAGAACAGGTGGTGACGCGCTACTGCGAGAAACGGTAGCTTCTTCTACACGCGCTTTTAATCTTTTTGTCTTAATTTTTTACATTCGGTTATTCTTAATCCATATGCGGGCCTAGAGATTTGTTTTCTTCTACGTTTATAATGTCAAAATTTATGGAACTGATTTTGAGAATTTTTTAGGAAATTCTTTAATTTTTTAATAATTTCTTAAGGCTGTTTTCATGCCTCCACGCTTCGCGCGCCAATCGTCAAACAACGGTATTAAAATTTTTATTAGTGTACTGTGACTTTTACAGTTTATCGTGGCTGAAATAACTTGCATTCTCGATATAAGAACTCGTGCCATTTTATTAGTTTCGTGAATTCTGAAATCAGAAACGAACAAAAGGGACTTTTTGAAAAATCATCGTAAAAAGGCATGTAACTGGTACTTTCTGAGGTACAATATGCGACTTGAGAACGATAGTGAAGGCCAAAATGTGATATCTTGGAGAAAAAAAATGTAGGCTCTTTGGGTTGGATTTGGAGATCCGACCAAAAGTCGGATCTGTGAATTCTGAAAGCAGAAACGACCAAAAGTGACTTTCTCAAAAATCATCGTAAAAAGGCATGTAACTGGTACTTTCTGAGGTACAATATGCGACTTGAAAACGACAGTGAAGGCCAAAATTTGATATCTTAAAGAAAAAAAAAATGTAGGCTCTTTGGGTTGGATTTTCCGACCAAAAGTCGGATCTGTAAATTCTGAAATCAGAAACGACCAAAAGTGAATTTTTCAAAAATCATCGTAAAAAGGCATGTAACCGGTACTTTCTGAAGTACAATATGCGATTTGAGAACGATAGTGAAGGCCAAAATTCGATATCTTGAAGAAAAAAAAATGTAGGCTCTTTGGGTTGGATTTTCCGACCAAAAGTCGGATCTGTGAATTCTGAAATCAGAAACGACCAAAAGTGACTTTTTCAAAAATTATCGTAAAAAAGCATATAAACAGTACTTTCTGAGGTAGAATATGCGACTTGAGAACGACAGTGAATGCCAAAATTCGATATCTTGAAGAAAAAAAAATGTAGGTTCCTTGGGTTGGATTTTCCGACCAAAAGTCGGATCTGTGAATTCTGAAATCAGAACCAAACAAAAGTGACTTTTTCAAAAATCATCTTAAAAAGGTATGTAACCGGTAATTTCTGAGGTACAATATGCGACTTGAGAACGATAGTGAATGCCAAAATTTGATATCTTGAAGAAAAAAAAATGTAGGTTCTTTGGGTTGGATTTTCCGACCAAAAGTCGGATCTGTGAATTCTGAAATCAGAAACGACCAAAAGTGACTTTTTCAAAAATCATCGTAAAAAGGCATGTAACCGGTACTTTCTGAGGTACAATATGCGACTTGAGAACGACAGTGAAGGGTAAAATTTGGTATCTTGAAGAAAAAAAATGTAGGTTCTTTGGGTTGGATTTTCCGACCAAAAGTCGGATCTGTGAATTCTGAAATCAGAAACGACCAAAAGTGACTTTTTCAAAAATTATCGTAAAAAAGCATATAAACACTACTTTCTGAGGTAGAATATGCGACTTGAGAACGACAGTGAAGGCCAAAACTTGATATCTTGAAGAAAACAAAAATGTAGGTTCTTTGGGTTGGATTTTCCGACCAAAAGTCGGATCTGTGAATTCTGAAATCAGAAATGACCAAAAGTGACTTTTACAAAAATCATCGTAAAAAGACATGTAACCGGTACTTTCTGAGGTACAATATACGACTTGAGAACGATAGTGAAGGCCACAATTTGGTATCTTGAAGAAAAAAAATGTAGGTTCGTTGGGTTGGATTTTCCGACCAAAAGTCGGATCTGTGAATTCTGAAGTCAGAAACGACGAAAAGTGACTTTTTCAAAAATCATCGTAAAACGGCATGTAACCGGTACTTTCCTAGGTAGAATATGCGACTTGAGAACGATAGTGAAGGCCAAAATTGGATATCTTGAAGAAAAAAAAATGTAGGTTCTTTGGGTTGGATTTTCAGACCAAAAGTCGGATCTGTGAATTCTGAAATCAGAAACGACCAAAAGTGACTTTTTCAAAAATCATCCTAAAAAGGCATGTAACCGGTACTTTCTGAGGTACATTATTCGACTTGAGAGCGATAGTGAAGGCCGAAATTCGATATCTTGAACAAAAAAATGTAGGTCTGATTTTCCGACCGGAAGTCAGACCTATGAATTCTTTAAATCATTGACAACTGTCAAAATGAACAACATACCTGAATGTATGAACAACATACCTTCGTCGAATGTATTCGATAATTAGGAAGGAATTTACAAGGTTCTATTTTACAAGTCTAATTATACTCGAAAGCCATTTTTTTTAAATTCAAAGTGTCGTTAAATCTTATCCACATGAGTGCCTTCTTTCAAATTAGTAGTCCGACCAAATTCAAGCTAAAAATAAAATAACCTATGAAAAATCTCAATTTTTTTCACTGTTTTTCTCCACGTTTTAGTTCAATTTTTTTCACTATTTTTTCGACGTTTTCGTTCAATTTTCATCACTATTTTTCTCGAAGTTTCAGATCATTTTGAGTGCATAATAAAAAAATATCGAAATTTTTTTTTTTAGAATTTCGTATTCAATAAACAATAATAATAATATTTAGAGTGATTATGTAAACACACGGAAGTGTCGCAATTTTTAGGCTCAGAAGAGACGTTTGTTTCCCTTATGTTATACCAATGGTTGCGGTCTTTACGGTCGCGGTGGCCGTACCACCGCCGCGTCCTGTTCGTGAGCGTTTCCTTTGGCACGTGACGCGTGTGCGTCCGGAACTTGCGATCAAGCGTCGCATGCCACATGCTCGCTATGCAAATTCATTTCTACCGCAACCGATATTATTAAACGTGCACGCGTACGTAATCATTTATTTTTTATTTTTTGTTTTTTTTTTAGAAGGGATGTTGGTAACTCTCACTTACAAGACTATCAGATAAAGTAGTTTACACAGAAATAGGCGTCACTAATGCTCATCGCACTTACTGGTAGTTGAACATCCTGTCGGACACATGTATTCAAATTAAACCGCACATTTGTCTCGCTACACCTAATGCGTAAGATATAAGCTTGTTTTTCAGTCACGCATCGCTCAATTGTGGTGAGAATTTATTGCGTACATGAAAAATGTTGACGAATTTTTTCCTCAAGCCCTTTTGATCTTATTTATATATTTACGCTGTTAAAAATGCAAGTGAATTTCATATACAAAATGATTTTACAAAACAAATATATGAATACCATATTAATATACTTTTATTGTAAATTTAATAATGGTATAAAAATTCTTCGATACTGGTATTTGAAAATTATAGTACGTGAGTATTGTAATCTTCATTTTTAAATACCAATATTATATTTTTCAATTACAAATGCATTTGAAAATTAATTTACGGTATATTAATTAAAAAGGGATGCAAAGTAGAACCTTGCACATTGCTTCCTCATCATTTTTCGCTTCTTACAAAGCTACCTCTATGAGGAAGTATGTTATTCAATTTTTGGCTTTCTCATAGAGGAAGCTTTGTAAAACGCGAAAAATAATGAGGAAGCAATGCGCAAGGTTCTACTTTGCATCCTTGTTTTAATTAGATAAATATACATGTTGTGGATTCGCTTTTTCTATTTCGTTATTGCGTTATTTCGTGATTATTAGAGCGTTTCCGAAGTGAATGTGATAATGTATATTTTTAAAAATAATTCAACATTCCATAAAATCAAAAATTTCATACCGTTCGTCACTAAATTATACATATATAATGGTTGAATATTGTTTCATTTATATCCAAAATTTGAGCTCGCTATCTTAAGTTTTGCAAAAGTTACAATAGAGCGATAATGTCAATTTTTTGAAAAATTCAAAACATCATAAAATTTTTACGGCTCAACCGATCTTAACCAAAGTCAATAGCGATCACCGGCATATGAAAGCTCAAATTCATACCAATTTTTAGATCAATATCTCGAAAATTGAAAGAGTTATCGCGTAAACAGACATTTTTCAAAAAATTTAAAAACGCGTAATAATTTAACGATGAAGTGGATTTTAACAAAAATTTGTATGGACGATGAGGCTTGATCCCTCTATCTATGGTCCAAATTTCAGCTTGATATCTCAAGGCATTCTCGAGTTATAAAGGTTTACATTTTTCGATTGTGTAACATACACACACACACACACACACACACACACACACACACACACACACACACTCACACACACACACACACACACACACACACACACACACACACACACACACACACACACACACACTCACACGCACGCACACGCACGCACGCACGCACGCACGCACGCACGCACGCACGCACGCGCACGCACGCACGCACGCACGCACGCACGCACGCACGCACGCACGCACGCACGCACGCACGCACGCACGCACGCACGCACGCACGCACGCACGCACGCACGCACGCACGCACGCACGCACGCACGCACGCACGCACGCACGCACGCACGCACGCACGCACGCACGCACGCACGCACGCACGCACGCACGCACGCACGCACGCACGCACGCACGCACGCACGCACGCACGCACGCACGCACGCACGCACGCACGCACGCACGCACGCACGCACGCACGCACGCACGCACGCACACACACACATACAGACATTTTTTCTAAATCACTTTTCTCGATGTTCTTTTTGTGAAAAAAAATTTTTTCACGAAAACAAAGCTTCCTCTATGAGGAAGCAAAAAAAAGTTTACAGTTTAGTTGGTTAATAGTATTTATTTAGTCTGTGGTTATTTTGATTGTACATATATATTTAGGACTTATATTCCTACATTATACTTACATTTCCTAGAATTACATCACATACAATTTCTTAATATTATTTATAATACAAACTACTCAATTCCTCACGGAAAAATCTGTATTCTGCATACGGCAAATTTGTTCCCCTTTTCTTGTTTCGTTTCCCTTTCTCTACCTTAGAATTCAACCATAAATTCTTTAAGGTGAAGGAGTTAGGTCAAAACAATTGATTTTGGAAATTCAATATCATCCAAATCCTATTGCATATAAAAATGCCGAAGGCACTATATTGTTGGTACTCGATGAAAGGATTTTTTACTGTCGTCTGACTTGCATATGCTTTTCAATATTATCTTAAGCAAAATTCTTAGGTTTTCCATTCTGCGGATGATTCAGATCAAACTACTAGGCAGATTGAAATGGTTGACGTCTCATTTTCTTCTTCATGAAAAGATACACCGGCTAAATGGAGCAAATGTTAATAAAAGGTAATATTTTTTAAGTGACATAATTATTAATAAATAAATTTTATGCTATTTTCTAAATCAGTGATTAACTTTGCTTTCAGAATGAAAAAAAAATAGTTTGCTCCATCTAGCCGGTGTATCTTTTCATGAAGAAGAAAATGAGACGTCAACCAATCCAATCTGCCTAATAGTTTGATCTGAATCATGCGCAGAATGGAAAACCTAAGAACTTTGCTTAAGATAATATTGAAAATCATATGCAAGTCAGACGACAGTAAAAAAAGCTTTTCATCGAGTACCAACAATATAGTGCGTTGGAAATTTTTATATGCAATATTTTTGCAATTTTATTTTAAATATTATTAAATTCCTGTCATTACAAAAAATGCAGTTGATAAAAAAGTAAATAAAAAATTTTCATCATCATTCTCTTCTTTTCATACCACTCTAAATTCTTTTTGCTCACTTTACCAATTTCTCCGTACATTCTATAAAATAGGAACAAATTTTTTATTCACTAGTTTAGATATTTTGTCCATTGTAAAAAAAATAATAATGGATTAAAAAAAAATAGAAAGTCGTTGTAACGGTGACTTTTATTCTTCATAAAAATCTCGATATTTTTCTTTTTATTTTTCATAAAAACAAAGCTTTCTCTATGATGAAGCCGTTAATGTTGTGCTTTATGGGCACATATTAAAAAAAAGATATGTAGTAAAATAATTTCCTAGTGTAATTGAGGCAGATTTAGATTTCTGTCATGCAACGATTAAGTTCTCGTTAAGGTGTAACTATATGCGTGTGTAACGCGTTATTATGTCTCGCCTTAAATAGGCAAAATGGGCAAACAAGACACAAATCATAGTGTGTAAATATCTCGTGGCTGAGGCTACGAATATTAATTCAGTCGCACTCGTTCCGGATATCACTTTACTTCCACGTTTTGTCTCTCGGTCTGGCGAACGTCTCGTCGTTTCTTGAATACGGTCATCCGGAGAACGGGACATATATCACAACGTGGGTTACACACAGTCATTCTTCGGAACGCAATAGCAAAGTACATTAGGGGAGATGGGGGCAAAATGGGCATCACGACTGAAAATGACAATTGGGGGCAAAACGGGCATCGTTTCAACTTTTTCGAACACGATTTTTTTCAATTTCCTGACATTTCTTACTTGAAAATTTCGGAAAATAATTGGTGATGTCAATAAAACAGGCAGGGGGGCAAAACAGGCATCTCGGCTAAATATAAGTATCGGGGTCAAAATTGGCACCACATCATAAAATGAGAATTTCGTTCTAATTGATTTCTTTATGATATACCGACTTTTTTCTTTCAAAGAATTAATTTGATTATAAAATTTTTGAAAAATTCATTTGACTATATTTTTGCTACCTCATAGAGGAAGCTTTGTTTTCGTGAAAATTTTTTTTTTCGAGAATTTCATGTCAGTACACTCAGAATAGTCCAAAACGTCGAGAAAAGTGATTTCGAAAAAATGTCTGTATATGTGTGTGTGTATGTAAACCTTTATAACTCGGGAATGCCTTGAGATATAGAGCTGAAATTTATACCACAGATAGAGGGGTCAATCATCATCGTTCATACCAATTTTTGTAAAAATCCCCATGATCATTAAATTTTTACGCGGTTTTGAATTTTTTCAAAAATGTCTGTTAACGCGATAACTCTTTTAATTTTCGAGATAGTAAGCTCAAAATTGGTATGTACGTGAGCTTTCACACACCGGTGATCCCTATTAAATATGGTTAAGATCGGTTGAAACGTTCAAATTTTATGAGATTTTGATTTTTTGAATTTTTTGATTTTTTTTCTGCGATGCGAATTTTGGTATCAAATATCGAGCTGAGAGTCAAATGAGTGCCAAATTCATGATTAACAGAAAAATACGTCAGATATAGCCCAAAAATGTTGAACGATAACATATTTTCATAGCGATGTTGTACAGTCTATATTGCGAAAAGTAGCGATTTATGTCGTATAAACTAGCCATATCCTTGCTTCCCAATGAAATTTCGGAAACCACCGATTTCTATCGTGTTCTACAAAAAAAAAAACAGAGAAGATAGAGTATTCCAGGGAGTTTCTGGACCGTTTGTCCTTATTATATTTTCACAAAGCGAGAGTGTGCGCTTATTTATATTTATTTAAAACAAGGATGCAAAGCAAAACCTTGCACATTGCTGTCTCATTATATTTCGCTTTTTACAAAGCTTCCTCTATGAGGAAGCCAAAATCAATTCCCATACTTCCTCTTAGAGGTTGCTTTGTAAAAAGCGAAATATAATGAGGAAGCAATGTGCAAAGTTCTGCTTTGCATCCTCGTTTTTCTTTGCTCAACAAAGTATGGAAAAAAAGTTCTGAA
Source organism: Ephialtes manifestator (assembly GCA_963970395.1). Taxonomy (NCBI): domain Eukaryota; kingdom Metazoa; phylum Arthropoda; class Insecta; order Hymenoptera; family Ichneumonidae; genus Ephialtes; species Ephialtes manifestator. Next base: position 36,446,671 of record OZ019972.1, read on the forward strand.
CGGATGGTTAAAAAAATTCTGATATGATGAAGTTTATCAATTTTTTTTCATCACCAATTTCACATATTTTCCGCACTTTCCCTATCTAAGGAACGTAAAATACTGAGACAAATCTTTTTTACGAAAGTTGAGACGGTGCCCATTTTGCCCCCCTGCCCGTTTTGCCCCCATCTTCCCTACAGCTTTGGGCTACGGGGCCTCGAAGTCATTTCTGTGTTCGTTACTTCCGGACGCGTCGTGCGTGCTCCAGATCGCCGCATAATTAGCGTATATGCCTAGAAGTTGCCTGGAAGATCGCGGCCTTAATGTTATTTTAATAACTGGATAAATAAACATAAGAGCGTAAAGTTGCGAAACGTTATATTTGAATCCGGATGAGCGCGCGGCCGTTGCGCACATGATGTGCAGTTTCGATAGAGAGAAACATGCAATATATATGTATATATATATGGGCCTTCTCATTCCACGCATATTCTACAAATGTGCTCGTAACGTAAGCGTTTTTTCTTTTCTTTTTTATTTACACAAAACTGGTAATAATTAATTATAGAGACTGATAAAGATCGATGGAATTTGAATGGGATTTAATCGTATGTTGTAATCTCTATGTTTTTGGACTTTGATTAATTTATACAAATTTATGAATCGTTATTAGTTTTCTATTGTTTTTATTGAATTGCAAACACTTCTCGATGGGATGAAAATTTTATAAAATTCATACACATTAAAGGTACTGAAAAGATTAATTTTTCATAATAATTATTCTAAAATGTTATTAACAAATTTTTCCGAAAACCTACATTTTTTTACATGATTTTTTTCAGATTTTTCAATTCACTTTGATTTTTTTTTCTTTTTTATATGGAAAAAATATATGAATAAACACAATATTCAAAATTAGAACATTTTAAAAAATTCATACGTATTCCGAAAAATGAACAAATCATTTTCATTAATTTTTTTTTGTCTTTAAAAGAAACTTTTTTTAAAATGAAAAATGTAATATTATTAATATTACTCCTACGATCGTATATTTTTATTCTTAAATTTAATACAAAATTTATATTATTTATAACAATATTATGGGGTATGGAAAATACATATAGGATTTCGATCGTAAATTTATGATGGCACTTCGTAAATTCACGCACCAAATTTCGTATTGTAAACGATAGGATTAAAAAAGGTCGTTTTCTGTAATTTATTTTTACTTTAAACATCGTTTGCGTTGTAATTATAAGGTTTTAGTGCAAATTGTAACTTTAATAACGAAAAATAATAAACACGAAACAAGAGATTAAGAACGTGATGTCGCTTGGCGTGTTAACGCGCACTGGTCAGGCCGGACTAGTTCCCGCCCAGGGCCGCGCTTGTGTCCCGCGCGACGCTAGCGCCGCCGGCAATTTCCAGAAACTTGCGCGCGAAATTTCAAATCGCTTATTAAAAATGTATCATTCTTTAAATTCTAAAATGGAAAAGAAATTAATTTAAAATATCGAGTATTTGATAATTTCATATGCTGACTTAATTTTACTATATTCTTAGTTTTTTTTTTCATGTGTGTAGAAAGTGGGAAATTTTTTACATAGCGACGATAAATTTTGACGATGTTGATCTCGAATTATTTCTTATCAATGATTATATAAATTATTATGAATGAAAAAATAGGAAAATTATAGCGGTAATTAGTAAAGCAATTAGAATGGTCTGATTATATATTTCTATATGGGATGAGAAATGGCGAACCAGTTGTTAGTCGTGTAAAATCTATTCTAGCCAACAAGCGTCGCAATTGCGAGAATTCACCGACACTTGTATCGCTCTTAGTCAGAGGATCGGAGCTCGTAGCTCGCGGCAACTCCACTGTACTTATTATCGGTTCCCGGATCTCAAGCGGAAGCATAACTCGATACGGGCGCTTATTCCGCGCATATTTGCATACCGTTGGAAATAAAAATTCTCATCATTCGCGAAGAATTAATCAGCCAAGCGATCTTTACCAGTATTTATTTATTTATTAAACACAATCAACAGAAAAATATAATAACAACAAATATGAACTCAAGTTGGAAATCGCGCGAAGATTTTTGTAATGATTACAGAGAAAGTGAAACTACAATTATAAATAATTCAAGCCAGATTTAAGAAAAAAAATCTGTGATTTAATGATATTTTTTACATTTACGTATTTTTAAAAGAAAATTTATAATTTATTCGATGGATTTTTATTATTATTTGAAAAACTAAAATATTCGTGAATATAAATAAATATTAATGTTATTAAAATAATTGTGACAATAGGATTTATTTTGATAATATAATTATAATGAGGCATTATATAGCATTTTAATAACAAAAAAAATGGTAAAACAAATCAATAAATAAGGCAATAATTTATATTTTATAAATTGAGTAACAATCAGATTAGGAAATAAAATTTCTCTCTCTTTATTTTATATAATAATAAGATTATTATTATATATTATTATTATTATAATATTTTAAATAATAGATAAGATTATTTATTTTCTTTTTTTTAAATATAAAATAAGAATATAAATAATCTTATCTATTTATCGTCCGAATTAATTACAAAGATTATTATCGATTTTGTAATATAAAGAACACTCATCTTTATAATAATTCCTGGATGGAGAAATCGGCGCGATTTTTGAGACATATTTAATCGCCACAAACAAATGTAGAAATATTATATTTTTACAATGACATTATTTATTTTATTTTGTGAATAAAAATTGTACATGTTATTTATAATTAATTATAGTTAAATACATTTTTGCATTTCTTTTTTTTTCTATGGGGATTATGGATCATTATTTGCTGAATATTTCAATATATAGTGACAAGTCGCTATAATAAACGTGTTAGCTATGACATGGGGGATTCTATCTCATCGCTCTCCCTTTTCACTTCGTTGAGGGAGAATTTGGAACAATTGGATTCTATGGCATGAATCATCATCTCTATGGCTACTGGAACATTTTGTATCGTAGTTCGACGCTCCCGTTCACCATCAGCTGCAGAAGGGGTTGAATCCAGTGAATTGGCATAGGTCATCTAGGGTTGCAATTCATCTGTTTACGCGAGTCCATCGATTTTCCAAAACTCCCCCATAGAAAATAAATGCATCCAAAAATACATCATATTTCATGGGTTTTCATGACTGAAATATATTCAACGAATATTTTTTCATCTATCCGATATATATTTTTTTCTGCAACATCAAAATATTTCCAAATATGCACTCTTTAATATTTTAATAAAATACCTTTTTTTAAAAATTAACCATCTTAAATATACAGTCTAATTTTACAAAAAGCACAAATAAATTTGAGAAGAAATAATAATTTTAAAAATTGCAAAAAAAAAAAAGATGCAAAGTAGAACCTTGCACATTGCTTCCTCATTATTTTTCGCTTTTTACAAAGCTCCCTCTGTGAGGAAGCAGTATGTTATTCAATTTTGGCTTCCTCATAGAGGAAGCTTTGTAAAAAGCGAAAAATAATGAGGAAGCAATGTGCAAGGTTCTACTTTGCATCTTTTTTTTTTATACCTTGTGTCTCTTTTGCAGAGGTGTTTTATACAGCTATAAATCACCTCTGCAAACACCGTTACATCTAATTTTGATTAGATACAAATTTTTGTCGTACTTTCTCAACTTTTCCGGAAGTTATAGCGAAAATCTACATTTTTTTTAAAATGAAAAATGGTGTAAAATCCGAACGACTTTACCGATCATCACCAAATTTGGTACATGGCATTTCTGAATGTTATTTTTCGTCTGTACAAAATTTCTGTTCATTTGTTGAAATTCGACGTAATTTAGATCAAAATCTATTTTTTTCGAAAAATTCAAAATTCTATAAAATCCGAACCGCTTTACCGATTTCGTCGAAATTCAATACCATACAACATTGAACGTATCTTCAGTTATGAAGAACTATTTAGCCAAATCGGCGAACTTTTACGAAAGTTAGAGCGACCACGCCCTTTTTTCAACAAATTAAAATCAACATAAAATCTTAATGACTTCACATATTTTGGCAAAAATCACAACATTCAAAGAGGGGCAGCTACTCTACTTGCGTGCCAAATTTGAGCCGGATCGCTCGAACGGTTACCGAGTGAGAGGAGATTGAATTTTCGAAGCCCAGCACACACACACACACACACACACACACACACACACATACATACATACGGACATTTTTTCTAAACCACTTTTCTCGACGTTTTAGGTGATTCTAAGCATACTGACATGAAAATCTCGAAAAAAAAAAATTTCATGAAAACAAAGCTTCCTCTATGAGGAAGCAAAAATTAGAAAAATAGAAACAAGGATGCAAAGTAGAACCTTGCACATTGCTTCCTCATTATTTTTCGCGTTTTACAAAGCTACCTCTATGAGGAAGTATGTTATTCAATTTTTGGCTTCCTCATAGAGGAAGCTTTATAAAACGCGAAAAATAATGAGGAAGCAATGTGCAAGGTTCTACTTTGCATCCTTGTTTTAATTAGATAAATATACATGTTGTGGATTCGCTTTTTCTATTTCGTTATTACGTTATTTCGTGATTATTAGAGCGTTTTCGAAAGTGAATGTGATAATGTATATTTTTAAAAATAATTCAACATTCCATAAAATCAAAAATTTCATACCGTTCGTCACTAAATTATACATATATAATGGCTGAATATTGTTTCATTTATATACAAAATTTGAGCTCGCTATCTTAAGTTTTGCAAAAGTTACAATAGAGCGATAATGTCAATTTTTTGAAAAATTCAAAACATCATAAAATTTTAACGGTTCAACCGATCTTAACCAAATTCAATAGCGATCACCGACGTATGAAAGCTCACATTCATACCAATTTTAAGATCAATATCTCGAAAATTGAAAGAGTTATCGCGTAAACAGACATTTTAAAAAAAATTTAAAAACGCGTAATAATTTAACGATGAGGTGGATTTTAACAAAAATCTGTATGAACGATGAGGCTTGATCCCTCTATCTATGGTCCAAATTTCAGCTTGATATCTCAAGGCATTCCCGAGTTATAAAGGTTTACATTTTTCGATCGTGTTACATACACACACACACACACACACACACACACACACACACATGCAGACATTTTTTCTAAACCACTTTTCTCGACGTTTTGGCCCATTCTGAGTGTACTGACATGAAAATCTCGAAAAAAAAAATTTTCATGAAAATAAAGCTTCCTCTATGAGGAAGCAAAATTGTTAAAAATTACATAGTATATAAATTCTATAAATAAATATATAACGCTGTAAGCAAAGAGGTTAAAGAACCTCAAAAATATGCAGTATTCACGTAAGAGAGATGCGCATGAATGATTTTAATAAGTCGACAATGAGTTGGCAATATAAAACACAGACAAAAAAAGCTATTCATTATGAGTCGAGTTAACTTGAATGATTAATGCATTTCATATATATTTATATATAAAGAAAACTCCTAAGCCGACGGAATAATTCTCATAGTAGAATTATATGCAAATACTTACATTCTTGAAAGAGAGAGAGAATTAAAAGTTTAGCTGCAAGAGCGAAAGAAAAGTCAAAGGAAAGCTTTATCGGTTGTAACGCAGTCACGAGCATTGCGCTCTCACACAGCCATAATTTATTCAACGCTTCGAGTGCGAGAGCTCGATGTCGCAACTCTCGCAGAAACTCTCACGCGACGGTGGCGACGACTCATACCGGCACGACTTGTATGCCGTACTGCTGCTGTTTTCCGCAGGCACTGACAATCTTGTCTGCTTCTCGTTTTCTTCGAGCCGTGCGCGCCTCTTGCTTTATACAGAAACACGTACAAGTGCATAGTATTACTACTGCACAGCTGACACTTATATCCCAGTTGCCTTAATGGGCGAGTTTGATTCGTCGTCGGTATTCTAATATTCGCCGCCTCGAAACGTCGTCAACACTGTGTTGTATATAAATACTATGTTGTTCCACGAATTTTCACCACTTATAACTGGAAATCTCTGTTTGGCTGCGGTTTGGACGAGACTGTAGTATGAGTAATAATGAAACGAAGTAAATCACTGTAAAAACGAAGGGAAATATTTGTAAGGAAAAGAATTGTTTTTTTTTGAAGGGCAATATTACGCAATATTATTATTGTTATTAATAGTAACAATATTAATAAGAGGGAACCGACAGCAGTGGACGCGCGGTCGGTGTGTGGCTTCGGCGGTCCCCAGAGTTAAGCAGCATTATTTGCGGTCATAACTTGGATGGGTGACCGCTTAGCCTTGCACTGGTTTGCGCGCCAACTGCTGAGCGGGATGCAGTTTTTCTGAGTTTCTAATGTATTCTCATACAGTAGAAACTCAGTAAAAATAAAGCCGACTGTATCGGCCAGGTTTTTCGCAGTTTCCCTGTGCCCTCGTGCAAATGCGATACAGTAGTGCATTAGGATGAGTGGCTGCGGACAACACTCTGGAGGGGTCTCTATGAAGGAACGGGGAAAAGGGGAGAGGGGAAACGTAAAAGCCTGAAGAAGGCATACGGAAGAAAACAACAATAAAAAAAAAATATTAATAAGAGGGAAATATTAGCAGTAAGTAATATTATTATTCTTATTAATATTAACAAGTTAACAATATTAATAAGAGGGAAATATTAGCAGGGAAAAAAATCGTTTTTTTGCAGAGGGCAGAATTCACTAATTCGTAGGACTGAAAATACTGGAAAAGTGTAATTTTTTTTTCAAACATTCAATATATTTTCTCAAATCTGGTAATTCTTTACTTAACGAATTTTTTACATGAAAATTAATATACTTAGATGAGCATATCTCAGTTGCCTTAATGGGCGAGTTTGATTCGTCGTCGGTATTCTAATATTCGCCGCCTCGAAACGTCGTCAACACTGTGTTGTATATAAATACTATGTTGTTCCACGAATTTTCACCACTTATAACTGGAAATCTCTGTTTGGCTGCGGTTTGGACTAGACTGTAGTATGAGTAATAATGAAACGAAGTAAATCACTGTAAAAACGAAGGGAAATATTTGTAAGGAAAACAATTGTTTTTTTTTTGAAGGGCAATATTACGCAATATTAGTATTGTTATTAATAGTAACAATATTAATAAGAGAAAAATATTAGCAGGGAAAAGAATTGTTTTTTAAAGAGGGCAGAATTTACTAATTCGTAGGACTGAAGATACTCGAAAAGAGTAATTTTTTTTTTCAATCATTCAATATATTTTCTCAAATCGAAAATTAATATACTTAGGTGAGCATATCTCAGTTGCCTTAATGGGCGAGTTTGATTCGTCGTCGGTATTCTAATATTCGCCGCCTCGAACCGTCGTCAACACTGCGTTGTATATAAATACTATGTTGTTCCACGAATTTTCACCACTTATAACTGGAAATCTCTGTTTGGCTGCGGTTTGGACGAGACTGTAGTATGAGTAATAATGAAACGAAGTAAATCACTGTAAAAACGAAGGGAAATATTTGTAAGGAAAACAATTGTTTTTTTTTAAGGGCAATATTACGCAATATTAGTATTGTTATTAATAGTAACAATATTAATAAGAGGGAAATATTAGCAGTAAGTAATATTATTATTCTTATTAATATTAACAAGTTAACAATATTAATAAGAGAGAAATATTAGTAGGGAAAAAAATTGTTTTTTAAAGAGGGCAGAATTCACTAATTCGTAGGACTGAAAATACTGGAAAAGTGTAATTTTTTTTTTTCAACCATTCAATATATTTTCTCAAATCTGGTAATTCTTTACTTAACGAATTTTTTACATGAAAATTAATATACTTAGATGAGCATATCTCAGTTGCCTTGATGGGCGATTTTGATACGTCGGTATTCTAATATTCGCCGCCTCGAACCGCCGTCAACACTGTGTTGTATATAAATACTATGTTGTTTCACGAATTTTCACCACTTATATCTCGAAATCTCTGTTTTGCTGCGGTTTGGACGATACTATAGTATGAGCAATAATGAAACGAAGTAAATCACCGTAAAAACGAAGGGAAATATTTTTCCGGGAAAGAAATTTTTTTTAAGAGGGCAGAATTTACTAATTCGTAGGATTAAAAATCCTGGAAATGTGTATTTTTTTTCTACTATTCAATACATTTTTCCAAATCTGATAATTCTCTACTTTTTTTGCATGAAAATTAATATACGTAAATGAGCTTATCTCAACTGCTTTAAGGGATTTTTCCAGTGTGACGGCACGAAAAATAGCCTATTTTCACAATTTTTTTTCGGACGGTTACTATACGCCGATCAATCTGAAATTTTTATGACACATTAAGGTAATCATGAATGACAGAAAATGATTTTTTATAAGACGATTTTTATCGTTTAAATATTTTTTTTTAATTGTTGAAAATAATGTTGATAAAAAAGATAGCCTCATGGGGGACATCCTAGGGGTCGCAAATTTGATCTGAAAAAAAAAACCGAAAGGATTATTAATTACTATGCGATTGGCTATCGCGCTATGGAGGCTTTTTTTAAAATCAAAATTGACAAAATGGCGGCGGTTTGAACAAAAAGTATCGATTTTAGCCGTTTTTTTCGACAGTTTTTCTTTTAAAAAAATGGGAGGATTTCAAAAAAAGAAAAAGCTTCCATAGTTTCGATTGTAGAAATTTCATATACCTAAATTGTGTACTTACGACTAATCGGCGATGCCAGGTCCATAAAGTATGCCAGCGAAGTATTTCGAATTTCGCTTTAAAAATTTGAGAGCATGTTTTTGAACGTATAAGACGAACTAACAGATAAGACGAAAAAAAAATCGATTTTTTTTTCACACTGAAAAGATCCCTTAATGGGGAGTTGATTCGTCGTCGGTATTCTAATATTGTTTGTATATAACTCTATGTTATTATTCCACGAATTTCCACGACTTATATCTGGAAATCTCCGTTTTGTTGCGGTTTGGACGCTGCTATAGTATGAGTAATAAGTAAGCGAAGTAAATCACTGTAAAAACGAAATTATTTACAGGGAATGAAATATTTTTATCTTTTATTTTGTTGTTTTTAGTAGTGGAAGAAATAGTTGACTAATTTGTATAAAATTCTAAAATATTTTTTTTTTTTGCAATTCGATTTTTTTTCAATTATGTAATATATTTTCCATTTTATTTTATTTTTTTCAACTGTTCAATATATTTTTACATTTTTTCTTAATTTGTTTAATATATTTATAAGCCAATTTTGGTAATCCAAGATTCTCTACTTAACGAATTTTCGACATGAAAATTAATATACTTTATACTAAGCATTTTCCGAATTGTCTTAATGGGCGATTTCAATTCGTCGTCTATTATATTCCAATATTCGCAGCCGTCAACATTGTGTTACAACTATGTGTACAACTATGTTGTTCCGCGAATTTCCACCACTTACATCTCGAAATTTCAGTTTGTCTGTGGTTTGGACGTTGCTATAGTACGAGAAATAATGAAGCGTATTATGGTGAAGCAAATCCTGGTAAAAAGGAAATTATCTGCAGGGAAAGAAACACTTATTTTGCTGTTTTTAGTAGTAGAGGGTAGAATTTAATAATTTGTAAGTTGGAAAATACCGAGAACGTGTAATTTTTTTTTCTATATTTCTGTTTATTCAATATTTCCAACAAATTTTCTATAGAATTTTATTTTTTCATATATTCGTAACTATTATTACACTATATTATTATTACATTTAATGGCTTTAGTGTAACAGAAATGAAAAGTGTCAAGGGTCAACGAACGAAACGTACGTGTCTCTTGAATCGATAGAATGACGAAACCGAAACTCGGTGAAACCTCTCGTCACTTTTCAATGATTTCAGCGTCTGACGATTGGATTGAATTAGCACGAAGCGTGAAGTCTCGAGAATCTCGATGACCGCAGTCACTTTGTACTCGGTGAAGTAATTTCCATGACTCGGTAGATTTTTAAACGGACTGTGAAAAACGGTGCAATGCAAGTTTTAAAGAAATTCAGTATCAACTATATATATTCACATCGTCAGTTCCCCTTCACCCCTTCTCACTTTTCCCTTGGCTAATGTCAATGCTCGTTAATAACGTAATAATATTATTGCGGAAATTGTCTTTATGCACTGTAACGTCTGCAACATTTATATACGTATATATAATCACACCAACATTTACATCTCTGTCAAAATTCACTTGCGAGAATTTTTTATTAGTGTTTTTTTTATCAACATTTTTTTCCTATATAATTTGTAATAAATTAAGAATACTTTCTATTTGGCCTTAATAATAATATAATAATTTGGCAACTTTATAATTAAAAAAAAATAAATTCAAAATTTATTAGAATTTTTTTCATAAGTGTTTCCAGATTTTTTTAATTAACATTTTGTTCCTATATACTTAATCATAAAATAAAAATAATTTCTACTTGGCCTTAATAATATACTAATAATTTGGCAACTTTATAATTTAAAAAAAAATTAATGTAAGTTATTTTAGAATTAATTTATTAAAAATTTTTTTTTTTCGTTAGTTTTCAATTTTTTTTTGGTCGAAATTTTGTTCCTATATACTTTGTTATAAAATAAAAATAATTTCTACTTGGCCTTAATAATATACTAATAATTTGGCAACTTAATGATTTAAAAAATAGTAAGTTCAAAAATTTTTAGAATTTTTTTTTTTTTTTTCATTAGTGTTTCCAGATTTTGTTTTGGTCAGAATTTTGTTCCTATATTCTTTGTAATAAAATAAAAATAATTTCTACTTGGCCTTGATAATATACTAATAATTTGGCAACTTAATAATTTAAAAAATAGTAAGTTCAAAAATTTTTAGATTTTTTTTTTTTTTTTTCCATTAGTGTTTCCAGATTTTTTTTGGTCAAAATGTTGTTCCTATATTCTTTGTAATAAAATATAAAAAGAATTTCTACTTGGTCTTGATAATATAATAATAATTTAGCAACATTATAATTTCTAAAATGTATTAACAATTTTTAATAATTATTTATTAATTTTAATAAAAATTTTGACTGAATATCTAATAATTATATAATCGAATTCTTGGAGCTATATATATATATATATATATTTTGTTTTTCTGATGCATATTTTCCGGAAAAGGATTATACATCTTTGAATCGTATTTTCCTTTTCTTGTCCTTTTTTTCTGTGGTTCTATGGCTACTATACCAACCGGCCTTTAGTTCGGTCCACACTGAGCGGCTCAACGCGTACTATATTAAATCTCATCTGGCGTCCCACACATTCCACGCGGAAAGTGACTCACCAGCGCCGCACTAGTTCATTCTCCAGTAGCAACAACAGAGGCAGCGCGTTTGTATTCGTTGCTTTCGCGACAAAGCTCAGGATGAGCGTGGCAGCCGCGATATGAGATGTAAATTACTTCCGCAATTTTTACTTAAGCGTTCGGAAACGATTAACTATCTGGTTCAGAACTCTTTTATTACTCGTTCATTTTTATAATACAATATTAATTCACGGTACTTAAACGCTTCACACTGGTGGAATCAGTGCCAAATTTTTGGTAACTTAATTGACAATTATCTTAATGTATACATTACAACATGTACAACAATAATTTGAGAAAAAAATTGGCGATTATATATACTAAAATCCAAAGTGATGTTTTTTTGTCTAGTTTTTTAAAAGAATAAACCATAATATTAGCTGATTATGAATAATAATAGCTCATTTTGTTCATTAGAAGATTTTCCATCAATTCACCACGGGAATTGTTGATATTATTACTCATTTAGAAGATATATGCATTTTTTTATTCGAACTTAACCTAAAAAATGTATATAAATCCTTATAACTTTTGAACTATTTTTACTATAAATAATCTATACGGTGAATCGATGAAGCATTTTTCAATAAACAAAATAAGCTATAACTCGTTATAATCGTACTATTAGTATTGTTTATTTATCGAAAAAACCATTACTAAAAAAACATCTTTTTGGAAAAAAACGTTTATTAATCTTTTTTTAATTACACGAGTATAATAATTTCCTTATGATAAGAATAAATTATTCTATGGTAGTTAACCTTGAAAACACTAAATTAAATCATCAAAAAATGTGGGTACAGTTTAGACAAATTCGAGGCCCACTTTAACCTCCTTAAAAAATCGAGTACAAAATGGACTGTTTTCGTTAGATGGTAATCCAGATTCCACATGTCATGGATACACTTCATGGGCGATAGTATCGCGTTTAGAATATTTACATCACGTTCGTTTTGTTGTTCTCACAAGGTCATCGGATTAATTTGTACAGACTCTTAGACTGTAGATACGATAAAAATATGATATCGAGTCTCTCTCAGAGCGAGCCGAACTCTCGTTACCAATGTCTAATCCAAGATTCTCGACGGTTTGTCGACTCATCGATCGGTGGGTCTCCAAAAAAAAAAAACAACAACCGCCGACCACCAGCACGGAATAACATTTCGATCGACCGACAGACGGACAGACAGACAGACCGACCGTTCACTCCGCTTATTGAGCGAAAGTTGCCCGCGGTCACTGGGCGGTAGACTTTGGATTAATGAATAGCAAGGGTTCCGCTTCGAAATTTAATAACGCTACGTTCTACATATTATTGAGTGTATACATGTTTCTTTTTTTTTACGCGATTGCCCTTCTGGGTTTCTTTCACCTTTTATATGGAAAAATATACCAAATAAGCGATGTAAACCGATTCTGGTAGCACTTTAGAAAAATAGATAGCAATTAAAAATGTTGTATTATTGGAATTATTATTTTTAGGTTATGTTGGGATAAAGTAGATTTTTTGGGATTTTACTGCGATTTAAAAAAAAAATTCGGTCATTAAATCGAAACTAAATTTTTTTTTTCAAGATATCGAATTTTGGTCTTCATTATCGTTCTCAAGTCGCATATTCTACCCCTGAAAACACCCGTTTCAAACATTTTTACGATGACTTAAAAAAAGTCACTTTTTTCCATTTCTGATTCGAAAATTCACAGATCCGACTTCCGGTCGGAAAATCAAGGCTGATTTTTTTTTCAAGATATTGAATTTTGGCCTTCACTATCGTTCTCAAGTCGCATATTCTACCTCGGAAAGTACCGATTACAAGCCTTTTTACGATGATTTTAAAAAAAGTAACTTTTTCCCGTTTCTGATTCGAAAATTCACAGATCCGACTTCCGGTCGGAAAATCAAGGCTGAATTTTTTTTCAAGATATTGAATTTTGGTCTTCACTATCGTTCTCAAGTCGCATATTCTACCTCGGAAAGTACCGGTTACAAGCCTTTTTACGATGATTTTTAAAAAAAGTAACTTTTTCCCGTTTCTGATTCGAAAATTCACAGATCCGACTTCCGGTCGGAAAATCAAGGCTGAATTTTTTTTCAAGATATTGAATTTTGGTCTTCACTCTCGTTCTCAAGTCGCATATTCTACCTCGGAAAGTTCCTATTACAAGCCTTTTTACGATGATTTTAAAAAAAAGTAACATTTTTCCGTTTCTGATTCGAAAATTCACAGATCCGACTTCCGGTCGGAAAATCGAGGCTGAATTTTTTTTCAAGATATTGAATTTTGGTCTTCACTATCGTTTTCAAGTCGCATATTCTACCTCGGAAAATACCGTTTACAAGCCTTTTTACGATGATTTAAAAAAAGCAACTTTTTTCCGTTTCTGATTCGAAAATTCACAGATCCGACTTCCGGTCGGAAAATCGAGGCTGAATTTTTTTTCAAGATATTGAATTTTGGTCTTCACTCTCGTTCTCAAGTCGCATATTCTACCTCGGAAAGTTCCTATTACAAGCCTTTTTACGATGATTTAAAAAAAAAGTAACATTTTTCCGTTTCTGATTCGAAAATTCACAGATCCGACTTCCGGCCTGAAAATCGAGGCTGAATTTTTTTTCAAGATATTGAATTTTGGTCTTCACTCTCGTTCTCAAGTCGCATATTCTACCTCGGAAAGTTCCTATTACAAGCCTTTTTACGATGATTTAAAAAAAAAGTAACATTTTTCCGTTTCTGATTCGAAAATTCACAGATCCGACTTCCGGTCGGAAAATCGAACCTAAATTTTTTTTTTAAGATATCGAATTTTGGTCTTCACTATCGTTCTCAAGTCGCATATTCTACCTCGGAAAATACCGTTTACAAGCCTTTTTACGATGATTTAAAAAAAGTAACTTTTTCCTGTTTCTGATTCGATAATTCACAGATTCGAGTTCCGGCCTGAAAATCGAGGCTGAATTTTTTTTCAAGATATTGAATTTTGGCCTTCACTATCGATCTCAAGTCGCATATTCTACCTCGGAAAGTACCGGTTACACGCCTTTTTACGATGATTTAAAAAAAAGTAACTTTTTTCTGTTTCTGATTCGAGAATTCATAGATCCGACTTCCGGTCGGAAAATCAAACTTAAATTTTTTTTCAAGATATCGAATTTTGGCCTTCACTATCGTTTTGAAGTCGCATACTCTACCTCGGAAAGTTCCTATTACAAGCCTTTTTACGATGATTTAAAATAAAGTAACTTTTTTCCGTTTCTGATTCGAAAATTCACAGATCCGACTTCCGGTCGAAAAATCGACGCTGAATTTTTTTTAAGATATTGAATTTTGGTCTTTACTCTCGTTCTCAAGTCGCATATTCTACCTCGGAAAGTTCCTATTACAAGCCTTTTTACGATGATTTAAAAAAAAAGTAACATTTTTCCGTTTCTGATTCGAGAATTCACAGATCCGACTTCCGGTTGGAAAATTCACCTCAATTTTTTTTCTCTTCACGATATCCAATTTCACAAGTTTTTAAAATTAATACCATACTAAACTATTAAGATTTATCGACGCGTACTACATTAAGGTGTTATTTAGAGAGGTATGGTCCAGGATACCCAGAATACATTGCGCGGCACCAATAGTGACAACATTCACGGTAAGTTAGTTGGCATTAGAAGCGGCGCGGGGTAAGCCACGCTTCTTTTTTTCTGTGCGCCATGAATGTTGTCACTATTGGAGTCGCGCAATGCATTCTGGGTATCCTGGACCGGGTGACCATACCTCCCTAACTAATACCTTAACTACATCAGCGATTCAAGCGCTTTCTATTCTTTTTGAATAAATAACAAGCTACTTCTTCTTTTGTTTAGTTATTAAAAAATCTAGCTTGAGCTATGACATATTTTTCTCTTGTACCATTTTTTCTTTAAGCTGAATAAATCCAATATATTCTCGATCTCACATGTAATCACTCGGTTAACGCCTTAACTTATTTACCATAAACAAAGCCATTATCAATGTAATTTTCCGCGCGACCTGTGCATTCGGCTTAACCTCAAAGCCGTATAAAACTATCCAACCAATCCCGAACTCTCCGCGAACCCGTTGATTTATTATCCACCCGTAGTTCCGCATTTCAATAAAATCCAACTAAATACTAAAATGGCTACAATAATTGTGGTTTATTTAATCTCCCTGGCATAATAGAATGTTAATCACGTAATTAATTCATAGCACGCGCTGAGAGAGTTGATATTAAAGAATCGAGCAAGCACCAACGTTCGCTCCAGCTCCACACAAAGAACGACTATCGTGACAACCGATAAATCGATACGACGCGTACCTTCCTTCTACCGACCGAGTGTTGTTGTTTGTAAGTCACACAATGCCGCCACCGCCGCTGCTGCTGCTGCTGCTGTTGCTGCTTTTGCTGCTGCTAACAGCTCTTGCCTCGTAGCACTTCGAAGGTAGTTAGCGCCTATCGCTCCAGGCAGAGCACATAGGTGGGTTACGTGTGCATGCTTGTTGCTTCTTTGCGGATACGAATGAACTATACGGTACGGAACTCAATCGAGTTCCTTGGCTCTCTCACAGCAACGAGAAAGGAATATCCTTATATTATTACTGGACGAAGTAGCCGAAGCAGTAGATATCGGGCTTCCCGCGTGTTCTCGACTGACTAGAGGAGAGTTCAGATGATGATTAACTACGCGTACCTTTCGTTACCGACTGGGCTTTTATATCTCTCCGATCAAAAACCGAGCGTAAGCGATTAATCCAAGATATAAGTTTTAAAAAAATACAGAGAAATGAGCAACGGGATAATTATTGAAAGTATTTATTATAATTATACTAACTGAGGTTAGAATTCAAAGATGAGATAAAAATCTGACGATCGGATAAACGCGAATCGTCAAAAAATGGCATTGATTATGAAAAAATTTGGTTTTGGCCTGCTAAAAATTTATTTATTATCAAATATCAATAATGAGTATAAGCGATTAATCCAAGATATATGTAAAAGTATGGGAAATTAATTGCGGGATAATTATTTAAAATATTTATTATTATATGGGGGATTCTAGCTGCATTTTTCAGGCTCTGATCCTAACGGGTGTATGCCAAAGGTTCCCCGCGCCAATGATTCCCCGGTCATATTTCTGACACCGAAAGTCATATTGCAGATAAAACAAAACCCTCCGTTGGCTAGTTTCACTTCATATCAACTGTATAGTCCGAACTTCGAACTTAAGAACAAACTCAAGATCAAACTCAAGTTCGAACTTAAGATCGAACTTCAGTGTCGAACTACTTAAGATCGAACTTAAGTTGGAACTTAAGATCGAACTTAAGTTGGGATCTAAGATTGAACTCAAGTTCGAAGTCAAGATCGAACTCAAGTCGGAATTTAAGACCAAACTCAAGTTCGAACTCAGGATCGAACTTAAGTCGGAAATTTTGTTATTTCATTCCCTGATACCAGCGGAAAACAAAAGACGATATACATTGCCAACGCGTGAAGCTCGATCTTGAGTTCGAACCTGAGTTTGGTCTTAAATTCCGACTTAAGTTCGATCTAGAGTTCGAACTTGAGTTTGGTCTTAAATTCCGACTTAAGTTCGATCCTGAGTTCGAACTTGAGTTTGGTCTTAAATTCCGACTTGAGTTCGATCTAGGGAATGAAATAACAAAATTTCATTCCCTGATACCAGCGGAAAACAAAAGACGATATACATTGCCAACGCGTGAAGCTCGATCTTGAGTTCGAACTTGAGTTTGGTCTTAAATTCCGACTTAAGTTCGATCTAGAGTTCGAACTTGAGTTTGGTCTTAAATTCCGACTTAAGTTCGATCCTGAGTTCGAACTTGAGTTTGGTCTTAAATTCCGACTTGAGTTCGATGTTGAGTTCGAACTTGAGTTCAATCTTAGATCCCAACTTAAGTTCGATCTTAAGTTCCAACTTAAGTTCGATCTTAAGTTCCAACTTAAGTAGTTCGACACTGAAGTTCGATCTTAAGTTCGAACTTGAGTTTGATCTTGAGTTTGTTCTTAAGTTCGAAGTTCGGACTATACAGTTGATATGAAGTGAAACTAGCCAACGGAGGGTTTTGTTTTATCTGCAATATGACTTTCGGTGTCAGAAATATGACCGGGGAATCATTGGCGCGGGGAACCTTTGGCATACACCCATCCTAACACGCTTTAATAATTTTGACAATTTTTTATCAAATAGTATTTTGAAAAAGAAAAGATACGTGTTTTTTTGTTTGATGCTACGACCAATATTTTGGACACTCGAATTTTTTGGGTTTATATATTTTTAATCGTTAATATCTTGGAAATTAACAGTCCTAACGAAAAATGTCCAAGATCAAATTTGTTTAGTTTGTAAAGAGCTACGTAATGTATGTTAAAAATGTGTTTAACAACGATATATCGTTTTGCAAAAAAAAAGGGCCACTTTTTATCATTTTTATATACTTACAGAAAAATTCTGTTTGAAATTACGAAATTTTTGGGACGCTATCAGAATGGACCTTTCTTTTTATAAGAAGTTCTACCTAATCGAAGTTTTTTTTTAATATCCGGAATTCTTACGTAAAACTAAAATAACCTTTTTCCCTGTCCTCCTAACCTAACCTAACATATACACAAATGCATATAACTTTTGAACAATGAATACTATAAAAAATCGCCGCGGTGAATTTATAAAACATGTTCCAATAAACAAAATAACCTATTATTTATTCCAATCAGACCAATAGTATCGCTTATACTTAAAAAAAACTGCTGAAAAATAAATCTGCCGGAACATGAACGTTTACACCAATAAAAATACACTATAACATACTCTAATATGATAGAATCTATTTTAAAAGCCTGCAAAGTCGAACCTTGCAAATTGCTTCCTCAGTATTTTACACTTTTAGCAAAGCTACCTCTATGAGGAAGAATGTTGATCAATTTTGGCTTCCTCATAGAGGAAGCTTTGCTAAAAGTGTAAAATACTGAGGAAGCAATTTGCAAGGTTCGACTTTGCAGGCTTGTTTTTAATACCTTGTGTCTCTTTTGCAGAGGTGTTTTATACAGCTATAAATCACCTCTGCAAACACCGTTACATCTAATTTTGATTAGATACAAATTTTTGTCGTACTTTCTCAACTTTTCCGGAAGTTATAGCGAAAATCTACATTTTTTTTTAAATGAAAAATGGTGTAAAATCCGAACGACTTTACCGATCATCACCAAATTTGGTACATGGCATTTCTGAATGTTATTTTTCGTCTGTACAAAATTTCTGTTCATTTGTTGAAATTCGACGTAATTTAGATCAAAATCTATTTTTTTCGAAAAATTCAAAATTCTATAAAATCCGAACCGCTTTACCGATTTCGTAGAAATTCAATACCATACAACATTGAACGTATCTTCAGTTATGAAGAACTATTTAGCCAAATCGGCGAACTTTTACGAAAGTTAGAGCGACCACGCCCTTTTTTCAACAAATTAAAATCAACATAAAATCTTAATGACTTCACATATTTTGGCAAAAATCACGACATTCAAAGAGGGGCAGCTACTCTACTTGCGTGCCAAATTTGAGCCGGATCGCTCGAACGGTTACCGAGTGAGAGGAGATTAAATTTTCGAAGCCCAGCACGCACACACACACACACACACACACATACATACATACGGACATTTTTCCTAAACCACTTTTCTCGACGTTTTAGGTGATTCTAAGCATACTGACATGAAAATCTCGAAAAAAAAAAATTTCATGACAACAAAGCTTCCTCTATGAGGAAGCAAAAACCAATACATTTTAATAATAAAATGTAAACTCTAAATTCTACTAAAATTATAATATATTAGAGAACTTATAAAGACAATTTTAATTCAACACTTCAGGTGCTGCCTGTAAGTGATTGATATTCAACGGTTCCACTTGCATCGATCGTCACGATGCGAGAGAGTATGAGAAAGAAGATTGGAGAAAGACAAAGTGTTTGCAGGGTACGACGACAGGTTGAAAGGCCGTTTAGTATTTATTGTCTATCGTTGGCCTCCATTCACACCTCTCACCTTTCCTAGTATTAGTTTCATTAGGATTCGTGATGGTCACTATGAATTCACTGGAAAATATTTGAATGCGAAGACAACGAAGCTCCCGGACACTGTGGTGGTAGTATAACTGTGACTAACTCACATCAGAGGTATAAAGGCACAAGAGCTACGCTCGAACGTATAGATTGTGAGGTTCCCTCGCTGATATATACACGAGTATCGATGAGCAGCGTCCAGGCACGCGTAGAACCTGTATCCCGGTCCCTTGTTCCTTCATCCTCGGGACACAACGTGCGTCGTTTGCCCGGAATACCAGATGTTGGAATTTTCGTCCTTCTCTCGATCCACAATCTGGCCATCCGATCTCTAACGCGATTCCATCACCTTTTACTACACAAATCTATACATAAGCAAATTGAGCCAGTCAGTCACGATAATTTAACGTTTTTCGAATTAAGGTTGTAACACTTAGTACATTTTTGCTTTTGAGAATTCAAAAAATTAATCAGGCATTTTTCTAACA
Organism: Ephialtes manifestator; assembly: GCA_963970395.1. Lineage (NCBI taxonomy): Eukaryota > Metazoa > Arthropoda > Insecta > Hymenoptera > Ichneumonidae > Ephialtes > Ephialtes manifestator. The sequence continues at coordinate 36,466,598 of OZ019972.1, forward strand.
ACGGAATAAATAATTTACGGAATTTTATTCAATGTTTTTGTTAATTTATAATTTTGCGTATATTATTTAAGGAAATTTTTTCGAATTAAGACTGTGATATTTACTAAAATTTCACTTTTGAGAATTAAAAAATTGGAATACAGGGTGTAAAAATTAAATAGGGATTTTTGTGACAATGGAAAAATAATTCATGGAATTTTATAAAATGTTTTTGTTAATTTATAATTTTGCGTATATTGTTTACGGAAATTTTTTTTTATTTAACGCTTTTTGAATTAAGGCGTGATATTTACTGAATTTTCACTTTTGAGAATTAAAAAATTGGAATACAGGGTGTAAAAATTAAATAGCGATTTTTGTGACAATGGAAAAATAATTCATGGATTTCTATAAAATGTTTTTTTGTATTTATAATTTTACGTCTATTGTTTAAGCACATTTTTTAAAAATGTTATCAAATTGTAAAGGCCGTTTTTAGAATTCAGGTTGTAACACTTATTTTAATTTAATGATAATTCAATTATTCAAAATGAAAAACTTAAAAATTCAATTCTGTTATATTTTTCATGTTTTTCCACGAAATTCTTTACAGAAATTTTATCATTTTAGTAACCAGCGAAAAAATTCCAAAATTATTAAAGAAAAAAAATATATCTTCGGATCTCACCAAAAGTCAGAATCACGAAAATTCGAAATTTTTAACTGGCCATAATAATTTTATTTTGGCTTTACTGATTTTCCATTTTCTTTTTCATTCGAAGGAGCTTTACGAAATTTGATCATTTTACGAAATTTTATCATTTTAGTAAACAGCGGAAAAATTCCAAAATACTTCTAAAAAAATTATCTTCGGACTTCACCGAAAATCAGAATCACGAAAATTCGAAATTTTTAACTGGCCATAATTTTATTTTGGCTTTACTGATTTTCCATTTTCTTTTTCATTCGAAGGAGCTTTACGAAATTTTATCATTTTACGAAATTTTATCATTTTAGTAAACAGCAAAAATATTCCAAAATACTTTTTTAAAAAATTATCTTCGGACCTCACCAAAAGTCAGAATCACGAAAATTCGAAATTTTTAACTGGCCATAATTTTATTTTGGCTTTACTGATTTTCCATTTTCTTTTTTCATTCAAAGGAGCTTTACGAAATTTTTCTTTCCTTATGCAAAAAGGCGTAGCAGTATTCGAGTCTTCTCTAGGCTCAATATCAATATCGTGAATTTCTAATCGAGCCATTAGCACGCAGCTCGGGCATCGGTGACTTCCACGAACGCTTATGACACCCAATGACCCAATGACCGTGTATGTGTGTGTTACTACCGCTAGTTCATAAATGTGTATGTACGTAATTCACTCCCATAGCTTCCGAAGTGAGAGATAAGTGGCAGCTCCGCTCTAACTATATTCATATCGTTCCGGCCAGCGATGGGCAGGGCAGATGCATAATGCCCCCAGGTACCATTGCATTCTCGAGTCAGAAAAAAAATACAAAGTTCCCACAAAGCAAAAAAAAAAATAAAATTTTAATTATGTCATTTTTTTATTTAATTAAATTAAATATTATTGAATAAATTATTCATAAAAAATTATTAAAAAAGAAACAATTTTTCGGAGAAAAACAATTTGTTTATCAGTAAATTAAAAAAAAATAAACATCAGTCATTATTACTTTCTATTGAAAATATTCTCCATCTGATTAGCCGAAAAATTGTCATTTTTATTAGTTTGGACATTAAAATAAAGTCATTAAATTATATTGTTTAGAATTCTTTTAGCAATCATTTGCATATTCGAGTCAGACAAAAATACAAAGTTTCCACAAAGCAAATAAAAAATCTTAATTATGGGATTTTTTAATTCAATTAAAATGAATTTTATTAAAGAAATTGTTCATAAAAAAATAATAAAAAAACGATTTTTCACAGACAAGAAATTCGTTTGTCAGAAAATACATATAATAAAAAATAAACATCAGTTATTATTACTTTCTATTGAAAATATTCTCCATCTCATTAGCCGAAAAATTGTCATTTTTATTAGTTTGGACATTAAAATAAAGTCATTAAATTATATTGTTTATAATTCTTTTAGCAATCATTTGCATATTCGAGTCAGACAAAAATACAAAGTTTCCACAAAGCAAATAAAAAATCTTAATTATGGGATTTTTTTATTCAATTAAAATGAATTTTATTAAAGAAATTATTCATAAAAAAATAATAAAAAAACGATTTTTCACAGACAAGAAATTCGTTTGTCAGAAAATACATATAATAAAAAATAAACATCAGTGATTATTACTTTCTATTGAAAATATTCTCCATCTCATTAGCCGAAAAATTGTCATTTTTATTAGTTTGGACATTAAAATAAAGTCATTAGATTACATTGTTTAGAATTCTTTTAGCAATCATTTGCATATTCGAGTCAGACAAAAGTACAAAATTCCCACAAAGCAAATAAAAAATCTTAATTTTGGAATTTTTAAATTTAATTAAAATAAATTTTATTAAAGAAATTATTCATAAAAAATTAATAAAAAAAAACGATTTTTCACAGACAAGAAATTCGTTTATCAAAAAATACATATAATAAAAAATAAACATCAGTGATTATTACTTTCTATTGAAAATATTCTCCATCTCATTAGCCGAAAAATTGTCATTTTTATTAGTTTGGACATTAAAATAAAGTCATTAGATTACATTGTTTAGAATTCTTTTAGCAATCATTTGCATATTCGAGTCAGACAAAAGTACAAAATTCCCACAAAGCAAATAAAAAATCTTAATTTTGGAATTTTTAAATTTAATTAAAATAAATTTTATTAAAGAAATTATTCATAAAAAATTAATAAAAAAAAACGATTTTTCACAGACAAGAAATTCGTTTATCAAAAAATACATATAATAAAAAATAAACATCAGTTATTATTACTTTCTATTGAAAATATTCTCCATCTCATTAGCCGAAAAATTGTCATTTTTAATAGTTTGGACATTAAAATAAAGTCATTAAATTATATTGTTTAGAATTCTTTTAACAATCATTTGCATATTCGAGTCAGACAAAAATACAAAGTTTCCATAAAGCAAAAAAAAATCTTAATTATGGAATTTTTTTTATTAATTACATTTAATATCATTAAAAAAAATATTGACAAAAAAAAATTAGAAGAACGATTTTTCAGAGAAAAAAAATTCGATATTCAGAAAATAGATATAAAACATAAATAAACAATAGTCATTATTACTTTCTATTGACAATATTCTTCAGCTCATTAGCCAACAATTGTTATTTTTATTAGTTTGCACATTAAAATAAAATAACTAAATTATATTCTTTAGAATCCTTTTAGCAATCATTTTAATCGTTAATTTTTATTAACATAGTACTTTGGTTCGCGTCAGCGAAGTGTAACTAGTTCGAAAGAGCCATTAATATCTCGTTTATTCATGGCAATCCGAAAGTTTATTCAGTGAACAGTTAGTGAAATTTCTCTTTGAGACTTATATGTGTTTTATAGAACGAAGCGAAAGTAGTCTTCTCGATTGAATTTCGTAGGAGGTATATTAATATAGAAAAAAAACAAATCAGAGCAACCCATACAACTCTTTGACTCTTAATACTTATTGTGGAATCTTTTTTGTGTTTCAGATTCCAGCGAAACTGTTGCGGACCGAACTTACGGTGAGTTTCATAAAATTATTCTATCATTAACATTATCATTATCGTTATTTCATTATTATTATTATTGTTATTATTACAACATGAAAAAAATTTATTGAAATAATGTAAGTGATTTAAAATTATACCTATATATTAATATAGGCTGGATATTAAGGGTGCAAGATTCCTTTTTTGTCCTTTTTCAAAATCATTGAATTATTATTATTATCGTAAAATAATAATTCTTCTTATTATTTAAATACGAAAAAAAATTAAAATAATATAAATTCATTAAAATGGCACATGCCATTTATTTGACTGGGAATATTATTTTTGAAGAAGCAACACTTGATTTCAAATGCATATTAAGGGTGCAGGTCTCGTCGTTACAAAAAGTCACGTTTCATTTTGTTGTTTTTTATTTTTTATTTTTTATTTTTTGCTCCTTTGCCGCGCCGTTTGTGCCGAGTGTCAAAGTCATAAAATTCAACGTTATGGCATTCGGGACTATGTTTTGTCCCTTGTGATTATGATTACCCGTCGACGATGACGCACAGTGACTGAGACCAACACCCGTGGCTAATATCACGCAATGAACCTTCCCGCTTTCTCGGCGGATGCCAGCACCCGGTAAACCATAGGTACATATTATACAATATATTCACTGTGGCCTGAATGGTTATTTAGCCAAAAAAAAAAAAATATATATATATATATTTGTTGCATTTCCATAATGAATTTTTTTTTTTCGCAATTATATGATAACAAAAACTTATTGATAATTCTTATTGAGAATTGGTAGCATGTCTTAATGGAACAAATTAATAAAATGCAACAAAATGACTTACTTTAATATAATTCGTCGAAATTTTTTTTTTCGATATTCAGTGAATGTAGAAATTTAGGGTAAGAAGTATTTTTTTAGCAACCAGCTCCGAAATCACCCTTAATGGTTTTTTTTCATACTCCTTGAGCGTTTTAAATTTTTAATTCTAAAAATCGAAATGGCAGATCAAAAAACAAAAATGACTTGAATTCGTGATTAAAAATATTCCTAATATATTTTATTACCTTTTCATTTATAATTTCTATAAATATTATTGGCTACACATCTGCTTATCACCAGTTTTATTCCTTAATACATATTGTTTCAAATTTTTTCAAGTACTAGTTTACAGGGATAATAAAAAATAGTTTTAAAAAATATAATACAAATTTCCTAGACTCACAACTGTAAAATATTTCCTGCCAAAATTAAGTGTCTACTCTTAAGGAGCTTGGAGCGCTTTACACTAGTCAAGTCAGTGCTAAATTTTTAAAAGCGTTTCTACAATTTCAGATGGTTTAATAATCTGTTCCAAGGTGTTAATCACATAGCAGCATTAGTTCTTGATATTCAAATACATTCACAGCTGTGATATCAACAGTAAATCGATCAATACCTGCAAATTTCCGATGTTATGTTTTTTCATCCAGTTTTTTAAAAGGGTAAACCGTAATATCAGTCCGATTATGTCGACCAATAGCTCATTTTGTTTACTAAAAGATATTCTATCGACTGGTCGTCTATTTTTTAAAATCGTATTAGTAGTTCAAAAGATACAACCGTTTGTTTATTCTATCATAACCTAACATCAAGTATACAAATGGCTGTAACTTTTGAACGCCTGATACTATAGAAAATCGGGTCGGTCAATCGATTAAGGATCTTCCACTGATCAAAATGAGCTATGTTTCGTTATAATCGGACTGATATTACGGTTAACCCTTTTACAAAACTGGATGAAAAAAACATGACATCGGAAATTTGGAGATATTGATCGATTTACTGTTCATATGACAGCTGTGAATGTATTTGAATATCAAGAACTAATGCTGCTATGTGATTAACACCTTGGAACAGATTATTAAACCATCTGAAATTGTAGAAACGCTTTTAAAAACTTAGCACTGATTTGAGTAGTGTGGAGCGCTCCAACCGCCTTAAGGAGGTTTTTACTAAAAGATTTTCTTTCATTTTGTTTACTAAAAGATATTCTATCGACTGGCTGTCTATTTTTTTTAAATCGTATTAGTAGTTCAAAAGATACAACCGTTTGTTTATCCTATCATCAAGTCTACAAATGGCTGTAACTTTGGAACGCCTGATACTATAGAAAATCCGGTCGGTCAATCGATTAAGGATCTTCCACTGATCAAAATGAGCTATGTTTCGTCATAATCGGACTGATATTACGGTTAACCCTTTTACAAAACTGGATGAAAAAACATGACATCGGAAATTTGGAGATATTGATCGATTTACTGTTCATATGACAGCTGTGAATGTATTTGAATATCAAGAACTAATGCTGCTATGTGATTAACACCTTGGAACAGCTTATTAAACCATCTGAAATTGTAGAAACGTTTTTAAAAACTTAGCACTGATTTGTCTATTGTGCACGGAAAAAAAGATTAGTTGCCATAACCAAAAAATGAGTTGACACAACCAATCGATTATTCTATTTTCCTTACAACTCAAATGGTAATACCAACGATTCGAATGGTAATACCGACGATTCGAATGATAATACCGACGATTCGAATGGTAGTCCCAACGATTGGATTAGTTAACCTAACTAATCTCGCGAGAACTAATCGTGAATAGTTGAGGTTACTATTCGATATAGTTGAAGCAACTAATTTTTTAGACATTGTGTACAGCAAATCGAAAACGTAGTTGCCACAACCAAACATTTCTTTCAGTGTGGAGCGCTCCAACCTCCTTCCCTAGCAGACCCGATCACCGCCCAAACCACCATAGAATCACGGTCGTTTTCACTATAGCGGTTTTGTGCGAAAAGTTCACTTAGAATTTTGACAAAACCACCACGTAAACCACCACTCTGAGATTTAAACGAATCTCGGATTGGTGGTTTATTATTATTATTATTATTATTATTTATTTCGTGCTCAGGGAAGGGCCCCATAAGAGCACAGTATACATTGAGAGCTACAGAGGAGTCTTACTAACTTACTAAATTATCTTAAACTATTCTAACCTAGTCTAGTCTAGTCTGGTCTAGGAACACTAGCAACCTCTCTAGCAAGCAACAGTGCATGCAGCTGGCGCTTAAAATCGTTTACGGGGTGGTTTCGACAAAATTTTAACAAAACCACCACGTAAACCACCATTCCGAGATTTAAACGAATCTCGGAGTGGTGGTTTACGTGGTGGTTTCGACAAAATCCTAAGTGAACTTTTTGTACAAAACCACCATGGTGATTTCGACGGTGGTTTGTTCGGTGACCGGATCTGCTAGGGTTAACACATAAAAAGGATAGTCGTAGGTTAGTCCGATGTGTTACTTAACCTCAAGATTTCGAGGGGTCCGTCCCGAACTGTAGTAAATATAAAACAGCGAAGCGTATGCATGTCCGTTGAAGTCTACAGAATCAACAGGTTTCCAGCAGCAGGTTATGAGAGTGTAAAGCGTTTTGAATCCACCCTCACCCTCTCTTAGGGGTGTATAAAATCCTTGCGGGGGTGAGTCTACGAATTTTTTTTGTAAGGGGATGCCAGGCTCGCTTTTCTCTTTCTTTTTTCTCACTCACTCCATCCCTTTTTTTCATTCTTTCCTTGTCTAAAAATCGTATGGGTTTGGGGGGTCGAAATTCTGACTCCGCGAATGCTTTAGAAGAAGATAGTGAATACAAGATTGGCTGATGCACGCGGGGTGTGCTTTCACTCTTCTCTCCACCCGTTTTGTGTATATCAAGCGTCACGAGGGTGGCCGATCGTGGCAAGTCTCTCCGACAGCCGATTAGGGACAAGATGGGGGCCATGAAAGCAGCGGTAGCTCCCAGCGGAAAACTTAAAATAACATCGTTCGATCATCCGGGGTGTCTTCGCGACGACAGCCAACAGCCTACTTTCGTATTCCCTGTGTTGCCTTTCCTTTTTTTTTCTCTCTCCCCCTCTTTCCTTCCTATGCCCTCGAATGAACCAGCGACATGGACTTTACCGTGCTCGTCTTCCCTGTTGCTCGAATCTCCGGTCCTGTCAACACCCTTTGTAAAACATCGTTCTTCAACCTGCGTATTTACAATCATTTTACAGGATTTTTTGAAGTCTGGTGTTTTTTTTAAATTGTGTTTTTATAAAATTATTTTTATTATTTTATCATTTTACTTTCTTACATTAAACTTTTTTTTTCGCCGTTCTAAATTTTTAAACCTTTGACAGTTCTACATTTTTACCAATTTTACCACTTCGCAGATCAGCTTTACAGTTTTCATTTTTATTTTTATTTTTATTCTTATGTGTTAAGTTGCGTATTTAAAAACCTGTAAAATGATTGTAAATACGCAGGTTAACACGTAAAAATAAAAATAAATATAAAAATTAGAACTATGGAATTGGTAAATATTTAGAAATTAGAAAAAAAAAAAATAGAAAAACTGGCAAAGATTAAAAATTTAGGACGACAAAAAAAGTTCAAAATAAAAGTTTAAAAAGTTTTTTATAAATTCCGTATCCTTCTACCTATCTTCGCTAAATTATATAATCACCATAAATCAACATTATTTTATTTTCCAATTTTTCAAAAGTTAATGCAATGACGTAATTTTTTTAAATTTCAGAATGTTAAAAAACCGTAATATAAATGAATAAATAAATAAACAGGTTGATGTAAAATGGTTTTTGAATAAAATTATCGGTAATGAAAAGAATTTTTCATTTTTTTTTCAAATGTTTTTATGACAGAAAAAACGATAATATATGAAATATGAAAAATAAAATTAACATAATATTATTTATGGAATATAATAATTTGATATTAATTGATTGATTGATTCGATGTAACAACGATACAATAATATTGCAAATAATGGGGTTAGTAGCATTCTGCACATCTGTGTGGAACGTTTTTAACAATAGACTTCGCAAAGTGAAAAGTGGGAGAACTGCCGAATATTCGGTTATTGTAACGACTCCTGCTCCGTTACAGTATACGAACCGATAAGTTGAGTAATGCCGATGCGGTAGATACAGAACGGCCGTCCCTTTTCTTGGTACTTTGGCCTCGGTGGGTCGCTCCATTCAGTTTGTCTACCTGCGCGCTGAGTGGATACTTTTGGTACATACGAGTGAGGGAGACTCAAATAGAATGTAAAACAGAGATCAAAAATATTTCTAGCTGTACTCAACATCTGTTTTCACAACAAAATTTGAAATTTGTCATTAGATATTAAAGCTAATGATGTTCAGCCTGTAAATGTTGGCTTGGAAGTTGGTAATTGTGCTCTAATCATGTGAAAAAATCCTCAGGTTCGAATATAAAAAATTGTCCGGCTAAATTAATGTTTTTGGAAATCAAGTTTTTCTCGTTTTCTATTCTTTCAAAATCAATTTTTACCCTCAAGTTCATTACATTTGGTCCTGGAAATTCCTCCGCATACAGTCAGAATACAGTCACAAATAATTATAATGATGTTCAGCCTGTAAATGCAAATACCCATATTTGTCACAAATAATCACAATGATGTTCAGCCTGTAAATGCAAATACCCATATTTGCATTTACAGGCTGAACATCATTATAATTATTTGTGACTGTATTCTGACTATGTGGAGGAATTTTCAGGATCAAATATAATGAACTTTGGAAAAAAATTGATTTTGAAAGAATAGAAAATGAGAAAAACTTGATTTCCAAAAAAAATGTATTTAGCCGGACAATTTTTTTGTATTCGAACCTAAGGAGTTTTTCACATGATTAGAGCACCATTACCAACTTTCAAGCTTGTGGGATTCATTATAAGATTTTTGTAGCGGTTAAAAAATAAAAAAGTACTTTTTAGATAGAAAAGGGTGTAACCCTCCCTTTATAGGGCTGAATCTCTTAAAGTTGTGACTTTTTTTCAAAATTGTACCGGTTAACCTATATAAAATGTCATTTTGAAAAAAGAGACATTACAAAGCGCAATACTTCGAATAGTTAATTTTAAATTATGCATAAAGTAAAATGAGTCCGAATTTTTCATAATTACGAAAATGAAGAAAGTCGTTCAATCGAATAAATTTTCACATCGACAAAAAAATCCTTTATTCCACTTTTTAAGAGATAAATTCTTATCACATTTATCATTCACCCAGAAAAAAATGGTACCGCAAACTTTATCCACCACTCGAAAAAAAAAGAAAAGAAAACGCCATTACAATTTTCATGAATTAATTGGTATAAAATTAACGTATGATTGTAAAACGTTTCAAAGACGTAAAAAAGAAGGAGAAGTGGATGAGGACGCGTGCTCCAATACTTAGGACGCAGCACGTGACTCAGTTTCGCGCTGAGATTAATAGCCATGGTAAAATTTGTCGAGTCGCAGTTGAGCACCAAACCAAAAAATCAGCCAACTGACTGAATTTTCATATCGACAAAAAAATCTTTTATTCCACTTTTTAAATGATGAATTTTTATCACATTTATCATTCACCTAGAAAAAGTGCCGCAAACTTTAACCACCACTTAAAAAAAAAACCATGTCACAATTTCCATGAATTAATTCGTATAAAATTAACGTATGATTGTAAAACGTTACAAAAACGTAAGAAAGAAGGGGAAGATGATGAGGACGCGTGCTCCAATACTTAGGACGCAGCACGTGACTCAGTTTCGCTGAGATAAATAGCCATAGTAAAATTTGTCGAGTCGCATCATGTCGATGAGCACCAAACCGAGAAAATTGGCAAACCGACTGAATTTTTGCATCGACAAAAAAATCCTTTATTCCAATTTTTAAGTGATGAATTTTTATTACATTTCTCGTTCACCCAGAAAAAAAATGGTGCCGCGAACTTTATTAGAAAAAAAAAAAAAAAAATCATGTCACAATTTCCATTAATTAATTCGTATAAAATTAACGTATGACTGTAAAACGTTGCAAAGACGTAAGAAAGAAGGAGAAGTAGATGAGGACGCGTGCTCCAATACTCAGGACGCAGCACGTGGCTCAAATTCGCGCTGAGATAAATAACCATGGTAAAATTTGTCGAGTCGCAGTTGAGCACCAAACCAAAAAATCAGCCAACCGACTGAATTTTCATATCGGCAAAAAATCCTTTAATCCACTTTTTGAGTTATGAATTTTTATCAAATTTATCATTCACCCAGAAAAAGTGCCGCAAAAAATGTTGCCGCAACCTTTAACCACCACTTAAAAAAAAAAATCCATGTCCAATTACCTTGAATTAATTCGTATAAAATTAACGTATGACTGTAAAACGTTGCAAAGACGTAAGAAAGAAGGAGAAGTGGATGAGGACGCGTGCTCCAATACTCAGGAAGCAGCACGTGGCTCAAATTCGCGCTGAGATAAATAACCATGGTAAGATTTGTCGAGTCACAGTTGAGCATCAAACCAAAAATTCGACCAATACACGATCTACTGTCTGATACTGAAGTATCGATCAAGTTTGTTGTTTTGAGGTTGATATATATAAAACTTTAAAAGATTGTTGTTTGTTCTATACATAAATCCTATTTTGTAATTTTGCAAACTTTATCCCGCGCTTTATTAACCATTGAAAAAAAAAGAAAAAAAACTGTTTCACAATTCCCATGAATTAATTCGTATAAAAATAACATATGACTGTAAAACGTTGCAAAGACGTAAGAAAGAAGGAGAAGTGGATGAAGACGCGTGCTCCAATACTCAGGACGCAGCACGTGACTCAGTTTCGCTGAGATAAATAGTCATAGTAAAATTTGTCGAGTCGCATCATGTCGATGAGCACCAAACCGAGAAAATTGGCAAACCGACTGAATTTTTGCATCGACAAAAAAATCCTTTATTCCAATTTTTAAGTGATGAATTTTTATTACATTTCTCGTTCACCCAGAAAAAAATGGTGCCGCGAACTTTATTAAAAAAAAAAAAAAAAAAAAAAAAAAACCATGTCACAATTTCCATTAAATAATTCGTATAAAATTAACGCATGACTGTAAAACGTTGCAAAGACGTAAGAAAGAAGGAGAAGTGGATGAGGACGCGTGCTCCAATACTCAGGACGCAGCACGTGGCTCAAATTCGCGCTGAGATAAATAACCATGGTAAGATTTGTCGAGTCACAGTTGAGCACCAAACCAAAAATTCGACCAATACACGATCTACTGTCTGATACTGAAGTATCGATCAAGTTTGTTGTTTTGAGGTTGATATATATAAAACTTTAAAATATTGTTGTTTGTTCTATACATGAATCCTATTTTGTAATTCTGCAAACTTTATCCCGCGCTTTATTAACCATTGAAAAAAAAAAAGAAAAAAAACTGTTTCACAATTCCCATGAATTAATTCGTATAAAAATAACATATGACTGTAAAATGTTGCAAAGACGTAAGAAAGAAGGAGAAGTGGATGAGGACGCGTGCTCCAATACTGAGGACGCAGCACGTGGCTCGGTTTCGCGCTGAGATAAATAGCCATGGTAAGATTTGGCGAGTCGCAGTTGAGCACCTCTTCGATGGTCATTACAGCGTGTCCCGCCCCCGGCGGCGGGTAATCAGGGTGTGGGGCGAGGGGCCCAAGAGGGCGGTGGTGGTAGGTGACCTCGCCCGGGGCCTTTGCTTCCCCTACCATTCGTTTCTCTCGCTCTTTTTATTTTTTCTCCCCATCTCCTTCACTCTACTCCACGACACTATATTTTCTTCGGTCTCTTCTGGTCTTCGTCCTTCTCCTTCTCCTTCTTCTTCTCCTTCTTCATCATCAACATCGTCGTCGTCGTCGTCGTCGTCGTCGTCGTTCCTTCGTCTCTTCTGTTAAAACATTCGTGCTCACTTACTCACTTGTTCTCTTCAACATGCCAGCACGTTCTTCTCACTCGTATGACTACCTGCCAAGTGCTGACTATATGGACGTTCTCCTCGGGCAAACGAAGACGGGATCTTCGGTTCTTCCTTTGGTATTATCTCACTCACTCTCAAATCACGGCCTTGCCAGTCACTTTGCATTCACGACGTATACCCTCACGAAATTAGAGGAAGTGGCGTCCGTTCACACCTGTACAACGCGTTCGAATTATCTCCAACGTGTGGCAGTTTCTGCGGCATTGCTTTTTTTCTTTTCTTTTTGTACAATAAATCTTATCGTCGTGCAGTTGATCTGTCAATCGGATTAACGATTCTGGCAAATATCCATCAACTTTTTGGTTTATTTTAATCATTTTGAAAAAAATAATAATAATTCTATGTGGTGAGAAAAATACTGTTGTATGGCAAATTTAGAGGGTACCAGATATTAAAATGGAAAATTTTGACCATTTTTGGAAATGTTGGGAAAATTTGTGGATAAACAATCAAATTTTAGACGCAATTTGAGGTGAGTTATTAATTTTTTAGAAAATTAGACTCAAACATTAAAAAATTTGATTTCATCTCTAAGAATTTGCAAAAGAAAAAACTTAAGCCGCAAATTTTCAACAACATTTGACTTAAATACCAAATTATCAACAAAATTTGACTTGTATCTTCGGTTCTATAAAAAATTTGAAATTTTAGTAAAATTTTGTGTAAAATTCAAGTTGAGAATAAAATTTTCAATAAAAAAATTTGAAGTTTTAGTAAAATTTTGTATAAAATTCAAGTTTAGAATAAAATTTTGTGTTATATTCAAGCTGAGAATAACATTTTCGATAAAAAATTTGAAGTTTTAGTAAAATTTTGTATAAAATTCAAGTTTAGAATAAAATTTTGTGTAAAATTCAAGTTTAGAATAAAATTTTGTGGACTTTTCATGACCAAAGTAAAATTTTGAGGAAAACCGGAAAGTGAAATCAAATTTTGTGGAAAATTGTGTGTATAATATATTTTGAGATACATTTCTATTTCATGAGAAAAATGCTTCTTTATTTGAAACAGTTTTAAAAAAATCACGAACAATATAAGAAGTTGCAAGACCATTTGGCGAATCAAAGAAATTTTCGGCGGTAGAAATCAAGAGAATGAAAGATTGTTTAAAAAAACAGCAGGAAATGGCATGATGGCAGATGGCGACGAGGGTGGGCAAATATGCCAGAGAACCGAAGATAAAAACTCTCCACTTCCACTGTACCTTGTGGTAGTCAGATAGACGTAGGTAGTCCACTACGTCGGTTATATTTTGTCGGCGATGATTCGAATGCTGCTGCGCCACGAGTTCATTATCTATGCGCAGGCTCTCGTGCAGCTTCGACTCATCGCGAGTCTAAGAATCGAGATGAAAAGGGGGGGGGGGGGGAGAAGATTACTCTGTTGTATTAAGGACGAGGGACCGTGTGAGAACAGGAAGACTCGAATCCGGGTCAACATTCATAGGATAATTCGTAGGGGCTTTGTCCTCGGCCGAACAAAATTTCTTGAATAATTGGGATCTCCGGGAAACTATAGTGACGAGACAGCGCTATAGATAGGGTTCTCAACTTATAGTTCTTCGTGATTACCTTTTATTATCGTATATTATTTTTTGTCTATCGAGTTCAAATATTTTTGTAAAACGCTACCAAGTTGTTGATACCACCAAATCATTGAAATATGCTACCAAGTTGTTGCAATGAACAACATGTTAAAAAATGCTACCAAGTGTTGCAATGAACAACATGTTAAAAAATGCTACCAAGTTGTTGCAATTAACAATATGTTAAAAAATGCTATCAAGTTGCTGCAATGATCAACATGTTACAAAATGCTACCAAGTTGTTGCAATGATCAACATGTTACAAAATGCTACCAAGTTGCTGCAATTAACAACATGTTAAAAAAATGCTACCAGGTTGTTGCAATCAACATATTTTAAAAAAATGTTGCAATCGACAACTTGTTCAGAAATTCTACCAAATTGTTGCCACCGAGAACCTGATTACAAATGGTACCAAGTTGTTGCTGCCAAGAACTTGATTACAAATGGTACCAAGTTGTTGCTACCAAGAACTTGTTTAAAAATGCTACCAAGTTGTTGCCACCGAGAACCTGATTACAAATGGTACCAAGTTGTTGCTACCAAGAACTTGATTACAAATGGTACCAAGTTGTTGCTACCAAAAACTTCTTTAACAATGATACCAATTTGTGGCTACCAAGAACTTGTTATAAAATTGCTACCAAGTTGTTGCCACCAAGAACTTGATTACAAATGGTACCAAGTTGTTGCTGCCAAGAACTTGATTACAAATGGTACCAAGTTGTTGCTGCCAAGAACTTGATTACAAATTGTACCAAGTTGTTGCTGCCAAGAACTTAATTATAAATGGTAGCAAGTTGTTGCTGCCAAGAATTTGATTACAAATGGTACTAAGTTGTTGCTGCCAAGAACTTGTTAAAAAATTATAACAAATTATCATCATCAAGAACTGGATTAAAAATCCTACAAGCTTGTTGCAACCAAATACTCGGTTGTGTCGACCAATAATTCAGTTAGGTTCACCAAATATTCCATAGTATTTCATTAAAACAATTATCAAGTTGTCTCAATCAAGTCTCTTTCCATATTAACTCATCCATTTTCACCAAATCCTTATCTCCCCAAAACAAAAACCCTTAATTTCCAAAATCATTACACGTCTCACCCATAATTGCCATTGATCTTTTTTCTTTTTAATTGCAAAACCGATAAACCGATCATCTCATCGATTCAATTTAATCTCCCGTAATTTCTCGTTTTACAATAATCACAAGCTGAGCTGTTTAGTAGGCGAAACGTGCGAGCAGGTCGCATTGGCGATTCTCAAGCGATTCCAAGAAGACGATAACGGGCTTCCAATGGCAAAGAAGTTTATTCTTCAGCCTTCGAGTTCTATAAAGTCAAGCTGGACTATTGATAACTTGGATGGCGATCATCCGCGAGCATCGCGATACGTTTATTTCTTTTATAGAGCTTGTCTTGTCCCACTCCCTCTTTCTTCGTTGCCTCTTCAGAGACACGATTAGATTACCGCATTTTAACATCCAAGATCGATACATCTATCCTGTAAATATATATATATATATATATATATATATATATATATACATTTGAACATAGAATGCTGAAGAGGGGGTTAAGAGTTGTGCGTTGCCACATAGAGGGAAGAAACAACCACGGGAGTTGCTAAACGTTCGAACGCGGTACTCTTCAGCTTCTTCTTAACCACTACTCGAGCGAGACTTATATTGCAATTGCAGTTGCAGTTTGCTGCCCGTTACGATTTCTTCTTCTTGTCCTCGGACGGAGACTCTTGCTCATTCTTTCACTCGTCCTGTACGGACGCTTCGGAGAATTCCCGTCTGTCCGGCATCTGAAACACGTCTGATGGGCCGAGGCGCATCTCGTCGTTCGTCGTTGAAACAAAAAAAAAGAAAAGGAAAAAAAAGAAAAACGTTAACGCCGGTGTCGTTGAAGCAACGCACTGGTATCCACGATGAGCCGTTTCTCGCGAGAGACCAATGACCTTCAACATTCTCGTTACTCTCGGCAATACTCTGATTTTATTCCATCCTACTGTCATCAACATTATATGCTACGCTAAAAAAAAAATTCCTGTCTATGATTCTTCAGCAAATCCTTTGGCGATAGAATATCTGGGATGTTGAATCAGAATCAGTGATACAGAAGATCAAGAAGATTTTGTCGAATTTGGAAGAAAAACAACCTAAAACGGAGGAACTTTCACATTGCTGAAGGATTATTATCCAGATTTAAAAAAAAACGCGTTGAAAAAATTTGTCTGCGATGAAATTCCAATTTGTTGGGATGGAAATCCGAAATGGACATTCCGGATGGTTTCGGTATCTTAAAATTTGCATAATTAAAGCTATAATAAAATATGAACGATACGACGAATTTAAATTAAAGTAATCACAATTTGAGAATAGCGATTGCTTCACTTTTTCGTCAAGTTTCATCCCGATGGTCCAATCCGTTCTCTAGTTATGAAAGATTCATTTTTTTTCTCGCAGACAAATCTTGCTCCGAGGAAGGAAAAGATTTTAACTATCATATCCACGTCATTGAACCCATAACTTTCATGACGAATGGTCCGTTAGGTAGAGTTGAAAATGTGCAGAATCGGGTAAGACAAGAGGATGGCTCACTTTTCTGGTTCGTAGTATAGAGCTACGGGTTGAATAAAGCTATAAAGTGAAATTGCGTCTTCTGTCGCTTCTGCCAAGCTGTACTGCCGCCGACGAGACGATGATGAGGATGAGGATGAGGCTGCGTTCAAGGGTTTCAGGGGTAACGGTGCCATTCACCGAAGCCTTCCCCATTAAGGGCAAAGCTGGTCCCAACGTTCGCCGACGTCAAGGAATGGTCATATAATATCGAGAAAAAAAACGAGAGTTACCCTGCAGAATAAATGTTATGTTTCCTTATCGCTCACAGCTTTCTAATTCCTGTTTACCTTCGGTAAAAATTTTAGTGTCCTAAGCAAATTTCTAGTTTCTATTTCAGCATTTCAGCTAAGCCGGTCCGTTTCTCGAAAATTATTCCATCTCTTGGTCGATTCTGTTTCTGGCCCAACAGATACAAGAGCATTCTCTGCAATATGATGACAATGATTTTGTGTTCGGAATCATGAAAGCAAATCTTCAGTGGTTGATAATATATATCTTAATTTCGCCGAGATCTTTTAAACAAAACCAAAAAATTAAAAATCGGTCGACCCAAAAAAAAGTTATAGCCAGTTGAAAATTCCGGATTTTGGTAATCCTGAGTCAGGGTGTCCAAAGTTGGAAAAAAAAATTTCGGCTTTTGAAAAATTTAAAAAGCCTATCTGATAGGAAATTTCCCGCTGATTCCAAAAATGCCAATATTTTTAACGAAAACTTAAAAATTCGTAACATATAACATAATATATCGATAGTTGATGTTTCGCGCCATTGTTGATTTTTCTATTTGATGCAAAATAAATGTAATGTTTCCTTATCATCCAATTCCTACTTAACTTCGGTAAGAACTTTAGTGACCTAAGCAAAATCCGAGGACGTTCCTCTTAATATTCAGCGTTTCAGTTAACCTGGTCCATTTCTCGAAAATTATTCCATCTCTTGGTCGGTTCTGTTTCTGGCCCAACGGGTACAAGAGCATCCTCTGCAAGATGACGACCACGATTTTGTGTTCGGAAAATAAATACGAGAATGATGAAAGCAAGTCGCCAGTGGTTGGTAACATATATCGATAGTTGATGTTTCGTGCCGGTTGGCAGCAAAGCATCAAACCGCGCCGTTGTTGATCATCCGTTAAAGGAATACTGAATCCAGATTCATGAATGAACTATGCCGGGAGAAGACCGGAGCAGAGGAGAAGCGACAGAGAAACAGAAGAGGCCGTTTGGCCGCAGCAGAAGCGCGCAGCCCTATTATTTAGCATAGCCACTTTTTCAGCTCGTCGTCCCGCTCATCCCCACCGGCAAACCTTTCCTCTCATCCTCATCCGACAACCAGCGGCGTTGTCTTTGTATATACGCCGGATGTACGATGACGATGCAGAGGTGGACAGGACGAGCATTGGCGACGTCGTGCGGACTCCCATTGCTGTTGGGTCCCATCAAACTGCTAACTCCGGAGCTGCTCCCGATTCTCAAGAGCTTGGAGCAAGCTTTACGACAATCACAGCAGCAGCCTCGACGCCAGAATTGCCACAGTCTTATTTGCTCGCGTTGTCGAGTCTCTAGTGTTTTCGTTCAACGATATCTCTTCGGGGAATAAAATGTCCTCTATGTAAAGTCTTTATTGATCCGCAAAAGAAATAGAACACTATTGTGGTCCATTGCCAATGCAAGTTATCGGTTTCAACAACCAATAGTGTTGTACGATGGGAAAACATGAAGAACTTAGTATAAACAGTATTTTGTAATTTTCACTTTGAATTTTTGAGTTTTCGTAAAAAATAATGGCATTTTCGGAATCAGCGGGAAATTTCCGATTAGATAGGCTTTTTAAATTTATCAAAAGACGAAATTTTTTTTTTCTGATTTGGACAGCCTGATTCAGGATTACCAAAATTCGGAATTTTCAAATGGCTATAACTTTTGATTGCGTCGACCGATTTTCAATTTTCTTGTTTTGTTTAAAAGATCTCGTCGAAATTAAGATAATGGAGAAAATATTATTACGATATCTAATTTAGAAAATGGAGGAAATGGGTAAACACGAAAAAAATGTTATTTTCCCATTTTTTCGTTGTATTTTCATTATAATTCATAAGATTTTCATTTTTTTAAATTCCATACTTATCATTAGCGGTAAATTTTCAATGAGATCAAATCTTGAGACCATATTGAAGTAAAATAAAATAAAAAACATTCATTTTAAGACTTGATACAATAAATTAACTAAAAATTCCTATATAAAACATTAAATTCTACTTTCCCATAAAATTTGTACAAGTGCAATGAATTTTATTAAAAATCCCTAATGCCATGAAAGTTTTTGTTTTTAACTTACATGGTAATTTCTGACAACACCTTTTCTGCGTGTGGAGTCCTTCGACAACATCACTCTGCCGTTCCATCTCATTTCCTTGTTTTAACTCCGGTTCCGTTCTTCGTGAAAAGCTTTTTGCCGAGTCGTCACACCCGACGCTTATTAAATCCGCAGTAAAAAGTACCCTTCGCAACATGTACCGCGGCCACCGTTACGCGAAGCTGCGAATAGCCCTTAACTGATTTCTCGGTCGCGCCCTTTTGCAGCGTCCTCATTCTTTCTTCTTCCGAACTTGTCCTCATTCCCCTCTTAATCTTTTTCTTACTTCCGTCTTTTTCACTCCTTAATCCCCTTCGTATCTTTCTATCTTCTCAGACCGGAATTCGTTGAGCTATTACGACACTTGTTGCTCAGGATAATCCGAAAATAGAGGCTAGAGACTATTTTCGAACTGTTTTGTAAGAGAAAAGCAAACTACAGTAGAATACCGCGTATAATGGACCAGTGAATTTATTTGAAAAAAAAATCCCAAAGGAATTTTTTATAAATTTTTTTTAAACCTCCGAACATTTTTCTCTGGCACCAAAAATATTTATACAGGTTCCTTACATACAATTGCAGGTTATACAAAATTAAGAGTCAAATCAAAAGTGTCCTAATGAATTTAGAAATTTTAATAAAAAATAAAAATTGTCTGAAATGATAGAGAATTTCTACTATATTTAAATTTTTCAATAAAATATGCAAAATTTCTTTAAGATAATTAGTAACAAAAATTAAATAAGCACCAAAAGTGCCAAAGAGAAGTAAGAGCCAAATCAAAAGTATTCCAAATAATTTACAAATTATAATAAAAAATAAAAATTGTCTGAAATTATAGAGAATTTCTACTATTACATTTTTTTAAAAATTAAATATGCAAAACTGCTTTAAGATAAGCAGTAAAAAAAAAATAAAAGGTGCACCAAAAGTGTTGCAAAGGCATAGTTGAGTTGAAATTGACTCACGTCTCGCTCCGATCGTCGTTACTTCATTTTTTTTCATTTATATATTTCTATCAGTTTGCCCTCAATGCACGTCTTGCAAAGTTACCTTCCACTTGAGTTTTGCGCAGCATAAGTTGTACGTAAAACACGAATTGCCAATTACCCTCCGCTCTTGTACTCTCGGTTCGCGTTCTGTACATCATTGGCTTAAGCCTTTGGCCGTGCAGATCCTGAACGAGAAATGCAGATCACCGACACGAAATATTATTAATAGTCGTTTGCCGGATCACTGGTTCGGGTAATCAAGTTTCGAGTTGCGGTTCGATCCCCAAGCGGATGGGGAAAGCCTCCGAAACCGCAGCACGCTCTCGAGATAATAGTTGAGAAATGTCGTTGACTTATATTCTTACTCTTTCCCTTAAACCGCTAATTTTTATAAGTTCTTATCATTTTTTTACTATTAAAAATGTAAAAAAATTAATAACATCCCTAAATTGATATTTTGGCAATAATATACCGAGCAAAAGATGGAGAATATAAGTAAACTATTTTTTTAAGACTAATTTTCTATAATTAAATTTTTGCGCATTAATTAGTCTTTTTTAAAATAATAATTTTTTTTATTATAGAATTTATATTTTTATACATATTTTAAATATTATTATTATTCACAGTTATTTACACTGGAAAATATTGTTGATAAATTTTTATTTCGATGTTGCTGAATCGATATATTTATTATCTATATATAAATTTTACGCATTAATTAGTCTTTTTTAAAATAATAATTTTTTTTAAATTACAGAATTTATATTTTTATACATATTTTAAATATTATTATTATTCACAGTTATAGAAACTGGAAAATATTATTGATAAATTTTTGTTTCAATGTTGCTGAATCGTGTCTATATTTATTATATATTATTATACAGAAGGAAATTATAATATTGGTTAAAATACGATTTGTGTAATTAATGTGAAGCAACTAAGAAAGTGAAAAGTCTGAATTTACATAATTATAAATTCGGATAATATAAATAGTAATAATAAATTTGGATTTTGAGCTCTTGTATAGTGAAGTGGCTCTGGAAGAACAGAAACACAAATCAGACTGGTATAGAGCTGATCAATTGAGCGGCAAGCCGCTGATCTGCGGCTCTCGCACACGCGCATTATAACCGGTAATTATCCGCAATTAAATATTGGTCGGACTGTGCGAGGCTTCTTCTCTGAGGTAACTGAGTGCGGTTGGGGGGACCTCGAGCCTCTTATACCGTCAGACGGTCGACTTTGCTCCAAGAGGGTGTGTGTTGGTCAGACCGTGACTCTCAAGTTCTGCCCTATTCCCTTTTTTCAGTTTCTCATCGTTCTATTAATACTCTTTCATTGATACCTATACGAAGAAAAGGATCTATAAAAAAATAAAATAGCCATGTAACTGAAGAAAAACTACAAATAGTCAGCTCGTGGTATTTGGAGTCACTTGTTGGCAACAAGTGCCAGATTTTTGGAATATTTTCGTACGATATTTCAACGATGAATTTAATACTTTTTTCACGTTAATGTAATATGAATAGCGTAATGTAACAAAATTTTGGCGAAATTTAACAAAAAGCAGAAAATTTAGAGTAAATTTCACCATAATCATAAATGTTGGGCTGAGCTTGACGAAAACCACAAATTTTCTACAAAATATTATGAAAACCACAAATTTTCTACAAAATATTATGAAAACCACAAATTTTCTACAAAATATTATGAAAACCACAAATTTTCTACAAAATATTATGAAAACCACAAATTTTCTACAAAATATTATGAAAACCACAAATTTTCT
Organism: Ephialtes manifestator; assembly: GCA_963970395.1. Lineage (NCBI taxonomy): Eukaryota > Metazoa > Arthropoda > Insecta > Hymenoptera > Ichneumonidae > Ephialtes > Ephialtes manifestator. The sequence goes on from OZ019972.1 coordinate 36,488,521, forward strand.
ACAAAATATTATGAAAACCACAAATTTTCTACAAAGTCTGGCTCAAAACACAAATTTTCTAAGAAATTTTGTTGAAACTACAAATTTTCGACAAAATTTGAGAAAGCCCCAAATTTTCGCCAAAATTTGACAGAGCCACAATTTTTCGACTAAATTTGACAAAACCACAAATTTTCGACAAATTTTTACAAAAACTACAAAATTTCGATTTTTTAAAACAAAAACCACACATTTTCGACAAAATTTTACGAAAACCACAAATGTTCGACAAAATTTTACAAAACCACAAATTTTCGACAAAATTTTACAAAACCACCAATTTTCGACAAAATTTTACAAAACCTCAAATTTTCGACAAAATTTTACAAAACCACAAATTTTCGACAAAATTTTACAAAACCACAAATTTTCGACAAAATTTTACAAAACCACAAATTGTCGACAAAATTTTACAAAAACTACAAAATTTCGATTTTTTAAAAACAAAAACCACGCATTTTCCACAAAATTTCACAAAAACCACACATTTTCGACAAAATTTTACGAAAACCCCAAATTTTTGACAAAATTTTACAAAAACCGCAAATGTTGTACAAAATTCGACACAAACCACAAATTCTCGACAAAATTTTACAAAAACCACAAATTTTCGCCAAAATTTTACAAAAACCTCAGATTTTCGAGAAAATCGAAAAACTTCATGAAACTATCATCGCGAATAATTTGTAATTGAAAATATTCAATAATCGAAGTTGCAGATGTGATTTAAAAAATATTATTGATTAAATTAGTGTAAAGAAAAAAATTTTGGGTAGCGATCAGGCGTATTTTGGAAAGCAATTATGCTCTCTGGGAGTAAAAGCAGAAGCGGTACTAGGAATGTAGCAGCCACCCACGTGAGGAAGGAGCAAGAGGGGGCGGTCTCTATTTTTCTTTCTTTCTCGAGTGGCGGACATAAATCTCGGCCGCACGCCATTCAACGCTATCATTACGTCTCTCGCTCTGACGAGAGGACCGACGCCGAAAATTTAATGAATTCCCGGTAGTAGCATAGCCGCAACTCACGGACCAACATCATCCATATAGTTTTATGTTATATATTATACGCGGTCTACACGTTTATATGGAGACAATGAGAATGGCTATTACCGTCTCTTTCTAACACTGTAACTTTCTCTCTCACTCTCTTGCCTCACAATCCATGAAAGAACCGCGTAGCGGTATCGAAATTAGGAGGTAAACTATTTTCTCAATTCCAAGAAAAGGAAAAACCATATTTATCGTGCACGGAAGCTACATTTTGGGATCAAAGTGTTCTTTAGTTTTTTTTTACTACAAAAAATATCATGTGTCGAAATATCTTGTATAATAACGTGGGAAAATTTTCACCAGCGCCACCATCGAAAATATGGTAAATTTTCACTAGACACAAAAATTTTTAACAATATGGTCATTTTTAGCTGCTTGACAACTATTTTATTTTACATTTAATTTTTTGAATTGCAGCAGCGAAAATTGGAAATTTTTGTATATATAACTTGAATCTCAAATTTTCGACAAAATATGACTTCAATTCCAAATCTAATTTTTGTGAGAAAATAAAATATCCGACAAAATTTGCGGCAAATAAAAATTGTCTGTAATAAAATGATTAAGTTTACGATTTTTTTAGTTGGGGCATCGAAAATTGTATATTTTTGCATACGTAACTTAATTTTCAAATATTCGACGAAATTTGACTTAAATTTCAAATTCCGTTCAATTTGAAATTTAAGCTTGAGCCAAATAAAAATTTCCCGTAATAATTGGACTCAAATTTTTTTTAAATTCCAAAAAACAATCGAAAATTTTTTCAAAAATGAGAAAAAATCATTATAAAAACACACTTAATTTTTCTACTAATTTCCAATTACCGGAAATTATATCGACTAGTTAGAAAAATGGTTTTAATGCTGTGATGAATTATTTTATAGCTGTTTGTTTACAAAACTGTATAATTTGAGCGAATGAACGCAGTAATGAAGCCATAGAGGTCTCGATGGGGTCCGTGAAGTCCCTTTTGCTGACGCGTACATTAGGTACTTTGTATACCGTACTGCGGTATATAACGTACATAGAACGTCGGCTGCTCCGGTTGAGTGATCGAGTAAAGGCCAGCCACGTTCCATTTCCGAGACGGACTCCGTTTAACCATCGCATGACGTTCGTCGATTAATCAAGTTGTATCATCGTTCGCCTGCTTTATACAGGGCCCGATGCCGACCCCTCCAGCGATTTAATCTAATTTGTATCGTCCTTTGTTAATCGCGCAGCACGGCCCCATGTTAATTTGTCCGGGCGTGCGGGATACTTGCGACTATGCTGCTCAATATTATACTCCTGTATATATATATATATATATATGTATATACCAGGTTCGCGCATCCCTGGACGAAATAAACTACCGTTCGCGTCTCTCACAGAGAACGCGCTTTTGTCTCGCCAGATATATAATTATGCCAATCTCTGTTATTGCCATTATTTATTCTCACTGTCACAAACACATGCGGAGAGAAAAAGAAAAATTTCCTCCAACTTTTTAGAGAAGGTCGAAAATATTCAGTGACAGAAAAATATAAAGGGAATTTAAAAAAAATTACTAATTTTTTTTTCAAGTTAACGGGATTGTGTATAATTTAATATTTTATATATATTTTTATGTAGTTTTATATATATAATTTAAATTGTTAAATTATTATATATATAATAATATTTTTTTTGCAATTCTTTGATTATTGTTTATAGTAGTAGATAGTTTAATAATTACGTTGCTTTTTTGTATCTATGGTGATATACGCCATTTGGCGATATTTTGATAAATAGAATAGTTTTTGTGATGATCGATCTTGTCTTGAGCTCTGAAGCCTTGAGGGATCCTCACGGAGAGAATGGAAAGGTCAAATAAGCATATTTCTGTTTATTTCGAGGAATTAAAAATATTTAAAAGTATAACACTTTTACGTTCGGGAAAATATTAGGCGAAAATCGCCACCTGGCGGCGGATTGAGGGACTAAATCCGTGAATTAACACCTTTTTGTTTTATTTTCGTATATTTTTCAGATTTTTTTCATCAAATCACAAATAATCGAAGAAATTTTTTTAGAAATGACACATTTTTATTGGTTAAGTCGAAAGTGCCATAAAAAATTTTGCAATATTTAAATATTTTGACGTTTTAAATAATAATTTACACTTTTTTTTAAAATAATAGAAAATATCGAGTCGAAGCTGTACTTTTTTAAATAAATTGTGCAAAAATTTCGATTCAATTTTTACTGTATATTATTATCTTTTATTAAATTCTTACTGTTCTATATAACAAAATATTCAATTGTCGTTACTACCAAAAATTTTCTCGTTTCATTTCTCCAAAAAAATCTCTTACTTTTTTTTACCTCTAAAGAGAGGATCAAAAATTGTTTTCATTTCCTCTTCTTCAATCAGTCTTCATACATAATCTCCTCCCGAAGAGCAAAGTTACGAGTGATCATTACATTAGTTATATATAAATTGCATTTATGCCCAATTTATTAATTATATTATTATTAAATTATTATTAAAATTATATATGTCGGACTATATATAATTTCTTGGTATATTCTTACTATTCTTACTATTCTATATCACAAAATATTCACTTGTCATTACTACCAAAAATTACTCGTTTAATTTCTCCAAAAAAATCTCTTACTTTTTTTGACCTCTATCAAAATTTGTTTTTTTCCATTTCCTCTTTTTCATTTAGTCTTCATACAGAACCTCTTCCCAAAGAGAAAAGTTAAGGCAATTTATTAATTATATTATTATTAAATTATTATTAAAATTATATATGTCGGACTATATATAATTTTTTTGCTATATTCTTACTATTCTATATAACAAAATATTTACTTGTCATTACTACCAAAAATTACTCGTTTAATTTCTCCAAAAAAATCTCTTACTTTTTTTGACCTCTATTAAAATTGGTTTTTTTTTCTCATTTCCTCTTCTTCATTTACTCTTCATACAGAATCTCTTCCCAAACAGAAAAGTTACTGAGAAAAATTAAGGCAATTTATTAATTATATTATTATTAAAATTATATATGTCGGACTATATATAATTTTTTTGCTATATTCTTACTATTCTGCATAACAAAATATTCACTAGTCATTACTACAAAAAATTTCCTGGTTTCATTTCTCCAAAAAAAATCTCTTACATTTTTGTACCTCTATCAAAATTGGTTTTTTTCTCATTTCCTCTTCTTCATTTAGTCTTCATACAGAACCTCCTCCCAAAGAGAAAAGTTACGAGTGAAGCGGGAGCTTTTATGCCCACGCACAAAATATACAGCATCTCTCGGTCCAGCTGCAGTTGATGCGTCTGCGGTGGCTGAGAGGATCGAGATCTGATCAGATCGATATTAAATACGTCGGTGCGTGATCGATAGATCAATAACGCACGGATGAAAACTCGTGTACTCTCGCTTGAGGGCGAAGACTACGCTACGAGGGTGAAGAGCGGAACGGAAAGAAGTTGGCGCTGTGTCTTGGGTTGCAGGAGCTCGTGAGATACGAGACAGAGTGTTGTACAGTGAGTCTTGAGCTCGCGGATATATAAGACAAGGCGAAAGATGAAGAAGGAACGAAGAGCTCCTCTCCTGACCCGAAGAGAGGCTTTCACGCGGAGGCACATATTAAACAGCATTATTTATTGCCCCCCGCGCAGCCTTTTGATTTGATTTAGCAAACAGTATCCGTAACAAATTGATAAGCGTTCCGCGGTCGGCAACATCAGAGGGAAGAATGCGCGAGTGAACGAACCGAGGATCGAACGACCGAATGAACGACCGAGCGAAAACTCGACGACTCGTACGTCGGGCCAGGAGACTCGGGCAGGTCAGGGCCGGACGAACGTATACTTTGTTAGATTCGCTCTCTCTTTCTCACTCTCTATACTCTATATATCAAGTATTCCCTGTCAATTTTGACATTTTTTTTTTTGTTTATTATTATTTTATAAAATTTGACAACTGCTTCTCTCACTCTATTTACTCAATATATCAAGTATTCCCTGTCAATTTAGCTATTTTATTTTTTTATTGTTTTTTTATAATAATTGACAGCTGCTTGATTTTAGTTTTTGAGATTTTTTTCGTTAGACTGTAAGTTTTATGTTTTTTAAATAGATACATTTTGCTAATATTGTGAGGAAATTTTTTTGCAGGTTGGAAAGATTTTGGAAATTGAATAAAAATTATTTTCTGTCAATTTAGCCATTTTATTTTTTTTAAATAATTTTTTTATAATATTTGACAGCTGCTTGATTTTAGTTTTTGAGATTTTTTTCTTTAGACTTTGAGATTTATTTTTTAAAAAAATAGATATTTTTTGGCTAAGATTATAACGAAATTTTTTTGCAGGTTGGAAAGATTTTGGAAATTGAATGAAAAGCATTCTCTGTCAATTTAGCCATTTTATTTTTTAAATTATTTTTTAAAATAAAATTTGACAGCTGCTTGATTTTAGTTTTTGAGATTTTTTTCTTTAGACTGAGATTTATTTTTTAAAAAATAGATACTTTTTTGCTGAGATTATAACCAAATTCTTTTGCAATTTGGAAAAATTTTGGAAATTGAATGAAAAGCATTCTCTGTCAATTTAGCCATTTTATTTTTTTCATTATTTTTTTAAATAAAATTTGATAGCTGCTTGATTTTAGTTTTTCAGATTTTTTTCTTTAGATTTTGAGATTTATTTTAAAGAAATAGATACTTTTTTGCTAAGATTATAAAGAAATTTTTTTGCAGGTTGGAAAGATTTTGGAAATTAAATAAAAAGCATTACCTGACAATTTAGCCATTTTTTTATAATTAGAAGATTTGAGAAATAATTGATTTCGCTTTTTGAGATTTTTTTTAGACTTTGAGATGTGTTATTTAAAAAAAACATTTTTTCTAAGTCATTGAAAGATGGTGCTTATAATGTATTTTTTTTATAGAATGAAAAGACATTGAAAATTGAACAAAAAGTATTCCCTGACAGCTATTTTTTTTAAATATTTTTTATAATTAGCAGATTTGACAAATACTTGATTTTACTTTTTGGGTTTTCAATTTTAGACTTTGAGTGCATTATTTAAAAAAGTACATTATTTCGCAGTCATTTATACCAATTTTTAATGATATCTAAAAAAAATGTATTAACCTTAAAATTGATTTTTTTTTAACGAAAAGATTTTTTTTTCCATGAAGCGAATATTTTCATTCAACTTATTCCAATGCAATAAAAATTGCGTTGCTTTTTTTTTAAATTATTTCCACCTTTTTTTTATTGAATCATATCACTAAAATATAAAATGGAATAACAACATTACAAAATTATTATTACAATAATATAAAATTATTTATAGTTTTCCATTAAAAAATGTTATCATATTGGTAAAAAAAAAATAATAATAATTACAATACAAACTAATATGACAACACAATTTTTGAAAACACAAAATAAAAAAATATCAATATAATGAATGAAAAATTTTCCTTTGAAAATTCACAGAAAGTAAAATCAAGTTGTTGAAAAATTTTGATTAATGATGAAAAATATTTGAGAGACTTGATATAAAAGTGGCTTGACAGAGAATGCTTTATATACTGTTGCTGCTGTCTATATACTCGAATGGGATATATACTTTTGCTCCTGCCACGTTGGTACTCTCTGAAGAAAGAGAAGTACTGCACTTCGTGCGAAGCCACCATTAGCATAGGAGGACCCCCCACGGCGATCGCGAAACTCAGCGCGCTCGAGTCGAGAGAAAGAAAGAGAGAAGAATATGGAGAGTCGAGAGAGTTGCCCCGGACCGTTCCATACAACTCCGCATGGTACACATTATAAAATACATAGAAGCAGCTCTGATATATAAACCGAGCATTATTAATTTATGAATCGAACCATTCCTTTAATTATAATACGATATTTATTCAGATACGTGAGCCCGGCGCTGTACCGAGTCACGCGCTGTTCTCTATGCTAATTCATTATGCGCTGTGCCTCCCACTATTTCTTTCAATCTCTTCGTATACTTTTGCTCTGCGTTGTCCTCTTCTTCCTTTTCTCAATGCTCTTTTTATTTCCTCAAATCTTAATTCTGATTTTTAATTGACATTAAGATATCAATTTTTTTTTACATTTTTTTTTTTTACATTTTGTTTTTAAAAAAATTTGTACGTGTTTAAAAGATTTCTTTTTATAACGGACACTTTTTGACACAGAATAAACAATAATGTGTTTTTGAATTTTTTTTATATATAAGAAGGTTTTTGAAAAAAAATTGGTTTATATATTTAATGCATCGAAAAATAAATGTAATTTCTTCTCCTCACAACTTTGTTGTGAAGTTATATTGAAAATAAAACATATATATTTTTTTGCATTCACGTAAATATTTATTGAAAAATTTAATTTGACGACAAATTTGCATTTCGAAAAATTGTGGCAGCTTACAATTTTCGTTATTATCTTTCTACTCCATTATAATTCTTTACTTGCCAAAATTTTCAATTAAATAAAATTAGTAAAAAAAAACATCTGTTTTTTTTTTACTAATAAAAAAACTAAACTTTTACTAAAAAAACAGATGTTTTTTTTTGCATTTACGTTAGTATTTATTAAAAAATACAATTTCACGATAAATTTGTATTTCGAAAAATGATTGTAGCTCACAAGAGCTGGTGAGAGAGTAACATTTTTTTTTCCTTGCCAAAATTTTCGATTAAATTTTCGAAAAATTGTAAAATACCATACAAAGCCAAACGAATTGTCATATGCCAAAAAATGGAATTCTTCCGTCAAGAAAAATGATGGTAGCCCACAATTCTCGTTAAATTATCGTCCCACTCAATAATAACGTGAGAAAGTAAAATTACAACACCAAATTTGCCATAAACTTTACTCCGCCAGTTCGAAGTTCAATGAGTGGTCGAATAGGTAGATATTTAAGAGTGAATAGTTCACTGTTAATTGATCACGAAAATTAATTTTCTTATCCATGCAAAATTTGCGATTAAATTTTCAAAAAATAATAAAATGCCGTACAAAACCAAATAAATTGTCATATGGAAAACAAATGATAGGATTTGCCATGAACTTCACTCCGCCAGTTCGAAGGTCAATGAGTGATCGAATAGATATTTAAGAGGGCTGATTTTGCTGATTGATCGCGAAAATTAATTTATTTCTCATACAAAATTTTCGATCAAAATTTAAAAAAAAATTGTAAAATATCATACAACACTAAATAAATTGTCGTATGGAATACAAATGATAGGATTTGCCATGAACTTCGCTCCGCCAGTTCGAAGGTCAACGAGTGGTCGAATAGGTAGATATTTAAGAGGGGTGATTTTTCTGATTGATCGCAAAAATTAATGTATTTCCCATACAAAATTTTCGATGAAAATTTTTTAAAGATCGTAAAATACCATACAACACTAAATAAATAGTCGTATGGAAAACAAATGATAGAATTTGCCATGAACTTCACTCCGCCAGTTCGAAGTTCAATGAGTGGTCGAATAGTTAGATATTTAAGAGTGAATACTTGTTGCTGATTGATCGCGAAAATTAATTTTTTCCATGCAAAATGTTCGATTAAATTTTCAAAAAATAACAAAATGCCGTACAAAACCAAATAAATTGTCATATGGAAAACGAATGATAGGATTTGCCATGAACTTCGCTCCGCCAGTTCGAAGGTCAATGAGTGATCGAATAGATATTTAAGAGGGCTGATTTTGCTGATTGATCGCAAAAATTAATTTATTTCCCATACAAAATTATCGATCAAAATTTAAAAAAAAATCGTAAAATACCATACAACACCAAATAAATAGTCGTATGGAAAACAAATGATCGGATTTGCCATGAACTTCGCTCCGCCAGTTCGAAGGTCAATGAGTGGTCAAATAGGTAGATATTTAAGAGGGGTGATTTTTCTGATTGATCGCAAAAATTAATGTATTTCCCATACAAAATTTTCGATGAAAATTTTTTAAAAATCGTAAAATACCATACAACACCAAATAAATAGTCGTATGGAAAACGAATGATAGGATTTGCCATGAACTTCACTCCGCCAGTTCGAAGTTCAATGAGTGGTCGAATAGTTAGATATTTAAGAATGAATACTTTATGCTGATTGATCGCGAAAACTAATTATTTCCATGCAAAATGTTCGATTAAATTTTCAAAAAATAACAAAATCCCATACAAAAACAAGTAAATTGTCATATGGAAAACGAATGATAGGATTTGCCATGAACTTCGCTCCGCCAGTTCGAAGGTCAATGAGTGGTCGAATAGGTGGATATTTAAGAGAGAATAGGTCTTTGCTGATTGATCGCGAAAACTAATTTTTTTCCACGCAAAATGTTCGATTAAATTTTCAAAAAATAACAAAATGCCGTACAAAACCAAATACATTGTCATATGGAAAACGAATGTTCGGATTTGCCATGAACTTCACTCCGCCAGTTCGAAGGTCAATGAGTGGTCGAATAGGTGGATATTTAAGAGAGAATAGGTCTTTGCTGATTGATATGTTTGCGGGGCGGTTACCGCTCACCTCCTTATACTGCCGCGGTTGAGGTGAGCTGCCCCACAATCCACTTCTTCCCGATGATTTAAGGGCCATATTTTACAGAGGCCTTTGGCATCACCATACCAGCCACTTGTTCCCATAGTGTATAAATACGTATGGTGCTTGGTAGTCCAACTACAACGTATGTATACGATGATACTTGTGCCGTTGATACTACTACTATAAGTATTACTTTGGCGAACCTTTACTCGGTGCATACCTCCGCGTTATTGAGACGTCCGGGTGCGAGAATAACGCACTGGTACATATATATACCTCTATATATCTATATATATATACATTATACACATATGGATATTCACACACGTATGATTCACGAGAAGGTGAAGGGATGTGCGAGTCAAGTGGCGAACGCGTCGAGCTCAACTTGTAAATAAGCGGAGGTGGAGAAGAAGAAGAAGAAGAAGAAGAAGGAAGAGAAGATGAAGAAGGAAGAAAGTGCAAGCCATATAACCATCTTTGCTGGCAAACTATCGCTTGAAATATTATTCTCGTGACCGCGGCGTGACTAACAATGAGCCTCTCTGACTCCCTATAGGCTCATCCTTCCTTCTATATCCTCATCGTTCAGCAATACTTTGCTCTGTTTTCAAGAGAAAGAAATTTCTGGTTCAGGTGATTGCTAACTAAATGACAAAGTTCGACATTGAAAGATTTATGGTCACTTTTTTTTAGATTTGGAGATTAAATATTTTTAAATGGTTGGATCGTGTTTTGGGCTGCGATTGGTTACTTTTATTTTTAGCAAGATGTTGGGCTGTTTTTTTTTTACGTTTTTAGGAGTTCTAGATGGTTTTTGGGTCCTTAATTTTTTAGTGGACCAAATTTTTCGTGACAATTGGAGCAGTTTATATTGTTTATTTATCTCATAAATAATTTGGCATCAATAATTTTTGAAGAATTTACTGCCATATTAGTAATAAAATGTATAAACTTTTCGTTTAAAAAAGTACAAAATAAATATTCAACAAGTTTGTCTCTTAATAATTTATAATAAATGTTTTTGTACAGATGAAGATTTAATAAAATTATTTACGAAATTAATAAATAAATATAGCAACTTACAAAATCTACAATATATAGAAACATACAAAATAGTGGCATATTAAATGTAACTCTACAAAAAAAAAATCCTTTTTGGGGAGATTTTTTATTTTTTGAAATTTCTTCCAAATTATATGAAACCACTTTTAAAATGTTTTAAATTTCTTCCAAACGTATGAAACCACTTTTAAAATTTTTTAAATATCTTCCAAATGATATGAAACCACTTTTTTAATTTTTTAAATTTCTTCCAAACGACATGAAGCCACTTTTTTTAATTTTTTAAATTTCATCCGAATTATATGAAACCAATTTTTTAATGATTAAATTTCTTCCAAATGATATGAAACCACTTTGAATTAAAAAAAAAATTCTTCCAAACTATATGTAACCACTTTTTTAATTTTTTAAATTTCTTTCAAACTATATGTAACCACTTTTCAAATTTTTAAAATTTCTTTCAAACTATATGAAACCACTTTTTAAATTTTTTAAATTTCTTCCAAACGATATAAAACCACTTTTTTTAATTTTTAAAATTTCTTCCAAACAATATGAAACCACTTTTTTAAATCCTTTATATTTCTTCCAAATGATATGAAACCACTTTTTAAAATTTTTTTTAAATTTCTTCCAAACGATATGAAACCATTTTTTTAATTTTTAAAAAATTTCTTCCAAATAATATGAAACCATTTTTTTAATTTTTAAAAAATTTCTTCCAAATAATATGAAACAATTTTTTTAATTTAATTTAATTTTCATCATTGGACCATCGGAGTGAAATAAAGCAGAACAATGAATACGTCAGAAAGAACTTGGATCCCTTTCACGCAAAGGAGTTACAGACAGTGAAACGTTTTTTTACCCAGCATCCATTACGGGACGATGGGCAACACCGTAAGAGCCGCGAACCGGCGGACCTCGCGACTACCGCGTTCCCATGATAGCCGTGCGAGAGTCGTCATACGGTACCACAAGGAGCAGCAGGCAACGTTCGCGTTCGCCAGAACAAGACACGGCCCCATGGATTATGGGAGCATCGAGTATTCCCAGTAGTAATCTCACTCGACGTTCAGGGAAAAACTCGTGCGTATCTTATCGAATGCTGACGTCAACAGGACGATTTTCTCCTTACGCGGGTGGTCGCGACACTCGCATTTTATAATTGTGTGTGTGTGTGGCAAAAAAAAAAAGAAAAAAATGTCGTTCTGCTCTCCCGAAGTCTCATATCTCTTCTTCGTCAATAAGATGGTTTTCTTCATGGTTGAAGTATTTACTTTATTGCATCTTTCCATATTTGGCAGCTTAAGACTCTGGATGTCGCATTAAAATCGTTAAATCTGTTTTATTTATTTTTTTAATGATAATTTATCGACATCTAAAAATCTTATGGGGTTGGAAAATTAACTTGATGGAAGAAGAAAAAGGTAATAGGATTTTGAATGTTTCATGATTGAATTTCATCATCTATTGGTACAGTGAGAAAAAAAATGACTAAAGTCAATCTCATTTCTTTTTTTTTCAATAAATTATTTTATATTTCAATAAAATATCTTAACACAAACGAAATTTGTTTCATGGTTTCAAAATGATAATTTAACGACGTCTCTTAAGGGTGCAAAAATAAACTTGATGAAAGAAGAAAAAGGTAATATCATTTTGAATGTTTCATGATTGAATTTCATCATCTATTGGTACAGCGAGAAAAAAAATGACTAAAGTCAATATCATTTTTTTTTCAATAGATCATTTTATATTTCAATAAAATATCTTAACACAAACGAAATTTGTTTCATGGTTTCAAAATGATAATTTAACGACGTCTCTTAAGGGTGCAAAAATAAACTTGATGAAAGAAGAAAAAGGTAATATCATTTTGAATGTTTCATGATTGAATTTTATAAATTTTGGTACAGTGAAATAAAAAGAGGAATGAAGACAATCTCATTTTTTTTCAGAAGATCATTTTATATTTCAATCAAATATTTTAATACCAGAGAAATTTGTTGTTGAAGCTATTGAAACAAATATGTCATTGAAATTAATCACGCAATCAATAAAACTCGGCAGAAATATCAAATGTTGAGCTCAAAATACTGTTGAGCAAATGTTCTTCCATAGACAATCGCTGGGGTCGGAAGTTTGCGCCGTCTTGTTCCCGTTTTTCGAAGCGTGTGATGCAATGAGCAGAATAAACAAAAGCCCATAGGGGAAGAATAGTGCGGAGACTAAGAACCGGATGAGACGGAGATGGACATTGGACGTCCGTTACTTTATTTCCTAACGTCTTAAGGAAATAAAAGCAAGTGATTCCAAAATGTAACTTTTGCCAAAGAGAAAATTGTTTGCTTACGTTTTCGCGAAAAAAAAAATTCAGAAAATGTTTATCAGGATTTTACATTTTTATTCTTGTAGCCGGAAAATCAATCTCAATTTAGTTGAAATTTTGCGTAGAGGTCAACTAATATTTAGCATTGCTGAAAATTAAATTTGGTAAAGATCAGTAGACAGGTTCAAATTTTATACCAATTTTAATATTTTCCCTAAAAAAAAGGAAAATTGTACAATTGGATTTTTTTATATTTACGATAATCATAATATAATCGTCGCAATTATAAAAATATAAAAAATTATAAAAATGTAGATATAAAAAAATATAAAAATAAAAATATAGTTTATTTTTTAGTTACCGTAGCTTAGAATTTACGATAACCATAATATAATCATCGCAATTATAAAAATATAGTTCTTTTTTTATGTATCGTAACTCCAAAAAAAAATTGTATTGATGAGAAATGAATAACTGTCAATTTATAGTTGCCCGGATTTTTACAATTTCTCTGAGTGGAATAAAAAATAGACTTTTAATTATTTTCTACTTATAATTCTACTACAAATGCTTGAAGAAAATTGGCAAAGTCGTGTTATGCGAAAACTCGTATGTCGCTCATTTGGAATTCTTGCGAGGAAATTCTTCCGCCCTTTCCCCCCTTTAGATTCCTCCTTTCAACGTGTATACAATTGTGAAACGAAAGGAATATCGCCGTAAGCGCATTCGTGTGTTCCGATAGAGGGAACCTGCCAGGAGCAAAGCGTTTGGGTTATTTTCCGTCCGAGCTGGTGCACGCGCCGAGACGTAGAATAATCCAAAGAAATCGGAACACGGAGAGGAGGCGGGCAAGAAGGGAGAACCCGAAGAGCGCCACCAGAAGCGAGCACGCGAACAAACGGAAATTTTCCCTTTAAAATGCGGAATGGTCGAGCGGCGGCGCTGCGGTGGTCAATATAGCCAAAGCCAGACGCAGAACTCAAAAGGGGAAAGAAAGATAGAGAATAGTGGGAAAAGAAAATGAGAGGAAAGAAGGTTGAGTAAGAGGGGGAGGAAAGATGCAAGGGTGCGCGAGGGACTTGAAATTGGAGGCGGGAGCTTCTTCCAAACAGGGAAGGAAGAGGCCACTGCTCTCTTTCCATTAACTAGCCCATTTCATTCAACTTGTATACGCAATTTCAAATTATTCTTCGAAAAACTTGCACATAAATGGGTAGAAATAATTTTTTTCACTGTCTTTGGGTTTTGCTTTTTCATCAATAAAAGCTCTATTTACACATGGAAAATCAAAATTTTTATGTAAATTTACTCGGGGGAGGCTAGCACGTCGAGATAAGTGGGTTTGGAAAAAATGTCCGTCTTGATGGTTGTTTGTGCTCCCCGCTGGAAATATTCAAATTGCTGTAACTTGAGAACCGTTTTGACAATCGAGCTGAAATTTGGCAGTCATGTAGAGCGGATAGGGTCCTTTGTTTACTGTGAATTGGACGATGATTGAAATACCTGTTAAAAGTTTATAACAATTTTCATTTTTTACAAAATGTGGCATTTCGCTCTAGTTGCTACAAATTTTATGCTATCGAGGTCAAAAGTATTTATGAGGGTAATGCAATGTTTAAGGATGATCTATGTTGAGTTTGAACCGAATTTATAAAAACGGTCGGATTTTGGAGAATTTTGAAAATTTTGGAAAATTCTGTTTTCGCTGTAACTTAAGTCAATTTTGGCTAATTGAGTTGAAATTTGGTACAAGAACGAAATAGCATTCAATAATGTTAGATATTAAATTTGATGAAGATCGGTAGAGTGATTCGGATTTTATAGCAATTTTCATTTTTCATGATTTCTTCAAAGTTTTCCAAAATTTTATTTATTCCCGAAAAAAATGACAATACGATTTCAAATTTTACATACAATAGTGGGAAAAGAAAATGAGAGGAAAGAAGGGTGAGTTGAGGGGGGAGGAAAGATGCAAGGGTGCGTGAGGGACTTGACATTGGAGGCGGGAGCTTCTTCCAAACAGGGAAGGAAGAGGCCACTGCTCTCTTTCCATTAACTAGCCCATTTCACTCAACTTGTATACGCAATTTCAAAATTATTCTTCGAAAAACTTGCACATAATTGTGACACTTCATCAGAATTTTTTATTGGCATTAAATGGGCACAAATAATTTTTTTCACTGTCTTTGGGTTTTGCTTTTTCATCAATAAATGTTCTATTTACACATGGAAAATCACAATTTTAATGTAAATTTACTCGGGGGAGGCTAGCACGTCGATATAAGTGGGTTTGGAAAAAATGTCCGTCTTGATGGTTGTTTGTGCTCCCCGCTGGAAATATTGAAATCGCTGTAACTTGAGAACCGTGTTGACAATCGAGCTAAAATTTGGCAGTCATGTAGAGCGGATAAGGTCCTTTGTTTACTGTAAATTGGACGATGATTGAAATACCTGTTAAAAGCTTATAACAATTTTCATTTTTTACAAAATGTGGCATTTCGCTCCAGTTGCTGCAAATTTTATGCTATCGAGGTAAAAAGTATTTATGAGGGTAATGCAATGTTTAAGGATGATCTATGTTGAGTTTGAACCGAATTTATAAAAACGGTCGGATTTTGGAGAATTTTGAAAATTTTGGAAAATTCTGTTTTCGCTGTAACTTAAGTCAATTTTGGCTAATTGAGTTGAAATTTGGTACAAGACCGAAATAGCATTCAACAATGTTAGATATTAAATTTGATGAAGATCGGTAGAGTGATACGGATTTTATAGCAGTTTTCATTTTTCATGATTTCTTCAAAGTTTTCCAAAATTTTATTTATTCCCGAAAAAAATGACAATACGATTTCAAACTTTACATACAATAGTGGGAAAAGAAAATGAGAGGAAAGAAGGGTGAGTTGAGGGGGGAGGAAAGATGCAAGGGTGCGTGAGGGACTTGAAATTGGAGGAGGGAGCTTCTTTCAAACAGGGAAGGAAGAGGCCACTGCTCTCTTTCCATTAACTAGCCCATTTCACTCAACTTGTATACGCAATTTCAAAATTATTCTTCGAAAAACTTCCACATAATTGTGACACTTCATCAGAATTTTTTATTGGCATTAAATGGGCACAAATAATTTTTTTCACTGTCTTTGGGTTTTGCTTTTTCATCAATAAAAGTTCTATTTACACATGGAAAATCAAAATTTTAATGTAAATGTACTCGGGGGAGGCTAGCACGTCGAGATAAGTGGGTTTGGAAAAAATGTCCGTCTTGATGGTTGTAAGTGCTCCCCGCTGGAAATATTGAAATTGCTGTAACTTGAGAACCGTTTTGACAATCGAGCTGAAATTTGGCAGTCAAGTAGAGCGGATAACGTCCTTTGTTTACTGTGAATTGGACGATGATTGAAATACCTGTTAAAAGTTTATAACAATTTTCATTTTTTACAAAATGTGGCATTTCGCTCCAGTTGCTGCAAATTTTATGCTATCGAGGTAAAAAGTGTTTATAAGAGTAATGCAATGTTTAAGGATGATCTATGTTGAGTTTGAACCAAATTTATCAGAACGGTCGGATTTTGGAGAATTTTCAAAATTTCGGAAATTTTTGTTTTCGCTCTAACTTTAGTCAATTTTGGCTAATTGAGTTGA
Source organism: Ephialtes manifestator (assembly GCA_963970395.1). Lineage (NCBI taxonomy): Eukaryota > Metazoa > Arthropoda > Insecta > Hymenoptera > Ichneumonidae > Ephialtes > Ephialtes manifestator. Next base: position 36,505,215 of record OZ019972.1, read on the forward strand.
AATTTGGTACAAGAACGAATTGGCATTCAACAATGTTAGATATTAAATTTGATGAAGATCGGTAGAGTGATTCAGATTTTAGAGCAATTTTCATTTTTCATGATTTCTTCAAAGTTTTCCAAAATTTTATTTATTCTCGAAAAAAATGACAAAACGATTTCAAACTTTACACAAATACGTAATAACATTCCACAATATGTGGTACAAAATTTTGTAAAAATCGGCATACGCGTTTCCATTTTGTAAACTAAACTATATATCATTGTCACATTTTGAAAAAATGCACATAACTCATAAATAAGTCGAGCAATAAATTTGAAAATTTGTCACATCCATTACGCAGCGACGTTTCACTTAATTTGCATTCATGATTTACGTTCCTGTAGATTTGTGTATCTTTGTTAAAAAAAAAGTAATCATGGAAAAAAAAGGAAAGTAAATGAAACAGAGCAAAGAAAACGAAGAAGATAGTGTGTTTGGTTGCTGAAGCGATGGGAGTCGAGGTACACGGTGCCAGGGAATAAGCCAGGAGCCAATTCAATTACGCATCGCGAACGAGTATTGCGGGGGCTGAACTGGCCAGGGTTGTTGCGGCAATCGAGAGTGTAGTGCCGTTTGCCACTGCTGCCGCTGCCCCTGCTTTTCCTGCTGGCAATCCACAAAGTTGCCACTGACCAGTCTGGCGCAGCCGGTTCGCACTTTCTCGACTTGTAGCGCCACAATGCCAACTGGGCGTGTGAGTACCTTGAAAAGAGCCATTGAGCGAAACCTGTGCAACGCGAAAATTGAGGCGCCATAGATGAAAACATCAAGTTCCAAACATATTAAATGACTTTAATAGAGCTTCATTTACACGTGTCCCATACTAAATCCAAATTGGAGCTAATTATGAGACTACTGTTTACTACACAATATTTTTTTATTACTTATTGAATAATTATTAGCTAAATATAATTTAGTAGAGGAATATAAGAAATTTTTTAGAAATGTTATATCTAATTTTTTAAAAATATATATTTCTACAGATTTTGTGTAGAAAATATAGTGTAAATCTCTAAAGTGTTTTCCACTATATTTTTTTATTATTTATTGAATAATTTTTAGCTAATTATAATTTAGTAGAGGAATATAAGAAATTTTTAGAAATGTTATATCTAATTAAAAAAAAAAAAAATTTCTACAGTTTTTGTGTAGAAAATATAGTGTAAATATCTGAAGTATTTTCCACTATATTTTTTTTATCACTTGTTGAATAATTATTAGCTAAATATAATTTAGTAGAGGAACATTAACATTTTTTAGAAATGTTTTATCTAATTAAAAAATATATATTTTTACAGATTTTGTGTAGAAAATATAGTATAGTTCTCTACATTGTTTTACACTATATTTTTAAAAATTAATTATCGAATTGTTATTAGCAAAATGCAATTTAATAGAGGAATATAAAAATACATATTTTATAATATATTTAAAAAAAAAATATTTCTACGGTTTTTGTTGGTTTAATTCAGTGTTTTAGACTCTTAATGTAGATCATCATTCCTAATTATGTAATTAAGGTAAATCTAACCAATAAACTAATTAATAGGAAAGAACTTTATTATTTTGTTATTATGTTGTAAAGAATAAACCATAAGATTTATTCGATTATAATGAGTGACAGGTCATTTTATTTATTAGAAGATACTTTATCGATTCACCAACCAGAATTTTTGTAGCTCTAATTGTTCAAAAGTTACAACCATTTTTCCTGTTTTTAGGTTAGGTTTGAATAAACAAACGTCCATAACTTTTGAACGACTATCAATATAAAAAATCGCATCGGTGGATCCATGGATCATCTTTTAATAAACAAAATGATCAATTACTCCTCATAATCTGCCTATTAGTATAGTTTATTCTTTAAAAATACTGTGCCAAAACCATTTTATCAGCTATTCTCATAAACCACTCAATTTTTTTTTACCAAACCAGCGAATTAACTTAAATATTAACAACATGCTAATAGACACTCTTTAAGACACAAATTAAATTACCAAAACTTATAAACACACTTTCAACATTTTTTTTTAATTACAAAAAAAAAATATGCCGATTACAATAACAATTGAGAAAGCTTTGTGAAATATTTCTCAAGCTGGGAAAATAATTCTCGCACTACGAAAAGTCCGGAAATTTTTTTGTGGTAATATTTGGCTTGGAATCATCCGTAGGGAATGGCAAAAAAAAAGAAGAAGAATATTTGCCTTGATCATCCGCGATGGAAAATCGAGGAAACCATCCGAAAGAAAAAGATAAAAGCGGCCTGGCACTGACATCGGAGAGAGTTTGGCGTGGGTTATGGGGGCGTCGGCAACCCCTTTATTAGATTACCCGAGTCTCGTCGTCGTGGGCTACTCGTCGTCGCTGCATGGCCACTATATTGCACGGGGAACTCGCGCTCTTTCCACATCGCCTTGGCTGCCACTGCTATGTACTACCAAACTTACAAGACCCTCTCCCGCTGGGCTTATTGTCTCCTTCCGAGAGGCCGCACACTCAGAGCGCCTCGAACCTCTCGACCCGCTACCGAATTACGCCCATTTTCTCCCTCTTCTCACTCCTTCGACAACATATTTATTTACGCACTTATTTCCACATGCAATTCAAGTGCAAAGCCCTTGATTTTTTTACCAAAATTCCTGGGGCTAATTTTTCAACGATTTTTTTTTCAATTAAAAAAAATTGTATATTTTATTCCATACTTGCAAGCAGAAAATCTTTTTGATAACAAAAACATTGTAATAATTTAATAAGATTTTTAGATCTGAATAGAAATATTGTAGAAGTTACAAATAGATAATTTCAAGTCCTTCAACAATTTATTGTTGAAGGACTAGAATTTTTTTTTATGGAAATTTTTTTTTAAGAGGAATTAATGAATCTACTTTTTGAGCTATAATCGATGGCCACCAATAAACAATATCCATCCGAATGGTATCATTTCTTTTTTTTTTTAAAGCCCCAATAGTTAATAATTTTTTAAGTATAAAAAAATATTATTGAAAAAAAAAATCTAAACCTTCAATAATTTCGGGTCCAGAATTTTGTTCATGATAATAACACTTATCAAGATAAAAAATGAAATATATCTTCCAAAGTCGAAGATATCATTAATATAAAAAAAATTCATGCAAATATTCAAAGTGCAAAGAAAAAAATTCCTAACAACTTGGTTGTGAAAAGGGGAAGAAATTCTTGTGAAATGCTGATAACTATAATTATCGCATACATAGTTGCAGTTCAACAAGTTAAGGGAGGGGGTGGAAAAAAATGGAATATCTCGTTGTGTGCCATTTTTAAAGAAAATGTAATTGAAAAAAAAAACTAAATCTTCAATAATTACGATGGTACCATTAATATTAAAAAAAAAAGTTCGAAAAAAAATAAATCCTACTAATTTTTTACTTTGGTTGTGAAAAGCGACAGAAATTCTTATGAAATACTGATAAAAGACAAGACAAGAAAAGACAAGAAAAAAAATTAAAATATACTTCCCAAAATCGATGGTACCATTAATATAAAAAAAAAGTTCGAAAAAAATAAAATCCACTATCTTGTTTGTGAAAAGCCGACGAAATTCTTGTGAAATACTGATATGTATAATTATCTGTGTTTCAAAATATGGTACAGCTCTAAAAGTTACATAGTTGCAATTCAACAAGTTAAGGGTGATGGGAGTGGGAGAGGGGGGGGGGGGGGTTGAATAAATTGGAATATGTTGTTGCGTGTCATTTTTTAAGAAAATTTCATTAAAAAAAAAAACTAAATCTTCAATATTTTCGGGTCCAAATTTCTTTTCCATGATCACAACGTTTTTCAAGAAAAAAATAAATAAATCTCCCCAATTCGATGGTACCATTGATATAAAAAAAAATAAAACCCACTATCTTGTTTGTGAAAAGCCGAAGAAATTCTTGTGAAATACTGATATGTATAATTATCTGTATTTCAAAATATTGTACAGCTCTGAGAGTGCATACATAGTTGCAGTTTAACAAGTTAAGGGGGGTTGGGGTTGGGGGGGTTGAAAAAAATTGGAATATCTCGTTGCGTGTCTCAGGGCGCTCACGTGTCGACGAGCTATTCGTTAGCCGAGCTGGAGTCTCCGGTTATATCTGCCGGCCTCGTAATTATGTACTCGAAGATCGAACGTTCCAATGATCTTTACCCGTGTGCGCGCGGCATGTATAAGAGTCAAGTCAGCACGCATATCCTTCGTTCACGCAGCCATGCGCGATTTGCCCTATGCGTTACGCACTTTTTTACTTTCCTTTTTTCATTCTTTTATTATTATTATTATTTTCTTTTTTTTCTTTTTTTTCTTTTTTTTTTTGTATTTCGCATCGCAAGAGTTACCGCTTCTGGTAATGATCAAGCAGCTGCGCTCTCTGTTGCCCACTTGCCCGTTCGGAGACTCGCCCTTCCTGCTCGTGAATCATTCTTCCAGTCATTGTAAATTCACCCCATGTGGATTTTCAAAAGTAACCCGCAGTCACGAGCAAAAAAAAAATCCACAAAACCCCATTGCCGTTAAAGAGTAGGAAAAAAAAACGAAGCGTAAGCGAAATTCGTGAAATAGCCAATGACGAACGTAATTGATAATCCGACAGCGATTTTCGCTGGAGGATCAATTACTTTGATTGACGTTTTGATAAATATTTTCAATGACATGTTATTGAATTATCGTAATAAGAACGGATATATTATGAGTTCTATAATGATGACGAATTAATTGTAATTATTGACGATTTTTATTTATTTTTTATAATAAATAAAATGTAAAATAAAATATTTCCAATGACATGTTATTGAATTATCGTAATAAAAACGAATATATTATGAGTTCTACAATGATGACGAATTAATTGTAATTATTGGCGATTTTTATTTATTTTTTATAATAAATAAAAAGTAAAATAAAATAATTGGTAAACCAACGGTCGATTTTTTATAATTATTTTTGATAAAAATTTGTTAATAAAAAAAATGGATAAGCCAACATCGATTTATTTATTTTTTTTTCAAAAGTAACCCGCAGTCACGAGCAAAAAAAAATCCACAAAACCCCATTGCCGTTAAAGAGTAGGAAAAAAAAAAGAAACGTAAGCGAAATTCGTGAAATAGCCAATGACGAACGTAATTGATAATCCGACAGCGATTTTCGCTGGAGGATCAATTACTTTGATTGACGTTTTGATAAATATTTTCAATGACATGTTATTGAATTATCGTAATCAGAACGGATATATTATGAGTTCTATAATGATGACGAATTAATTGTAATTATTGGCGATTTTTATTTATTTTTTATAATAAATAAAAAGTAAAATAAAATAATTGGTAAACCAACGGTCGATTTTTTATAATTATTTTTGATAAAAATTTGTTAATAAAAAAAAATGGATAAGCCAACATCGATTTATTTTTTTTTTTTCAAAAGTAACCCGCAGTCACGAGCAAAAAAAAAAATCCACAAAACCCCATTGCCGTTAAAGAGTAGGAAAAAAAAAGAAACGTAAGCGAAATTCGTGAAATAGCCAATGACGAACGTAATTGATAATCCGACAGCGATTTTCGCTGGAGGATCAATTACTTTGATTGACGTTTTGATAAATATTTTCAATGACATGTTATTGAATTATCGTAATAAAAACGGATATATTATGAGTTCTACAATGATGACGAATTAATTGTGATTTTTGGCGATTTTTTTTTTGTTTTTTATAAAAAATAAAAAGTAAAATAAAATAATTGGTAAGCCAACGGTCGATTGTTTACAATTATTTTTTACAAAATTTGTTTTAAAAAAAATGTATAAGCCAATGTCGATTAAATTTTTGTTAAATGAAAAATAATAATTATTAATAATTTAATAATTTCCAAAATTATCACGTAATTGTGATTATTAGTTATTTTTATTTTTGTTTTTATAAAAAATAATATAATTGGAAATCCAACGGCGTTTTAAAAAAATATATATTTTTGGTTAAAATTTGATAATAAAAAAAGTGTATAAGCCGATAACGGTTTATTTTTTTAAAATTTTAATAAAAAATAAGGATGATCGATAATTCAAAAGCGGTTTTCCCTGGATGAACAATGTCGTTGATAGTCATTTGAAAAAGTTGTTCTGATGAGACATTATTATTCGCTTTTAATATACAAGTCCGGTAAACAACTAATGGAATTCGACGTCAATTAAAAATGCATTCCTTGCATCTGCGGTGGATGATTGTTGTTGCAAAAATTTTGTCATAAAATTTAATGACGAGATGAAATGAGGATATCGAATGTACCAAAGTACATGAGAATCGTTTAAAGAACGCGGAAGTCGAAGCGATTTTCGCTACAATCGTCCTTAAGAATTGTCATCGGCATAAATTCTTGACTATTTAATTGTTATGATGAATTGTCGTTGATGAAAGATCCCGAAAGTCCTTCGCATCTTTTTGACATTTGTTGCTGTTGTACGTATGAATTAAATAAATTTCAATGCAACAAAAAAATTGTCACTGATGAAAATGTAAATTTTTTTCGTGATTGTGAATTGCTATTTTATTTTTTTTTTTGTAGAGATGTACGAATTTTTTTGTGCAATTGGAAATTAATTTTATTTTTATAATGTTCAGGTGTCTCAACCCCCTTAAATGCAAGGACAAAGTTGTTCCCAAATCCTTCATCTTTCCGTATGAAGAAATTCGAACCAGAAATTTAGTTGCATCGAGATGAGTTCAACCGAGGGTAACTCTTGAATGGCCGGGCCAGGTAACCTCTGACATATTGAATCGTCATAGAGCATTCAAGTGCATCCGACTGAGTACATACAAAATCATGCAACTTGATGAAAAATACCACTTGACATACACAAAAAAAAGGCTAATTTTCATACGTTTAATTTTTGTTTTTGCACATTTTGTATATAAACCTGAAATGGAAATGTCGTTAAATGAAAAAAAAGTGCAACATTGAAAATTGCACTGATAAATATGCAACAATAAAAAGTGCGACAATGAAAAATGCAATAATGAAAATTACAACAATATAAAGTGCAACAATGAAAATTACAACTATAAAAAGTGCAACAATGAAAATTACAACAATAAAAAGTACAACAATGAAAATTACAATAAAAAATGCAACAATGAAAATTACAACAATAAAAAGTGCAACAATGAAAAATGCAACAATCAGACTTGCAACAATGAAAAATGCAGCAATCAGACTTGCAACAATGAAAAATGCAACAATCAGACTTGCAACAATGAAAAATGCAACAATCAGACTTGCAACAATGAAAAATGCAACAATCAGACTTGCAACAATAAAAAATGCAATAATCAGACTTGCAGCAATGAAAAATGTAACAATGGAAAATGCAACAATCAGACTTGCAACAATGAAAAATGCAATAATCCCACTTGCAGCAATGAAAAATGTAACAATGGAAAATGCAACAATCAGACTTGCAACAATGAAAAATGCAACAATCAGATTTACAACAATGAAAAGTGCAACAATGAAAATTGTAATTTTTAGACATGTCCCAATTTTTGAGGTTCATCAGTTCTACTTTTTATAAAGTTACACAAATGAATTTGTGTAATGGCTGATCAATTTATTTTTCATAATTTTCATATCACTCAGGCCCTTAAACGCGAGGACAAAGTTGTTCTCAAATCCTTCATTTTTCCGTATGAAGAAATTCGAGCCAGAAATTCAGTTGCTTCGAGATGAGTGCAACCGAGGGTAGACCTAGAATGGCCAGGCCAGGTATATATAACGCCGCTGACATATTGAATCGTCATAGAGCATTCGCGTGCATCGGACTGAACTCATTGTCCTGTCATTCACTCATCATCCCCCGCCGACGTTTTTCCAACTGCGTTTGCTTTCTCCTCTCGTCTCTTTCGTATTGCACCAGCAGCAGCCACCGGAAAGAGAGAGCGTTGCCTTCGTCTGAGAGAAATAAAAAATAATAAAAATAAACCACCCCTAATTCGAGCGGTTTTCTCCCCCGCGCTTTCGTTACCTTCACGGTCCACGGATATCTTATTCTCTATATCTCATTCGTGTGGTTTCGTCGGATCTTCGAGAGACAGTTAGGATCAAGCGAGGATTTAAGCCTCGAAATATTTTTATACGAAACTGTTGCGCTGTCTGACGTAATTCGGGGATCAATGTCCTTTTTTTTACGTTCCATTCAGCTATTTTTTTTTTTAAGACAAGGAAAGGAAAGGAAAAGTTCTTTTGCTGTGAATAATTGAGAATTATTTATTGCATTGATTCACGACTCGAAATATTTTTACGCTCATTCAGCAATATATTTTTTTTTAAGAAAAGAAATTAAGCTGTCGTTTTTTTGCTGTGAATAATTAAGAATTATTTATTGCATATCTTAATTTCATTATAATTAGCCAGATTTTACAATTTTGTGCAGATTAAAAGTGTATTAATAAAAATATTTTTATTATTTATACACTTGCAAATGTAGAAAATTGATTTTTTGATCAAAACTATGAAATTTTTTTTTGCTCGGAGACATTTTTGTTTAAAATTTTATAGAATATATTAGAATGTGTGTAGAAGCCACGAAAAAAATCGAAATTTTGGTTTTGGAATATTCAAGCGGTGGAAAAAATTTACTTAATGATTTATCATGCAATTTTGAATAAGAAGCGATATTTCGAATTTTTTTCAACTGTTTAAATATGTTGTCGATTTTTGTATAAATTCCACACATTCCTATAAATTTTATAAAAATGTATGCAAAATTTGAGATGTTTAATATGTGAGAAAAAATGAAATTTACTATTTTGCTCAACAAAATCAATTTTTCTTAGCTAAAAATAAAATCACGTTAAATAATATATAAGAATGTATATTATGTGAAATCTACAGTAAAATAAAACATTTCCGAATGTACAAAAAGTGTCAGAATTTACAGAGCATGCCTCAATAGTGGAAAACACGACAAGACATAATCTACATGCAAACAAACTCCAAGTAATTCATCATCAGAGTAGAAATACTATATAGTCTTGGGGGGGAAATAGCGTGGACGAGGCTCATACTCGGTCGAAGAGAAGAGTAGGAATCGCGGTTGGTGTAGCATTTTAATTAACACGCGCCGCGGTTTAATTCAAGCAGAGATTGCCCGCACACGATTTACTTTAATTGTTTATTTATCTTATTCATCGTACGCCAAAGTTACAACCTCATTCTCTTAACAACATGAAAAAAATAAATCAATTTTCCATCAATTCCATATTTTCAACATTATTTCTTAAAGAAAATGAAATTAAAAAAAAAAATAAACATTTGATTGAATTCAAGAAATATTAACAAATTGTATAAATCAACCTAAAAATATATTATAAATACAAAGAAAAAAGGGGTAACAAAAAATACATAAATTTTCTGCTGAAAATATAACAACAATAATATAGGTATTTATGTGTTTTTTTTTTCATGGTTTAACCCAATTTCCATTTTTGCTGCTTCCATGGTATTTTTTTCCTCATTCTCTTAACAACGTGCGTACAAAAAAAATCAATTCCATATTTTCAACATTGGTTATTTAAAGCAAATGAAAGTAAAAAAAAAGTAAACATTTGATTGCATTTAAAAAATATTAACAAATTGTATAAATCAACCTACAAATATATTATAAATATAAAAGAAAGAAAAAAGGGTAAAAAAATATATAAATTTTCAACTGAAAATATAACAACAATAGTATAGATATTTGTATTTTTTTTTTTCATGGTCCAATCCAATTTCCATTCTTGCTGTCCCCATGGTATTTTTTTTCCTCATTCTCTTAACAACGTGCATAAAAAAAAATTAATTGCATATTTTCAACTCTAGTTACTTAAAGCAAATGAAAGTAAAAAAAAAGTAAACCTTTGATTGAGTTAAAAAAATATTAACAAATTGTATAAATCAACCTAAAAATATATTATAAGTATTAAGAAAAAAGGGATAACAAAAAAATATAAAAATTTTCAGCAAATATATAACAACAACAGTATAGTTATTTATATGAAAAAAAATCAATTCCATATTTTCAACATTAGTTATTAAAGCAAATGAAAGTAAAAAAAAAGTAAACGTTTGATTGAATTTAAAAAATATTAATAAATTGTATAAATCAACCTAAAAATATATTATAAATATAAAGAAAAAAGGGGTAACAAAAAACTATAAAAACTTTCAGCAAATATATAACAACAATAGTATAGGTATTTATATGTGTTTTTTTTCATGATTTAACCCAATTCCCATGCTTGCTACCCCCATGGTATTTTTTTCTTTCATCCCAAAATTCCCATGCTCTAGAAATCCGGGAACTCTTGAGAATCTCCGAGGATTTGGCCTGAAAAACAGACGTTTCACCCGTTTTTGGGGGATTCCCAACTCGCTTTACGATTCAATAGAATGCACTTTTTTTTTTTTCAATTTCGTTCGACCTAAAAAAATCCACTGAATATGCAGGATGCGCATCCCCCTTTTATTATTCGCTGGAAGATCGGTATAGTACTATAGTGCACAAACGGTGATCTTCCAGAATCACGAAATTTACTTGCATCCCTGCGTCACATCGTTGTTCACATTTTGGCCCCTATTTCGAAGGTAAACGCTACGATCGAAAGGCGTTCATAAAAAAATCTCGCGCAGCATCGGATTTCACCCCAAAATAACGCTTTTTCACGCACTTTTTACCGCGTGTGACTGAAAAGGGGAACAAGGTATAGGGCTTATAGTTGAGGCGCGGGAAATACATACCGAAATTCACCATTCGCCACTAAAGTATTTGGAGATTTTTCATTTTTACGGGAAGAAGAGAGTGAGATTAAATTTAACGAAAATTCTCAGGGTACGAAAGGATCGTCAGATTTTAGGGTTTACCCATCATTTTTTTAACGTATCTGCACAATTAAAATTTCAAACATTTAATTGAATACACCAAATCAATTTACTTGAAAACCGATAATTGATTCAAGTATCTGGTATTTAATGCAACTATATATTTAAAAAAGCAGCGAAATAAAATAAATTATTGATCCAAATCAAATATAAATTTAGTGAAAAATGACGGAGAAATTCGAATTTTATAGAATTAAAGAAAATGTTACGCTTTTTTTTTTCACTTTTACACATTTTCTTCCATTTTTTTATTTTCTCAAAATTTATTATATGAGGAAGTAAAATTTGTTCTCATAATCTAAATCTATTCTAATGTTATATATTTCAGGTATATTTTTAAGATTTGTTTATTTGCTTCCCACATAGAAAAATATATATGTAACATATATGTTAAATATATATCGCCAAAAAGTTCTATATGCTGCATATATTCCGCATATATGTATGCAAAAATATACTCAAAATATATGTGATACATGTATGGAATATATGTAAAGTATATTTCATATACGTTTAGCGCCAAAAAGTTCTATATGTCGAATATATCGTGCATATATTTCTATTTCCATGTGGGTTGGTAAGAAAAATAAAATCGATTGGCAATTCATTCAATCGACAAGCAATTAGGTAAATTAGAAGTAAATATAAATTAGACATTCGATCGATTGATGCGAAGAAAGGATCCTTCGAAGGCCGAGCTAATATAGAGTAGGAGAGAGACAGTTAGAGAGTGTCGTGAAAAGTAGCCTGACCCATACGACAGATATCCATCAGGGATACGACCAAATGGAATCGTCCGCGACAAAGGAAAAAGTTTCTCATGGCGGGTAACCATTTTTGGGGATTGATTGATATCGTGACTGGGGTGCGGTCTCTTGCGTTCGCGCTCACAAACACACGCGTGGGCTCGAGAATTCGGCTCTATTCCACTCTGTCGAAATTAGCAATTCGATTGAAATTCAAGCCCTCTGTACCGATCCAACTGCTTTGTACGAAATCTGTTGGACTCTTCGTGGCTTTTTTCCTATATATCGTCTTTAACACAAAGTATTTTTTTTTATAAAAAAAAAATGAAATAAAATTCTTTCCGTTCATGATTAATTTTAGGTGAAAAAATTATAAATCGTCAAATTAACAATTTGATTTTTCTACTATTTTATTCAATCAATGAAGACACATTTTTCCACACGAAAAAATTCCTATGAAATAAATTTACTAATTTTTATGAGTACATACATTTTTTTTTCTTTTTTTTTTTACGGGTTTGCGATTTTTTTATGTGATAAATATGAGGCAGTTAAATTAAGGAAAATTTTGAGTTTGAGGGAAAAACCAATGGCCGAACTTTAAAAATTAATATCTCAGGTTCTATCCGTCGTAGAGATATAAACCAAAAGCCATCTTAAAGCTAAAACAATACTCTTTAGTAGCATATTTTTGAAATTGTTGTAAAATTAAAAATTGCTACTGGTAGCATCATTTGAATTGTTAACTAATTTTCTCACCTAAAACACCATGCAAAAAAAAATGCGATGTGATGTAACTACATTGTTGCTTATATTTGCAACTATGTAGTTAAGTATCTACAACATTTCGAAATGCAACCACAATACTATAATATTTTTTTATTGTCCCATCAATCCCAGAAAACCTTTCGAATTACATTAGATCGAATTTAACTAATTAGAAAAAATAATCAATAATTAATATCTCAGGTTCTATCCGTCTTAAAGAGAAAAACCAAAAGCCATCTTAAAGCTAAAAGAATACACTTTTATATCATAATTTTCAAATTGTTGTAAAATAAAAAATTCCTACTGGTAGCAACATTTCCAAATCCAAAAAAAAATAATAGAATTTTTTTTTTCTTTTTTTTTTTTACGGGTTTGCGATTTTTTTATGTGATAAATATGAGGCAGTTAAATTAAGGAAAATTTTGAGTTTGAGTGAAAAACCAATGGCCGATGATGATAACCTCATAACCGTCGTTATATCGATAATACAAACTCCACGGGGTTTACCGACTCTCGTATATTACGCTGTGGATTGTTTGATTTATTCGGCCCTCGACGCACCGATAATCTTATTGACTTTTAAACATGTAAAATCCAGACTGCCGCGCCTATTACTGTTATCGCGGCTATGCATACACTTCTTCGGAGAGTACCTGTGATGAGTTTAACCGCACGGTTCCAATTCGACATTCCACTGTACGCACCGATACCTTGTATTATTTTTCGTCTTTTTAAAAATAATAAAAATCAAAGTACGCAATAGTAATACGTTAATCGATTCACAAGTAAATAAGATTTTTTTACCAACCAAAAGTAATCATTATTCCATTTTTTCAAATTTACCCGTATAAATGTTAGTTTCTAAATTTTGTGAAATATGGAAAATAATTTCAAAGATTTTGACTTATTTTCATAGTCAGTTCGAAAGTAATTCAACTTAACGAATCCTTGTTAAAATTTCATTAACGTACAAATTTTCAGTTCGAAGTCTCGTAATTTCCAATGTTTTTCATTTTTGGAAAAAAAATTAAAATCAGGAGAGATAAGACATTTGTTTTTCAAATTGATACTGAAATAGGGAGCAATGAGAGAAAAATATAATTGAATACACCAAATCATTGACTTGGAATTTTTAAATATAATTTCAATGCAATATGTATTTGCATCACCAATTATTTTCATTTCTTTGTTTTGAAATATATTATTTAGTTCATTCAATGCAATATATTTTTGATTTTACCAAATGCACAATTGCTTCAAATACTTGAATCAATAATCGTTTTGCTTTCTCATAGAGGAAGCTTTGTTTTTATGAAAAATTTTTTTTTCGAGATTTTCATGTCAAAACGTTTGAAATGGTCTGAAACGTCGAGAAAAGTGGTTTAGAAAAATTGTCTGGATGTATGTATGTGTGTGTGTGTGTGTGTGTGTGTGTGTGTGTGTGTGAAAGGTCAAAAATTCATATAACTGTAACTTATAAAGTATTCGACCAAATCAGCTAAAATTTAAACAACATGCACAGTACTGGCTAATCTTCAATTGGTAGAAATTTTACAAAAATCGCTTAACGCATATCATTTTTATAAGAATTTTGAAATTTTGAAAAAAGTACGTAAATGCTCTAGCTCGAACGAATTTTTAGCTATCGGGCTGAAACTTCGTATTAAAATTGAACAAAGTGATACGACCTTTGGTATTGAATTTGGGCCAAATCGGTAAAACCGTTCGGTTTTTATGAGATTGTGAATTTTTCGAAAAATTTTCGTTTTGCTCTAATTCAGGTAAGATTTCAACTAATCGACTAAAATTTTCTACACAGGAAAAATAACATTCAGTCGTGCTACGTACCAAATTTGGTGATGATCGATAAAGCGGTTTGGATTTTATGTGATTTTGAATTTTTTAAACATTTATTGGTGTCGCTCTGGATTTCGTAAAACATCAAAAATCATTAACTTCGTCAATAATTTTCATCTTTCGCAAAGCTTCCTCTATGAGGAAGCCAAAAATAAAATAAAGAAACTTGTTCATAGAGGCGGTTTGTAAAAAGCGAAAAAGAATGAAGTTTTTTTCAAACAAATTGATTTGTTGTATTAATTTATATTTTTTTCTCTGTGTATACTTTACTCCCCCAGATTTTCCAAACCCTTCCAACTTCCGGTATCGATAGAATCCGAAATAAATAAAGAGAAAGAGACAAAAATAAAAACAAAAATTTATTAAACCTTTTTCGTTCCGTTCGTGTTTGTGTCTTCGGTAACGAATCGGCTGGAAACTCGAGCCAGCAACGAGCACACGTCTAGCGACATTATAGGGTAAGCTAAGAAGCAGCGAGGGAAAGGATCGTGAGGCGAATACTCAATTAAGAACCGTGCGAGAAACGTAAGAGCAGCCCCTTGCTTTTCCTCCCGTTCATCGCGGCAGACAGTAAGACTGACGGTAATTACGAATATATATATATCTATATATATACATATGCAAAGGGAGGGGATGTTGGTGATTGCGTGCTATGGAAGCTAGGGAAATCCATGCAAGAGTGCTCGAGGCTTCTGTGCCGTTTGCTTCTCTGTCAGCATCGCCTTTAGCCAAGCCCACGAATAAACCTCTTCTACGTCGTTTTTCTTTTTTCTCTTCTGCTTATTCTCCCTTTTCCACCTCGCGGTCTTGACGTAACAAGACGTCACGCCAATTACCCTCCGTACTGTGCCGGCTTAAGGCTCGCAACCTCGTCTCCGAGGCGACAACGAGTTTCCGTTTTCCGGAAAGCTTTGGGAAACATATTCTTTCTTTCTTACTTACTACTACTGTTGTTGTTGTTGTTGTTGTTGTCTGCCCCAGGCAACGGCTTTCGAGTGGCCAGTGAACGCGTTGAATATGTTATTAAAGTCACTCCTGGAAAATTTAGACTCAACACGGATCATAAAACTGGTAGTTTAAATAATACAAAATTTAAGATTTTTTTTTTGCAACGTGAAAATAATATTTTATAAATATCAAATATGAGATTTGATAAAAGGGAGTTTTTGGAAATGGGTTTTGCTGAAATTTTTTGGTTTTTGTATTATGGAGCGTTTTTGAGAGAGAAATGAAAATAGAATTTCGGGATTTTCAAGTCGGGGTTGAAAGGTTTGATGATTCTGTCTATCCAATCACCAGGGATGAATTGGTAAAGGGATTTAAATATTATGAAATTTTTTGTAAAAATTATAGGTTATATTTTATTTTCGAAAAATGAACATTCGACGAAATTAAAAAATTAATATCTCAGTTTCTAGCTGTCGTAGAGAGATAAAGTAAAGGTTATTTTAAAGGTAAAATAATACTCTTTGATAGACTATTTTTCATATTGTTGAAAAATTAAAAATTTCTGCTGGTAGCATCATTTGAAATTTTTTAATAAGATTTCTCTCACCTAAGCTACGATATAAAATTTTTTTATTTTTATAAATTCTTTATCTAATTCTCTGACGTATGAAATTTGCTCAAGATGTCCTCTTTTACCAGTTGAATTAATTTTGAGGCGAAATCGCTTACATTAGCAACAATGTAGTTAAGTAGTTGCAACATTCCGAAACCCAAGTAGAGTGCTAGAATGGCTAGAATATTTTTTTATTGCCACATCGAGACCAGGAAAATGCTCTTCTCGTCGTGTAGCCAGATCCTCAGCAGAATTACATTAAAGCAGCGTTGGCTAATACCATCGAATGTCGTCTGTCCTCAAGAAACGAGAAATCTTTGAATCTGCACTCGCAACTCCGAAATGGCAATGCCAGCCGGTTCGATGACTCTCGATCCAACCGCCAGAAACAGAATACTAACAAAGGGACGATTTGGCAACGAGGTTTAAATCTTACCATTTTTTTTTCGAAAATTATAGGTCATCCCTTTTTATTTTCGAAAAATAGAACATGCAAATTTTAAAAATTAATATCTCAGGTTCTATCCATCGTAGAGATATAAATCAAAAGCCATCTTAAAGCTAAAAGAATACACTTTTATATCATAAT
This sequence comes from Ephialtes manifestator, assembly GCA_963970395.1. Lineage (NCBI taxonomy): Eukaryota > Metazoa > Arthropoda > Insecta > Hymenoptera > Ichneumonidae > Ephialtes > Ephialtes manifestator. The sequence continues at coordinate 36,521,707 of OZ019972.1, forward strand.
TTTCTAATTGTTGTAAAATAAAAAATTCCTACTGGTAGCATCATTTGAATTGTTAACTAATTTTCTCACTTAAAACACCATGCAAAAAAATGCGATGTGATGTAACTACATTGTTGCTTATATTTGCAACAATGTATTTAAGTACCTACAACATTTCGAAATGCAAACACAATACTACAATATTTTTTTATTATCCCATCAATCCCAGAAAACCTTTCGAATTACATTAGATCGAATTTAACTAATTAGAAAAAAAAATCAATAATTAATATCTCAGGTTCTATCCGTCTTAAAGAGAAAAACCAAAAGCCATCTTAAAGCTAAAAGAATACACTTTTATATCATAATTTTCAAATTGTTGTAAAATAAAAAATTCCTACTGGTAGCAACATTTCCAAATCCAAAAAAAAAAAATAGAATTTTTTTTATTGCCTCAACGAAACTAGAAAAACTTCGGAATTACTTTAGATCGAAGTTGACCAATACCATCGAATGTCGTCTCTCTTCAAGAAACGAGAATCTTCAAGTCCGCACCCGCAAGCCCGCAATGGCAATGCCGGCCGGTTCGATGAGTCTCTTGGATTCAACCGCCAGGGACGAACGACTAGCACATATCGCGACGTTTCGCAGCAGCAACTTCTGTGTACATCAGCGCTGAGCGCTTCGACGTTCGCGCGACGCATGGCCTCGTGTCCTCGGTTCTACCAGTTTTTCTTGTGATTCGTTCGCTGGCGTCCGGCTGCGCGATTGCCGCCCGACTACTACCCGCCGTCGATATAATGCATTACGCATGCACAAACTGGATGCGTCGTCGTCGTTCGAACGACTTGCATTGAACAACCGGCCACAGCAGCACTCATCACAACGACGACTCGCTGATGTGTCGTCACGTCCGGTCAGCATGAAGCTTACATTAAGCATCAATACATTACACTCTTTGAAATAACTCGAAATTTTTATGCATTAATTCGTCATCGAAATTTAATGTGCAATTGTTGTATAAAATTAATGTAATTTTGTGGTAAAATTAAAGCAAATTATTAAAATTCAAATACTTTTACTGCAAAATTTGAGTGAATTATAAAATTTGCTATACCATACATTCAATTTAACCAGCTTATGCATAAAAACTTCCAGTACCTGGATCTTAAATTTCAAGTAATTTTTTTTACTGTGTTACACTCTTAGAAAAGACTCGAAATTTTTATGCATAAATTCGTCATTGAAATTGAATGTGCAATTGTGTTATAAACTTAATGTACTTTTGCGGTAAAATTAAAGTAAATTATTGAATTTGATGTACCATACATTAATTTTCCATCATACTTGTATATTTAATTTAATATATTAGTTTATGCATAAAAACTGTACTTCCAGTACTTGTACATTAAATTTCAAGTAAACTTTTTTACAGTGTTACACTGTTAGAAAAAATTGGAAATTTTTATGCATAAATTCGTCATCGAAATTTAATGTGCAATTGTGTTATAAAATGAATGTAATTTTGTGGTAAAATTAATATAAATTATTAAAATTCAAATACTTTTACTGCAAAATTTAAGTAAATTATTGAACTTGATGTACCATACATTAAGTGTACATCACGCTTGTATATATAATTTAATATACCAGTTTATGTATACAAACTGTACTTCCAATACTTGTACATTAAATTTCAAGTAAATTTTTTTACAGTGTTTAACTGTTAGAAAATATTGGAAATTTTTGTGCATAAAATTGTCATCGAAATTTAATGTACAATTGTGTTATTTAATGAATGTAATTTTGCGGTAAAATTAAAGCGAATTATTAAAATTAAGGGACTTTAATTTTACATCACTCTTTTATATTCAATTTAATATACCTCTTTATGCATAAAAACTTCCAGTACTTGTACATTGAATTTCAAGCAGATTTTTTTTACATTGTAGTATACAGATTCACAGAATCATCGGCGTGCGCGTAAAACTTGAAACAGTTAATGGATATCTCTTCGATATACGCGCACAGAGAAAGAGAGAGAAAAAGAGACGACGACGCACGTGCATTTATTGCGTGTAAAGCGCGGCAACGCATTGGCGCTCGTGTTCGACCAATCACGAGGCTTATATATACAACACTGACGAATATCCCTTCCATGCGCAAGAGTTTGTAACGTAAAAAAAAAAATAGCAGAGCGGCACGGTTTAAATTTTGCTTCTTTTTTTTTTGTGGTCCCTACTTTTCCGTTTTTTGTTGGGTTCTTTATACGTTTCGTTTCAAAGGTTGCAAAGGAACTCGGAGGTAAAATAACGCTCGCGGTTAATGCACTGGGTGAGCCTTGCGAAGGGTCGAAAGGGTATCGTGATCTCGTTTTTTTTAAATGTTGGTATTGTTGCAGTTTGAATGAATTTTTTTTTAATTCTTGGAATACACTTGATGTTTTGTGTATAATAATTTTTGTTCAGGTTGAAGAGTATTTGATACATTTTAATGTGGTTAGAGTCAATTTATTGTTATATTCCCTTGTTTCAATTTTTTTTTAAACATTTAAAAATTAAATTACAAATTCCATAATTTTGATTGTTCCTAACGTTATTCTGGTGATGTGAAAAAATTAAATTTAGGCATTTCACTAATTTTTTAAAAAATATTCGGTATTATTTTGAGCTAATTAACTCGACTAAAAAAAAATTCTACTTTCAAAATGTTTCACGTTTTATGCTTACGTATTCTGACATTTTTTTTCTTTCTTATTAAAAAAAAATGAGGGCGATAATTTATCAATTTTTTCGTATGTTCCGCAAGATATGAAGAAGATCTGAAATCAGGTTCTAAAAAATTGAGAACAAAATAAGAAGTGTCTAAATCATGAAAAAAAAAATCATAATAACATATCATGAAATATGAATAAAATATATTCAACCTATTTTTCCAATACCCACATAGCAAATTTTTTTCCTCCACAAATTCTCCAAGAATTCGATTTTTAAAAAACGTGCCATTTACCATTTGGTATGTAAACGTCGTTAATTGAGAATCCCTTGAGAGTTGTTTCATTAGTCCACAAAGTGAATAATCCCCGACAGTGATAGACAATAGTGGTAGAATAAAAAGTTATAATTTTCATGATTTCTCGATGACTCAAATCTTTTGACATTTTTTTTTCTCCGCTAAATATCATCTCAATTTTTCCTTATGATCTGTACATTCCTCTGCAGGGTCTAAAAAAATTGAGCTCAAAATAAAGTGCCCAAAACATTTTTAAAAAATTCTGATCTTACAAAAAAGTTCTCATATAATCTCTAATAAAATATCATAAAATATAAATAATATTTTATTTATAATAAATAAAAAATAATATTTTATTTATAATAAATATAAATAATATTTTATTTATATTTTGTATAAATATATATATTTTATATAAATATATATATTTTATATTAAAAAAATACTTTGCCAATACCCACAAAGTATTTTTTTTCCTCCACAAATTCTCCAAGAATTCGAAAATAGGTTCAATAAATATATTGAACCTATTTTGCCAATACGCACAAAGTAATTTTTTTCCTCCACAAATTCTCCAAGAATTCGCTTTAAAAAGATCGTACCATTTACGATTCGGTATGTAAACGTCGTTAATTGAGAATCCCTTGAGAGTTGTTTCATTAGTCCACAAAGTGAATAATCCCCGACAGTGATAGACAATAGTGGCAGAATAAAATGTAACGCGTTTGTACGCCACTTAAATTCCCACACTCGTCTCGCGTATAGTTAGTCCCCGACAAATGTATGCTACGTATTTGCCGGTAGCGAGTAAACGTGGCGATTCGCATGTACCGAAGAAAATGCATCAACTTGGCGCGCACGTCTATCTGCATGCGTCTCATTCACCTGCCTTATGCATATACATAGATACGTATGTACATATATTTCTATGACGATGCCTGGCGTGTGTACTTTAATCCCGACAGTCGATCTTCCGTTTCGTGCGTGATGTACACGTCCCTAACACGAATTCACGAGTAGTCGCGAATTAACACCGCAGTGAGTATATATATATGTATATATATATATATATACTTATAGTACAGAGTGAATTGAAGAAGTACGCAAACGGGTAAATTAATATCATCGTAAAATAATCACCATGACTGATTGCTCGTTAACTGGCATGGGATGTAGAAATAAGAAGGAGAGAAAAAAAAAAGAAAAAAAGAAAAAATAAATACAAGTTCATCCAGTGTTCTGCCACCGACTAATTTTAATTAGAGTTGCATGCGATGAGAGCACTCGCGAGAATCGCCTCGCAAATGTAAATATATATTTTTTCTATGTGCTTTATGTATGGGGTATTCCTGGCCAAATCAACAAGCTTTCAACCCTAACACCTTCTATCATTTTTTTTCTATTATTCTATATATTCGAAAAAACACTTTTAATTTTTTTTTCATTCCAATATGCTCCATCATTTTTAATATTATTTCAAACACTTTTCATTTTTTTAGGTCTTTTTTACGGCAACTTTTTTTTGCATGAATTTTTTTTAATAAAATCTTTGCGCCTCTGTTTAGAAATTTGAAATTATTCTCGAAAATTGTGTATTAGATATCAAAATTTTTGAACTATGATCTAGAGTGAATAAACATTTGCTTCGATTTTTTAAGCAATTTTTTTTGCAAACAAGAGGTAGTTAAAAATGGAATGCAATGAAACAAGATGGCCATTTATGGTCGATTGTTGCGTAAATATTTTACACATAATGCAAGATTTTTTTAGAATTTTGCTGAAGGTCTTTTTTATCAATATGGAAAAAAATTATGTATTTTAAAAAATATTTATATTTTTTAAGAAAGATTATTTTAAAATTTTGCTGAAGGTTTTTTTATCAATATGGAAAAAAATCATGTATTTTAAAAAATATTTATATTTTGTAAGAAAGATTATTTTAGAATTTTACTGAAGGTTTTTTTATCAAAATGGAAAAAAAATCATGTATTTTAAAAAATATTTATATTTTTTAAGAAAGATTATTTTAGAATTTTGCTGAAGGTATTTTTATCAATATGGAAAAAAAAATCATGTATTTTAAAAAATATTTATATTTTTTAATATTATGGTGCATATGGTGAAAATCATGTATTTTAAAAAATATTTATATTTTTAAAAATTAAAAAATATTTATATTCTTTAAAATTATGGTGCAAAATTTTTATTTAAAAAATTCATGAAAAAAAAGTGGCGGTAAAAAAATCTAAAAAAAAAATAAAAAAGTGTTTTTTCGAATATATAGAATAGTATAAAAAATGATGGAAGTGGTTAGGGTTGAACGTTTGTTGATTTGACCAGGAATACCCCATATATATATATATAAATATGGTTATGGCTTCGGAAATATGGTGCCATTTATTATTTCAAATAATATATCGTAATTATATGGAACGTTACATAACGAGAATGAGGGTGGAAATCGACGTATGCGATAGCAACTGTATTTATTTGCATTAATTATTAAATCCATTCGGTAAATGAATTATTAATGGAATAAAAAACGTTGTACAAAATAATGATGGAACGAAGACTTGTTACTACTGTTACCGACATTCGATTACTCTGCAGTCGGTGGTTTTTTTTATTGTTTATTTTGTATGGTTTATATGGTGTAACAATGTACGGGAGTCGGTTAATTAAATCCACATTGTATATTGATGCGAATAGACTTGCACTGCTCTCACGCTCGTACCATTATTTGTTTCTTTTACTCACGTCAATTATCACTGTTTAAGTGCGGCTGAGAAATGATGCGATAAGTGTGGAAGCGCTATGCGCAGAAAGTGCTATGTTATTTATGGTTGCATCTTCAGGGGATCGAAATTATGGGAAAAAAATGTTTCTTAGACATGGAAAATTTATAGGTACACGAAGGAAATGATCTAGGGAAAATTTCTATGAATCTAGTGGAAAATTCTTGCAAAAAAAATTTCCTTATGAGGGATGAAAATGTATCTTCAGGGGATCGAAATTATGGGGAAAAAATGGTGCTTAGACATGGAAAATTTATAGATACACGAAGGAAAAGATCTAAGGAAAATATCTATGAATCTAATGAAAAATCTTGCAAAAAAAAAACAAATTCCTTATGAGGGATGAAAATGCATCTTCAGGGGATCGAAATTATAGGGGAAAAAATGTGGCTTAGACATGGAAAATTTATGGGTACATGAAGAAAAAGATCTAGGGGAAATTTCTATGAATTTAGTGAAAATTCTTGCAAATAAAAATTCCTTAGGAGGGATGAAAATGTATCTTCAGGGGACCGAAATTATGGGGAAAAAAATGTTGCTTAGACATGAAAAATTTATGGATACATGAAGAAAAAAATCTAGGGAAATTTCTATGAATCTAGTGAAAATTCTTGCAAAAAAAAATTCCTGATGAGGGATGAAAATGTATCTTTAGAAGATCGAAATTATGGGGAAAAAAATGTTTCTTAGACATGGAAAATTTATAGGTACACGAAGAAAAAGATCTAGGGAAAATTTCTATGAATCTAGTGAAAATTCTTGGAAAAAAAAAATTCCTTATGAGGGATGAAAATGTGTAGTATGGTTAGCTTAGTGACTTATGGATATTTCCATAATTAGCCAGACTTTAGTACTATTAAATACTATTTTTGTGTATTTATCCAATTTTTTTTTTTTCCTAATTTACACAACACTTTTTTTCCGCGATATATTGGAAAAGATTTATAGAAGAAAAATACACAGTGAAACATTTTTTTTCATGAAAACAAAATTTCCTATATGAGGAAGCAAAAAATCTGGAAAATCCAATTGACCGAACTAAAAACTGAATCTTAAGGGTTGTAGATAGTAGAGAGAGTTGAAACGATTCAAATTTACAGAACCAAAAAATTGCTGGCAACTTTTGTGAACGAAACTCTCAAATGTAATTTTTACATTGTAGAAGAATTTGCATTAAAGATTAAAAAATTTAGAAAATCCGATTAACCGAAGTAAAAAACAAGTCTTAAGGGTTTTAGATACTAGAGAGGATTGAAATCATTCGAATTTGAACAAACAAAAAATTCTTTCCAACATTAGTGGACAAAATTTTTGCTGAAAGTGCAAAAACCTCAGTTTTAATTTTTACACTGTAAAAAATAAATTTGGATACATTGGAGATAAAAAATTCTGGGAAATCTGATTGACCGAAGTCTTAAGGGTTTTAGATAGAGGGTTAAAACCATTCGAATTTAAAATCACAATGACAGACACACGCCATCGGTAACTATGCATCAACTGGGGATGGTACATATCTGTTAGGTTCGTGTGCCAGTGGTGAGAGCATCTGCGTCATTTTTGCCGCGTGCGCACACGAGCGTGCCATAGCTTTTTTAAAATGCTCCATGTTTCTCTCTCTCCTCATCTCTCTTTCACTATTTTCCATCGACGGTTGTAGAGATTATACACCGTTCACATTCATAAAAACACGCAAGACCATGTAGCCATAGTATATAGTATAGGAGAGGGTTTCACGTTTTACTACGCTCAAGGGTGTGGACGAAACGAGTTTAAAGTGTGTGCACGGGGCACGAACCTAGCACACGTTCCTTTCCTAAAACCCTATATACCCTTGCGCCCCATAGAAAAATCTCTACCAAAAAAAAAAAAAGGGAGGACGTACCCTTAACCCCACCGCGTAGGCACCTTCGCTTTCAGCCCTTCCCCCTTTAATTTTCCATCTCTTTTCCACTCGCTACTTTTCTCCTTATTTTTTTTTTTTAAACCATTTTACTATACCGGCGATTCGTTGGCCCGCGCCACCCTTCAAACATTTTAAACTTTTCCCCGCTTCTGCCGCAACATTTTACACGGAGCTGTATTTTCTAAGTATATATATATATATATATATATATATATATGTGTATATAGGGGAGACCGGGGTAAAATGGGCCGCTTAAGCAAAAATAGACGATAGATAGATACAAATAGTACAAATAATTAAAAATTAAATTTCAATCGGTTTTAAAACGCAAAAATAAATGTCCAGGGTAGAACGGAACCCCTTAAAATTTTAGAATTTTTTGCTTTCTTCTAGAGTAAGGTTTGTTTTTGGGTGAAAATTTTTTTTCGAGCTTTTTATGTCAATGCACTAAAAATGATCTAAAATTTCGAGAAAAGTTGGTTTTAAAAAAATGTATGTTACATATACAAAAAATGTATCTTACATATCTCAAGAACTGTTTTAACAATCGGGCTGAAATTTAGCAAACATGTGAAGCAGGTCGATGTCTTTATTTGTGCAAATTTTCAAAAAAATTCAACAATATGTTCAAATTGTATATGATTTTTAAATTTTTGAAAAATGTCTGTACGCTCTCTGGCATCTGCAGATTTTTAGCTACTGAGCTAAATAATTTTTCATGAATAAAGCTATGTTAAAGAAGGATCTGTATTGAATTTGGAATGAATCTGCAATAAAGTTCAATTTTTATGGGATTTCGAAATTTTTCAAAAAAATATTCGTTTTGCTCTAACTCACATAAAATCTCACAAAATCAGGTGAAATTTTCTACAGATGAAACATAACATTCAGCACTGTTACCTACCAAATTTGGTCGCGATCGTTAAAGCGGTTTGGATTTTACGTGATTTTGAATTTTTCAAAAACTATATAAGCAACAAAAAAAATTGCAATGTACAACCTTGCACATTGATTCCCCTTTCATTTTCTTTTTTTACAAAATTTCCTCTGCGGGGAAGCAAAAATTAATAAATACGCTTACTCATAAAAAAAAGCTTCGTGAAAAATGAAAATTAATGAGAAAACACTGAAAAATTTTACGTTGCAATTTTTTTATTGAAAATTCCGGTGGTCCATTTTGCCCCAGCCCTACTTCTAAATTGGGGGGCTCGTTTTACCCCACTGGCCCATTTTTCCCCGGTCTCCCCTGTATATATGTATAAAGTTAAAAAAAATATATATATATATATTGGTATAGAGGGTATAGCGAATATGTAGCCGGAAAAAGGGGCCAATAGAGAAAGAAAAGAACGAAGCACGTCGAGCATCACCGCCAACACCGTAGAGGCACACCATCAGGCTGGAAAGCCATGCCCAACAAAGGTCCTGCACTACCGTTACGCAATTTTTTGTCGTTTCCGTGCTGCGACAGTCGTACACACAAACGTCCCGTTTCAGAAGGCCGCGCTATATACGCGTACGCAAACACCCGTACTACCCAGACGAATCTGTCTTTTACCCCCTTTTTCCGATCTACGGGGTTGCGGCCCACCACCGACGTCATTTTTCAGATTACGCTTTAAAATATATCTATAAGACTTAGCGTCGAATTTATATACGCGGAAAAATTTTTCTATCGCTCCTGTAAAATTGTTGATTTGATGATATAATTTGGTTTGATCTTATGGTAAATTTATATAAAGAGCAAATTTTTTAAATTTTATCTAATGAAAAAAAAAAATTTAATTAAAATTGGTTATAACCAATTTCAAATTTTTTAAAAATTTCCATAAAAAAATCATTACTATAGTAAATAAATAATTTCAGCTTTTTTTGTGGAAAAAAATGTATTGCTGCTAAAAATGTGTTTTACTGATACAATTTGCTTTATTCTTATGGTAAATTTATGTAGAGAGCACATTTTTTAAATTTTATTTAATTTAAAAAAAAAATTTTTATTAAAATAGGTTGTAACAAATTTCAAATTTAAAAAAAATTTCCATTACAAAATCATTACTATAGTAAATGAATAATTTCAGCTTTTTTTATGAAAAAAAATGTATTGCTGCTAAAAATGTGTTTTACTGAGATAATTTGCTTTATTCTTATGGTAAATTTATGTAGAGGGCACATTTTTTAAATTTTATTTAATTTAAAAAAAAATTTAATTGAAATTGGTTATAACCAATTTTAAATTTAAAAAAAATTTCCATAAAAAAATCATTAGTATAGTAAATTAATAATTTCAGCTTTTTTTTTATGAAAAAAATGTATTGTTGCTACAAAATGTGTTTTACTAATATAATTTGTTTTGTTCTTATGGTTAATTTATGTCGAGAGCAAAATTTTTTTTATACGTCGAGATTTTTTATATTATTTTTTTCACGAAAAAAAATTATTGTGTTAGTTCGAAAAATGTGCTTTGCTGGTGAATTCTTGTTTCTGTGCTAAATTCATGTAGAGGACATTTTTTTTGGTACGTGGAAAATTTTCGTAATGTATCAATTGAATGATTTTTTTATTGGAAATGATTAATTGATTTTTTTTCGAGATGATCAGAAATTCATATATGAATTTATAAAATATATATGAAGTACATTTTCATTGTATCTTAATGGCGCAAGAGCATACGAGTCGTCGATAACCCAGATTGATAAAAGATACGTGTACGTTAGCTGAAGAATATCGTCTTCGGAGAATGCAATCGATACACGGACATATCGATAAGAATCTCCTGCATAACTTTGACTATATGATCAACGAATACATTTCGCGTAAAGATGAAGCTTAAAAATGTATTCAAGTGAAATTATAAATACATGAACTAGAATTTCTGCAATTCTAATAGACTTCCACATTTTGTGTAATTTTTCCACAATTTTTAAATTTTTCAAATAACAACACGACCATTTTCATGAAATAAAAAATTTATGGGCTTTTTGGAAAAATTAATTAAATACGATTTTTTTAAAAATCATATTTAAAAAAAAATTAATATGATGTGAAAAAATCATATTTTTCATATTATAGACAATAAAAATATTGTACTAAATTAATGGCGTGGTTACAACCCTATTCTGATTTCCTCAGTGTTCAACCCCTCGCGACTTTACAGTTTAAAAAATGGCGGAAGTCAAGAATAGCATCGAGAATATATAAATATATGGACTAGAATTTCTGCAATTTTAATAGACGCCCAGTTTGTATAATTTTTCCCTAATTTTTTGATTATAAATAAAAAAGATGTTTTGAAAAATATCTATTCCTCTAATGTATCAAATATAAAATATTAATTTTTTTTTTTTTTCTAATATAAAAAATATTAATACGACTTTTTGTAGAAAAAAAAAATTTAAAAAAATGTTTAAATATTATTTTCAGAAAAATTCTATTTATAAATTAATATGCACAAAATTAATAGCGTGGTTACAACCCTATTCTGTTCTATTTTTTTTAGAAAAAAACTTAAAAAAAAATTTTAATAATATTTACAGAAAAATTCTTTTTTTAACTTAATATAATGTAAAAAAAATCATATTTTTCATATAATAACCAATAAAAGATAGCACAAAATTAATAACGTGGTTACCACCCTATTCTGTTCTATTTTTAAAAAAAAAGTAAAAAAAAATGTTTAATACTATTTTCAGAAAAATTCTTTTTTTAAATTAATATGATGTAAAAAAAATTATATTTTTCATATAATAACCAATAAAAGATTGCACAAAATTAATAGCGTGGTTACAACCTTATTCTGTTCTATTTTTTTTTAGAAAATTTTTTAAAAATTATTTTCAGAAAAATTCTTTTTTTAAATTAATATGCTGCAAAAAAAATCATATTTTTCATATAATAACCAATAAAAGATTGCACAAAATTAATGGCTTGGTTACAACCCTATTCCGATTTTCACAGTGTTCAACCCCTCGCGACTTTACAGTTTAAAAAATGGCGGAAGTCAAGAATAGCATCGAGAATATATAAATATATGGACTAGAATTTCTGCAATTTTAATAGACTCCCAGTTTGTATAATTTTTCCATAATTTTTTTATTATAAATAAACAAGATGTTTTGACAAATATCTATTCCTCTAATGTATCAAATATAAAATATAAATTTTTTTTTTCAAATATAAAAAATATTAATACGATTTTTTGTAGAAAAAAAAAACTAAAAAAAAATGTTTAAATATTATTTTCAGAAAAATTCTATTTATAAATTAATATGCACAAAATTAATAGCGTGGTTACAACCCTATTCTGTTCTATTTTTTTTAGAAAAAAACTTTTAAAAAAATTTTAATAATATTTACAGAAAAATTCTTTTTTTAAATTAATATAATGTAAAAAAAATCATATTTTTCATATAATAACCAATAAAAGATAGCACAAAATTAATGACGTGGTTACCACCCTATTCTGTTCTATTTAAAAAAAAAAAGTAAAAAAAAAATGTTTAATACTATTTTCAGAAAAATTCTTTTTTTAAATTAATATGATGTAAAAAAATCATATTTTTCATATAATAACCAATAAAAGATTGCACAAAATTAATAGCGTGGTTACAACCTTATTCTGTTCTATTTTTTTTTAGAAATTTTTTTAAAATTATTTTCAGAAAAATTCTTTTTTTAAATTAATATGCTGCAAAAAAAATCATATTTTTCATATAATAACCAATAAAAGATTGCACAAAATTAATGGCGTGGTTACAACCCTATTCCGATTTTCACAGTGTTCAACCCCTCGCGACTTTACAGTTTCAAAAATGGCGGAAGTCGAGGATAGCAGCGAGAATCGCTCATGCAGATTGGCTAGGTGTCGGCGGTAGAGAGGATAGCAGCAGCAACCCCTGCGCGAGACAAGAGGAGGTGGATGCTGACTACCCCGCGCGTACTATGCACGTCGATGAGGGGCGGTTCGCGTTTCGCGCTTGCGCTTCAACCCTTATATGTCATATATATACATATATGTATATATAACCTGTTTCTCCCCTCCAGCGGTTAAAAACCTTTTTATTATGCACGTTTAAGGGTTGTGCGCATGTCGGGTAACCTCTTCTGTATTAGCATAATGGCGGACATGAAACTATATATATAAAAAAATGCACCTAAAATCGTAATGTCAAAAATAACTGGATTTTTTATTCGCAATAAATTTTAATAATTTATATCTTATCTCTAAAAAATAAAATAAAAATTTCGTGCTTGGAAATAATTAAATTCAAGTATTATTACGAAGTTCGTTCAGTTTCACGACTTATTTTAGCAGCTGTATTGTTAAGAGCCAGAGAGAGAAAAATCGGTAGAAGGTCATTCGGGGTCAATGGAGGTTCTTATCGATTGGCACCGCGACAAAAGCACTAGACCGCCGTCGCAACCGCAGCCACAGGAACACTCTTAAAAATCTTTCCAAGTTTTTATGCATAAAATCGTAAATTTAATTTTATGGAAAATTGGAATGTAAAATCAATGGAATTTTACAGTGAATAAATTGAAATTAAATTATTAAAACTAAAGCATTTTTATAATAATATTAAAATAAATCATTTAAATAAAAATATATTATTCAAATAAATTGTCTAAATTACAATAAATTATTGAAATAAAAATAGATTATTCAAATAAATTGTATAAATTCCAATAAATTATTGAAATAAAAATAGATTATTCAAATAAATTGTGTAAATTACAATAATTTATTGAAATAGAAAAAGATTATTCAAATAAATTCTATAAATTCCAATAAATGATTGAAATAAAAATAGATTATTCAAATTAATTGTATAAATTACAATAAATTATTGAAATAAAAATAGATTATTCAAATAAATTGTATAAATTACAATAATTTATTGAAATAAAAATAGATTATTCAAATAAATTGTATAAATTCCAATAAATTATTGAAATAAAAATAGATTATTCAAATAAATTGTGTAAATTACAATAATTTATTGAAATAAAAATAGATTATTCAAATAAATTGTATAAATTCCAATGAATTATTGAAATAAAAATAGATTATTCAAATAAATTGTATAAATTACAATAAATTAATGAAATAAAAATAGATTATTCAAATAAATTGTATAAATTACAATAAATTAATGAAATTAAAAATAGATTATTAATATATTTTATAAAATAAATATAGTATATTATTCCATGGAAATTTTTTTTTATTACACGTCCTTTAAATGTCAAGTAGATATATATTTACGTGCGAAAATAATCTCTTTTAAAAAATGACTCTTTTCAGTGCACGTAAATTATTAAAATCTCGTTAATCAGAATAAATAGTATCAACGTACTATTGTCAAGAATGTTTTGATTCGATTATCGTTGATAAGACCAAGAGCAGTTGATAACAGAAAATTGTCATGAAAAAAAAAAAAAAAAAAAAAAAAAAAAAACACGTGCGCTTAAGATAACATTAAAAATGTAAAACTCAAACATTTGAAGACTTATTTATTTTCAATTATCTATGCGACACTGGAAAAAAAAATATCTGTGCTTCCTATGAAATATTCGATGGTAAATAGCGCTGATAATCGATAAGCAAATCAGGCTATCGCTTTTCACTCGCTTTTATCTCTTTCACTCTATTTAAAGATTTCGAAAAGCCGACATCCGTCAGCGGTATTATAACCTTAAGGTAATATACCGCCGTTTTGTCCCAGCATTTCTCCTGCGCATGCATCATATCGGATAACCAAGTAAATAGCTATCAATCAAATACGCGATCGGCTTTAATAAAAAAAATACGCCCAAGCCAATGAGGTCCCCTCGTCATAAATTAAAAGCGGTGCGTTCTTAGAAACCACGACTGCAAAGCCATTGAGACTTTTTACAAAGACGAATTAACGTTCAAGGATTGTGTGTATTGATTTTTACGAGAATCGGTAGAAAGCCTTTCTTTTTATTTATTTTTATATAAACATAATATTTTTTTTATAAATACATCATTTTACGTTTTCTTAAGCAAACTACTTTTATAAAGTCGAATTAAGATTTAAAAATTGTACAGATAATCGACAATTTTTTTTTTTTCGAAATAAGATTTTTTTTTACTAATTTCTTTTTTAGCGCCAGACTAACGTTCAAAAATATTAAGTGTATTAATTCTACTGAGAATCGATTATGAATCTTTTTTTATTTTTATACGAAATAAAAAATTCTATTTACTTTTTTCAGATAAATAATTTTTTTTTACCAAATTCAATTGGTAAAAAATTTTTTAAATCGACGAAAAAAAATGTTGCCTAAATCAATATTTATTTCAAGTCTAATGAATATTTTTTAAAAGTAGTTCGTATTGATTTGGTCGAGGAAAGATTAAGGACCTTTTTCTTAATTTAATTTATGTTTGAAATTGAATTTTCAAAAAATAAATATCAAAAAGTTATATTCGGTAAAGTGAAGTGCTTTTGAGTAGAAAAAAGTGTTGTTTACTCACGGGTGAAAAGGATAAAAAGGAGTGTGGACATTTCCGTCTCTTACCCTCCAACATCTTAGACTTTTCGTCCTCTCGTAGCTTGCTCACTCCGTCCTAAACAGAATTCAATTTGGCCACTACCCTTGGGTCCACCTTCAAAGAAGAATCACCATCGGCAGCAACCACCCCCGGCGACGGCAGCGTCTGCGACTGCGGACCAGTTCAGGCTTCTACTATTAATCTTATATCGAACGTTTTATCCGCTCCTTGGGCTCATTTTCGTTCGATTTTTTTTCTTTTTCTTCATCCCTTGATATCCAACAACTTGCCCCGTATGAGCGACGACCCGTTTTCACCATCCCTCTCAATTCTCAAGAGAAAATTTACAATTTTTTATTTTTATACAATATGTATGAATTATTATTATTTATTAGTTATTACAATAGAAAAAAAAATTAGACTAATATTGTATAATTTTGCAATAATTAGGACTGAACGTTCATAGTCATATAATTATAGAAATATATCATAGTCAATAAACGCCAAAAAAATAGTGTTGTCACTGTTTTTTAAAGAATAATCAATAGTAAATAATCAGATTTTGATGAATTGTGGCTTATTTTGTTTATTGAAACATCTTTTATCGATTCACCGAGTAGATTTTTTATAGCAATGTTAGTTCAAAAGTTACAAGCATTTTTATGCTTTATTGGAGGTTAGGTTCGAATAAACAAACGTTTATAACTTTTGAACCACTAATCACATTTAAAAAATTCAAACGGTGATTGATAGAATGTTTTTTAATAAACCAATTGAGCCACTACTCGTCATAATCGTAATTGCCGTTATGCTCCATTCTATCAAATTACTGAAAAGTAACATATTATCAAAAATAATCATTGATAGCCGATTTTTTATTTTTATTTAAAAAAATTGCTCAGTTTGTATTTATATATTAAGAACACATGCTTCATAAACTAAGATATTAAAATGTCCTTTTTTGCCAACTGTAAAAATAGGAAAAAAATTTCAAAATCAGATTTTGATGAACAATGGCTTATTTTGTTTATTGAAACATCTTTTATCGATTCACCGAGTAGATTTTTTATAGCAATGTTAGTTCAAAAGTTACAAGCATTTTTATGCTTTATTGGAGGTTAGATTCGAATAAACAAACGTTTATAACTTTTGAACGACTAATCACATTTAAAAAATTCCAACGGTGAATTGATAGAGTGTTCTTTAATAAACCAATTGAGCCACTACTCGTCATAATCGGAATTGCCGTTATGCTCCATCCTTTAAAATTACTGAAAAATAACATCTTATCAAAAATATGCATAGATAGACGATTCCTTTTTTATCAATAAATTACTATGTTCGTATTTATATATTAAGAACACATGCTTTATAAACTAAGATATTAAAATGTCCTTTTTTGCCAATTGTAAAAATAGGAAAAAAAATTTCCAAATCAGATTTTGATGAACAATGGCTTATTTTGTTTATTGAAACATCTTTTATCGATTCACCGAGTAGATTTTTTATAACAATGATAGTTCAAAAGTTACTAGCATTTTTATGCTTTATTGTAGGTTAGGTTCGAATAAACAAACGTTTGTAACTTTTGAACGACTAATCACATTTAAAAAATTCCAACGGTGAATTGATAGAGTGCTTTTAATAAACCAATTGAGCCATTACTCGTCATAATCGTAATTCCCATTACACTCCATTCTTTCAAATTACTGAAAAATAACATCTTATCAAAAATATACATAGATTTCCATTTTTTTTTTTTCTCAAAAAATGCCTCAGCTCGTATTTATATATTAAGAACACATGCTCCATATACTAAAATATGAAAATGTCCTTTTTGGCCAATTGCAAAAATAGGAAAAAAAAATTTCCATCGTAGGGAAAAAAAATGGTGAATAACTTGGTCAGCATAAAATCTAGGCCTCATTCGGAAAAAGGGTTTTTTTTGCCTCACCCTCTTTGCATTCCCTGGGTGAATTCGTGCCGTAGTCTGGTGATCCCCACACTCGTCAACTCCATTCACGGGTTTATCACTGTCCAGATAACAACGATTTACCAACACGCGGAGCTTTAGGGGGTCTCTTGAGTTGGGGCGTTGATGAAGAGTCCGCAGTGGCGACTATGTCGGAAAGCAGTGGGGAAGAGGAAAATAGAAGTGTAGGAAAAAAGGGGCTAGTCGTAGCACACATGCATATATATATATATTCGTATGTCGCACACACATAAAAAAAACGCCACGTCCGGCATCTACCTTGCATTCAGAAGTATTTCACTTTAACGGCACCCGAGGGATTGGCTGCCTCGCGGACCGACGACCCTTCACCGTTTCGGCATAATGGACCTCTACATTACTTATTCGAACTGGCCAATGCCGGACTTTAGACCTCCAAGGGTTAACCAATTCTCATGCTTATCTCTAAAAACCGCGAGTTTCCACTCCAATTGTACTTTTTTGCAACGCCATTGGATAATTTTACATTTTTCAATTATACGCAACTTTTTATTTGGGTATTTATCATTCTATTGATTTGGATAATTTCTCACATTAAAAATTACAATTTGTTAAGAATTTGGTTCACATGTCAACAATCAAAATTTATTTGAAAATTTTACCGAATAAAAGATTAAAGTTATCTAATTGTCTCAAATTTCATGCATTTTCCAAAAATGTCTGAAAATTCGTGTATATTGAATAATTTTTCTCGTCATTACTGAAGAAAATTATGATTTTTAAGACTGCACGAAATTTGCGAAATTTTATGAAGAAATTAGCAAGTTTTGTTATCGTGCAATGCTCAAGCTCATTTTGCATTCATGAAAAACACTTTTCTGAATCAAAATTATAGAAAAATGACACTTTTCACAAATACACGTTTTTTAAATTAATTTCTAGGTGTCAATGTGTTCTTTTTTTTATTGAATAAAAATTTAGGGCGTATTTCTAATGCACTTTTACTGCTTGAATAATTTTTAAGAAATTAGTAGATTAAAATTAAAAAATTTCAAAAAAAAAATCTATTCCTCTAATACAGCTTATATGTTAATTTTTATTAGATATTTCTAAGTGGTTAACGAAATAAATTATTCATATTTTGTAATATTCATTAATATTTTACTTTTCCTTTCCTTTTTTATTACAAAGATATGAATGTAATTTTCGACAATTTCTAATTATACATGTATTTAATAAAAATTTATTTTTATTAAAAATATAAATTGGATAAATTGAAAAAAAGCACAAATCAAATTTAAATAAATTCTCTGATCAATTTAATTAATTTAGAAACTATTAACGCTAATTATACATGTATTCAATTTGAATGTATAATATTTATATTTCAACGATTTTATATATATTATTATTTAAATATATATATATTTGATCATAGAATTTATTAAAAATCAATTTTTTTTTCTAACTAAATATTTATAAAATATAAAATAAATATAAAAAATAAAATATAAATAAAATATAAAATATAAAATATTTTTTATATATATATATTTTCTATAAAAAAATATATATAAATATTTAGTTAGAAAAAAAATTAATTTTTAATAAATTCTATGATTAAATTTCTGTTATCAATTCATCAATTTAGAGACTGTAAATGTTGCAGTATTGAAGATAGGGGGAGGAAAAGCATCGACTTGATAACCTCAAACACATCTCGAAATTTTGAGTACATATGTAGGTATGTACGAGAAATTCGACAGGTTGTCACAGTGGTTTCTTTGGAGGGGTCGAGAAAAGCCTCGCGGCATATCCGGAGGTTCGCAGCAGCGCGAAGAACACGAGGAAGTTGTCGTCGTCGACGAGGCAGTACATCCCCCTCTTTAACCATGGGCCAGCGGTTCCTTTAATCTCGTGGTGTTTGCATGCACGGCCCGCAGCTCCGCATCGGCAACTAACTCCCTCTGTATTTTCTCTTCGAGATGAAGTGAGACAGAAAATAAAGGGCGATGTACGGAACTATTCGTGCGCGACCGTATCGCCTTGAATTCGTGAACGTCACAGAAAATTAAATTACTCTGTAGCGGCAGCAGAGACTCCAAAGACATTCTACTCCATTTTAAAAATCGAGAACGACAATTTTGAGGCGATTGCAACGCTTCACAATTTATTTTAGTAAAAGATTTTTTATATTATATCACGAAATTGAAACGTAATTCATAAAAATATTTATATAATAAATTAGAAAATTTAAAATTAATTGATTAATGACAATTTTTCTTAAGGTTCATTTTTTCTCTAGGCAGAGACTCGAAAGATATTTTTGAAATAGAGAACGACAATTTTAAGGCGATTGTAACGCTTCACGATTGATTTTAGTAAAAGATTATTTATATCACAAAATTAAAAGGTAATTCACAAAAATATTTATATAATAAATTAGAAAATTTAAAATTAATTGATTAATGACAATTTTTCTGGAGGTTCATTTTTTCTTTCGGCAGAGACTCGAAAGATATTTTGAAAATCGAGAACGACAATTTTAAGGCGATTGAAACGCTTCACAATTGATTTTAGTAAAAGATTATTTATATCACAAAATTAAAAGGAAATTCACAAAAATATTTATATAATAAATTAGAAAATAAAAAATTGATTGATTAATGACAATTTTTCTGGAGGTTCATTTTTTCTCTCGGCAGGGACTCGAAAGATATTTTAAAAATCGAGAACGACAATTTTAAAGCGATTGCAACGCTTCACAATTTATTTTAGTAAAAGATTATTTATATTATATCACGAAATTGAAACGTGATTCATAAAAATATTTATATAATAAATTAGAAAATTAAAAATTAATTGATTAATGACAATTTTTCTGGAGGTTCATTTTTTCTCTCGGCAGAGACTCGAAAGATATTTTTAAAATTGAGAACGACAATTTTAAGGCGATTGAAACGCTTAACGATTGATTTTAGTAAAAGATTATTTATATTACAAAATTAAAACGTTATTCACAAAAATATTTATATAATAAATTAGAAAATTTAAAATTAATTGATTAATGACAATTTTTCTAGAGGTTCATTTTTTCTCTCGGCAGAGACTCGAAAGATATTTTACTCCATTATAAAAATCGAGAACGCGAATTTTAAGGCGATCGCAATGCTTCACAATTGATTTAAGTAAAAGATTATTTATACCACAAAATTAAAACGTAATTCACAAAAATATTTATATAATAAATTAGAAAATAAAAAATTAATTGATTAATGACAATTTTTCTGGAGGTTCATTTTTTGTTCAGATTTTTAGAAAAATAAAACTCAATTTTCAATGTCCACATTATATATATTTTAAACCAAACGCAGTTTTTTGTAAATTTATTTATTATTATTTATGGTAAAATAATCACAATGAGGAATAATTTGTATAAATTTTCTACCAAATCACATTTCCTCTCATACGTTATTAAAAAAAGTGATTCTTTAATAACTCAAAATAAATAAATAATTTGCTTACTTTCAAATAAAGTTACTTTTAAATAAATCTTTCAAAAATTCCAATAGCGCGACAAATGTGGTTGAAATGTAAAAGGAATATTTTTAAAAAATTATTACTACATTATATGATATACATTATTATTATTAAATTTAATTAAATTAAAAGGGCAAATATAGCCCTTATAATAACCCTAATAATAATTGACAGCTCAACTAAATAAATATTTATTTGCCATATTATTTTTTAAAAATTTCCAAAAATTACCAAATATTTATTTAGTTGTACTCAAGTATTATTATGGTAATTATAAGGGCCCTTATAATTACCCCAGCGATGTACAAAAAATATGAATAAATAAATAAATATATAAGTGCTAAAAAAAATTCTAGATTTTACCATATAAATTTATCTCCGCGTGGGTGGTTTTGTCGCGAGGGACTAAAAGATCGAGGTGGAGCGAGAAAGGCCAGTGGCCATTCTCCGATGATATTGATTAGCAGCCGACGCCCTTAGTTAGCGCGCCAGCAGCCACCGCTACACTTTCTTTTCTTTCTTTTTTTTCCCCTCTCCTTTTCCCCTCTTCTCTTTTTCTCACAACGTCTTTTCTCATCTCGCGGCGTGGTCCACCATGCAACGGCCTTTAGTTACCACTTCCACCCTTACGTGAAGACCTCCCTCCATTTTTGCTTCCCCCCGCGCTTGTATAATTCGCTGGGTCGTCCTCTACGCTTCGCGCATGGAATAAAAATAATGCGCAACGGAAAATACGAGCCGAAGAAGAGGGAGGTAAAAAAAAAGCTCTTAAGATAAATCATTCATCAAGCAAACAACGCCTGAGTCACATTTTACCCACATAATGCTTCTTCATAACTTCATTAGTGTTGATAACGACTATTGTTCGAAATTTGCTATACTATTTTTCCTAAATTCATCATTTAATACCAATAAACGTAGAGTCTTAATTCTATTGTTTTCAAACTTTCGCTAGTTGTTTATTTATTTGTTGGCGAGAGATAGAAATTTTTTTCAATTTTTTATTTATTTGTTGACGAGAGATAGAATTTTTTTTCAATTTTTTATGTTATTAGTAAGTGTGTAAATATTGTAGAAATAAATATATTAAATAAATAAATTAAGAAATAGAGAAAGTAATGAGACTTAATTATTCTTCTTATTTCGTATTGCAAAATGGCAATATAATTTATACAAATTTTTTTGGTTATTTGCAGGACAATAATTGTTTGAAAATAATTAAATGGTTTAATATTTTACTTTAGAAAAAAGTTTCTCCATGAAGTTTTATGAGAAATTCTAAAAATGTTTATATCATCGAGCATTATTTATTCTATTTCCTGTATTCAACAATTTTTAATTGAGACATTATTTAAAATTAAAACGTCTATTCTTTTTTTAAGATTTATAGTAATATATTCTAAACAAACAATAAATATAAACATAATATATGGAATAAATTAAAAATTGTTTGACTGCTAAATTACTAACAATAATTCTTTTCCTCTTTGTCCAAATTACAAATTATACAAACAACAGTTAAACAATAATTTATATTTTTATCAAATATAGAAAAATATCCCAAGCAAACAATAAATATAAAATAATGTATGGAACAAATTAAAAATTGTTTGACTGCTAAATTACTAACAATAATTTTTTTCTTCTTTGCCCAAATTACAAATTATACAAACAACAGTTAAACAGTAACTTATTTTTTTATCAAATATAGAAATATATCACAAACAAACAATAAATATAAAATAATGTATGCAATCAATTTAAAAAAATAAAAAAAAAACAGAATAAATTCAAGATGATTTTGCTGCCAATTTCTGCCAATAATAATTCTTTTTCTCTTTGCTCAAATATCAAGTCATTCAACCAAGAGATAAAAAAATAAAAATAAATATGGAATAAATTAAAAAACAGAACAAGTTAAAATTGTTTTACGGTCAAATTAATTTTCTCTTTGCCCAAATATCAAGTCATACAACCAAGAGATAAAAAAATATATATATGGAATAAAAAAATAAAAATACAAAAAATATGGAATAAATTAAAAAAAAGAACTAGTTAAAATTGTTTTGCGGCCAAATTAATTTTCTCTTTGCCCAAATATGAAGTCGTACAAATAAGTGATAAAAAAATAACAATATATGAAATAAAAAAATAAAAATAAAAAAATAAAATCGAATAAATTAAAAAACAGAACAAGTTAAAATTGTTTTGCGGCCAAATTAATTTCCTCTTTGACCAAATAGAAAGTTAGATAAACAAAAGTGAAAAGGTAATTATTATTGTGAGGAATTTAACTATTGGGATGAATTTTTCGGGAATATTTCATTGTACGTGATGGACGATTCATAAACGAGAAAGCATCGACGATGAAGCGGCTGCTGGGGTTGTTGGGGTCGATTGTAAGAGGGCTGCTCACTGCCGCCCCTTCTTGTAATTAGACACTGCTACATTCGAGGCCTGGAACAACATCGACCCGTGGCATTGTTCCCAGAAATTAAGGGAAACGAGGGAAAACGGAAAAGGCCAAGGGAAAATGCATCTGAGTGGCGAGTGGTGTTCGCTCGAGATGTATAAGCACGAGGGATGCAGACGACGGACATTCGGGGGTCGTTCCCGCTTGCTAATTACGCGCTCGGGCTCAACGCTTGCAATCCGAGGGGAGAGAAGCCATTTCTGCGAGGCTACACACGCACGCGCTATCTCGCACTTAATCTTTTCCTCTCTCTTTCTCTTCTTCTCTTCTTCTCTTCTCTCTGGCCGGTAGACACCAGACCCGATGCGTGCGAGTTATTACATTTCGCAGTGGGAGTATAACTCATCCGGTAATTCGCTATAGGCTTTTCCTTCATTTCCGCGAGAGAAATACCCGAGTCAATATTATTTTAGGCTTTGGAATATGAAGGATATTCGCTAATAGGATGACACGTTGGATGTCGATTTTCTTTTTTTTTTTTTTAGTTGTTTTTAGTCGAAATAAGAATTGGAAAATTGTGCGATAAGAAAAAAAAATAGAATATAAAAATGTAAATTTAGCAGATATGAAGAATATTGATTTTTAATGGTAATGCTAAAAATAGTGGTAAAAAATAAGTGAAAAAATTTAAGGAGCTTTCGTGAAAAAAAAAAAATTTGAATTAATTTTGACTCAAATATTCGCAAGAATGGAAATTTAATGAACGTAAAAAAATTGATATGAAATGGATATAGACTCTTCCTTTAATATTATTTTAGGCTTTGGAATATGAAGGATATTCGCTAATAGGATGACACGTTGGATGTCAATTTTTGTTTTAGTTGTTTTTAGCTGAAATAAAAATTGGAGAATTTCGCGGTAAGAAAAAAAAAGAATATTAACATGTGAATATAATAGGAATATTAAAATGGCAGATACTAAGAATATTGATTTTTTATTATAATGCTAAAAATAGTGGTAAAAAATAAGTGTGAAACAATTTAAGGAGCTTTCGTGAAAAAAAAAAAAATTTGAATTTATTTTGACTCAAATATTCGCAAGAACGGAAATTGGATGAAGGAAAAAAAATTGATATGAAATGGATATAGACTTTTCCTTTAATATTATTTTAGGCTTTGGAATATGAAGAATATTCGCTAATAGGATGACACGTTGAATTTCGATTTTTTTTCAGTTGTTTTTGGTTGAAATAAAAATTGGAGAATTTTGCGACAAGAAAAAAAATAGAATGTAAAAATGTAAATTTAATAGGAATATTAAAATAGCAGATACTAAGAATATTGATTTTTAATTGTAATGACAAAAATAGTGGTAAAAAATAAGTGTGAAAAAATTTAAGGAGCTTTCGTGAAAAGAAAAAATTTGAATTAATTTTGGCTCAAAATATTCGCAAGAACGGAAATTTAATAAAGGTAAAAAAAAATTGATATGAAATGGATATAGACTTTTCCTTTAATATTATTTTAGGCTTTGGAATATGAAGGATATTCGCTAATAGGATGACACGTTGGATGCCAATTTTTTTTTCAGTTGTTTTTAGCCGAAATAAAAATTGGAGCATTTTCCGAAAAGAAAAAAAAAGCAGAATATAAAAATGTAAATTTAATAGGAATATTAAAATGGCAGATACTAAGAAGATTAATTTTTAATTGTAATGACAAAAATGTGGTAACAAATTAGTGTGAAAAAATTGAAAGAGCAAAAATTGAATTAATTTTGGCTCTAAATATTCGCAAGAACGGATATTAAAAAAAAAGAAAAATATTCTTTATGAGTCATCAAAACCTTTAAAAAATAAAAATAATTTTTTTCGTCTAATTTATTATAACAAATTATAAAAAAATGTATATTCTTAAAACCTGCAAAAACGTTGATTTAAAAAAAATGTTACTCTTATGGCAAAGTCCTTAAAATGTAATTCAATTACATTTTTTGGTTGGCAATATAATAAATGAAAATGTGCCCATAATGTGTATTAAATTTTTTAATGATTATGGTTTTTTTTATTGCAGGTAAAGTGTGGAGAGGTAATAGCGAAGTCACGTGGCAAACCGAACAATGCTTCAAGAGGATCTCACCCCTAAACGCGTCGTGTGCAACGGCGACAACGCCGCCAACGATCAGTGGAACGACAGTGGCGACAGGTGGCGGAGCTCCGGCACACCCCCACCTGTCTCCCTCAATTGCCGCCCCCGTTACTACACCCGATCACAGAAGCGCCGTCACCCTTCGAGCGAATCAAGGCATCTCACCAGGTACGTAACAATAGCCACTTCCACTTAAAAAAAAAAAACAATCCTCATCATCGTGTGTAACATAACCACCCACGAAAAAAAAGAAACCCTTGGCCCACCCAACTTGCAAGGTTAAAATGACTTGCTACGATTGAATTGGTTGGTGTTAACCAATTAAGTTGTTGACCCTACAAATAAATTGGTTAGTATCAAGTGATGTAGTCTGCAAGAGGAAAGAATATTATTTTTGGCCTAATAGGAAGATCTGTTAGCCCTGAAACAAGATTTGTTAGCCCTAGAACAAGATTTGTTAGCCCTGAAACAAGATTTGTTAGCCCTGAAACAAGATTTGGTAGCCCTGGAACAAGATTTATTAGCCCTGAAACAAGATTTGTTAGCCCTGGAACAAGAATTTGTTAGCCCTGAAACAAGATTTGTTAGCCCTGCAACAAGATTTATTAGCCCTGGAACAAGATTTGTTAGCTCTGCATCTAGATTTGTTAGCCGTGGAACAAGATTTGTTAGCTCTGCATCTAGATTTGTTAGCCCTGGAACTAGATTTATTAGCCCTGCAGTAAGATTTATTAGCCCTGCAGTAAGATTTGTTAGCCCAGCTTTAAGATTTGTTCGTCCTACAACGAAATTAGTTAATCCAGCACCAAGATTTGGTAGCCCTGTAACAAGATTTGTTAGCCCAGCAAAAATATTTGTTAACCTACCAAAAATATCTACTAACCCAGCAAAAATGGCTATTAGCCCATCAAAAATATCTGTTATCCCAGCAAAAATATTTGTTAACCCATCAAAAATATCTGTTAGCCCAGCAAAAATATCTATTAGCCCAGCAAAAATATTTGTTAACCCATCAAAAATATCTGTTAGCCCAGCAAAAATATCTATTAGCCCAGCAACAGTATTTTCTAGCCCTACAACAAAATGACTTAGCCTTGCACAAAATTTTATTAGCCCAGAATTTCTAACCAATTTTCTAACCAAATATCATATTCTAACCAAATAGTATAATAGTCTAACCAAAGTCTAACCAATTTTTTGCTAGGCAAGTAAATAACAATTTTTTCTTTTTGTGTGTCTGAAGACAAGTTTGACAACAGTTGCAAAACGTCAAATACATGGGGCGAAAGAATGTCAATCCTCGAAAAAAATCTCACCCTTAAAAACGTTCCTCACCATTTCTGCCGGTGGTGGAAGTTCGACTACCGAGTCCCCTAGATTTTCCGGCTCCGTGCGGAAACCACGGGGGTGGTACTGATGGTGGTCCCCTCACGAATGAGTGCCACTCCTCTCTTCGGTCAACGAGGGATGCCCTCCTCCTCTAAGACGCTTTTAAAGTGGGGCTCTTTAAATAATTCAATAAGCCTGATTTCATTTGCCGGACAATGGGGCCCTGAGACTTGGGGGGACGCCTTTTATCGAAGTCTCGTGTACATTTATCTTTTCTTCCTTCTCCAATACACCCTTTTTCTCATCCACGAATACTTTACTTTTATGCTCACTTTTCCTTCAAAGATATGATTTCTTCCAAACCTCAAATGCACACAAGATTTTTGCATTTGATTTACAAAAATCTATTATACAATATTTAACCCGCTAAAAAACTTTCATTTGTGAAAAAAAAATCTGATTTTGGACATTTAAAAAAATTAGAATAGTGGAAAAAATCGCTTTTTAAATTATTACACGCAAATGTGTCTTTATTTGATTCATTCTAAATGGAGAATGCGTTCTCCATAAAATCGCACGGCTTATCTAATTTATTTAGAATTTTTGGAATCACGAATAAATTCTTTTAATTTATTTTAAACAAATAAAAAAAATACACCGCTTTAATTTTGTACATCTTCAGATTTCGATGTCAGAATTCACAAAATGGTCTAAGAAAACGAGAAAAATGATGCAGAAAAACACCACAAATTTTAATAATCATAATTACCAGAGAATTAATTTTATTTTCATATTAAATGTCATTTTGGTTAGACTATTATTCAAATTGCTCGTTTCTTATTCGGTCTCAATGAAGATTGAGACATATTCGCTATAAAACAAGTGGAGAATGCATTCCCAATAGCATCGTAAGGCTTATCAAATTATTTAACAATTTCTGGAATCAAAAATAAAATTTTTTTTTTAAATAAAAAATAAAAAATAAATAAAACTACCGCCGCTTCAATTTTTTTATATATTCAGATTTCCATGTCAGAATTTACAAAATCATCTAAGACAACGAGAAGAGTGGCGCAAAAAAATCACAATTTTTTAAATATTTAAAATTATCAGAGAATTAATTTACAAAATTTATTCTTTTTTTCCTATTAAATGTAATTTTCGTTGGATTATTATTGACGTTGCTCGTTTCTTATTCGGTCTGATGTATTGATCTCAAAAAGCTTGAGTTAGCATACAATCTAAGAAGACGTAAGGGTGATCTGACCCCAAGGGGGAGGGAAGGGGGTGAGGAAGCGGAGCATGAGCGCTCCTTTCCTTTGCTTAAATAAACATTGCTCGGACAATGGACTGGCAAGTCTGCGATGGGTTTTGCTACGACATAGTGACCAAGAGGGATGAAAAGGCGAGTATGCTACGGCCTTAAGGTAGTAGAGTCGAGCGTCTATCTTTGCTGCGAGAGGAATCCTCGTTCTTCGCTTATAGAGGAAGATGAAATCGTTGCAGAGACGAAAGAAAGAGAAGAAAAAGAAGTCGTAGCTTTTCGTAGAACGAACGCAAGCACTACGCTCACAATGTTTAATGCATCGTTGAAAATTTCCATGTCAAACATCGCTTTGACTCGCGGAATTTAAAACCGTTCGCTGCCCTCGTCCTTTTGCCTTGCTCCAGATCGTTCTACTGCGGTTGGTAACTATATATCCTATATACATAGTTTACCCCGCATCCTATTCATCGCCTACGTTTATCCTACCGCAAGACATTCATATGTATAAAAGTCTATCAACTATGCGTATTATTCTACACGCGATAGAGCCAATACCGATAAATGCATGTGCGAAAAATTCTCTGTCCTTTTAACTACTTTTTTTTCACAAAGATCTCCGATATTTTTAACAATCGATTGGATTTTGTAGGTATTTGTAATTTTTGGAAATATTTTTTATGAACTTTTGAATGTAAGATTAAATTTGGGTTGTAAGTTTTATAAAGTAGATTTTTTGGCAAAAATAGATTTTTATTGAAAAGTAGAATTTTTGGCAAAAATAGATTTTTGTTGAAAAGTAGAATTTTTGGCAAAAATAGATTTTTATTGAAAAGTAGAATTTTTGGCAAAAATAGATTTTTATTAAAAAGTAGAGTTTTTAGCAAAAATAGATTGTTATTAAAAAGTAGAATTTTTGGCAAACATAGATTTTTATTGAAAAGTAGAATTTTTGGCAAAAATAGATTTTTATTGAAAAGTAGAATTTTTGGCACAAATAGATTTTTATTGAAAAGTAGAATTTTTGGCAAAAATAGATTTTTATTGAAAAGTAGAATTTTTGGCAAAAATAGATTTTTATTGAAAAGTAGAATTTTTGGCAAAAATAAATTTTTTAATGAAAATATATTTATTGAATTTTTACTTAAAATTTCACAAAAATAGAAGTGATGGGTAAATAATTGATTCATAGAATTAATCACACTCTACTGATATTAAAATCGAGAAAATATTGCAGCTATCAAAACTTTCATCTCACCCTCAAAAATTGTTTAATGAATCTTCAACATATTACATTGGATATGAAAAATCGAATAGGAAAAGAACCTATGATTTACAGTCATGGGAATTGAATAAACCTCAGTCCATCGACTATTTTTTTTTTTTTTCATCTTTTTTTTGGAGAAAAAGTCGACTATATGTCGAGAAAATAAAAATCTAGTTCGATTCCGATTTCATCAATAATCTTTATGTCCAAGGTGCGTATGTCGTAGTCGATTTGATATCCGGAAGGGATGTTTTTAGTCATAGCATAGTGTTATTCTGTATATACCGAAGGGGACGAGAATCGCTGGACACGTAAAGGGGTGACATGAAATATTGACTACATAGATTTCAACTATTATTGCCGAGTGTAAAACACGGCGACATTTGGCGCTAAATCGATCAGGGTTGCTGGCTGACTTTTTCACCCTTATTATATACTGTGCCGGGTGGCGCAACAAAATAAATACCTTGTCCTGTCAACCGGAGCAAAGTTTCAATATCAAAAATTACACAGGATGAGCGAAAAAAAAAAAAATTATAAAAAAAATAATTTCGTACATCGAGTTAGCATATTGTACAAATATTTCAGTATATAAGAGACACTACCATCTTAACCAATTTTTTAATGTAATATTTTTTTTAATGGGCGTGTACTGAAAAAGAAAAACGGTATGGCCATCTTAAAATTTCGAATTTTCATGATTTTTACATTTGGGAAAAAATCTATCCTTATAAGATGAAAATTTTCCGCTGATTAAGATACTGTCAATTTTTTTGTTGTAACTCAAAAATTTTTAGTGGAAATCTGTAAAAAATAATTTATTCCTGGTTTTGTTACTTTTTTTGTTTGAAATTTTTAAATATCAACAAAAATATTGTTGGTTTCGTACTCAGCGAAAAATAGACAATTAGATAGGCGGTTAAAATTTGGTGAGAGAGGAAATTTAATTTTTTTTATATTATCACCTTACCTAATAAAAATCAGAAATTTTTGAATTTTCCAAGAGCGATAACTTTTTTTTAGACCATTTCTTTAGGGCGATTCTTTTTTTCTTTTCTAGATCTCACTAAAATGAAGTAAATAGCTCCAACATAATTCCATCATCACAATTTTAGCACCGCTTAGATCGTTTAAATATAAAATAAAAATGGCCTAAAATTAAGGAAGGTGAATATATGAAAAACATTTCAATTTTCGCTTCTTCAATTTACAAAGAATGAAAAAGTCTACGAATAGAAAAAAGTACAAGCTGAAATCACTGTACCATAATTTTCCAAAAAAATAGCCATTTTAATAAAACCTTATATTTTTTACCAAAGTGCAAACAAAAATCATTATATTTTTTTACATGTCGAAAAAAAGAGACTGGCGAATTCTTTATATAAAAAAGTGTCTGATTGGACAGAAAATGTCTTATAAATGACACAAAGTGCCATTTATTCATGTAGAGAGTATGAAATACAATGCGTGAGCCTCGGGATTTGATCTCCGAGGTTCTTCATCATCGTATCTCGTGTATCGATCTTTCGCCCGAGATCCAAATTGAATTCTGATTTACTCGGTTGGAGAATTGTATTTTTGCCAGAAAAATAAACTGCCGTTGGTACTCCATCTTGTAGCCAGTTGTCGTGGACTATAGAGGACATTTATAAGCTCTTCGCGACCAACTGCTGGATTGTAATAATATTTATAACCTTATCGTCGTTTTATCTCTGTCACTTTTATTCTCTCGAATGATACATCCGAGAAAATCCTCTGGTACATAAGAGGGCGTAACTGGCAAGCGTGAATCTCGATAACGATACCATAACACAATGGCGAAACATTTATCAAAATATTTTCCCTCAATTTATCCAAATTCACATTTTATTGATTATTGGCACAATAGTTTATTGCAAAATTTATTTTAAAAAATTCTCGTAGCTAAGTAAAATTTTTTCGACAAATACGAGAATCTATATGACGCATGTCAGGATTTCGCATATGCTAGTAATTCGCAGCAAGTGAAAAAAAAAGCGAAAAAAAAAATAACGTTTAATCGATCGACTCTCGTTACCGGGATGCGCGATCGCGAAACGCGCAAGTGAGGGCGAGCCGGTTCGCGAAGTATAGTATTTTTGAGATCATAATTTTAGATAGAGGCCGATCCCGTGCATAGCCATTGCCTGTGTGCATCCACTCTTTCGCTCTGCCTCTGATAATGTTGCTTGTGTGTGCCGCTCCCGCGAATGCCGCAGTGTAGGCAAATTGAGGTGAGATTGGAGGTCAGGATTCTGCCAACCGTTGGAGCCTCGTCTGCTCCGTGATATACCGGGCGGTCTTGCAAAAACACGAGCCTCGTTAACTGCACGGAAAAAAAGACTTCTATGATGATAATGAATTCACGTAGCTCTGGCTGAATTTACTTTGAGCTGTCAGAATTTATTTTGAGCTGCCAGAATTTACTTTGAACTATCAGAATTTATTTTGAGCTGCCAGAATTTACTTTGAACTATCAGAATTTACGTTGAGCTATCAGAATTTACTTTGAGCCACCAGAATTTACTTTGAGCCACCAGAATTTACTTTGAGCTGCCAGAATTCACTTTGAGCCGCCAGAATTTACTTTGAACTGCTAGAATTTACTTGGAGCCACCAGAATTTTCTTTGAGTCACCAGAATTTACTTTGAGCCATCAAAATTTATTTCCTGCTACCAGAATTTACTTTGAGCCATCAAAATTTATTTCGTCCTACTAGAATTTACTTTGAGCCAGGACAATTTCCTTTAAGTATCCAGAATATACTTTGAGCTGTCAGAATTTACTTTGAGCCATCAGAATTTACTCTCAGCTACGAGAATTTACTTTGAGCGACCAGAATTTACTCTGAGCTTTCAGAATTTAGTTTGAGCCACCAGAATTTACTTTGAGCTGCCAGAATTTACTTTAAACCACCAGAATTTACTCTGAGCCGCCAGAATTTATTTTGAGTCACCAGAATTTATTTTGAGCCACCAGAATTCACTCTGAGCTGCCACAATTTACTTTGAGCCACCAGAATTTACTCTGAGCTGCTAGAATTTACTTTGAGTCGCCAGAATTTATTTTGAGCCACCAGAATTTATCTTGAGCCACCAGAATTTACTTTGAGCCACCAGAATTTACTTTGAGCCACCAGAATTTACTTTGAGCCACCAGAATTAATTTTGAGCCACCAGAATTAATTTTGAGCCACCAGAATTAATTTTGAGCCACCAGAATTTACTTTGAGCCACCAG
This sequence comes from Ephialtes manifestator, assembly GCA_963970395.1. Taxonomy (NCBI): domain Eukaryota; kingdom Metazoa; phylum Arthropoda; class Insecta; order Hymenoptera; family Ichneumonidae; genus Ephialtes; species Ephialtes manifestator. Next base: position 36,554,081 of record OZ019972.1, read on the forward strand.
AATGTACTTTGAGCCACCAGAATTTTCTTAGAGCCACCAGAATTTACTTTGACTCCCCAGAATTTACTATGAGCCACCAAAATTTACTATGAGACACCAGAATTAACTTTGAACCACCAGAAATTACTATGAGCCACCAGAATTTACTTTGAGTTACCAGAATATGAATTTATCTTGACTCAACTCACAGCTTCGCGTAAGAATCATGAGACGAATACTCAATTTAAAAAAATCCAATGTGCAATGTACCGTGACACGTGATACTTATAATTACGCTAAAATCTTTGTAGTTTTTGTATAACGATGCCCGTTATCGACACCCGTTGGATATGAATTCTCTCGCCCGCGCGTAATACCAAGCATCACTTTTTCATCTCTTTCTATCGCATTGCACTACGGCTAACGTGATTATTATAAAGTCAATACGTTGCTAACTCATCAGCCGACTCCGCCCTCTAACAGCCCGGTAATATGCGCTGGCCAAGAAGTCAGTTACGTCCAAGTAGTATCGCAGTACTGTACACGACTACGCCTCCCCCCCCCCTCCCCCTCTCCAACTATGTTTACCTCTTTCTTACTCTCACTTGCTTACCACAAAATAACTACCTACTTTACGTGGTTATCCATACAACTTACCTACGTATGTACGTATCTCCAGAATGCGGTGTGAATGTACATAAACGTGTATGTACTCATGTATATATATATATATGTATATATGTGTGTGTGTTTATATATATATATGGTTGTAATAATCTTTGCTAGTTCTGAGTCTTGAACAGCATATAGTGATCGAAGTATTTATGTGTTACTTGCATATATATATATATATATATGTATATATATCATGTGTGAGCGTACAACAGCCTATTCAGTTTCATTGCCGATAAGGCAAGAAAAATAAATAGGAAGAAAATTAAAAAAAAGAAACTAATGCACCTCATGTTTTCCAGGCATTGGATATATATATATGTAGACGCACGCGTGCTCACTATCGCAGACTATGCGCCAAACGCGTTATTAACGTCAGGAGCTGAATAACAAGTCGATCTCCTTCATCTCAATTCTGGCTCTCGTCTCAACACTTTTCATTTTTTTTTTTTTTTTTAGATTTTTAATTTTTATTGCGATGAATGTCTAGGGTTCAAGATCAGCAATAATTCTGCCGAAAGGTTATCTTTATTATGCTATGTTGAAAAAATATGTGTCATAGTTAAAAAAGAGTTTTTCGCAAATACGCTTTTCGGCTTCGTGAGAATTTTCTCATTGCGGGGAAATTCGATTGGTACAAATAGACCAAATTTTTTTGTCACAAAACGATTTCTGGTTGCTATAAGAGGAATATCATTTATTAATTACAGTCATTTAAAAATCTTTGAATATTTTTTTTCTGCTTGCTGTAACATTAAAACAGCTTCAGAAATTATTTTAGTTAAATTTACTCTCAGTAAATTAAAAAAAAAAAATTATTTACTTTTTGGTGGAAAATTAAACTTTTGGTGTCCCAAATAATTTAGTTGCAGCCTTCCATGCCATTTTTTTTCCTCCAAAGGCAAAAAGAAATTATAACCTCCCCTATAAATTTTTCCAACCCTATTACTTTCATTATCACACACTGAGAAAAAGTCTTGATTAGAACTACCAAAAAATTGGTTAAAAAAGATACCAAGAAAAGAAAAGCCACAACAAAATTATTGGTTAACATGAGCAAAGATTTCTTGATTCAACCAAATATTTACTGCATCTAACCATTAACTTGGTTAGCCAATTTTTGTTTAACCAATTTTCATTTTTAAATTTGTCCTACCAATTTTTTCTTGATAAAATTTTTAACCAAAATTTCACCAACTCTTTTTCGCATTGCAAACCCAAACTCCCTTTTAAAAATGTTGTTTCTCCTTTAAAGCTTCAATCTTGATCAAGATGTTGATTCATTGTACAAAGACTTTCTCATAGCTGTAATGATGTTTCGCACCTGTGGTATATACGTCGAGTAATTTGCAAGGGGAAGTAAGTAACAAGCAAGTGCATCTCTCGAGTCTCTCTCGTTGAAAACTTAAGTAGTGTGAGTCCTGTAACTACATATGTAAGAAATATATATATATATATATATATGTATACATACGAGTTTATCCATACGCAGTTTGTATCGCACACGCTATTACTTCGATGCTGTAAGATATAGTATCAAACGAATACATATATACATATATACATGTACATATATGTAGTATGTGAGTGTGTGGACGAACGCGGTGGTTTTGGAGTCAGAGGTTAAGCGGCGTGATTGAGTCTCGCTCACAAGAAGCGAGCCAGCGAGCCATCCACCAGCAAACCACCCTTCGCGTCATGTTCCTGTATATAAACTCCGTATATATATACAAGAACTTCCTACCTCACTTCACTTGTGTTCCCTTCTTCCCTTTTTCGCGGTGGGGAAAGGAAATCATAATGCAATTTAAGCCATAATACTTGACTTTAAATTGAAAAGATTGCTCGAGGGATGCAAGGGAGCTCGCCCTTCGTCTCACTCCTTTTTTCTTTCTCTCTTTTTTTTCTTTTTTTTTTTCTTCGTTCATCCCTCTTCGTCTGTCTTTCCGCGCAAACATCCGAGCCACGCTTTTGCTGGTCAGCTTCCTCTTCCTTCATCACCATTTCGTCCTTGTCCTTCTTTCCTTCTTCGTACATTCTTGGGACGTCGTTCTCCTATGTCGTGACTCTTTCGAGCGGTTGCATGGCTTACGCTTTTAAATGGAGATCCACTTAAGGGCTATCAAAGAATGGCCTATTCGTTCACTTTTGTAACAGCTATGGTATGTTCGCTATTTTAGCACGGTTTGAAGAGTATGGTAAATATCGGAAATATGCAACCAATGAAGAAGATAAATTTTCTTGATTAATTACTATTTTTTTCAAAATTTCCTTTAGGAACTTTGAGGATGTACGTTTTATTGGGTGAAAAATCGAATTTTTCGAATTTCGAAAAAAAATTGTGTAGATCTTTTTAAAAATAAAATGGTGTAGATTTTTTGGATCATAAAATTGTGTAGATTTTTCGAATAATAAAATTATGCAGATTTTTCGAATCATAAAATTGTGTAGATTTTTCGAATAATAAAATGGTGTAGATTTTTTGGATCATATAATTGTGTAGATTTTTCGAATAATAAAATTATGCAGATTTTTCGAATCATAAAATTGGATAGATTTTTCGAATAATAAAATTGTGTAGATTTTTAGAATGATGAAATTGTATAGATTTTTCGAATCATAAAATTGAGTAGATTTTTCGAATCATAAAATTGTGTAGATTTTTCGATTAATAAAATTAAGTAGATTTTTCGAATCATAAAATGGTGTAGATTTTTCGAATCATAAAATGGTGTAGATTTTTCGAATCATAAAATTGGGTAGATTTTTCGAATAATAAAATTGTGTAGATTTTTCGAATAATAAAAGTGTGTAGATTTTTCGAACGATATAATTGGGTAGATTTTTCGAATGATAAAATTGTGTAGATTTTCCAAATGATAAAATTATGTAGATTTTTCGAATCATAATATTGTGTAGATTTTTCGAATAATAAAATTGTGTAGATTTTTCGAATCATAGAATTGTGTAGATTTTTTCGAATAATAAAATTGTGTAGATTTTTCGAATAATAAAATTGTGTAGATTTTTGAAAATTAAAATTCTACAGATTTCCGAAAAATAAAATAGCGTAAATTTTCAAAAATTTCAATTCCGTATTATTAGTAAAAAAATAATATAAAACACATATTTTCCACCATGTTTGTGGTTCATTGCAAAATTTGTATATTTAATAAAATCCAGCTAATTGTAAAAATTTTCATAGAAGGTAAAAAAATCGTCTCTTCTCTCGTGACTTCGGAGCTCGCGGTTGCATGGTTTATGCTTTTAAATGGAGATCCACTTAAGGGCTATCAAAGACCGTGCCTATTCGTTCACTTGTATAGCAACCGTAGCATGTTACCAGCAGCGTTAACCCGGTTTCTGTACTACTATGTTCACTAGGGGGAAAAACGCAACCAACGAACCTTCTGAACCCTCTTGTTTAATACGTACTTGTGCCAAGACTGTGCACTACGAAGATGACTGTTTAATACGGATTAACAGAGAAACTCTTGAGCTTATCTCGAAGGATAGATCGACCGGGAGTCGCTCATCTTGTACCTTCACTTTATTCCCTTGCACTGGAAGCAACTTACCGACGTATCTGTAGTGAGGAGCTTGTCACGGTATATGGTTGGCGCAACGTGCAATTAACGTCTTCTGAAAACGCGTTTATGATGCCGTTAAGACGATCGCGTACATCGATCAGTAGCGCACGATAACTATATACATACGTGTACCATAATAAACACGATAAAAATGAATTCATAAAATTCCAAAGTTACACGTGAAAATAATTTTTTTTTCCAAGTGACAATTCGATTTTTCCTCATTTTTTAAAATAAGAATTGACAAATCGGTTTTTTTGAATAAAAAAATCTTTTGACAATTACGAATTTACCAAAATTGCAATTTTGTTTCCAAGGAAAATATAATACTAAGTATTTTTTTAAACTAAAAATGACATAATATATTGTTGAAATAGTGAGTCGAAATTTAATTAATTGTTGAAGAATGATGATTCATGACATAAATAAAAGGAAAGAAATTTGCTGAATTTAATTAAGCTATTTTCAAGCCACTCGGTTTTCTTTAAAAAAAAAAATTAAAAAAAATTGATATTTACAAATTTACCAAAATTGTAATTTTATTTGCAAGAAAAATGTAGAAATAAGTTTTTTTTAAATAAAAATGACATAATAAATTGTTGAAATAATGAGTCGAAATTCAATTAATTATTAAAGATCAAAGATTTATGACATGAATATAAGGAAAAAAATTTGTTAAATTTAATTAACCTATTTTCAAGCAAAATAAATTTTAAGTTCTTATTATGCAAATTGACGCCATGATTGATTTTTCAAAAGAAAATATAATCAAGGAATAGCGGTTAGAATTTAGTTGCATTTTCAATGGAATAAAAAGAACATAAATGGAAGAATATAGAGGAGAAGATATGTTGAATTATTAATTTGTACAAGTTGAGAGTTAGGTTGGATATATCTCGAAGCATAAGAGTGGAGAGAGAGTCGCGCGTATGTTTCTGTGAAGCGGGTGTGCGAATAGGCGTCGTGAGTGTGTATACTGTGACCAGTGGCCATCTGTCGGGTCGTCCAAGCAGCAGAACTGACCTCTACCCTCCTTCGCGCGCGCGAGCTCCGACTTTATTCCTGGGCAGCCGCCATCCCCTTCTCGGCCACTCTCCCTTCGTCCGTAGCTGCTCTGGCCGGCTTACATTTCCAATCAATAACCGATTGAACGACCCCCACCCACACCGTACCATCGTGTCCACCCCCTCTTCTTTCTCACCCATTCCTCTATCTATATGCTTAACTTTGCACTCCCTCTGCATTTGCACGCCCATCTACAAATTCCTAAAAGCTAATGTCCAAACAATTCCACGTTCCAAGGCTTTTATTCCGTCACATTTACATCTGTAAGAGATAAAATATTCCAACAGATTGCAAGTGTACTTGAAAAATAAGCATTTGCTTAAAGTCTACCATAATGCATTATCAAACGAATTTATTCCAATTCTCGGCGATTCTAAGTCTTGTCATTCCAACTCTCCTAGATTCTAAGTTTCGCTATTCCAATTCTCGTCGATTCTAATTCTCATTATTCCGATTCTCGTAGATTCTAAGTCTCGTCATTCCGACTCTCGGAGATTCTAAGGCTCGTCATTCCGACTCTCATAGATTCTAAGTCTCATTGTGCCGACTCTCGTAGACTCTAAGTCTCGTCATTCCGACTCTCGTAGCTTCTAAATCCCGTCATTCCGACTCTCATAGATTCTAAGTCTCATTATTCCGACTCTCGTAGACTTTAAGTCTCGTCATTCCGACTCTCGTAGATTCTAAGTCTCGTCATTCCAACTTTTTTCGAGTCTAAGTCTCGTTATTCCGACTCTCGCCAATTCTAAGTCTCGTCATTGCAACTCTCGTCGATTCTAAGTCTCGTTATTCCAACTCTCGTCGATTCTAAGTCTCGTTATTCCAAATCTCGGTGATTCTAAGTCTCGTTATTCAAAATCTCGCCGATTCTAAGTCTGGCCATTTCAATCGCGCCGATTCTAAGTCTCGTTATTCCTATTTCGCCGATTCTAAGTCTCGTAATTCCAACTCCCGTCGATTCTAAGTCTCTTCATTCCGAGTCTCATTATTGCAACTCTCGTCTCGTCATTCATACTCTCGTTCTCATCTCGATAATTTCAAGTCTTAAGATTCCACCTCTCGCCAATCCCAAGTCTCGTAAATTGTTGATCGAAAAACAAGCAAAACAAAAAAGCAGAAAAATTGTAATCGTCAACTATGTCTCGTCAACTTTTATTTTAAAAAAAGACACCACGACACGAATATTAAATTTATTCACGATGTGAAAACTCTTCCGGGTTTTGAGAATGCGAGCCCCTGCGGCCAAAGGATAATAATTATACAGGAGAATAGGGGGTGGAGATGAAGCCACGAACCAGTTTGGCGAGACTAGGCTGTTGCTGAAGAGAGAGTCTTGCGCGCGCGCAACCGGATAGCGCGGGGAATGAGGATGCTTCTTCTGTCGGAGAGTTGTGGGTGGAGAAGCGCCAGCCAGAGAAATAAGAAGGAGGAAGATAGCACTGAAAAAGATGAACGTAGGGCACAGAGAGGCGAGATGATAAATCAAATAGGTGCCGGCAGCTGGTGCACGGAAAAATTGGCCCCTAGCCATTGTATTATCTCCCAGACCAAACCGGCAACAGCAGTCCAGGCCATGTTATTTTGGAAAATCATCTTTCGGCCCTTTTGCCTGCTAATTTCGGTGCTGTTTCCAAATTACCAGCCACTTCCTCCGGGCCACGGCTGCGATCAGTGAGCTCGGGTCTGTTGCACCGCAACGCTCGGCATATGGAATCGCCACCGCATACAATCCATTTCGACAGGCTCATCCGCCTCTTGTCCTTTTTCCATTTTCCGTTTTTGCCTCTTTGCCAGACACACCTATAGTTTCTACGTCATTAGCTAATTTCATTTCTTTAATGTCGTCCGTTGTTACCTTAAGGTAGTCATGATGATGATTATTAGATAGGGAAGCAAATTTAATATATATTGAATATACAGTCGTAACGAACATGTGTACGAAAAATCAGGTGGGGTCACCGAAACTTTACAGGAAATAAGTGATTTTGAAAGTCAAGCGTTTTAACATAGGCTCTTATGGAAAAATCACTTTGGATTTGCTTTTGATGAATAATATAGGTTCTTTTCGGTAAGAAGTAGATACAATAAATATCGTAAAATATTCCCTGAAGCTTTCGGATTCTATAGCGATTTCGAAAATTAGTAATTACTGAATGTTTTTCATCTTATACAGGCTCATCCGCCTCATGTCCTTTCTCCATTTTCCATTTTTGCCTCTTTGCCAGACAAACCTATAGTTTCTACGTCATTAGCTAATTTCATTTCTTTAATGTCGCCCGTTGTTACCTTAAGGTAGTCATGATGATGATTATTAGATAGGGAAGCAAATTTAATATATATTGAATATACAGTCGTAAGGAACATGTGTACGAAAAATCAGGTGGGGTCACCGAAACTTTACAGGAAATAAGTGATTTTGAAAGTCAAGCGTTTTAACATAGGCTCTTATGGAAAAATCACTTTGGATTTGCTTTCAATGAATAATATAGGTTCTTTTCGGTAAGAAGTAGATACATTAAATATCGTAAAATATTCCCTGAAGCTTTCGGATTCCACAGGCATCGGGAAAATTAGCAATTACCGAATGTTTTTGATCTTACATCCGAGTTGAAGATTTATTATACGAAGTTTCCTTACTTTGCTAACGTTTGCAGAGCCGCATAAATTTTCCTGTCTGTTCGCAACAATATCGAAGCGACAGAGTTATGTTAATTCTTGGCAAATTTAATGATGTCGGTGCTTTTGAAATGCAGGTGAAAATTTTGGGGAAAAAATTTAATTTCTTGCTGGTGCAATGTGCTGGCACGTATGGCGAACGTGATCGAGACTGTAATGGGAGTTTTAGGCATATTTTGGATGAACGGTGGGCCAGGCGGTTTTTGCCTTAAGAAGACACATTAGCATCTCACTCCATGACGACGTTGCTTTTTCGTAGGAAACGAAATCCTTACGGCTAGTGGCTAACCTGCCTGTTCTTTTTATTTCTCTCTCTCTTTTTCTCTCTTTCTTTGCGGCACGTCAGGTCTCGATCAGCCGCATCCTACCGCAGAATTGGAAAAGATTTTTCAACCCTCTTTCGCAGGTAGACGCTAATACAACGCATTACCTACTTTTCTCTTCGTGCTCTCAAACACCTTGTACATTAAAAAAAATCGCAGTTATCTTGGCCACTATAAATAACAAATTCTTTGTTTTTAGCTATGCGACTATATTTTTATCTAGCTGCCTTAATATTCTCTAGCTATCAAACAATTCCAATAAATACACAAAAAAATATTAATTTTTGTACTTTTTGACAAAAAGTTTTTGTCCACACAATTTTTGTTAATTTTACCGAACATTTTTTTGTTAATTTCCAGCTTTACGAAAAAAGGGCCAAACAAAATTTTGACAAATAAAAAACTGTAAATTTAACAAAAATTATGAGGCTTTACAGAGAGACTAAATTTTAAGTTGGGAATAGGTACGAAAATATTCGTATGTTACACATCATGATGAAGTATACATACAAACGACTATGATCCAGATTTTCACCTCTGACCCTAGGCAACCTTGTTATTATGCAACAATGACGCAGAATAGGGAGTCCGGTGCAGCTCGCTTGACCCCTGGTCCAGCCAACTTTTGTCCCGAACAATAGCATTTTTGCCCTATGGAAAATTATGTCCGCACCTTAAATCTGGCCAGTTTTCGACATCAAAGTGACCTCGTATATTCTCATACGTCCTGTATGACAAAAATGGGCAATATTCAAATAAATATATATATCTAAAATATTAGTTATAAATAGTTATACAAAATTTAAATTATTTTTTATTCACTTTTTTTACTTAACAAAAATTTACAAATTGTAAAAAAAAATTATTATTCCTCATAATTATTTACACTGAAAAATTAGCATCAAATTATCTTGATTTAATTTATAAAGTCTCGACAAATCAATTCACATTCAATATTTTTAATGAACATACTTCATTATTTTTTTAAAATTAGACCTAAATTAATTTTTTTTCTTATATTAAAAGGCGACTTAGAAAAATCTAAGTTTCTCGATCCAGATTTTATTTTATTTTTGTTTGATTGTGAAAAGAGACTTAGAAAAATTGAAGTCTCTCGGTCTTTATTTTATTTTTGTTTGATTTAAAAAATATTTTCTTAAATTTTCACGTAGCTAAGATCTTGACATTTACGGTTGTGAAAATGTAATGTATTTCACCACTTATAGTATGAAATCAGAGCTGACCTATTGAATATTGAAAAATAGGTGACTCGTGTAGGTCACGTGTGATGTCCATCCGGCAATTCCATTGACAATGGGAAAACCATAAGCTAGCCGGACGAAAATTTGTCGCAGTCTTGACATTAAACTTCGAGGACAATTGGGCCAATAATTCATTGGGCCTGGTGTGAGCGAGTCGTGTGCGCCCTACTAGACTATCGGATACACAAGGAAAGCTTTAAGGGATGAAATGAAAACTCCACGGTTGAAAATTTCTCGAGTGTGCAGAATATACCGGTGATTTAACGGGGAAACTTTGTCGCGTGAGGGAATAGTCAGAAACTGAAAGAAAAGCCAGCGTTCGCTCTCTATAGGTAATAATAATGGCCCACTGACCATCCGCCATTCCCGAATATATTTCTCGCCACCCTCGCTCACCCCGTCGACAATTCAATTCGACAATGGACCATTCCACTGGACAATGCCATGGTCAAATGCAGGGAAGTTTCAAAATACGGGAGCGCCGGACGCTTGACCCCAAATCTACCCTCCCCCGCATCGTATACCATCGTGGGTGGGGTTCTGAGGTACCATCGTAGCTGGACACACGTGGCTTCTGAATTTCCAGTTTCAATCAGAGTTTCCTAAATCTCCAACATTTATTTAGACAAACGTATATAAATTATTTATCATTATTTATTGTTTCGTATAATTTTTATCATTATTATAATAATATGTATAATTTATTTATTATTTTCCGATAATTATATGGAATTTTTATTTTTGTTAATATTGTACTATTATAATTGATAAAAGAATAAAATTATCAATTTCTTTTGGTCAAGTCTTCTTCCGAAAATTGTGACATATATTTAATAGGTTGAAAATTAATTGGAAAATTCTTCATCTATTTTTTTCTCACATTTTTCGTCAATTTTTGTTGAAAATGTTTATTGTGCCTTTAATTTATTATTATTATTATTAAAAAATGTTTTTATTTAGTTTTATTCTTAAAAGAATAAAATTTATATATTCAATTTTTTCTTCCAATTTTTCGTGTCATTTTATTGATAACAATCTTTTTTAGTACTTAAAAGTTTTTCTGTATTTTTATAAGCAGGTTATTGTTATAAAATGAATTATGCAATTAAATTATTTCTATGTTATAGAATAATTTATTATCTTTCTCAATAATAATTCATAATTTATTTTTAATTATTTCGTAAATAAAAGAAATTCAAAATATCGTGAAATAAAATAATTTTCGTCAAAGTGGATGTCGATATGCAACCCCATTAGACGATAGGATAAAATAAGATCGTTTGTTCGATGCCGGCTGTGCCTGCCAGGCATCCCAGCTTTCCCTATTTGTACAATTTACTCTCTCACTTCTTTTCGACGTTTCCTCTCCGTTGTCCAGTTTCCCCTGGTTTCTGGTGCACCCTCCAAACGCGTGCTGCCACCCCCATGATCGGACGCACTCGTCTTTCACCCCGTCGTCTATCCATCTCGATCTCTCGACGATGTTTTCTGCCTTCGTCTACGGTAGCGAACCCTCATTCACTCATTCCCGCCTACATCAGTACTTTTACAACGGTACTACTGCCTTTGTCCATTGCTTTATATACGATAGGACAATACTCAGTGCTATTAAGAATTCTCGTGACAGGAAGCATGTTATTTTAATTCAATATCCCCTTAAATTTACTTTACCTCAAAAAGAGAAAAGACAAATTTTTTTTTATTGTTTTATGAAAATTTATGTTTTTTTTTAAATTTTTATGACGACATTTTATTTATTTATTTCGTTGTAATGAGACGAACCCTTTTAATAGATAGAAATCTGTTCGGGCTAGTACGGAAAATACACGATAATTCGAAAGTTCTATAGAAAAATGTGAAAAACCTGGAAACAATAGGTTTTTTTAGATTTACACTTGAAATTAATGAGTTATTCACAATAATGATGATATCTTCGTAATCAGCGGGAAATTTCCGATGAGATAGCTTTTTTAAATTTCGCAAAAGTCAAAATTAATTTTTTTTACTTTGGACCCCCTGGAAATTCAGGATTACCAATATTCGGAATTTTCAAGTGACTGTAACTTTTTTTGGAGTCGACCGATTTTCAATTTTCTTTCTTCACTCGAAAGAGCTCGTCGAAACGGAGAGAATAGTAAGCTATATTATTACGATGCCTTATATTTTGCGATAATTTTCATAAAAAGACCCAAAAGTGTTATTTTTTCAATTTATTTGCGTTTTTATAAAAATTCGTTAAGACTATCATAATAATTTATATAAAATGTTTATAATAATAGAAACATTCAATCTTGACAAAACTTCCACTAAGTTATAATAAAATTGAGCCGCGAATGACAGATGCAATTCTCTTATTGACGGCAATTATGTCTCTTCCGATATCGTTGGCTGTTGGAGAACATTGGAAATTAACTTGGCGCCTCGTATTATTTTCACCCGTGTTGGTATTCTTCCCGCGGGTGCGGGCGCACCAATAATTACGGCAATTGATTAATTAAACGAATTAGATAATCTACAGATAGATCTCGTTGTAGAGTAATTGAGCGCGACGTGCAGTATTCCCTGCTCACCGAACCATTAACTACATAATAATAATATATAGATATATATATATATAAGTGTGTATAAATATCTCGGCACATGTTCAATTTCCAGTAATTGCTTAATCAGCATCTCCAATTTATTATGAATTATTGGCAACATTTACCACAATAATACCGCTAAACTTACCTAAATTAAAAATTATTGTTTCTATTTTAACCAAATAATTCAATTCTTTGAAAATATATATGCAATTTTTTTTTTCATAGACTCTAGCTAAATAGACGCTAGCTAGGGACCATTTTGGGACCGAAAATGGTCAGGTCCATTTGAAGAAAAAAAACGAACCCTGCCCATTTTAACACCCTTAATACCTGCGAAATGCGTAATAAAAATAAAAAAAATTTGTTTTTTTTTCTCATCTCAAGAGACCGTGAAGTGCATTTACGGTTTAATGACTCTTCGGCGTAGATGCATTCGCTGTCGTTGAAATTCCATCGGGATAATCACGCACCTAGTCGAGCCGAAACTTTTTTTTTCTTCTTCTTTTCGTTTCTGTAGAATTTACGGGATTTCGGTACGGTGGTACAGCAATAGGAATTTACGAAACAGAGATATTCACAACGAGACAGAATCTGAAATAGGTACAGGAAGAAAAAAAAAGAAGTAAATACCGAAAAGGTGCGAGGCGGAAAAAAAAGTCGGAGATGAAGAAACTTTCAGTCGCTGAGGAATTAAAAGATCACTTTGTGCAAATCCGCACTTTTTTTGTTCTAACAATTTTCATAATATCAACATTTATAACAATTTAATTTAATATTTAAAACATACATAAAATAGAAAATTTTATTCTATATTTCAAAAATACATTAAACAAATTATTAAATTTAATATTTTAGGCATCCATTCACTGCAAATATTTTTTTTACATATATCAAAAGAGTTCTAGAAACAAAAGTGGTGAAAGAGTTAAAAAGATTCTCAGTCACAGGGGAATTAATTAATTGATTATTTTTATTATATTAATTTTACTAATTAATATAACTAAGAATAAAATTGAATGTTTCAAGCATCAATTTTTTTTCCATTAACTGCAAATATATTTTTTACATATATGTAGCCAAACCAAATTTGCATTGAGTAAAAAAAATAATGTCGAGATAGTGCGAGGAAAAAATTGATTATTTTATTTATAATTAATTTTATTAATTAATTAAATTTCAAATAAAATTAAATATTTCAGCCATACATTAAACAAATAACAAAATGGAATATTTCAAGCATCAATTTTTTTTCCATTAACTGCAAATATATTTTTTACATATATATGTCGCCAAACCAAATTTGCATTGAGTAAAAAAAATGATATCGAGATAGTGCGAGGAAAAAATGGATTATTTTAATTATAATTAATTTTATTAATTAATTAAATTACAAATAAAATTAAATATTTCAGCCATGCATTAAACAAATAACAAAATGGAATATTTCAAGCATCAATTTTTTTTCCATTAACTGCAAATATATTTTTTACATATATATGTCACCAAACCAAATTTGCATTGAGTAAAAAAAATGATATCGAGATAGTGCGAGGAAAAAATGGATTATTTTAATTATAATTAATTTTATTAATTAATTAAATTACAAATAAAATTAAATATTTCAACCATACATTAAATAAATAACAAAATGGAATATTTCAAGCATCAATTTTTTTTCCATTAACTACAAATATATTTTTTACATATATATGTAGCCAAATCAAATTTGCATGGAGTAAAAAAAATGATATCGAGATAGTGCGAGGAAAAAATGGATTATTTTAATTATAATTAATTTGATCAATTAATTAAATTACAAATAAAATTAAATATTTCAACCATACATTAAACAAATAACAAAATGGAATATTTCAAGCATCAATTTTTTTTCCATTAACTGCAAATATATTTTTTACATATATATGTCGCCAAACCAAATTTGCATTGAGTAAAAAAAATGATTTTTTAAAAATTATTTTAGTTATAATTAATTTTATTAATTAATTAAATTACAAATAAAATCAGAGTTGGGCAAAGTACCGAAAAGTACTTCAAGTATAAAGTACAAAGTACCGCAAGTACTTGAAGTATCAAGTACTTTTTTGTACTTCAAGTACTTTGCAAGTACTTTTTCCAAGTACTTTTCATAATTCGATTCGTAGCATTACTACAACCTCGATATCAGTAGATACGGTTTTTTTTAAACTCCCGACTGCCCGCCAGGGCAAAAAGACGGGAGTTATGCGTTTCACGATGATCGAAAGATCTCACCTCGATACTTCAAAATGCATGTTTGTCAAAACGACAAAAAAATGTCTTGACCAATGTTGGTAGAGAGCTTCTATGGCTGGGACATTCGATTTAAAGCCATGATTTTTTTGAGATCCGTTGTGTTTCCGCGGAGATAGATAAATTTGAAAAAAGTTGCAAAATTGCTTATTCGTAAATATCGCTTTGACCACTACATTCTTATACGTTACACGGCCAGTAGAGGCGCTGTCGCCCGGCCAAGTCAGTGATAAGTAAAAACACTCTAAAAATAATGAAAATGAAAAAAACAAAGTAGAACCTTGCAAATTGCTTCCTCATTATTTTACACCTTTAACGAAGCTGCCTCTATGAGGATGTACGTTGATCGATTTTGGCTTCCTCATAGAGGAAGCTTCGTTAAAGGTGTAAAATAATGAGGAAGCAATTTGCAAGGTTCTACTTTGCAGGCTTGTTTCAGCTTGAAAGACTATTCAGAAAAATGCTCGAAAATAATAAAAAATTTGTAAAATTTTAACCACTGTGCCGATTTCTCTCAAATTTGTACCCACCCCTTGTTTCACGATAGTCAATGTGTGGACCAAATTACAACCCGGTATCTCGTAATTCGCACGATCCAGCGCTTGAACGAGATTTTTCAAAATATTCTAAGTGTCATAAAATTTGAACGGATGGACAGATCAGCGTCAAATTTGTACTCAAAACGTGGTCCATGGTTGTCCATATGTGAGCCAAATTTGAGATAATTCTGAAAAAATTTTTTTACCATTTTTCTTTTCATGTCGGCTTTTTTTTGTTTCTCATGCCGCAAAGTCAAAATTTATTGACATAATGGCCGTTTCCTTGACGAAATTCATCACGGATAATCGATGAACGCAATGATACGTTTGAAATTGCAATGGGATGTCTCATAATTTACAGGAGCTGAAATACTTACAGACATTTGAAAAAAAATTGAAATTGCAATAACATTAGAACCGCTTTACCAATTGTCGCCAAATTTGGTACAGATCATGGTTTGATGGTAGTCCATTAACGTGCAAAATTGCAGCCCGATATCTCGCAACTTCCGAAAGTTATAGCGTGAAAAAGCGTGAAAACGATTTTTTCGAAATTTTCAAAATGCTGTGAAATCTGAATTTATGAACCGATTCGCGTCAACTACAATCCCAAACAGTAGTCTATGATAGCCCACTTGCGTGCCAAATTTGAAGAGCATTCATCGAAAATTGCGACAGTTATCGTGTAAACAAAAAAATGAACACATACACACACACACACACACACACACACACACACACACACACACACACACATACAGACATTTCGTACAAACCACTTTTCTCGACGTTTTGGACCATTCTGAGTGTACTGACATGAAAATCTCGAAAAAAAAAATTTTCATGAAAACAAGGCTTCCTCTATGAGGAAGCAAAATTAAATTTTTTTAAAAAAGCTCCCGTCTTCAAAAAGAGCGAAATGAAAAATAATTGTTCTCTCATTATAGTCGGGTGATTTCCATACGAAATGACGACTAAATCTGCAGACTATGATGAGAGAATAATAATTGTTTACATTCATAGGTACCTCTTGTAGATATATATAATATAAACACAACTCGCGTGGCCTCATGAAGCGACCAAAACCAAGCCGAAACCATACATATATATATCGTGACGATACTCCACAATAATCTACGTTGTGGGATTCTCGGAAAAACTATACCAATTAAACATTTTCGTTACTATTTTAATAATCGTAAAAATAATTATGCGCATCGAGTAGTACAACTCTGGAATTAAATTTAAAAAAAGTACTTGTACTTGGTACTTTGACGAACAGAAGCAAGTACTTGAAGTACAACAAAGTACTTGAGTACTTCAAGTCCTTACTTCAAGTACTAATCAAGTAGTCGGTACTTCAAGTAGTGCCCAACTCTGAATAAAATTAAATATTTCAAGCATACATTAAACAAATAACAAAATGGAATATTTCAAGCATCAATTTTTTTTCCATTAACTGCAAATATATTTTTTACATATATATGTAACCTAAACAAAACTATTCATGGCGAAAAAAAAAATTTATATCGAAAGAATGCGAGAAAAAAAAGGCGGAAAAAGTGGTAGAAAGGTTTCTTCCTGTCGCAGGGAAATTAAAAGACCACTTCCAGTGTGGCAAATCGAAGAGAGCGGCATTTCTATAATTCAGAAGACGATGTATGTACAGCACGAATACGCATTGAGTAGTACGTATGGTGTGCGAAAGAGCAGCGAGGCAAAAATGCGGGAGAGAAAGAGCGAGAGGATAAGGGGTGGATAATGTATGTACCCTCGTGCGGACGAGGCGTCGGTGGTGGGTAAGCGGGGGTGCGCGCCGCTGGACTCTACAAGGGAGTGAAGGACCCAGGAGTAGCAGCTGAGAAGAGGGGCAGTGGTGACCAACGCGTTCGGATAGCCTTTCCTCGACCAGTAGACAAGTTGCCCCCGTCTGGCGAACTTGGAGCAATAGCCGAATCGCAACTCCCTTAAATGCCAATTTTTCTCCACGCTTTCTTTTTTTAATCACTAATTTATAATTTCCATTCGAAAAAAAGTCACGTTATTTAAGAAGTGTCAACCTAAAATTTGTCAGTAATATTTTAGTGTTTTTTTTATACGAGTGATTGTTAAACAAATAAAAATAAAAAAAAGACAATGCGAAAAGAGTGAAATTTTTATAAGGATTTTTTTTTATTAACGTTCTTTTTTTATTGTTTTTATCGTGAAAGATTTTTTGTTTAATGGCTGTGTGAAAAAACTATTTAAAAAGTGTGACATTTTGCTAAGGATTTTTTAATTATCAACGTGAAATACCAAGTTTGTGGTTTGGTTCATTCGTGAAAGACGGTTTTGCCAGTTATATCAATGGTTGTAGGCATCTGTCACTTCCGGGGAAAGAAGAAAATGCTTACTGACGCTAAACCAAGATTTCGGATACGTAAGTCGAAATTTCATTTGAAATGTAAACAATGAGTATACTTTTTTTTAAATTTATTAAAATGGAACCCTGAAAAACCGATTCAATGGCTTAAATACTGCACTATATCATAAAATCAATCAAATTTTTATTTTTCAAAAAGTCTGACTTTAAAAATTGGCTGCCAATTTAAAAAATCAAAACAAACGATAAATTATTTAATTTACCAAAAAAAAAATAATAAACAATAAAAATCAAAATAAATAAAAAAACTTGAAAATAAAACTCTTTCAAGGCTAATAAATACAAAAAATAAACAAAAAAATGAAATTGAAATAAAAATAAATTAAAAAAATAAAAATAAAAATAAATAAAAATAATAACAGTTGTGCGTCACACCTTGAGAGAAATTCGATAACAGATCTCTAACAATTTGGGTAAACGATCCAACCAGCATAGAGTAAAAACGTTTTAGGTTTACCCACTAAATTGGATATTATCCTATTAAGAAAAATATTCGATCCCGCATAACGCAACGTGCTGCTCCATCGTTATCCTGCCGGCAGAAATCGCCCCCACAGTGTCAGCCGTTCAATTACACGTGGCTCGAAATTTATACGTAACTTTTAACAGAATTGTAATCGCTCTTCTCTCCGTCAACTTTTCACTATTTTAACACTGCGAGAACCCATATGATGGTGGCTACCGTGAGAGACGAACCATCAATTGCAACCCCCCCTTATTTTTCCAACCCTCATGTCATTCCAGTTTTTCTGACTGACAGATCAACGAATACGTCAATAATAAATCCTATTTATCGAACGATTTATGATTTTATTTTGAGAATCACATTTTTTCAAATCTATTCAATTGATTCAAAACTGTCATTATTAAATCTCTCTGCTCTATTTTCTTCGCTAGTCATTGAATTTATTCAAGATTATACCTTGCCATTTTATAATTAATTTAATACTTATTATTAAAAAAAAAACTAAATACAATAATAATAAAATACAACGAGAAAATTGCTGCAATTATTTATGCCTTGATTTTGAAAATTAATTAATATTTTTAGTCATTGAATTTATTTATAATTATTCCATAATATTTTATAAATACTTTGTTGCCTGAAAACATAATAAAAATATAAAGATTTATGTTTTTATTTAATTGATTTACGATTATTATTATTATGATCAACCCCTGATGGTCATTTATTCCATTACTGTGATTAAATTCATTTAAAATTTCACCCCTCTATTAGATAATTAATTTTCCACTTAAATACTCATTTTAAAAAAGCCAAAAAAAAATGGTTCACTCTTCTCCAATTAATTTCCATTGCTGAGAATGCGATGGGGTTTTCAGTCGACGATTCATTGGATGGGGTCAACATTATCGAGGGGGAAAAGGTCGTGCGCCGAACGAGATTCGTAAAGGGTAGCGTCTGTACTCGGGGCGTTTTAAAATGCAAAACCAACCCCCTTTCTCTGATTAGACGAGCGTGCCACGCGCAACCGGTTTTGCGTTTGGGGTGTGCAGTTTGCCTGTTCCTTTTTCTTCTTTTTCTCTCTGCCCATACAAATTCTGATCTCATTCCAATTTCGCCATTTTCAAGAGTTTCACCCCTCCATGGGTTTTGATTGAATTCAAATATAATCCAAGACTGCTTATAAATTATTGCACCTATTAAACGTGCCATTTTTTTAAATTAGATAATTTAAATTATTCATAATTCTTGCAGAAATGTAAAAAATAATAATTCGCATCATAATTGATCATAGTTATTTTTTTAAAAAAGGATTTTGATTATAAATTATTACACCTATTAAATATGACTTTTTTTGTTGCAAAAATTAGGTAATTTAAATTATTCATAATTCTTGCAGAAATGTAATAAATAATAATTCGCATCATAATCGATCATAGTTATTTTTTTCAAAAAGTATTTTGATTATAAATTATTGTACCTATTAAATATGACATTATTTTTGTAAAAATTAGTCAATGTAAATTATTCATAATTCTTGCAGAAATGTAAAAAATAATAATACGCATCATAATCGATCATCGTTATTTGTTTCAAAATGTATTTTGATTATAAATTATTGCACCTATTAAATATGACATTATTTTTGCAAAAATTAGTTAATTTAAATTATTCATAATTCTTGCAGAAATGTAAATAATAATAATTCGCATCATAATTGATCATAGTTATATTTTTCAAAAAGTATTTTGATTATAAATTATTGCACCTATTAAATATGACATTTTTGTACAAAAATTAGTTAATTTAAATTATTCATAATTCTTGCAGAAATGTAAATAATAATAATTCGCATCATAATTGATCATAATTATTTATTTCAAAAAATATTTTGATTATAAATTATTGCACCTATTAAATATGACAGTTTTTTTGCAAAAATTAGTTAATTTCAATTATTCATAATTCTTGCAGGAATGTAAAAAATAATAATTCGCATCATAATCGATCATAATTATTTCTTTAAAAAAATATTTTGTATACTTGAATGACTGAATGATTATGAATTATTAAATTAACATATTAAATATCACAATTTGTTGTAAAATAATGATTTACCTAAATTATTTATAATTATTTCAGAAATGTAAAAAAAATTATTTTGCATTATAGTTTAAATATATTTTCATTGAATTTACATCTCTGACCCTTTAGGGTCAGGCCTGATGGTATCTCGAACTTTAGGAATCCGTCGGTCCAGATAATCCATCGTATTTGACCTTCTTATGGTGCTGTACTTTTCGACCTTACTGGATAATCTCATTGTTCTTTTAGCTTCCTTTTCTTATACCTAATCTACGTGCAATCAGGTGAATAAACTTCAAATAGTTTTAAAATTTTACCTCAAATGGTATTTCAAAATAATTCAAATAACTACCTTTTACCTTTTCAAAAATAAATTGTAGATTATTAGAGTCTGGAGTACAAGATTTCCAAAAATTAGTTGTAAAATAGTATTTTTTAAATTTAATATATAATAAAATAACTATAATAACTTAAATATTTTTGAATAATTAAAATAACAATCTTAATTTTTTTTAAAATTAGGTTTTCAAATTAATTTGTAAAATGGTAGTTTTTAAATTAATCTTAAATATTTTTGAATAATTAAAATAACAATCTTAATTTTAAAAAAAATTAGTTTTTCAAATTAATTTGTAAAATAGTAGTTTTTAAATTAATCTTAAATGGAATTTATTTTTGAATAATTAAAATAACCATGTTAAATTTGAAAAATAATTACTATTTAAAATTAATTAAAAAATATTAAAACCTTACATCTTTCCAAAAATAAATTGTAAATTAGTAGAGTCTGGAACCGATAATTCTACGTGACATAAAACCCATCAATTATACTTAACCCAATATTACTAATTGAATTTAAGCTGAGAAATGTGTGCCAAAGCTTGGATCAGCATATACTATTCATCGATCATACGCTATGCTGATTTATAAATTTTATAAATTTTAATGGAACGTATTCTACGAGGCTTTCCGTATTCCGCACACTTGCGGTGTTTCCACGTAGGCTTATAACGATAGTTTAAGCCGATTACTTCGATGGGCTCGCGTGTCACTTTGGCTCAACGTTATCGACGGATTTCCGCGCGGACTTGCACTGCCGATCTCACGGATTACTTTTGTATACCTCGAACGCATTCCCGTTTATGCCTCAGTTCAAACTTTGCTGCAACGACGCGTGAATTTTCATCGAAAATATTTTTTTAAATTACTGAAAAAAAAAATTAAGGTTATTAATAGCTAAAAATTAATTTTTTCATTTTATCAAAAAAAGAAATTGCAAATGAGTTATAATGTTATGAACATCTCGTCGAAATAAATAATAATGTTCTAAATACACTAGATTTTTAAAAAGAATATACGTTTTCAAAATTTGCAACAGAATAAATTTGAAACATTTTTTCTTAATGAAAAATTTAAATGGTCTAAATAAATTAAATAAATTAAGTAAATTAAATAAATTAAATAAATTAAATAAAATAAATTAAATAAATTAAATAAATTAAATAAATTAAATAAATTAAATAAATTAAATAAATTAAATAAATTAAATAAATTAAATAAATTAAATAAATTAAATAAATTAAATAAATTAAATAAATTAAATAAATTAAATAAATAAATTGGCTACATAAGCAAATTACGCAAATACAATTTTTTTTCGAAATTTTTGTCAGTAATTAATTTCGAAATGATGAATAAGCTGAATAAAATTCTTTTTTTTTTTAAACATCCTTAAGATTTTATAAAAAATAAAAGAATGGCCGAATCGGCAGTATAAGAAAAATGCAAAAATAGCCTTTTGACACATAATTTTTCTGAAAAAATTTTCATGAAAAATAAACTGTCGAGTCGATATTTTTTTTTACCGATCTTCGCTGTCGACAAAAATCATTTTGCAATGTTTTACGGTCACACTCGTTCATCTAGCCGATGTTGTAATAGCGAAATACAAATTTTTTTTCGAAATGTTCATAAGAAATAAATTTCGAAATTACGAATCCGCCAAATAAATTTCAAAATGCCGAAATCGCCAAATAAAATTCTTATTTTGTAAAATAACCTTAAGATCTCATAAAGAATAAAAGAATGAAAATAAATAATCATTTTAAAAAATATGAAAAAATTTTCATGAAAAATAAAGTGTCGAAATGATTATTTTTTTACCGATCTTCGCTGTCGACGAAAATCGTTTTGCCTTATTTAACGGTCTCACTCGTTCACGTGGCCGATCTTACAATCGCAAAATACAATTTTTTTTCTAAATGTTCATAAGCAATGAATTTCGAAATTACAAATCCGCCAAATAAATTTCAAAATTACGAAACCGCCAAATAAAATTTTTATTTAGTAAAACAACCTTAAGACCTCATAAAGAATAAAAATATGGGAATAAAAGAAAATAAGAAATCATTAAAAAAATGAAAAAATTTTCATGAAAAATAAAGTGTCGAAATGATTTTTTTTACCGATCTTCGCTGTCGACGAAAATCGTTTTGCCTTATTTAACGGACTCACTCGTTCACGTGGCCGATCTTACAATCGCAAAATACAATTTTTTTCGAAATGTTCATAAGCAATAAATTTCGAAATTACAAATCCGCCAAATAAATTTCAAAATTACGAAACCGCCAAATAAAATTCTTATTTTGTAAAACAACCTTAAGATGTCATAAAGAATACAAGAATGGAAATAAAAGAAAATAAGAATTCATAAAAAAAAAAAAATTATGAAAAAATTTTCATGAAAAATAAACTGTCGAAATGATGTTTTTTTTACCGATCTTCGCTGTCGACGAAAATCGTTTTGCCTTATTTAACGGTCTCACTCGTTCACGTGGCCGATCTTACAATCGCAAAATACAATTTTTTTCGAAATGTTCATAAGCAATAAATTTCGAAATTGCAAATCCGCCAAATAAATTACAAAATTACGAAACCGCCAAATATAATTCTTATTTTGTAAAACAACCTTAAGATCTCATAAAGAATAAAAGAATGAAAATAAAAGAAAATAAGAAATCATTTTAAAAAAATATGAAAAAAATTTCATGAAAAATAAACTGTCAAAATGATGTTTTTTTTTTACCGATCTTTGCTGTCGACGAAAATCGTTTTGCCTTGTTTTACGGTCTCACTCGATCTTGCGGGAGGGCGACGTCCTATCTGATATCGTTATCGAGAGATCTGGCCGCGTTCTTTGGCTATGGCTTAAGAGTGGCCCGGTCACGATCGCGCGCACGCCGAGAATACAGACCCTGAAGACCCCCCACACACGTACCCGCTCGATTGGGCCCTCTACGCTAAGGTACTTACTCGGCTCCTCGCAGCCTCAGATTCTTCATACCTACGGCAGCAAAACGACCGTCTAGTGTCTTATACTATCCACCATGGGGCACCATGACCGTGGCGACCTCGGGACCGCGCCTTCATTAGGCGACTTTGCCTGCCTCGTTAACCACATTGCTACTATATGTATACTCATCCATTATCCTCTATAGAAGCACATACATCCATGTATTTTTTATACAGTGAAAATACTCACATTATTATCAAGTGACAAGTACCCGTTCAATTTTTATTTCATCTTTTTACAATACGTCAATTAATTAATTGAACCTTTATCAACGTTAATTATCAGTGGTTAAGAATTTTCATGAAAAATAATGGAATGACAAAAAAATCGGAAAATTACACTTTTTAAAGATTTTTAAAAAAAATAAGTATAATGAATTGCAAATTTATGTCGAGTCTTCAAAATTAATCAGTATAGTGTCTAAAAAAGAAACAATTTTTTAAAAATATTTTTGTGAAAAATCCTGGATTTTGTTAAAAAGGCAATTTTTTTTTAAATAATGAATTAGCTACTCCCAATTATAATTATTATCTTTGTATTGAATGAAACTTCAAAATTCCGTTTAGAATCTCAGGATCTGTTAAGTTTTGAATTTTTGTATAGATTTTTTAATAATTCGAGCAGCGAAAATGGAAAATCTTGACCTTTCCCTTATTTTTGGCAATTATTAAAAATGTTCTCACGGCCGCTAGAATTAAGGCATCTTAATGATCTTTAAGCAATATTGTTCGTTTCGCCAAGATCTTTTGATCAAACAAATAAAATTCAAAATCGGTCGACCCAAAAAAAAGTTATGTCCAGTTAAACATTCAAAATTTTTAATATCCATACTTTTATGGGAGTCCAAAGTGGGCGTTTAAATTTTTTTCGACTTCATCTAAATTCCAGAAATTTATCTGAAAATTTCTCGCTTATTGCAAAAATTAAATTGTTATCATCGATAACTAAAAAAAATGTATGAAAAACCGTGAAAAACTTTTACAAGTCATTTCTTTCAATTTATCGCCAAAACACAACAAATTTGCGATTTGCAATCCCAAAAAATATGAAAAACAACATTTTTTTTCTCGCATATTATCCATTTCTTCGTAAATCAAGATATAGCAATATTATATACGATGTTTAAAATAGAAATAAAATATTTTCTCTATCTCTATTTCCGGTGATCTGCGTGCAGAAACCGGATAATATTTCCAGTGTAGCAGACAGTATTAATCAGATGAATACTTAAACATATGTAGTTATGATGTTAGCAATTTATCACAAAATAAGTGGAACGTAAAGATTACAAGGAATTATCGAGAACCGACTGCAACGAACAAAACGGAAGTAGAAATCAGACAAACAGACAGACAGACAGATTTTCTTATTCCATTTTCTATGTAATTTATACAAATTTATTTTTCCACCTATTATCTCTCTACTGAATTCACATTATCTTCGTGCCACGGAGAAAAATAATTTATCTCGCATTCTCTTTGATATGTTTGTACGTCAGAAACAAAATGGCGGTCCGCGAAAGAACCAATTAATTGCACCCTCCTCTCGGCCGTTACCAATTCGATTTCGCGCAATTGAGTTGTTCGTCCGAGAGCATCAACTACGTTGGTATTCTACCCCCACCCCCACCCCCTCCCCCCACCCCCGAACGCCTGGCACAGACTTTGCAGCAATCGACTGTTTTTTTTTCCTATTTCTTTCTCGTATTTCGTTTTCGCTCGTTTTTTCTCATGACGGTTGCCGCAGTCGAGAGTTAATATCGATATTTGCGCGCTACGATAATTATCGACAAGGCCAGAAAACGATTCTCACCCCACTTTACGTAGCCCCCCAATTTTTCCGTCGCTGAGCACATAAGTCGTTGAGCTTAGGAATTTTTTTTTCCGAGCATCATTTAGCAACTATAGTCGATAAATAATGGTACGATTTACTCGATATTAATTATTGGATCTATTGAGGATTTCGTTTGTTATGAAAATATTGATTAAATGGGCGATGGAATAAAAATTGAAGTTTGAGAAAAGTTTTTTACCTACAGAAACTTTTTGTTCGTTATGCAGCATAATTTTGGTGAATTTGGGGTTTTAGGTTTCCAGTTTGGAAAATAATTATTCTACTTTTTAATTTTAATCATAAATTCAACAAACTTTTTTTCAAAAATTAATTTTTTTTCATTTTGTAGATATTTGCGAACGAGCATTTTTTGTGAAAAATAAAATCCAATTACGTATTAAAGAAATTTGCATTTTTATTAAATTTGAATAAAAAAAATTCTGCAAAAATTAGGCACAAAATCTTATTTCATTAGACATACAATCTAAAATTCAATTTCATCAAATAAAAACGTATTTAGACACAAGAATAAAAAAAGGTTTTTCGAAAAGTGCAATCTTACAATAATTAAATTTAACATAAAAAATCCCATAACAAAATCAATCATCCCATAGATTATCATCTCCATAATCGTATAATTCCGCCACAATATTTCGATAAAACTCATCAAAATCGTACATAAATAAAACAGGAAGTAAATTCATGTCCTTCGATTGTCCCAATGCGTCAATGTGCGCTGTGGTCGCCATCAGAGTCACTAAAGCGCCATAGAAAGCTCTTTCTCTATTTTCCTTAGCCATTTGCGACACTAACCAACCAACGACAAAACGTTATAGGAAAACTCAGAGCTCTGTTGGCCCGCAGAGCGCGATGTGAAGCCCCCCTCCGCCCTTTTCCCTTTAGCACGCTAACTCACTCCAATCTCCACTTCTACACTACACACACTTTACCCCTCACCTTCTGCCAGAAGCACTCACGTTGGATATAATATATCGTCCGGATTAGTAGAGCCCCTTATTGTTTTCCACTCCTCGCAGAGTGAGCCCTCTCTTACTTTCTCTCTTCTGTCTTTCTCTTTTTTTCTCTCTCTCTTTCTCTTTCTTTTCTCTTTTCTCTCTTTTGCTTAATGCCGCTTCTGTTCTCTGTCTTCTCGTTTCTTCCCTCTGGTAGAGAGAAGTCCTGACCGGGGGGTTGGGGGGTGGGTGGAGGGGGTGGGAGCCTCCCCCTGACTCCCACTTACCCCTCGACCCATCTATCCTGCACTCGCGCGCGTTATAACTTAATTACAAGAAAAGCGGCGAGCGGGCGAAGGAACAAATGAAACAAGGAATACACGGGCGGGCAACGAAAGCCTCAGCCATTCCCTCATTCTTCTTTCTTTCTTTCGTTCTTTCGTTCTTACTGTACCAATATATATTAGATTTTCCGTCATTAGAAACTTTTTGCCAGCTAAGGAATTATCTGCAGCTATGGTACACAGCAGACAGAAATATTGCACGACGACTACTGTAGATGTTATGGACATTATTTGCCATTTGTTAATACATCAATTCTTTAAACTCCGTACTGATGAAATCTCGACTTCAGTGTCAATATATTCAAGGTATTCTTTGGTACAATTACTTTTTCTTGTCTTTTTTTATTTTTTTTTAGATATTTATTATGATTAGCATGTTATTTTTAATTGGGAGTTTTAAATTATTGTTATGCTGTTTTTGTTACACACTTTTTTTAGGTTAGATTAATTTTCTGCGATTTGAATGATATGAAGTGCGCGCATAATGAACAATCTGAAATGCGTGCATAGCGAACGATTTGAAGTGAGCGCCATAGCGACCGATCTGAAGTTAGCGCCATAGCAAACGATCTAAAGTTAGCGCCATAGCGAATGATCTGAAGTAAGCGCCATAGCGAACAATCTGAAGTGAGCGTCATAGCGAACGATCTGAAGTGAGCGCCATAGCGAACGATCTGAAGTGAACGCCATAGCGAACGATCTGAAGTTAGCGCCGTAACGAACGATCTGAAGTTAGCGCCATAGCGAACGATCTGAAGTGAGCACCATAGCGAACGATCTGAAGTGACCGCCATAGCGAACGATCTGAAGTGAGCGTCATAGCGAACGATCTGGAGTGAGCGTCATAGCGAACGATCTGGCGTGAGCGCGATAGCGAACGATCTGAAGTGAGCGCTATAGGGAACGATCTGAAGTGAGAGCCATAGTTATCGATCTGAAGTGAGCGCCATAGCGAACGATCTGAAGTGAGCGCCATAGCGAACGATCTGAAGTGAGCGCCATAGCGAACGATCTGAAGTGAGCGCCACAGCGAACGATCTGAAGTGAGCGCCACAGCGAACGATCTGAAATGAGCGTGAGATAACGAACGATCTGAAGTGAGCGCCATAGCGAACGATTTGAAGTGAGCGCCTCAGCGAACGATCTGAAGTGAGCGCCATACCGAACGATCTGAAGTGAGCGCCAGAGCGAACGATCTGACGTGGGCGTCATAGCGAACGATCTGAAGTGAGCGCTATATCAAACGATCTGAAGTGAGCGCCATAGGGAACGATCTGAAGTGAGAGCCATAGCTATCGATCTGAAGTGAGCGCCATGGCGAACGATCTGAAGTGAGCGTCATAGCGCACGATCTGAAGTGAGCGCCATAGCGAACGATCTGAAGTTAACGCCATAGTGAATGATCTGGAGTGAGCGCTATAGCGAACGATTTGAAGTGAGCGCCATGGCGAACGATCTGAAGTGTGCGAAAAATCTACTTGAAATTTAATGTTCAAGTACCGGAAGTTTTTATGCATAACCTGGTAAATTAAATTTAGTATGCAAGTGTGATATAAAATTAATGTACGATACAGAAAATTCAACAATGTACTTTAATTTTACAGCAAAAGTACTTGAATTTTTATAATTTGCTTTAATTTTGCAGTCAAAATACACGAATTTTAATAACTGGTTTTAATTTTATCGCAAAAGTACATTAATTTTATACACAACGTTAAACTTAGATGACGAGTTTATGCATAAAAACTTCCAATCTTCTCTAACAGTGCGCATAAAGTAGGATCTGACGTACGTGCATAGCGAATGATCTGAAGTGAATGAATCATCTGAAGTGAGCGAATGATTTGAAGGAGACCCCCCCCCCCCCCGATTCTCGCTCGCCCCTCAACCCATCTATCCTGCACTCTCGCGCGTTATAATAACTTAATTACAAGAAA